>OY720239.1:3750000-5000000 GCA_963082625.1 Pasiphila rectangulata
GCAAATCTGAGGGTCAGATAAGTATAAATAATCTCCTCATGATACTGAGATTTTTTATTGTATCGCTCGCCTATGATACGCATGACTATTGCATGGCAACTCCGTCAAACGTAACATAAGACAAAATAAAATTGTTAAATGATGACTATAACGACCGAGTTAGGTTCTTCTGTTCACTTCTTTTCCTAACTCGCGTGTCATCTGAAGTGAACAGATTCAATTATGTGCTTTATTCTATCTATTTGTGTTGTTTTATTTTGTAATTTGTGACGCGTCAATAAGGTCCATGCGGCCGCACTGAATAAAGTATTTTTTGATTCTTGATTTTTAAATCCGACTCTGACCAATCACGTGGAAATTAGAGTTCTCAATCAATCAACCCCCAGGCGACTTAGAGCCATCCAAAAATCACCCGAATGAATTTCATGATTTTTTGACTCCCTCTCCTTGTCCGCAATGCTTTTATTCTGCAGAAGGGGAGCATGTTACAAGATAGTTTGGGAACCCTTGACCTATACGGATGAACCCTTAACGAAACTTAATATGAAAACCCTTATCAAGAATTTACCATTCTGGTGGGATTCGAACCCACGTCCGTCAAATCCATCATTTATCGTTTCCCAAAGCCGGAAGTACTCAACCAAACGGTGCTAAACCGATATTCAACCAATCGGTGCTAAACCGATATCAAGAATTTCAGTGGTACCCGACACAGGCACGGAACCCATGTCTGTTGTCGCTTAGTGGTTAAAGCACGTACTAGCACAGATTACAGATACTAAGCCTTTTCGGGACAATATGGTCGCTGAGCGACAAAGTTCTTTTGTAATTTAAATAAAAAAAAAGCACGTACTGGCTTTAGGAAGCATCAAGGATCGATTTGACGGACGAGAGTTCGAATCCAAACGGAATCGTAAAATTTGATAAGGTTTTTAATTTCCTTGAAGTGTTGTTATAAGTGTGGTAACACTATAAAAATTAGGAACTTAATATGTTTTGATATAGGTCCGCGCAGAGGCAAGATCGCCTACCCTCATCGGAGGACCGTCACGCCACCGGTCCGGAGACAGAAGCACAAACAGAAGCACATGAAGAAACGCGGAGAATTGCAATTGGGAGACAAAACTTACCTAGGTGTAGGCATAGACTATATGGACGGGAATCCAGGCATGGAATACACATCATCATAGGGTGACATGTTCATTGTTGAACAAACCTTTTAAATAAAAGAGTAAAAAAAATACACATCCCCGTAAGTGTATGTTCAATGAAAAAAAATGTAAAAAAAATCCTATCCAACGGGATTGATCAACCCAATCCACACAAAGCCGAAGTGCTTACCCAATTCGGTCACAGCCTTAGACCCCATACTTCTACGCGGCCATAATTAGTCATATTATTTCGCTCACTCATCATCATCATATCAGCCGCAGGACGTCCACTGCTGGACAAAGGCCTCCCTCATTGATCTCAAAGTACTGCGGTTGGAAGCCGTCTGCATCCACCGCCGATCAGCGGTTCTCACCAGTCGTCTGCGCATCTTGTAGGTGGACGTCCTAAGCTGCGCTTGCCGGTTCGTGGCCTCCATTCGAGAACTTTGCGCCCCTTCGGCCATCTGTTTGCTATATATGGCCTGCCCATTGCCACTTCAACGTGCTAATCCGTTCGGCTATATCGGTGACGCGAGTTCTTCTACGTACCTCCTCATGTCTGATTCGATCCCGTAGATAAACCCCGAGCATAGCACTCAACATAGCTCGTTAAGCGACTCTGAGCTTATTCATAAGGCCAATAGTGTAGGACCAGTTTATGCTTTTTCATCATCATCAGCCCACATTAGTCCACTGCAGGCCTCTTCTATTAAGCGCCACTGAGAACGTTCTTCGGACACCCACTCGGCATCCACTTTTTGCCGGCCGCTTTTCGCACGTCGTCGCTCCACCTAGCCCGGGGGTGCCCCACACTACGCTTGCCAAGTCGTGGTCTCCACTCAAGAACCCGTCTACTCCAGCGGTTATCGGTTCTTCGGCATATGTGGCCAGCCCACTGCCACTTCAGTTTGCTAATCTTGAGAGCTATGTCGGTAACTTTAGTTCGTCGAATACCTCATTTCTGATTTTATCCTTCAGAGATACTCCCAACATAGCCCTTTCCACCAGTTCAGTCGCTCAGCGAGCTATCTCGCTGAGCGACTTTGAACCGGTGGACTAGTCCAACCGTGAGTGTCCACGTCTCGGCTCCGTATGTCATAACAGGTAGGCCGCACTGATTGGAAACTTGGGTTTTCTGGCATTGTGGGATGGACGACGTTAAGACTCGACGTAATTTGCCGAAACCGGCCCAGCAATGGTTTTTCACATTATTTATTACCTTACTTCATATGTATAAACGCAGACTACCTAAGGGTGTAAAGGGTTTTAGAAATTATTGAAGCATGTTTCACACAAAACCTTTATTTCTTTTTCATTTACTTATAATATAGGTACTAAGAAACACTCAAAATGACATCAGTCTATTCTAAAAATTAAATATATTATATATCTCTGTAATAAATAGCATTCTCTCCGTAAATACATAAGTTACAAACTAAAGCCCAAACTAGAAAAGCTTATTCGAAAGACTAAGAATGGAATAGAAATTGAGTAAATCACCGAAAAGATAGCATAAGGATTATAACGAAATGTTTAAAGAAAGTTATTACAAAATATATTATGTTTCAAAATTTAAAGTCATAAAAATCATCTTAAATCATTCAAATCTGGTAGGTACTGCCTAAGAAAACAAATAAGCAGGAGAATATAAATTAATCCCATTGAGATTGGAATCAGTCTTCAATATGAAACTGCTAATTTTATCCAATCACTAACCAGCCATTTAGGCAAAACACATTAAACCCAGGCCACTGAAAATTAATCAATGAGGAACATAATCCTAATCAATAGACATAGTTTTCTTAGACTGTAACAAAACAAATTTGATTTAACTACTGATAGTGAACTCAGATTTTAACCAAACCGCCAGACTCAAACCACAGTGATCCGAGAAATGGTAAAATTTTAACATGTGATTGATCATGATGAATTAAACAACGAAAATTACAAAACCACAATACACAAGTACTACAATAACTAGGACAATCTGTTTTCATTCGCAACTAAGTACATGACTATAATAAACTAATCACAATTTAACACACCGAAAAAATATAGCTATTCATAAATTAATTTTGAATATTTGGTGTCATAGAAATCAATCGAGATTAACCAAGAACGCTAGACTAAAAATGATGAATGTTCATGTGGAATAAATCATACGGAGAATTGAAAATAAATACATTTTCACTGTAACCAATTTATGATGTACTTTTACAAATAGCAATCGAAAAATAAATTGAAAATTCAAACCATTGTACTTACATGTTTACTGTATTAAAGAATGCAATGTGTGTGTGTCTAAGGTATTACACAGATTTAAATTTAATGTCACTCGTAGCTCTGTAAAAAATGCTCGCAATTCTCAGTATTAATTTTACACTTCTTAGAAGATTAAATGCGGATTCGAATCCCGTTGGAACAGAACATTTATCATACATTTTAACATTTATATTTAAAAACAATAGTTTCTTATCTAAAACATAACAAGATTAGTCTACATTGCACAAATCCATACAATTTAGAAAAATACACCCATAATTAGTTATTAAGTATTCTTATTTGTACAGAAATATTCGAAAGCGTCGTGTTAGTAATAGGATTTTGCAAATGGATGCCATCGTTATAAACCCCAGTCCTAACAGGACGGCTCTTTTACAAACTAAGTGTGCATAATAAACGAAATAAATATTAGATTGCGGTTTTTCTTTCAAATTTGAGATCATGAAGATTTCTCGCACACGAAACTAAAAATTTTATACAATTAAAAGCATTCACGCGAACCTTCCTAAGCAAAGAACACAATCTTACGATTTCAAAGGAAACTTACAAATAGTCGATGCTATAAATGCCTTTAAGATTTAAATGCTATGAAATGTCTCGTGGCACGTACAAATTTGAAACTTCTCTTCATCAACGTGGAAATAATTAATTAATTAGTATACTTTCCTAACTTCATCCGCTTAATTAACACACCACCATCTAGGAAAACCGCAGAGCATTTCAGAGGGTGACATAAAATATATTATCTCACTCTCCCAAACGAACAACTACGCCTAAACATAACTGAAACAGAGAAGAGTTAAATTTTATCATTAGTTAGTCAAAAACGAAAAAGCTGCGTACGTAGTACGGTAATTAAATCGTGTAAATTAATTAGTCAAAAATATGACAATGTTGATTGCGCCGTGCATTTAATAGGTTAGATTACAGTTAGAATTAAGTTCTTACTGGAGCTTTAATATAAGGTAATTACGGAAAAATCATGCTGGGCATTTCACACATCACCATCTAGCCCCATAGTAAGCAGGGCTTGTGCTATGGGTACCAGATGGTTGATAGAATACATATATACATAACTGCAGATAAAGCAAACACCTTAACCCCGGCGGGGATCGAACCCGCCAGCTCCTGCGTCTCAGTCGGGTATTAAAGCAACTACGCCACGGAGTGCGTCACATTAAATAGCAATCTTATTACGTTATACTAAAGCTCTTCAAATAACTGATATGTCAGTAAAAAATAACCTTTTTACTAGTTAGAAATGCAGTGAAGTAATCAATCAAAACAATGAAATACGATATAACAAATATAAGGGAGCTCATTGTCCAATGATTCTATAAAAATCGCCTACATTTTGTTTCTACATCAACAGTCACGACACAAAATCTGTTCTAAGCAAAATTAAGGCATTTTTGTGGATATTGCACAGTGAGCCCTTCTTTAAGTTGATAGTAACAAATTTTAGTCAATTCGAACGTACAACGCAATGTAAATGTTCATACACAAACCAGTGTATATTTATCTAAAAATAAGAAACTAGACTTGGTGCTTGTTAGTTTTGGTGATGAATTTTCATATACTTTAAGTAAGGTCATATGAGTTTTTAATTCACCACCGAAACTTTGAACTTTAGTTATATTTGCTACTATATTACGCGTAGTTCAAGATATGTTATGAAATATTTAAAAAAATGCAGCAAAATAAAGTCTATATCGCACCAAGATAATAATTGCAGTTGCAAACAACTATCGGAATAAATAAACTAATATGTACAAAAACAAATATAGCTAAAAGTTATTTTAGAGCTTTATAAATAGTAACATCGATTTATCGACAAAAACAAAACGCTGTTTTGATTTTATTGTAAATCTAAAAATATATTATTTTCCGTTTATCTATTTGTTACACATTTTTTACTGCTAGCAACACTGAATCTCTCAAAGTCAAACAGAATCTCTCACAGCAGGCAGTCCAGAGGACGTTGGCAACACACACAATTTCTACATTATTTACAAATAGGCAACAATCGTTCTTTTATCGGCAACAACTGATGTTTAGTGCACATTATGACGTTGATAGTCGACTTGGTCGGCCACATTAATGATAAGTATCGACAGTTGGCAACACTTGTGTCTAACACACGCTTCGAAAGTCAACACAGATGACAGCACTGACACATAAGTGATAGCAACACTATACATTGACTTTGTTGATAGGTAGTCTTGAGTTGGAAACACTAATGTTTAGTGCATGATACAACATCGACATGGTTGGCAGCACCGATGCACACTATACCGTCAATTAGCGACACCACAGTGCTGTATACAACGCAAGGGTGATGTTTAGCGCTGGCAACACTACGTCGACACCAATATCCACACCAAACGATAGTCTATGTTCTTTTCTCGGCTCTTTTGCTTAGAGCACACTAGGTGGACAGTCAACACTGATGTTAACAGATAGAGGATAGTCTATATAAGTGTAGTATAAAGGTCTACCTTTAAGATACATCATATAAAGATTAAAGAATCATTATTGTATCGCATTCACTGATGTTCAGTGCTGGCAACACCACGACAGTCAACACTAATGTTCACACTACATCACCGGAAGTCTATCTGAGTGTAGTGTACAGGTTCAGCACGCTTTTGTTCTCTTTGTGCGAAGGTGTCTTGGAGAAAACGTTCCAGAATCGCAGGGTTTCGTCGCCGGCGCCGGTGACTATCGCCTCGCCGTCGGGAGAGAGCGCCAAGTAGAGGACCCTGTACGAGTGACCCGTGAGTTTTGCGACCTGCAATAAAAAAATAAGGATAATTTATTCAACATAACTTACAAAACTGTTTAGCTGCGTGGGTAACAAAGAATAAAATACAAGTTGAGTAAAAAACTTTTTTAAAACAAGTTTTTATTACGTGATAATAAAAAGAATTAGAGAGTTAAAAAACACTTAATACTGAGGCCACCTTCCAGCTCCATAATCAGACCCTGGTTACCATCTAGCATCAAAGTACTCGTCAAGACGAATCAAACGAGTCCAAAGTCGTGTCGTTTAACTACCAAGTTCCTATAAGGTGGCCCCAGCATGACAGCTGTCATCTGTCATTTTTTTTAATTCTGTCCCTATTGACATCCGTCATGTATGAAAAATTCTGTCAATTTTGACATCTGTAATTTTTGTCACCTGTCAAAAATATCGATATGGAAGATTCAGGTTATAATTGCATTAACATAGATACACTTAATTTTTTTGTAAATTTCGAAACTGGATCTACTGAGAGTACAAACAAATAAAAAACTCACTATATATACAGACTGTATCATAATATGTGTACTATCCGAAAGGGAAGGGATTTACACCCCCCCAGGGAACAACGTTTGTTCAACGACTTTTCGAATTTCGATTGGTATCTCTGAAAAAACTCTGAAGAAACTTTCAACTTGAACAGCTGATTTTTTACGCAATAACAACCCTAATTTTAGCTGTCGGGACGATGACCTCAGTATCGTCACAGATGATGTGACAGACAGTGACAGATTCATAATTCTTAAAACGCCTACAGCATCATAGAGGCAAATTGTCGTACATTATGTGGATAATAAATTATCGCACACATTTCAATTTGAAGGTTGTAGTTACGTGAAGTTAAACATGCGAAATAAACTTTAGGCTGTTTCTTTGATACCGCAGTCATGCCTCTTTCCAACTGTTTGTTATTTCTTGTGTGTTGATTTATTAACCTACTGACTGATTACAAAGCCCCTGATGTCCACTTCTAGACAGCGCTGCGACCACTACAGCAAACTTATCTAAAAACTTTACCAGTCTTTCCGTTATTCAATGTTGTTAATCTGTCCGGTCTGTCCAGAAATCTTAATTCTTAGTCTCAAACGCGCCGCGCGGTGGCCTTTCGGCAAGTCGTCTCGCTTTGAAAAGCACCGACAAACGACACGCCGCCGTCAGTCGTCTATCGGCTGGCGCCGCGTGCGCACGTGCCGTCCGTCGCCAGTCCCGTACAATATCGTGATTGTGACACATCGCGATTATATGTACCTTGTGTAAATGTACCTACCTAGTGCTAGAAGTGAGTGAATTACTTGTCTGTGATTGTGTACCTTCTAAGAATGACCTACGAAATCGAAATAAGAAGCCGTCTAGACATCTGACAAGCGAGAAAATATGAGGTATTTAAAACTTTCCTAATACTACCTAGGTTTAGGTACCTATACACACATCTTATTATTACTTACGCATTTACTAAATAAATCGTCGAGTAATCTCCCGCCAGGTTATAAATTGCCCGAACAGGGCTGTCACGTTTTTTAGACACTAGGAAATTTAAACTTTTTGTATGGGAAACTGAAAATAGGATTTTTTAATTATCTCCCCCCCAAAACTAATCACCAATGGGGTCTGAACCCCCAAGCCTCCGGCGTAGTACAGATATTATGATATACCTTGTATAACTAATATAAGTTTGTCGTATACACATGAGTTTCGATTCAAGCCAGATCATTTTCAGTGTTTTTATTATTATTTTTGTATTGCTTGTTTTGTGTACCTAAATAAATAAATAAAATAAAAATAAAATAAAATAACTCTGTATTCGAAAAACTTTAAATACTGGATCTGTTGACTTGATCTAGTGAGAGTGATCCTACCAATTCACTTGCATCAACGCAAAAATGGCGGTACCCATACAGTTTAGGTGTCATTCGTTTCCGTGCTAGTCAAAAGACTGTGTTACGGCAAAGTAGTGATTCCCGAACAGTTAGTATTAGCAATGTATAATTTCATATTTTAATTGAACACAACTCTACAAGGGGTTTCACAGTCAACATTTAGTAGTATAGTAATGCCAAGTGAACTAACCTGAGTGAGAGACGGGTACTTCCAGACCAGTATCTGGTTCTGCGAGTAGCCGTGTGTAGACACCAGCTCGCTGGAGTGTTTGGACCACGCGAGGTTGCATACCTGCGATCCTGTGGAAACAGAGATGTTCTAGTCAACACAAAAGCTTTAAAGGCACCACAACAAGCTTGGTGCTTGTTGATATATGGAACGCTAGTCTTTTTCACATAGGCAGGGTTATGTAACAGCGGAATAGAGCAGGATAGTTATTACAAGAATTAACAAGTGCAAAAGAGACCAATCAGTCCTTCGAATATCCCTTTTACGATCATTATTTTTAAATTATTGTATCCTGCTGTCACCAAACTATTTCTACAGGAAAAATACTAAGGAAATAAAGAAAACAAGAGTAGTGAAATAATAGACGATTAGATTAGGTATATACCATTTGTCATATTTCGGTTTAAAGCAAGTATTTTAAAACTGTAAAGAACAATGAGAAAATACCTAAAATGAGCATACAATCATTTAATCGCTGGCCTTTTGAACATTCTTGTTCAATAACACCCGCTGGTGAGTGGAGACCGAATGTATGAAAACTTGTGCAGCGCCTCTAGCGGATAGTTTGGTACTAAAATACGCAGTAAACTATACCACAGTTTGGGCTTCATTTGCTTAGAATTTGGTACCATGAGTTACAAATCTGACAGATGTCTTTGTAACATACTATTATTACTGTAGCAACGGCAGGCGATCTAACAGAGACAACTCATGGTAGACACACTGTATCCTATACTCTATCTATAACTGTCAAACTTAATTTTAAGTTTTGAGAATTGCTTACTTAAGGTTGATTTTTGGACAGAGTTAATAGATTACTACATAGATAGATATTTTTTAATATATACAGAAAAAAACATCCCGAATGAACAAATATCTCCAGATCGTACAGACATTTGTCCCGAGGCAAGAATCGAACCCGCAACCTTTTGCGTCGCAGGCGGATCTTCGCCCGCTGCGCCACAGAGGTCGTCAAACCGTTGTTGTGTGAGAAACTCAGAAACACATTCAATAATTTCCATAGTGTAGTAGTGTATGCGATACTAATTGCATACTACGCTGTCTCGTGTGTCCTGTGTGTTGACGGGTATTGGTTAGCGAACTGTCACTGTCACAATGAGAACTGTCATGTGAGCCGAAGCGGGGGAAATGATGGTATGTTTTCATGGTGTGTAAGATCGGGAAGTTCGGTGTGAGTCAATAATAGAAATACCAGGGCATTGTCGAGCCAGTGTGTGATATAGATCATAACAAACCCTACACATAGCTTGCAATTACAAAGCATAGACAGTGAGTTGAAACCGCAGGGTACTGACAGGCGACAACGCGATCGCCTGTACTATATAGAGTGTACACTAGTGCATACTGACCGGTGTCGACGCACTGCATGGGCTGTGACGTGAGCGTGTTCCAGAAGCGGATGCACCGGTCCGCGGTGCCGCCGCCCGAGGCGAGCAGGCCGTGCTGGTGCGGCGACCACGCGATCGCCTGTACTATATAGAGTGTACACTAGTGCATACTGACCGGTGTCGACGCACTGCATGGGCTGTGACGTGAGCGTGTTCCAGAAGCGGATGCACCGGTCCGCGGTGCCGCCGCCCGAGGCGAGCAGGCCGTGCTGGTGCGGCGACCACGCGATCGCCTGTACTATATAGAGTGTACACTAGTGCATACTGACCGGTGTCGACGCACTGCATGGGCTGTGACGTGAGCGTGTTCCAGAAGCGGATGCACCGGTCCGCGGTGCCGCCGCCCGAGGCGAGCAGGCCGTGCTGGTGCGGCGACCACGCGATCGCCTTCACCGCCGCCACGTGCGACGAGTACGTCTGCACCGGGGAGGTGGAGTGCTGGGGACAAACAGTTCAATTCATATATTTTTTTTTTATGTTAGATAGGTTAGCTCTTGATTTATCGCAAGAATGAGATCGACGATGGAGCGAGCTTCCCTAGAAAATGCCTATCATGGAACACAATCTTTTTTAAAAGCTGTATTACACTACACGGTATTCAGGGCCCGGTAGTTAGGGCGATTAGGGAGTAAGGCTTGCCGCGGTCGCCCAAGTAAGGGTCCCTCACGCTCTAACTCTTATTACACTACTCTTAGTTAGGGTAAGGGTCCCTGAATACCGTGTAATGTAATACAGACTTAAAGAGTTCAGTACCTACCTCAAAAGGTAGAGATAAAGATAATTTATTTGCGAAAACATGTGAAAATATGATATAAGACACAACATGCTTGACCAGTATTGGTATGCAAAAATGTCAAGAGAATGGCATGCTTAACTACCTACTATATATTTATTACAATCATATTACTTACAAAATTAAAAATCAAAATACAAAGATAATAATTTAAGCTATACAATAACATGAAATATACCATAAACTAGTAATAGACGGACCGTTGTCTGTCGATCTGTCAAGACTCTTTAGAACGTATAGAGGTATCGAGTAGAAATTTAAACATATGTATACTCAAATCTATAACCTCTTTAAGCTGTGAGAAAAAACAATATTCTAAGTTAACCTGAAAAAAAGATACGGTCGTTTATGCCGCAAAAACGCATGTTTCGACATTCTCAAAGGAATCAAAATTCATTGGGTACTTTCCCGTAGACCTAGAACTATGCAATTTGGCAAGGTTTATCGTCTTATACTGTAGATACAGGAAAAAATCCAAAACCTAAACATTTGCAATGGAATCACAAATCAAATCAACCTTAAAAAAGTACGAAATTGATCATAGAGGTTAAGCAACGGTATGTGCGGTCATAAATTGGATGGGTGACCGAATCTTTTTGTGCATTTTATAAACTTTTACTAATATTTATTATGTTCCTACATACATACGGAACCCTCGATGGGCGAGTTCAGTTCGCACTTGTCCGGATTTATTTTTATTTGTTTTTTATTTCATACGCAATAAGACAAGGTTAATTGAGAAGGATCATGATTGTAGCAGTATGTGTATGTAGGTTTATTTAACGGTTACCGTATTTTGATGAATAGAGTGTCAATAGACCCAAGTCATTTCATCTCCTCGGTATATTCACCTTAAAGGTTTAATTACACCTCAATTTCAACTTAAGCTTTTGAAATATGCTGCAGCACGTATTTAATTATTTTATTTCCCAACGTTCGTACATATCATCTCAGTCGTAGGACTGCTGTTTACGTCCACAGCTGGGCATAGACCTCCACTTGGCAGGCGGGTTGGCGAGCGCAGACCGGGATGCTAAATACCCCAAAAAATAAGTTTTTAGAATATTATGTTGTGTTAAATGTAAACTTGTATCAAAACACAAAAGATTTGTGCTAGAATATTATAACATGATTTTCTTTGTACGTTACTAATCCACGGAACCTCTGAAAAAAAAATAATACACCACATCACAACATTTTTTTTATGACAGTAACAGTACTACAACATGTAAGTTTTTTAATCTGTATACATTTACCCACCTTGACTAAATAATGTCATTTCACCGTGGGGTGCCGGCAGTAGAATGTTACCCCTCCTCTCATACTCATGGATGCTGTAAGAGCCTGCCAACGGATACCCCCGGAAGATACGGACAGCAGCATCTATCCGTGTATCAACATCCCGTACTCGCCGAAGCGTCTGCCCAGCGTGGTGAGTATGGTAACAACCCCTCGTGATCAGAAATAAGGGATCCATGAGGGAGGCCTATGTCCAGTGGACGTCATTCGGCTGATATGATGATGATGATGAGATATCGCATAAAAAGTAAAGTAAGGCCTTTGCATCTATAATATGTAGATGATTTATACAGCGTCAGCAACTGGTAATCATGCTGTACGAGACGCTGCAGTGCCTGGGACATTGTAAGATTGATTAGGCTTGTCCAGCACCTATACCATCCTCTCAGCTTAGTCAGCTGTTATTCAGAGGAAAGAACAGGTCAATACGTCTGAAGCTAACTAAGCCGCGGGTTTCCTCACGATGTTTCCTTCACCGTTAAAGCTCGTGTTAAGTGTGCGCATAAATATATAAAGATATCGCATAAGCATTAGGTAACATTAGCACTCAATGTCGGTCCGCGGTTTGCGTGATGCGAACATCGCAGTGATAAGCTTGCGGTGACCCACTATTGTTATCGGTTGCCAGTTTCTCACTACGTCCACACCCATCATCACATGGGAACATTTCCTAAACATATCTGTCTGCGGTTGCAAGCGCGTTATCATATAAAGGACTAAGGCCATCGATTGTACGTGATTTAAGGTCGATTCACACATATCAGTGAAGCCACAGTACCGGCACAGTGCGAAATATTCTTTTATACATTCTCTATGAACGCATCCCCACTTGTCAGTGTCAGACACAGTGCTCTCAGTGTCAGAGCCGACACCGACAATCACGTCACGGACGTATTCGTTGACGACGATATTTTCCGTCGGATCACGGACGCCGTGCGGAGATATACCCTTCCTCCAACGAGTATCTTTCTTCAATAACTTACTTCTTAGTTTCTGCAGAAGAATATTGAAACAGCTCTCTTACATTTTAAAATATTCAAAATATTTCCTTTCATCTTTAACTAATAAATTCTTTGTATAACTTATTGTCATGAATTCTCCTTCTGTCTCTCTTAATTGCCATGCTTCATGCACCCATTTTCTCTTTTTTCCTTGATGCTGCTCTTCTTCTCCGTCTAAAGCAATAGTTATCATTGCTAGCTCCGCAGTATTGAACAGAGCCATAGCAACAATCACGATACTTGACGACGGACACGTTTTCACTGAAGCTCCGTGAACTGAGTACTGACATGTGTGAATTGATCACTGACGCAACACTGTAGCACTGATACCGAACTGAGCGAACACGTTGTCGGAACTGTGGCTTCACTGATATGTGTGAATAGACCTTTATACAGCATCAGATGATTTATCCATGACTTTACGGGACGTTGCAGTGCCCGTGACATATTCAGATAGATTAGGCTTGCCCAGCACCTATACCATCCCCCCAGCTTAGTCGGCTAATTAGTCAGGGGAAAGAACGGGTCAATACGTCTAAAGCTAACTAAGCCGCGGATTTCCTCGCGATGTTTTCCTTCACCGTTGAAGCACTTGTTTAATGTGCACGTAATTTTTTCAGAATAATCCATCCGCACGGCCGGTATCGAAACCACGACCGTAGGATTGAAAGTCGGAGGTACATACCGCACGGCCAACACGGCTAAGCATCTCTATTAACCCTCTAATAATCAGTAGTTAAACACGCTAATAAAAAAAAAGAAACAAACAAAAAAAGGTTAAGGGGCCGTCTCCACAAGCGAGGGAACCGCGGCGATGTTATCGTCGTGCCACGTATTTCTACACTCTCTTAGAGGCCGTCTCCGCGAGCGAGAGAATCGCGACGAGTCCGCGCTATAGAAATATGTACGTGGCAGGCACGACGATAACATCGCCGCGATTCCCTCGCTTGTGGAGACGGCCCCCAAGGCACGTAACGTCACGAGCCCCCGACCCTACACTTTTATGCGCTTTTACAAGAACTTTTTCATTTTCAAAGAAATAAACCTTATCAAAAATTTTACGGTTCCGGTGGGATTCGAACCCACGTCCGTCAAATCGATACTTGACGCTTCCTTAAGCCGGAAGTGCTGTGACCGCTAAGCTACAGAACCCATGTCGGTGTCAAGTTTTTCATTCATCAGAAATATCAAAAATACGTTTCTGTAACTTTTTTATTATCAAACTGACGGGCTAAATATGTTTAAGCTTTACGTATTTTTTTTATGTAACAATAAAACATTCTAAGCCAAAAAAATATTGTAATATTCAGCGCCAAAGCGGCGATAACAATGACACCATTTTATGAGATTTTGGGAGGCACAACGATTTTGCGAATGAATACCCTCTGAAAGTTGCCGACAGTCAACCTACTCACCATCGACCATACGAAGAGCTTGTTGTCGTTGCCGCCGGAGGCCAGGGACTGACCATCTGGAGACCACTTGAGGCCGCACACTTCCTGCCTGTGGCCTTGCAGCACGCGGTTCGACTGCACCGCTGGAATAGAAGGAACATGTATGAAGATGAATCTATACTAACATTATAAAGAGGTAAACCTCCGGAAGATGCGCAGCAGCGTCTTTCCGTGTATTAATATCCCGCACTGCGCTCGCCAGCCCGCCTGCCAAAGCAAGGTGAGTATGGCAACAACCCCATGATCACATGGAGATCCATGAGGGAGACCTACGTTCAGTAGTGGATATCCGAAGTTCGTAAAGTTGTATGGGGAAATCTCGGGATCTACTGAACCGATTTTAAAAATTCTTTTACTATTACAAAGCCACATTATTTGTGTGTCTGTGTCACAGGCTTATTACGTTGACAAGACTTTTTCGTGGTAGTCATATTGGTTACGCTACGCCAACCCTTTCGCCAAGTACTGATCCAAGGAACATCTATTTTTTTATCGAATTGACAATATATGTTGTTGACCGCAGATGGCCATGACAACGTTACCGGACTATGGCGAGCGCAGAAGGCGCCCAGCCGCAAAAGTTAGGTTGGGGCAACAAGCTCAAGGGCACCACTTAGGTTCGAACCACGGCTTGGACTGTTGCCAGATTTTTGTGTGTAGTGATGGCTAACGTCCAGAAACTGCACCTTAAGACGGAAGGATAAGGAACATCTATGAAGACATTGCTACTCTTAAATACAAACATTCATCATCATCTCGGCCGCAGGACGTCCACTGCTGGATATGGGCCTCGCTTACGCCAAGTACTCATTATGAGGGGTGTGCTGCCATACACACCACGCTTGGCAGATGGGATGGCGAGCGCAGTACGGGGAGTAGGATGTTACCCCTCATACACCCATGGATGCAGTAAGAGCCTGCCAAGGGATGCCTTCAAAGGATCTTCCGTGTATCAATATCCCGTACCTACTGCGCTCGCCAACCCGCCTGCCAAGCGTGGTGAGTAGCAACTGGTATTCATTCTGTACGGGAAGCTCTGCTTTGATGCTGCGAGTCTTTCTAAAATCTGCATGTTTCATGAACGAGCTATGTTACAAATTATGTATCTATTGTAGATGATTTATAGAGCGTCAGCAACTGTTATCTATTCTTGCTGAAATGCAGCAATTTTCTATCAATGTCTGATAAAATATCTGATTATCTAGAGGACAAAAATGCTTAGAATAAAATTAGCTGAACCCGAAACAATACAAAAACTAACTACTAAAATGAGCTGTGTTTTCTAATCGCTTCTTATCGCAGTGCTTAACAGGGAAGCGAACAGATTTATTCATATGCCTTTTTTTCCTGTTAACATAAGATTAAATAATATAGTCAACTTTCGCGATCACAACACATTATCACTACGGATAAAAAACGCGATAAATACCCGTTAAATCCAATATAATAATAATAAGATTTTTTTATATATGTTTGGTGGACGTCATTATAAACTACCTAGGGAAATAAATGAATGAATTTATGGGACGCTGCAGTACATTGTTAGATGGATTAGGCTTGCCCAGCACCTATACCATCCTCTCAGCTAAGTCATCTACTAGCCAGAGGAAAGAACAGGTCAATACGTCTGAAGCTAATTAAGCCAAGGGTTTCATCGCGATGTTTTCCTTCACCGTTAAAGCACGTGTGTGCACATACATTTTTCATTAAAGAAAAATACATTTGCGCTCGGCCTAAATGTCGGGGATAGCTATTACTCGACTAACACGGCTTTTTTAATTATTTACAATTTTTATGATAAATGGTTGCCGTTTCAATTGAATTACGTTTCGTGTCAGTATAAATCTATTGAAATTGTGTGTATTTTTTTGCACAATTATGACTTTTATCCGCCTGTGGACAAACCATGATTTATATCAAAAATATTAATATTAGACAATCATAATCATAAATATTGCAACTATTAAAATAATATCGCAATAAATAATAACGTTTGGCAAAAAAAGACACAGACCTAACTAGCTACCGAATTTCTTGTTGTCCGAGTAAAGTTTTTGTGACATCATCTTGAATATTTTCATCTTGATCCTTATAAATATATTTTATTTCAGTATTAGTTATTGATTTGTAATTAAACTGTTAATATGTCGGCCCAGACAGTGTCCAGACTAGTGACTTCTCAAATATCGAAGAAATGTTCACCTTTTGGCTTTTATGTATTCTCTTATTGATTTTAAATGACATCTTTATGTATATAGTATACTAATTTCGTGACACCCAAGGCTATATAAATATTGTTATGACCTTTCTGTGTCGATGAACTTTACCTTGCAGCGGCGCGGACGTAGTAAGATCTAAAATTAAAAAGCCTTTATTGTCACTACCTAATAACAATATTTCTAAACACTAGAATAAAAATTTCCTAATAACTATTAACTTAAAGAACGGTAGAAGTCGCCTCAGCAGCGAAGGCCTCCCCTAGTCCCTCCACTGGTCTCTTTCCTGAGCCTTATCGACTCCGGTTATATTTGGGCAAAAATGTCTTTCCACCTTTCTTTTGGTCTTTCCGGCTTCCTTTTAGGTAAAAGGAAGAATGTAAGGATCCAATGGGATCCATTCTGTCCACCTTTTTGTACTCCTACTATTATTTCTAGTCTGCAGACGTTTCCTCCCCAATTCCACTATAACAATCGTATTATTTTCCTGACATCTGCTATTTTAGTTTTTTCCTTATAGATAGTCTGTATTATCTATTTTGTCTGAATTGTTTTTAAACGTAGGACGCTTCTCTCCATTTTCCTCTGGCAGACCGCAAACTTTTCCTCATCTTCTTTCCTTAATGACCATGTATGGTAACCATAAGTTAAGCATGGTAGAAATACTTTTGTTTTTACAGGATTTTTTATGTCCATATTTTTTAAGATTTCTTTCAGTTCCCAGTACATACTTATGCCATACCAGATCAGTTTTAATATGTATGTCTCTTTCCGTGCACTTTTCAAATGATACCAATATTGGTATCATTTGATAAATAATGAGGCGAAGGTAGACATAGTCTTTCACATACCCTATCAAGTAAGATCTATATACCGGCTTTTAAACACATGTATGTATATTAATCCGGATCGATCTGTTTCTTACTTGTATTGCCTATAAAATGTATTTTAATATCTTTGATCTCTGAAAAGTTGATGCGTAACTTTGTGATTTAATATGAGCACTGTATTGGATTTTATTAATAAAATCATCTTCTTCCAATACCTGTTTCAGTTATTAAATTTGCGATTTCTGTAGAATAATCATGATAAAAACTTATTTTAGTTTTGACCCCGGATATTCCTCCAATTCCTCTTTGTACAAAACATAAACATTATAATAGGGTCAGCACAAGCTTACCGGAAATAATCGGCCGGGCAATATGTGTCTAGGTGCCTGCAACTTTCATACGCTTAGAGATGTCTTATGCAACAGTGTAAAATACCTTTTCCGACAAACTGGGCACTTTAACTTTGTCGATTTTCTCAGATTTTTTTAGGTATTTTTTTTTTACTTTCATCATTTCAGCCTTAAAACGTCCACTACTGAACTAAGGCCTCCCTCATGAATCTCCATGAGGGGTAGTTGCCATACTCACCACGCTTGGCAGGCGGGTTGGTGAGCGCAGTACGGGATGTTGATATACGGTAAGACGCTGCTGCCCATCTTCCGGAGGTGTCCCTTAGCAGGCTCTTACTGCATCCACGGGTAGGAGAGGAGGGGTAACATTCTACTGCCGGCACCCCACGGCCATGTAAGTGTAATCGTGTATTTTTTTTAATACGACATTACACAAGAGTCGTCAAAGCTCTGGTAGGCCGTTTAGCGAAAGGGACATGTCATATTATATATGTGCATATTCAAGTCTCTCGTTGTAGCTGCCCAGACAGATTTATGTAAGTATGTAAAGTGGCGAGATTATTAAATGGCTTAATCTTTTTGGTAAATTTGGCAGATAACAATTATTATAGCATAAATCTTTAGGTGTCTAGATATTTTGAAAACATGTTTAAACTCGCGAGGCTGCCTGGGTTTGTGACTCACCATAATGAAATAGGTGTTTATAATAAATACAACAATAGGATGTATATTTTTTTAGGTATTTTCTTGTTTCATAGCGACGGATTAAATTTAGACCTCCTTGATCAGTATTAGTTATTTTGTTAGCCACAAGCCGACGAAAAAAGTCTAACGCAATAAGTGAGTAATATACTCTGTCAATATTAAAAAGAGGAAAGATTTGAATGTTGTATTTTGTATGTTTGTAACGAATAAACTCAAAAACTACTGGGCCAGTTTTCAAAATTCCTTCACCATTAAAATGCTACATTATCCCTGAATAACATAGGCTATATTTTATCCCGGTATTCCCACGGGAACGGGAACTACGCGGAGTGCAGCTAGTATATATTGCGTTTATATATAAAATGTAAATAATATATACCTTGAGATAGATATTAAGGTACATTTATTTACATTTCATACGTGTCGTCGATAGAATTTAATTTGTATTCATATAGTTATTATTTACTTGTACTACACATTTCTCAAATTCCCGGGACCACGATGGGTGCAATCCTGTCGAAATGTCGGGCAATAATAAAGGTAAATAACGCGATAAATACCCGCAGGCTGATACCTCGCGACAGTTTTGCAACAGGCGTACATCTCGCAATCATCGCGGTCAAACGCAAACGTAATGTTTTTGCTTTTATATACATACTACAAAACTGACCATTGACAGCGATGATCGAGATTTACGCCTGTTGCAGCGTTGATGGCGAGATATACGCCTGTTGCAAACCTGTCGCGAGATACATAATCACCCGGCCTGTCAAATATGTGTGAATAAGGTGTTGTAATCGCGAAAGTTTAATAAAAGACCATTGTCTTAAATGGCTTATTTCGTTTGTTGTTTGTATGTTTCTACATTGTTACCTAACTCTGTGTGTTGTTGGTGTTAAAAAATAAATAATGCTGGACAATTCACACAGCATCATCTAGCCCCAAGCTAAGCAGAGCTTCTATTATGGGTATTATCATCATGAATGAATGAACGTAACTATTGTACACCAAAACATAAATTAAATACAGTACGAAAACTTAAAATCAACACAAATACACAATGCCTTATCGCTAAGAGCGATCTCTTCCAGGCAACCTTTGCATGGTCAGGAAAGATTAAACAATTTAAAGACGGTGGCGCACTTAGAGGTCGATAAATAGGAGAAAGATATAAGGGGAGATAATATTTAAATATATACAGATATAAGTAAGTACATATATGTTTTCAATAAATAAACGAATACTAGTAGTATTACGATATTACGAAAGCTTATCCAGCAGGGAATCTAGATAAAATTGATAAACCAGACTTTTAAAGATAGGAAGGTATTTGTCATGACGAATGGAAACAGGAAGTGCGTTCATCATCATCATCATCATCACTATCATCAGCCTTTATGGTCCCACTGCTGGGCATAGGCCTCCCTTTGATTCTGCCATTCGCCTCTGTCGTAAGCTATCCTTAGCCAGGTGCAACCCACGGTCTTCCGAACATCGTCAACCCATCGGGGTGGTGGACGACCCCTTTTTCTGTGCCTTCCTCTCAGCCACCACTCGGTCAGCGTTTTCGTTTTTTACTACATAGATAGATACATTTTATTATATATATATATAAAAACATCCAGAACACCCAGAACGAACATCTGCAGAGCATACAGACATTTGTCCTCTTGCGTCGCAATCGGAGCTGTGCGAACCTTACCACAGAGGTCGTCAATGTATTATGATGATCCCCCAAAGGCTTCCATAGGCTCAGCGCATACAGAACGGAGCGCAACGGAGAGGATTTTATTGACGCACTTGAAAATAAACTTTAAAACTATTAAAATAAAGTGCAAAACGCCGCGCGGGGATTCCCGCGTATCTTCGAGGACGCGCGAGCATTTTTTGTCAGCTTCAAGCATGTTATGCACTTTATTGTAATAATATTAAAGTTTATTTTCAAGTGCGTTAATAAAATCCTCTCCGCTGCGCTCCGTTCTGTCTGCGCTGAGCCTTATGAATAAGTATTCCATAGAAATACTGAGTGGCAACCTATTTTGTAGTCATTTAATTTTGTATGTTCTTGTATTATGTCGTTTTTTTTTCAATTGGTATATATATATATATATATATATTTATTAATATTATGAAAATTATGATTATTATTTTAATTGTGTTCATTTTTTCTTTAATTATTGCAATTGGTGTTGTACCGTTATAATTAAAGTAAATAAATAAATAAATGTATTTGCATGCCAATTTGGCTGTTATATTAACAAAGTTTGTCACAAATACTGTGACACGAAAATCTTTTTTTTTAGTTCTAAGTACTCACGTGGCACTCTTGTGTCGCGCTGCCGTATATGCCGATCGCGGGAGCCCGAGCTGAGCACGTCTCCGTTCCAGGCCAGGGCGCCCACGCGCGCTATGTGACCCTGGAGCTTCATCACCTGCACGCAATAATAAGGAATTTATAAATCATCGTCATCTCACTGCTGTCCACGTCCACAGCTGGACGAAGGCCTCCGTCATGGAGCCTGCAAGATTATGAGGGTTGTTGCCATACTCGCCACGCTTGGCGGGCGAGTTGGCGAACGCAGTTCGGGATGTTGAAACACGGAACGACGCTGCCTACCTAAATAATAAAATAAATAAATAATGCTGGACAAATCACACAGCATCATCTAGCCCCAAGCTAAGCAGAGCTTGTGTTATGGGTACCAGATGACTGATATACTTAATATATTATACTACATAGATAGATATTTTTATTATATAAGAAAAACACCCAGAACACCCTGAACAAATATCTGAAGATCGTACAGACATTTGTCCCGAGGCGGGAATCGAACCCGCAACCCCTTACGTCGCAGGCGGACCTTCGCCCGCTGCGCCACAGAGCTCGTCTGGTTATGTATGTGTAGTATGGTTTAACAATAGAACTGACAAATCATCTGTCCATAGTCCGACAAGTCACAGTTATCAAACTTAAACTAACCTTACGTTTAACCTATTGCGTATTTACGGGATATTTACCATGATTTCAGTCTTTTATTATTGCACATAATGTTCACAACCATTATAGTGTCAAAAGTTAAACTAACCTCCTTGTTGGAAGCCACGTCCCAAACGCTGATGTGCCCCTTCTGCGTGCCCACAGCGACCAGGTTACCCCGCTCGCTCCACGCCACAGACGTGACAGCGTTGCCCTCGTTCGACAGATCGCATAGACGTGTTACCTGTAGAAACACATGGTGATATTAAATGTAATACAGCAACTGTAAATAATCAACGATCAGACAAAACCTGTAGCAGACGAAGACGTGTACCGTGTAATGTAAAAACTAGGTGTAGAGAATGCCTCTGAATGAATTGAGAATGAATGAATCTTCGTTTCATAAAGAAACATTGTTTTCAACTGGGTGGTTCACATAAAAGGCGTCCTTTTTCAAAGTTCTAGCACGGGATTCCATAGGAAATAAGGAACATTTTTGTAATACGAAAACTCACCTGGCATATTCTGAGTAAACCAGTCTACGAGGTTCAGATAGAAATCTTCCTGTTAAAGGTTCTACGAATGGGATTTGCAAAATCTTGCTTGAATGTTAATTCCGTAGGGAGTAAGGGACACTGTTGGTGTCAGAAGACTTACCTGACTGGTGCAAGCGCTCCACAGGTATACGCAGCTGCCGAGACCAACGCTGAGCACGTTCTGAGCGGACCAGTCCACGAGGTTCAGATAGAAGTCGTCCTGCAACTCTGGCGCGTCCAGAACCTTGAAGGGGATCCGCGAGATCTTGCGAGTGGCCTTCCGTGGGGAGCGGAGGAGTTTCTCAGATTTCGCTGATATTGGGGACAGACTGAAGGGCGATGGATCGATGTTCTCCTGTAACAATAGATTATCAATGGTTTCGATAAATAGAATAAATAAATTATGTTTGACATTTACATAGAACCATCAAGCCTGCCTATAGGGACTATGCGTTATGAGTACCAGATGATTGATGGAATACTAAAATACATTTTTACATATATATATCTAGAGGCTAGACAAATATCTGCAGAAAGGCAAACGAACTCGCAACCAACTGCGCCACGGAGGCCGTCAAAGAAATCAAAGTCTTTCATAATGTCTGGAAATAGTTGAAATGTGTGTTTGGCATGATTTACGGTAAAGTCGGTAAATTACGTTTTACCATGCGCTCATAGGAATTTGCTATTTTACATGAGCTCGTCCAACAATGTAAGGTTCATTTCTATAGCGTAGGCCTTTCCTTGTGGCATACACATAAGCCGGTCCTGTGCTGTGCTAAGGCAAGAATTTCCCGCGACTTCATGAATGTATCAGCCATACGCGCGATAACGGCTTCTTTGGCTTGTCCTCGGCCACCATATACCAGATACCTTAAAGGTTTATCACTTTAAAAAAAACTTGTAACATAAGGTTGTTAATTTGGCTATCGTGTTTTGGAATGACGTGGTCATTCCAAAACACTTTGATCCTTTAACAATTCCTACATCGAAGAAACCCACACAGTTTTAATATAATGGTAGCTGAATACAATATATTCATCTTGATGCACAGCGTCACAAATCACAATATCCTGTTATGTGGGTGCAGCAAACTAGAACTACGAGATCAAACCCACACATGACATCAATAAGACTATTCCATAGCCATTATATTTGTAATTTAAACACCCCCGACACTCCTATTCTAATCTAATCTAAACAGCCTGCTGGAGCCCACTCCTGGGAAAAGGCCTCTCTTCTCCTCTTCCATCATCATCATCTCAGCCGTAGAACGTCCACTGCTGGACAAAGGCCTGCCTCATGGATCTACTGATCTCGAAGGGTTGTTGCTATACTCACAACGCTTAGCAGGCGGGTTGGCGAGCGCAGCACGGGATGTTGATATACGGAAAGACGCCGCTGCCCATCTTCCGCAGGTATCCCTATCCTCTTATAATTACCCTATATTATTCTTATAATTTGATAACAGCTAAAAACACTTGATCCAGTCACCTCTTAAAAACAAATAACTAAATCAAAATCGCTTCACGACACGTAAATCTTAAAACACCCCTCATTTTGCGTCGGGCGTTAGTAACAAATAAACATAAACACTTTAAAACTACGCAAAACTCGTAAATTATAAGCAAAAGCCAAAGTTCAAGCTCAAATGTGACTGACCCATTAGTTACTTCAGTACTTTAACCACGTACAAAAACAGTCGCCTAAAAACTGTTGAAAAATTACACTTACGCACGCATAATTGCTTTAAATGATGCCTGAGAACAAATATTTTGCATTTAAAGTTAAATATCTCTTTTCTCTTTTAGGTATGAGATAAGATAGATAATGCCTGACATTACGGGACACACCACCATAGTTCCAAACTAGACAAAGTTTGTACTATGTAAACCAGATGATTGATAGATTACTTAAAAACATTTTTTTTGTAAATTATCATACATAGAAAACACCCCAGACCCGAGACAAATATCGTCAAGATAGCAACCATTTTTCCACCGGCGAGGATCGAACCCACAACCTCCTCCGTCTCAGCCGGGTATTAGACCAACTGAGCCACCGAGGACGTCTGAGAAATCAAAATATTTTTTTATATAAACTCTTCTAGAAAGTTTGGTGAGAAACGAAACAGAAGCTACGCATACACTTAACATAACCAACCATAGGTTAGTCAAGAGGCCGAGATGTGTTATTCTGCGAAGATTTTGCATAAAAAAACATTTACACGGGTACACAAAGCCCGTGCAAGTGTATGAAAAACACGACGAGATTGTTTAAGAATTACATTTCTATTGTCATGTTAAAACCGTCGGCAAACAAATGGTTTAACGAACCGGTATAATAGTTTTACATCTTTGCTAACAGCACTTACGACATAAAATGTAGGTACCAACATACATTTTTCAAATATGACAAACCACACACACAAATACACACTTTGAACGTGAAACTATTAAAACGCGAAGTAAACATACCAAAGTTAATAAGCACTTTTGAAAATCTTACAAACGCCTGTATATATAGTATATAGCCTGTACAAAAGATTATCTGAAAGGTTTAGTTAATGTTTATAGCTACAAAGCTAGAACATGAAACATTAACACTAATGATTTCCCGCGAAACCGTAGCATAATAGCATTAAAATAACAAATGGGCATAAAGCTATTACGGCTCAAAACAGTAATCCCACTAATATTATAAAGCCGAAAGTTTGTTTGGATGGAAGTTTGTTACCTCTTCATGCAAAAACTAGGCTACGGATTGAGCTGAAACTTTGCACACGTATTGATGTTGACCAGGATTAACACATAGGCTACTTTTTATTCGGGTACAACGCATGCGAAGCGGCGGGCAGAAGCTAGTAATGAATACGCGCTATGCCATTTACGATGAAGACGGATTCAAGAAGAGTTAACAAAAAGTTTTGACAAATTGAATCTCTTGATTTAAACACGCAAGTGGCAAATAGACAAAACACTTCAAGTTCATTAATACTGCATAGAAAACAATTGGAGACAAAAGCTCAAATCAAACTCAAAATAACGCGCAAAAAATAGACAGCACAAGCAAAAACTATCTTGACTTTTTATTGCAGATACAAAATTGTTAAAATGTAAGTTTAAGAATTTATTAATTAACGGGTTTTTCGGTTAGCAAAAGGAAGAATGAAACAATACATGATGGTACCCATGGCGAGTTCATGAGAATCTAATGTCTTTAACCAGGAAGCGAACAGCGAACCTCCCGATGCGGAACAGAATTAGTCCTTGAAAGTTCGGCTACCCGCGAACTCTTTTGTGCGAAACATGCTAAAAAACGCAATGTACATTTGATAGCAGCTCGATTTGTCAGCGATTTTTTTACTCTCATATTTCAATTAATCAAACATTAATACAACACCGTTGATTAGTCTTATTGACAAGCAACGTTGTCGGTCGGCCATATTTTAATAATGATTCTTCTTTGAATTGTGTTTTTTTGGAATACCTAATTAAGAATAAATGCGGTAGTGAAAAGGGAACCGTATAATTATGCAGACAGTTATTACCAGAGCGGGCTTTTCGTCAAAGGCCGTTTAAGAGATCAACAATTATTTAAACACACAAGACCATGCGTTTACCTTCTTTATTGCCGTCAAAAATGACACAATGTTGGGACTGTTTAATGTTCATTTCGGAACTCTCTGTGAAATTCTAAGTAATTTACTGCAAAAAGTGCAGGTTTTTTTTTGTTGTGAATCCACTTGACATCCATGAACCCGAGTTTATCGCTATCCTAAGTAATCTAGATGTACAACACCTTTATAAAGCAAGTTTCGTGAGATACAACGTGGGAAGATATTAGGTACCTTATGCACGGTTCTAAATCTGTACATAATCTTTTATGAAGCATAGAAATCGGATGCGTGGGTGAAAAATATTGGTAGTTATGGCGAAGCGTTTGTGTTTTTTATGGAAACTGCAATAAAAGGAGTAGCTGTAATGGTGTCGCGACCGGTAATTTTATATTAACCACGTGGAACACCACTGGACCGTGACGCCTACGTCAATCCGAGCTGTAAGGACCAGCACAATTCTGGATAACCAACATGAATGTTTAAGCCGAGCGCGCTCACAATAAATATCACTGATAAAGACAAGATTTACATGTTATACAAGACAAAGATATCTTGTACACCGTTGTTCGGTCCCGTTTCAATCAATACACACATCGGTGCTAAAGCTTTGTCTTTTGCACGTGATAAGTTATGAATGAAAGCTGAACAAGATTGAAAATGCATTCAGCATGCATGATGATAATTATATTTACGCGTTTACAAACTGCCACTTAGGGAGTTATTGACTAAACTCTGCCCCGCCTCTGAATGGTCTTTGGCATAATATGCTCGAAGGATGAAAACTAATGCATATTTCAACGTACAGTAAGTCTAATATTGCTTGCACCTCTATGCTCCGAAATATAAACAAACAGGTGTTAAGATTTGGCAGGATAGCGCATGCAAGTAGCAGTAAGATGTGTGGCATACCAAGATTTCGTATTACGGTTGTTATGTTATGTCTAGACTAGATACTGTGCTCGTGATTTAGTTGATAGCATTTCAACGACCCCGCCAACGCAGTATGCTAACACGTTTACCAGATTTCATTGTTGCCAATTTAATTACATTCCTGATACAGATCAAATGGACAGTCTTAAACTGAGTAGGTAACATATCTAGCAATGATATAATGTTTGAATGTAAAGGGTGTAACTAATTTGATTCATCACTCTTCGCTGTGAGGATGATACGCATAATGAACATAATCACATTACGGTTACAAATAGTGCATGACCGAATAAGCCGGATATCAAAAATTAGTTGCCGCTAGCGGAAGATACGAACGCTCTAACAACTCTGGTTACACTAATGCCATTTTGATTATACAAAATTATATTTTTTATCCGTTTACGTCAAGAATGTTGCCAAATCTGCTGGTCACGGCATAGAATAATTAGGTAATATCATGATGTCAAAAACGTTTATGACTTACGAAAATATTTAATAAGATATTCATGAAAAGCACCGTAAACCTGGTAGATGGAAATGACTAGGGACTCATAATGCCTGTACTAAATATATAAGCATAAATGACAGTTGGCTATCAACAGTAAGCAACATTCGCGGTCGAAGCGAATGCGATAGATGAAGCCAAATTGGCCGCTTCCTCGATCTACAATTGCCTTATTCAAATCGAAATAGACAAAAAGCTCCGCACAATAGAATTGATTGTCCACAATAAAACTTCGATCTAGCTCTAGACTACAAAGGGGATCCAACTCATTACATAAATTAAACTACAAAAAGAGCCTGCAGTTCTCTAATTGAAAACACGAACTGTTGCTCAGATTATAAAAATGGCGGCGGTAATAGGAAAGAACGAAGAAAAACTTCAATCTCACCTAAACCACAATGATGTAAGGCGAATGAGCAATCAGAATGTAAGTTTGTTAACCCCAGGCAACAGACGCATAAAAAGCCAGAAATCCAGCAGGTAGTCACTAGATCGCAGATAGGAGATTGATTGGTACTATAAATGACGACAAACTAGTGACCTGTCCGCGCATCCGTAATCGGGTCACGTCCCCGCGAATGCAATAAAATTAATCAACTGCAGAAGTTCCCAGGGCGACATGTCACTTTTCAGCAAGCGTAGAGTACGTATGAGATATCGTGTGTGACGAATATAAATACCATTTAAAATTTTGCAGCTGCACGTGCTAGTCTATAAATGAGGTCGTTTACCGGCGTTGCGCAATCTGTTGAAGCTTTAGAAATGCAACACAGCGGAAAATTCAGCGGTGCAAGACGTTTGTTGCAGCACCTTTATGAATCGCTTGGGAAATCACAAACTCATTATCTCAGAAATGTATAAAAACAATGTATTTGATTTCATCCTTGAACAAACATAAGACTTCTAAAAGATTTTATTTATAGTGAGCAAACACGAATGCACACATGTCCTTTCGATTGTTGAATCAAATGACTTAACCATGTCGCCAGTGACCCTACCGGGCCTCGAGCCGAAAAGCCTTAGCAAACAAGAACTTGTGCAAACAAACATAAAATAAGGCCTTGCGAAATTCCATCGAAGCAGCAGTAGACTTTGTTGTGTCAGCAAACATACCACCGTTCGAACACGGTTGACCACTTCTGGTGACCAGATCAGTACTAACAAAGACGTATATTTTCATAATTCCGAAACAACATTTTGGCCCATCGAAATGGGAATAATAAAACTTGTAAAAACGCAATACATTTTTTGCAGTTATAAAATTCTCAAACCAGATGGTTATTAAATTTTTATGATTCAACTGCAATTTTAATCTATCGTCTATCTATGACTTTATAGTACCACGCAGAGACTAACAATAGCTACAAACGAACACCATATCCAATGCCAAAACTAGGTACAGACCGTGCATAATACACAATACCTAGCATGCCTCGCCATTAATGGAAATGTGGAATTCTATTGTGATATACAAGCCGGCTTCGAATTGTAATGTGTCAGTCAGCGTGATGTTTGTCGTGTTCGAAAACTAAGTCCAGTAACAGGCATCAGATAACGACTCGACATCTGCATAGTGATTAGCTTACATGCTGTGTACTTGTCAATCAATGCTTTCCTATCAGTCGGACATAGAAATCATCTAAATAGGCATGTAGGTGTTGTCGATTCAATAACCGTTCAAGGTTAATACAATACGTACGGCTCAGTAGTAAAAGTATTATCATTTGTAATTAACTAGAAATTCGTATCGAGATGTCTCGGAAATTAAATGAGCACCCACACAATGGCCAGGAAACATGACTCTGCAGCAATGGGACAATCTAAGACATGATCTAGATTGCAAACCACTACGGCAGCCGACAGACGTGTATCCAAAACAACTACAAAGAAATCTATTTCAGAGAAGTAGGCAACAAGAAAAACAAGTCATCGTTCGATCGACAAAACTTACGAATCATCCCCTGCCAATGACCGTCTCGTATAGATCGAGCCTTATCGCAATTCTGAGTTTTGTCTCTGCTAAAAAACATAATAGCCTTCTGATGAGTGAATGCGCCTCGATTCGAATTATTGTATAGGAACGTTTTTTATAGCTATTTGAAACTATTACTTTGCAAAAGCTAGAAGCTCAAACCACTTAAGTAGCAAGCTTCGGGAATAATTACGGCCTTGCAATAGTAATTTAGTTCTAGCTAATTGATTTTACATTCGTTTTTACGACTGACAGAGACGGCTGTTTTATTGGCCCTAGCACTTCTGACATAATTACTTCATTTAATCCTAAAAATCTAATCAAATTGTAAATTCTCGTGACTAAAAGCAATCTAGGCATTCGAAACTAAAATGTAAAATCGATCTATTCTAGCGTGAACCGAATGGAATTAGAAATAGAAACATTTATACTTTTTTATCGGTGGGCATCTAAAAAATGAATTAGCATTAAATGGTGATTTGGGCGCACAACTACTTTTTGCATTGGTGCAAAAATATAACTGGATGGAAATAGAAATGTACGTATCGTGCGTTGAAAATTGCAATCGCGGTGTCTGCGCTCATGCTGGCGATGGAAAAAAACCAGCAGCAGTCGTGAGACGGACCGATGAACCCGAAGATCGCACGCATCATTTGAATGCGCAAGCGCAAAATTTGTAAATTGCAAAGCGTCTAGACTTTACCCGTTTACTTGAAATGCAAAATTCCCAGGCTAGGTTCCGTGTCGTTGAAATTCGTTGCGCCTGCGCGGTATCTTAACACTTGTGATTTACAAAGGTGAACAGCAGGAGATTCACGATAGATAGATTAAATTAGCATTGCACACAACTTGAAATACTAATTGGTTATTCAACAAATCACGGTTAAGAACGCTCTCTTGTAAAGATCATGGATAACGATTAACTTTTCACGTGAGTTTCTTATCAACAATTAATTATTTATGTCGACTTAACTGCCGCTTCAGTTTAATCTAAGTTGTAGCAATTACTTACGCTAAATCGCGGCATGCTTTCAATGTATTCCTTGACTTTGTGAATCGTTTTTGATTCGTTCAGGATCAAGCAGTAATCTATATCGAATTTTTACCCTAGGGATTTGTTGAAATGGGATACCGCACGCAATAAAATTTGCAACCGAGACGCAATACAATCAAAAGGTATCAAAGATAATTTTCTAAGTGGCATCAAAATGTTCAGTTATTCAATATGTATCCGAAACGTAGATTTATACGGAGTCGCATCGAGAATGGAACCACATATCAATGCCTTTTTTATTTTAATGTACAAAATTTGTATTCTACACATCAAGCAGGAGTAATTCAGTGGGAGGTGCCTGATAATTTCATGAATTTAAATACATATGGTCATAGCAAATAAGTCTACGACCTATAACCTCTATAAGTGGTTAGTTTTTAAGTACATTTTTTATTAACCTGTTGAAAGCGTGGTTACTGAAAAAGCTTGCACGAAACTTCCATCAAAGCCAACTGACAGGTTCCTAATGCATATAAATGGATACTACTTAATAAAAAGCGCTTTAGACATAAAAAAGAGTATTATTGATTGGTTGCTTCAGTGATTTGAAAGAGCCTTTAAGCGTGTGTAAAGAGAAATCTAATAACTGTAGGCAGTGAATAGAGAAGAAAAACTTTCACATCAGCCGACAATCTTCCGTTTACCACACGCTTCTTATAAATAACATATTTAAGGAGTCAAAGGATTTAACTTTTATTAGCATAATTCTTTTTAATAGAGTAGAAACCGCTTATTTGTTTCAAAATAATTTTGAGATAAATATTTTTTTATTATATTTAATATCGTAAGCTATGTATAATATACGAACACAAAAAATTTACATAATTTATAAGAATGCAATTCAACGTTCGAAATACATACAATAAACAACAATAAAATAGATAAAAATAAAACTAATATTGTGACACCTGACACTTATTTTCATAAACTCAAAATTATACACCGATCGAACTCGATTGCAGTCGTAAAATAAAATTTAACACCCGCAAAATGCACGAAATCAAATATTCTAATGCAGGACGAAGTATGTATAAATTCAATATATTATTTTATGTCGGTCGTTGTCACCGCTGAGTGATGTCAGACATGGAGACAGACAAATATAAATGACTGGACAAAAATTACACGACAAAAAACAACAGTATTGTATAGCTAATGTGACGGACAGCGCGTAATTTATATGTATATTATTTTTATTACAGGTTGTTCCGACCGTGGATCCCTAGGTTTTGAATATGTGTAGTGCACTGTAACGTCGATTGGAATAAGATTTTAAGCGCAACCTTTCAGTACAGTTTATATATGTATAATAAAAATAATAAATAAAAAAGGCTGTACACAGCACTATCTAGTCCCAAGCTAAGAAAAGCTATACTATGGAAACCAGATGATTGATAGAATACTTCATCATCATCTCGGCCGTCGGACGTACACTGGACACTGGACACAGGCCTTCCTCATGAACCTCCAAGATCATGAGGGGGTTGTTGCCATGCTCACCACGCCTGGCAGGCGGGTTGGCGAACGCAGTACCGGATTTCGATACACGGAAAGACGCTGCTTATCCACGGGACAGAAGGAGCAGCATACTACCACCCCACGGCAATATATACTTTATAGAATACTTGATTAAATATTTTTTTGTAAATACATACTTAACCGGTTTATGTCTATTAATATTTTATTTTACTGTGCAATCCTATTTCGTTTGTACTTTGTAAATAAATTTTCATTTAATTTCAAAACTGACAGGCCGGAGACAAATATCTGCAGATAAGGCGGTTATCACACTGCCACGCACCACGCTGCATGTTGCGTGTCGACGCACCTACGCGCGTACTTGCGGGAGTGCAGTTCTGCATCATCGTGCGGGGTTTTCACGCACTCACGCGCGTAATTGCGTTTTGTGGATTCACGGCGGCTCATTCAAAGCTGTTCGCTAGACTCCGGGACTCGGTGTGCCATACCTTGCGTCTCGCCCTGCACCTAAGCGCGTGGGTGCATGTTTCTCTGCGCTTAAGCGCGTGATCTGCATGAACGCGCGTAGATGCATTTGGTGTGTTGGACTGTGCGTGTTTTCTATACAAACGGAGATACTTTCAAGCAACGTTAGAAGACGCATTCACGCAACATGCAGCGTGATGCGTGGCAGTGTGTGAACAGCCTAAAGCAAGCATTTGTCGAACTCGCAACCCCCTGCGTCTCAGCTGGCTACGTAGGTCGTCTAGACCAACCGTTGAGTAGTGTCAGTCACGAAAAATTATATTTGCATTTGCAAAGACAGCTAAAGCCAGCAAAAACAGCGCTTGATTAGCACATCCGCGCTCACCCGCTAAACGTTCTAACGACGATAATTACACTAATTGACACACAAAAGAAATGGAGCCACCGAAATACTTGCTTCACTATTGAAGGATCTCCACATTTTTTGTCGGGATTATCGATATTTTGACATCAGGGCGCCTGCTCTAGAAAACGATTACGATTTATCGTCAGAATGGCAATCCTTACGTAATGGCCATAAGAGTTAGTTTGGCTTGATGACGATTCATCTAGCATTAAAGAGTAGGCCCCCAGCACCGGGCTTATCGCGAACCGGTCATGCATCAACACAGAAATCAATTTGGACGTTCATAAAAGTGCGACGCTCAAAAAAGCCGATTAGTGCACTAAACGATGTCTAACGTCCATAAAATCGTCAGTTCGTCAAATTTGCGCATATTAATTAAGATGAATTTGCATAATATAAATCAAGACGGTTGACGGTGGAACAAGCAAATGTTTTCGATTCAGCTCGGCTACTGGGTGGCGATTTTGATTTTCGATATTGCATGATGGATGGGGATTGGAAACGTTGACATTCAACACGCGACTTTCAAACAATACTTCTCGTGTTACAATGACGGCGGAACTTTTGTCAGCAATTCGTGTCGGTTCATCGAAAGGAATGGCTTTGCACGTGTTTGTTAACGAGGTTATGACGGCGTGTATCATCATCATTGCAGCCGTGAAACGTCCACTACTGAACACAGGTCTCCCTCATAAGGGGTAGTTGCCATACTCACCAGAGAGGAGGGGTAACATTCTACTGCCGGCACCCCACGGCAACGTACCTGTATTAATCATTTATAATAGACGTAAAGGCCTTATTGGCTTATGACTGCCTCAATGCTCTAATAGCCGGCTACGTATGAGCACAGAAAATTTAATAATTCCGTGTGCATGAGGTTGCGGGTTCAATTCCCGGGGTCAAATTGGTTGGTCTGGTCTGGGGTCCGGGTATTTTTCTACGCATGGTATTACAGAAAAAAGTATTTAAGTATTTTATCAACCATAAGGTAATAAATCAGCCCACCACCAGGTCATCAGCCCATCTTGTTGGTGGCTGATGACCTGGTGAAGACCGCAGGTCGACGGTGGATGCAGATCTACTTATTACTACTATTTGGGGTATTATTTTTCATCATCATGTCAGTCATAGGACTGCTGTCCTCGTCCACTGCTACACATAGTGATACATGGAATATGCTGCTGCCATCTTCCGGAGGTATCCCTTGGCAGATTCTTACTGCATCCGCGGCAACAAGAAACGGTCTGATGAGTAAACTAATACTCATTAGACCGTTTCTAGTTGCCTTTTTATTTATTATACTATATAAAATCCTATTAGAATAATAACGGAACCCTATCATACAGTGGCCGACACGCTTATGGCATTTGATTTCTCTCCACACGTCACTATCCTAATCACTGACCCATGTCAATGAAGTGCCCTGTAAATAAGGTATATTATGCACCCCGGCTATCGATTCCCCGCGTCCACATTACACAAATTTATCCGACGATTACCATATTATTACGAACATTACCATAAAATCGATGCGACACGAACAGTATCGATACCAAATAAACAGAAAAACTCAACCGAAATATTGATCCCTCCGAACTTGCTGCCATCCGATATAAAACAGTACTTAACGTAATAACTGTCAATACAGTGCCACATTGGACCGTTTCACTTGACATTTCGACCAGATATTGGCAAATTCAATTTGGGATCGCCTCGAGTTGGGTTAGATGGCCGGGTCGCGGCAATTAAGAGTCATTTGATACAACAAACCCACCCACGTATCAAACACATTACGGTGCACAGATCTACATGGTTCCATTACATTTGTGTAATTAAATAAATATAAGACAACTAGCCAATTTATTATCTTTTCAGGTGTTTATGATGAAATATTAAACCGCTTTGTTAAACAAAATATTATTTTAGCTTTCACATTCAGAAAAACGCTAATTACATAAAAGTAACGTTAACAAACATCTTTAAAGTCAAAGTCAATAAGTATTTTTTCAATAGAGCAAAAAGCTACATAGAATAATCACAAAGAAGAAGAAAAGAACAAAAGAGGAAGAAGACACATTTAAATAGAATAAAGCACACAGTAATTGAATTCCTTCGCTTCAGATAACTTTTTTTCCAAGTGAGGGAGAGGAGCTTCAAAACAGAGAAGCCACATTGAAAGTTTATTTGTCGATCTTTTTACACTAAACTAATATTTTTTTCCTTAATATAACAATGGCTCAAAAGTCAGTCATAAAATAAACCAATAATGCTGTCATAGCAATCTTTGGTAGCTGGCGCCATCTATCCAGTCAACTAAGACAACACATCTCTGATGATCTCTGATGATCTCGGATCATTTGCAGGTAGCCCTTTACCTAAATAATGCTGGACAGCACACTACGCGCAGCACCATTTAGTCCCGGATTAAGCTAAGCTTGTAGGTACTCTGGGAACCAAATAAACTTACACTCAAAAATCCTTTAGTTAGCGCGACTGCAACCGGCCTCTTAGAAAAGTCAATTACCGAACTAAAACAACACAAATTAATTGAATAAAGCACAAATTAATTTGTGCGCTTCAGATAACACGCGAGTTAGGAAAATAAACGAACCTTACTCGGTCGTTGATTTATAACTAAAACTTTTTTTTTGTAATTTAACATAAAGATTGATTTGCATTCGTCAACACATCGTTTCCACACAGAACCAGTCAAAACTGAAATACCAATGACCTGCAATAAAGCAAGCCATAAAAATTACCACATCAAGAATAAGCTTTTTATCGTCGCGAGCAAAAAAAAATGCATTTTGTCAATACTACGATCGCTTCTAAACAACCCATCAACCGATCAAAAAACGTTACAAAAATACGTCGAGTTGATGTGATCATAAATATCTCTGAGACAGCAAAGGTCCCTGACATGTCTCTTGCCCGTGGATGCAGTATCTGCGAAAGGATACGCCCGGTCGACGGGCAGCAGCGACTATCCGCGTATCAACATCCCTTACTGCGCCAATTCGCCTGATGATCTTGAAGATCCAAAAGGCCCATGTACAGCAGTGAACGAGACAGTAGTCCCATGGCTGAGATGATAATAGTGAGATAATTGGGATAGTGAAGACTTCCGTGGAGCAGTTGGTTTATACCCGGCTCAGATGCTGGCGGCGCGTTCGATCCCCGCAAGTTTAGGTATCTTACCAACCGTCTGGTATATACAGGGTGTATTATAACATGTGTACTAACCCGAAAGGGGGGGGGGGGGGGGGTAAAAGGGTAAAAGCCCATGAAAGCAAGTAGTTTTAGAAGGAAAAAAATCGGGAATTCGTATTTTCTTTTCATTTTTTTTTATATTTTTTATTTATAGTTTTACTAGATGATGTGACAATGATCCTGAGGTCATAATAGGATTTTTTACTCTTTAATAAAAAAAACAACCTATTTGTGGTTACTGGTATTTTTATTTGTACGGCAACTCTTCGCGGAGGTCAATGACCCTGTCAAGAATCAGCTGGCTTTTAGGTTGTAATTATCGTATAATCAGCTGTTGGAGATAGCTGGGTGTGTACTGTCCAATAATATTCTTTTTTTAGGGTTCCGTACTTCAATAGGAAAAAAAACGGAACCCTTATAATCTAACCCTCGGTGGTTTGAATTGAGTTGAGTTGGTTGAGTTCAGCTTGCACATGGTCCGGTTCTTTTAAATGACTGATGATGATGATGAGATTCAGCATACAGACGGAAGACGGGTGTAAATCAAGCGACGAAAAAACCTCGCAAATTACCAATTACACTGTTTATCCTTCGTCAAATCGATTTTATTGGCGTCGAATAAACCTTTATACGCAATTAGACACAGGCAAATACGCAAGTTTGTCGCATTCATTTATTTTCAATTTGCGCCGCCGATAACGCCATAATGAGAAAAGCTTTACTGGGAACCCTTTTATTTACCAATGTTTGGGTGTTTATGGCGGAGGGTGCTGTTAAACGAGATGATACGTTAATTTCCTTAATTGATATTGGGGGTTTTAAGCGTATTCGTTAAAGATCCCAAGTCGAAGATAATTCCAAAAATTATTTTTTTTTAGTGGGCATTTTAACGTTTCCTAAGTCCAAGGCGATGGTGACCAAGTGTCAGAGAACCTAGAAATGCCGATGAATGTAGCTCCACCAAGCCGGAAACAGAGGGAGCGAACTTTCTGTGAAGAGTTTATTCTGGGAATTTATTTTTTTGAAACACCTACTATTTCTGCCGCCAAGCAGTAATGTCTGCATCGCTGTGTTTCGCTTTGAAGAGGTCCGGTTAAATTACGGGCACATAGAAACCTTGGCGCGTGGTGCCACACGATGTTTTCCTTCACCGTTAAAGGGCGTTTATGTACATACATTTACCAAGAAAGAAAAATCGATTGGTGCTCGGTAAAAATCGAACCCACGACCATCGGTTCGATCATCATTATCATCTCAGCCGTGGACGTCCACTGCTGGACAAAGGCCTCCCATGTTGTTGCCATACTTGCCACGTCTTACGGACGATCTTACGGAGGTATCCATTAGCAGGTTCTTACTGCATCCGAGATAGATAGGTGGTAGAGAGGAGGGGCAATATTCTACTGACTGCACCCCACGGCCATTCGGATCGATATCCGGAGGTAATACCACTGGGCCAACACGGCTCTGGAAGCTTCTATGGACTAAGTGTACAACGTGCATTTGTCTCGTATAACGGGGAACGGTTCCTGGTATTATCGTATCGCGGTTAGAATCTATTTGAAATTTGAATAAACATGACGATACACTGCTGACGCATAAAAGACGACACGACTACAATTGTAGCAAAATAACCGATCACATGCCGTGGGGTGCCGGCAGTAGAATGTTAGCCCTCCTCATGCCCGTGGATGCAGTAAGAGCTTTCTAAGGGGTACCTCCGGAAGATGGACAGCATCGTCTTTCCGTTTATCAACATCCCGTTTTGCGCTCGCCAACCAGCCCGGCAAGCGTGGTGAGTATGGCCTGTGTTCAGTAGTGGAAATGATAAAATTAAATGTATTGAGAGAATTTAAAATACGCATGATGACAGGGATAAAAATCTAAACACTATTTATTCCGTCAGTTACCTAAAATGGAGGATACGTATTTTTAGCTAATTCAACTCAGTGAAAAATATTTAAAATTTAAGTGTACCTATGGTATGCCGTAACATTCCTTAAAATCAGATGTGGTTTTTTGACTACGTAAATAAATTGGCGTAGATTCCATCCTGTTGTCGGCACTGGGGGGACAGGAGGACCGGAAGAGGGAAGTTTCGAGAAGCAGAGTCAAATTATACAGAAGGAATTTAAAGACATGAACATACTGCCGCTTTCTCCTCTTTTGCTGATGACTGGGATGTTGTTCTTATTCGAAGAGGCAGTTAGCGTGGCTCCCATCTTGTTGCCGTCATATGTGGCGGAACGCGAATAGCTTACCGCAGCTTTTTTCCTCTTATAGCTGAAGACTGGAACATTGTTCTTAGCGGAGGCAGTAGGAGTGGCTCCCATCTTGTTATCAGCACTTGTGACTGAAGGACCCCTGATTTCTTATTTACTTATTCTAAGCTTCGAGGAGCAGAGCCAAGTTGCACAAAAGGAATTTGAAGATATGAACATATTGCAGCTTTTTGCCTCTTAACCGAAGACTGGGATATTGGTCTTAGCCGCGGAGGCCGTGGGAGTGGCTCCCATCTTGTGGTCGCCATATGTGAAGGAACGTAAAGAACTAAAGAACTTACTGCAGCTTTTCTCCTCTTATAACTGAAGACTGGAACGTTGTTCTTAGCCGCGGAGGCAGTAGGCGTGGCTCCCATCTTGTTATCAGCGCAGGTGACAGAAGGTCCCCTGACCTCCTCATTCTGAGCGCCGAGGAGCTCGTTCTGCAGGAGACAGGAGTAGGCGTGCTGGTCACGACCACCGGCGCTACCGTCGACGTTGTCACCGCGCGCTTTCTTAGCTGGCTGGTTCTCTGAGCCTCTGTTTATTGCTGGAAGGAAATTTGATAGTTATTACTGGAAATCTTATAAGAATAGAGGAGGCTGGCAAGAATTCAGGGATGACAGCTGTGGGCTGAAATGTCACAAGATATTTTGAATACCTATATTAATAGATTGTCAGGAAAAAAAATTTAAGTATGTATAAATTTATTGAAAACATATGCTATTGAACTGAACTCTTCCTTAACTGCTGGAACAGTGTTTTGTGTGTCCCCCGGATGGTTCGCTGCGAAAGGGAACCTGTACAGAGTTCGCTGATCCGGCTAGTATCTATAATTTAATTGTACAATAACTAGTTTAAATTATTAGTTGTATCGTTTCATCGACCAATGAGCCAAACGGGCAGGTGTGAAAGTGGAACCAAGTTATTACATTGTTATCATCATCATCATCTCAGCCGTACGGCGTCCACTGCTGGACATCGCTCCCGTCTTCCAAGCGTGGTGAGCATGGCAACAACCCACTCATTATCCGTGCTTGGAGGTCCATGAGGGAGGCCAATGTCCAGCATCATATTGTATTCCTAGATGGAATAGATAGCAAATGCTTCATTGCAGATCTTAAAAATAAAAATACGATATACTATAGGTATAGGTATCTACACACCCGTATGAAACTTCCCATTTGTTTAAATATATTCGAAATGATTTAATCAATATTTTTTTCCGGGATATCATCACTACAATAATGAACGACAGGCATGTTGACTCACAGTAAAGCCAATATAGACAGAATTAAAGTAAATAGTTGGTTATTTTAAAAATATTTAACTGCGGATTATATATACAGACAGATATGTATGAATGGTATAGAAATGCTAAACGCTGATATCATATTGTCGTTATGTGTGCAAATTTTAATCAGAGGGCGGGTCTCTCAAATATACATCCTTTTTTGCATTAGTAAATAATATTTAAAATCAATAATCGTGTCTAAAAATGTATTCCTAATAACAATCTGCTATGTATACCTTAACCTCTGCTGTGTTTAGTCAAGGATCCTGTACAGTACCGTCGTATGCCTTGTCAAGGATCCTTGCTAGAACGACTCTCGTTACTATTTGTTGAAAAATAAACTCTAAGTATAAGAAAAAGGGCTGTTTGTTTATTTTTGCCAACAGTTACTGAACTAATGAACGATAAAACGGGGTTAGGTCAATTGACCATACTGAAAAAGTTCACTCCCAGGCTCATTCAAACTTTCCGAGTCCGTTGGGCACCAGCCTAGAGAATTAGTGTGTAGATTTTAACGATTATTTGTGAAAAAACCATTATCATGTTAAATGATGATACATTTTACTGGTTATTTAGTAAATTCAGAACACTTATTGTTTATTGGTAATGCGTAAATACTGTTCAAATTACCAAAATTTACTTTTCAAACTTACTAATAGGACCGTTAGGATGCCGCAACTTTTTTCTTTCAAAGTATTTCTATAATTTTCCAAAAGATACCCAAAGACTTTAGTATCAATTTGAAGCTAATTTTATCCAGAATCTAAAAACATATACAGTTACGCAAAATAATTCAGTAAATCTGTGAAAAACTAAACTTTTCAAAACACTTATGATTTGCACGCACACAGACGCAATAATATTTGCGCGCGGCGAGTGTACGTACACGGAACGGCAGCCATGCATTTTCGGTATTGCCCAGGGTGTTTCTTTTTTGTAACAATAAGATCGAATCTTACTTGCTACTACCTGCTTGTCTTTTTATGTTTATGGTAATATTATTTATCCTCCCCCTACGAAATGTAAAGTTTACATATTTAAGAAAGAAAGAAAGAAAATAATATTTATTTATGTCTCATTTAAAATTACACAAACGGAACTGTTACAATAAAATATTTATAGACATAAATCGGTCGCCAACTCAGCGTACGCTGTGTTAGACACAGCACTGGTTTTCAGTGGCGCCGTGGGATAGTTTGCGCGGAACACACCCGACACAGTATTTTTTTTTTTTTTTATATTGTAGGTAGGTAGATACATTTACTTACATATAGATTTCTTTAGTTTTTTTACTACGAAATGAAATAATTAACAGAATAAATTTTCGCCCAAAATTACCTATTACTCAAATAATAAGTAGGTATAGTCTAGACTATACCTACTTATATATATACAGTGTATCCCTCGATAAAGTGCAACCCCGAAAGGGGGTGAAACTAGATCGAAAATTATCAACAAAAAAATAGAAAAAAAAAAATAAAAAAAATTCGTATATACTTTATTGATGAATTAAAATTTGTATTACTCACTAATGAGTCTATTTAATAAAAAAATGATTTCTTCCAAAGTAGTGGGTCTATTTTGTTAAAATAAAAACCATAATCATGTCAGATATGTGACGATGACGATAAAATAACAAGTAACTCACAAACGAGTGGCTATCGTGACTTAAAGTTTAATTTTTGTATTAAAATTACATTTTTTATGCTGTTTTTTTCAAATAATTTCCAAAAATCTTAAAATTAAGCCTATAATACTAGATATTTTTATGACTTTTTATTATTGTCTATCATAATAGCTTTTAAATAAAAAAAAAACCTACGGTCTAACTTAAAAAATGCGCTGGCTAGGAGCTTTTAAAGTTGACCACTGATTACGTCACCACTCAGGTAGAGACACTTGTTTTTACTGCTCAGGTAGTATTAAAAATCAAATTTTAGTTACAACATTTTTATTTAACTTATTACATGTGAGTATGAAATAAGGGTTTTATTTAATGCATTAAATGCTCAAAATGGCTTCCTTGTTGTTGTAGGCACATTGCCACACGAAGAGCGATTTGTTGTGTGGCTCTAAGCACCATCTCTGGGTCACTTCTTATCTCATCGGCACATCGCATGATTTGATCTTGTAACTCTGCCTCGGTGTTTACGGTCGTTCTGTAGACTCTTTGTTTCATAACACCCCACAGAAAATAGTCTAGGGGTGTCAGGTCAGGTGAACGTGCCGGCCACCCGACTGGTCCATCCCGGCCGATCCACCTATTAGCGTAGTTTTCGTTTAAAAAACTTCGCACATTGCGCCCGTAGTGCGCAGGGCATCCGTCCATCTGCAAATACATCTGTTGCCTTGTAGCCAGCGGAACATCTTCCAGTAGTAGTGGCAGATCGTCTCTTAATAAGCTTAAAAAACTTTCGGCATTTAATGTTGCGGGTAAAATAACTGGCCCAATCAGCGTGTCGTCTATTAGAGCTGCCCATACATTAACTGAAAATTGCACTTGAAAAGTAGACGCCCTCTTTAGGTGTGGATTTTCCTCGGACCATACATGTAAGTTTCTGCAATTTGTGATTCCATTCCGGGTGAATTTCGCTTCATCCATCCATAAAATTTTTTTTAGGAATTGTGGATTATTTATAATTTTTTGTTGAATCCACGTAGACATTACGCATCTTGCACGATTGTCTACATTTTCATGCAAATGCTTGTACTCGCTGATAATGGTATGGATGCAATCCCTTCTTTTTCAAAATTCGCCATACGGATGTTTTTGATATACCGTGACGCAAAGCTAAGCGTCTAATGCTGGTTGTGGGATCAGCAAACAAATCGTTTAAAACGGCCTCTTCTATGGAATGGTCAATAATGGTAGCTTGTTGCTCACGGCGATCTCTTGCTAATCCAAGTCCGATGTTGGATAACTTTCGGTGAACTTCTTGGAAATTTCGTGCTGACGGTACAAGTCTGCTCGGAAACGCATTTATGTATGCAGAACGAGCGACTGTTGTGTGTCCACGTGACATACCATAATAATAATGGATGTCAGCGATTTCACGCGGAGAGAACTCAGTCAATCGCGGCATCTCCACAACACAACAAAGTACAGTCAAAAACGTAACAAAAAAGTCAAAAACGTAACAAAAAGTCAATAACAAAACAAAAGCAAAACAACGTAACAAAAACTTGAAGGCGCAGTAAGGTACGGTAGACGGTAGCAGCGGCGAGAATATCGGAGCGACTGGCGAGTGGCGTGCGTGCCTTGTTGTGAATCCTGTTTCGATCCCCACCCTTCATCTTTCATAGAACAGGCCCAGCGACCATCTACAACAATAGAAGTTAAAAAAGTGTCTCTACCTGAGTGGTGACGTAATCAGTGGTCAACTTTAAAAGCTCCTAGCCAGCGCATTTTTTATGTTAGACCGTAGGTTTTTTTTTTATTTAAAAGCTATTATGATAGACAAAAATAAAAAGTCATAAAAATATCTAGTATTGTAGGCTTAATTTTAAGATTTTTGGAAATTATTTGAAAAAAACAGCATAAAAAATTTAATTTTAATACAAAAATTTAACTTTTAGTCACGATAGCCACTCGTTTGTGAGTTACTTGTTATTTTATCGTCATCGTCACATATCTGACATGATTATGGTTTTTATTTTAACAAAATAGACCCACTACTTTGGAAGAAATCATTTTTTTATTAAATAGAGTCATTAGTGAGTAATAAAAATTTTAATTCATCAATAAAGTATATACGAAATTTTTTTAATTTTTTTTTTCTATTTTTTTGTCGATAATTTTTGATCTAGTTTCACCCCCTTTCGGGGTTGCACTTTATCCAGGGATACACTGTATATTAAATAGCTAAGTATCTAGATACTTAGCTATTTCAGATATCAAGAGTATGATTTGTAAGGCCAATTTAAAATTTCTCCGGCTTTAGCTATGCTTACATACCTACCTATTTATGTAGATGAATACCTACTACATAAATAATACGTAGCTACATACTTGTTATAGTAAATTTAGGCAATAAAGGTATTAGGAATCTGATAAGTAGGGAGGTTGTACCCACCTATTGAGTGATGTTAGGAAAACAACATGCTGTATGTTGATACTACACTGACTTGGACCAATGATGGCGCTTGACGCAGTCACGTGACTACTAGGATCCTTGACAAGACATACGAGTAATCAAACATGGACGCAAATGGCACTCTACGCGGTCACGTGACTACAAGGATCCTTGACAAGACACACGAGTGACAAAAAAATACACGCACACATACGTACTAAAGCTTCAAATAAACGATTTTGATGACGAATTTAGATTATCGTTTGTAGATTTATTTTGTATCTGTGATACACTAATGGATAATTTGAATGAAAAGCCTTATATTTTTACTCTCTGGTAGCATAAACACATTGTTTACAAGACAACAACCTAGGCCAACAAGTGTTTTCAAATATGAATGTCCTTACTACGTCATTTTGCTTTCTTTTTAGTAAAAATATAATTTTCTTTATTGTAAACGGTAAAATAACAGTGTTTATGACTTGTTTAGTATATTATCTATCAAAATAAGTAACAAGAAGCAACGTAGGCAAACATATTTCATTACGAGTGCGATACAAAGTTGAGTGATGAAACTGGACGAATGGCGGATTTTGTGTAACTTATCCAAATTTTTAAACTTGTATGTGCAAATATTATTACACCAAGTAAGATGTTTTATTTATGTTAGAATGTCATTTACTTATTTGTCTGTATGAAATAAATTAATTCTTTGGGAAAAAAGAAAACAAGTGTCCTATATTTACGTTTATATTATTAGGTAGGCGAAAATTGGCACGTAAGTTGGATTCATCGCCCTGTGATATAAAATCAAAACAGAATATAAGTAAAACAAATGGTATAAAATACCCGTAAGTTATCTGGCTTTCTATTACAAAAACAATAAAAAGGTCATTCACAGCAAAATTTTGAAATACTTTGAAATAAAAAATCATCGACAACCGCGCCGCGCGTGCCTTAAAAACCCGGGCACACAAGGGTATCGCACAGCGCGCAGCTTGGTCATCCCAGAGGTTAATAAAAAGTTGCCTCGATAAAAAATTAAAAATATATTTATCTGTCAAATGCTCGCGTCAAACCGTATGGCAGAGTAACAAGGCGCGTGCCATGACTCAAGCAAGAGCAAAAAAAAAAAGATATCAAAACGCTTGTCGTGCTCTTAGATTAATGTTACTCCGAGTTGATGATATTAATTGTATACAAATAGTTTTTACTTTATGTTATATCCTCTTACAATATTTATTAGTACCGAAACTTGTATTTTATTTCTATCATTACTTTAATTGCTGCCTATGACTAATTGTTGAAATTTCCTTATATTGTCGAGGTTTTACTGTTACTATTTATGGCTATAACAATAGTTTGAAATCGTTTTAAGGGTAATTAAACAATGATTCAATGAGTCGAGTTCAATAACAATAACCATTGACGAGACTTACATAATGACTAATGAGATAAGGTTAATAATAGTAAACAATCTAAAAGAAGAAATGTCCTAGCTTCCGACATCTCACGCGTATAATGACCCTGGCGTGATTAATGATGATTTCGTCACATAAAAACGTGCTCGAAGACCAGACAGCGACAAATTTTGCATCAACCTGGGAGATAAAGCCAAAAATATCTTAGTATTCTCCTTAGTACCCCGCTTAGCTACACCTTTATAAGTATCCGTGATTCATAGAATTTGCACTCGAATGATTCACCGAGTTTAAATAAGCATTTAGATGCAAACTGGCTATAATTATGTGGCTTATGAACTTTGGATCGGTCAGCAATACTTAGGAATTATTGATTTGACATTGATATATGCAGTTCGCTTCTACTGTCAGATTTATTGTATATTATTAATGTATAACTACTTGGTGATGCATGATTCTTGGGAGACACTATTAATAAAATAATTAGAATGATAGGGCGCATCGGGAGAACCAAAAAGAATTTCGATGTGCAGAAACAATAGTGGATGAATAAATTTATCATTACTGTTTCCGGTCAGATCAATGCACTTATTCAATACGTACCTAACACATGTCATTGTAAGAAGGTGTTGACGAATTTATGATAACCAAGAGGCTCGTGTGCAATTGTCCATTGAAATTGTAATTAGTTACGCTTCTCGCGTCTACACTAAACGTCCTAACTTTGTAATGGTTAGTTTACCAGCTGATTCAGGTCGTTACACCCTAAAAACGGACGGATATCGGAAGTTCGCAACAAAAATTGCATTAGGATTCCGACAGTATATCACACAATAGTCTGACACGTCGGGTTCAAGCTCCTTCCTTCCTGGGGGCCCCCGTAAATGGAGTGTGGGTTCTACTCACCGCTGTATTTGGTCAGGTACGTGACAACGGCATAATTAATTCAGCCTGTCTCCAAATTCGTCAGCGTCCTAACCAAAACTGTGCTGAATCTCAACGATATAGAGTTCAATTTCATTGACGTTTATAAACACTAATTGTCTTAGTCTAACCGTCTTTTGCAAGGCCTCCTCCTACATGATCTACCCACATCCAATTCTGGATGTAGAAACTAACAAATTGGCCCGAATTTCGGTAATAGTCAGTCCTTTAAACCAGCTATATCGATTTGATGATTTTATACCATTGTATTTTGAGTTGAGTCAGGGCTTCTATTTAAAACAACGTGAATGAGAGGGTAATGGAAAGGCAAATAAATAGATAAGCAGTTACAGCAAAAAAGATAAAATGTTTCCTGGGAATGCCAAACAGGTGAATAGCAACAGACAATAAAACGAAGACGGATAAGCCAAATTTCCAAATCAGTGATAGCAGTATTTGTAGCAACTTACTCAAAGTAGTTAGACTTAAATCGATTCTAGCAAAAGTATGAACAATCATACCTAAAAAGCCTAAACAGTAAAACAATATGTTTTAATATATCCTGTTTTGACGCACTGGGGAAAACATGTAGACAAACAAATAAAATATAACAGGTAATTTTTCTAGATATGATAAATATTTATTTACAATAAAAATGTATTGTAAGTATTCTATCAACAATCTAGTACCCATATAAGAAGCTCCGCTTACTTTGGGGCTTGATGGTGCTGTGTATAATTCCCAGTATTATTTATTTATTTTATTGCAAGCATATAATTAAAGTTATTCCTGGCCCTGCCGAAACTAGTGAACTAGCAACTCTATTCTAGCATTCATGAAACGTAGATTTATACATATACTGTTTAATATTGAACGCAACGCCCTCAGACAACCCAAAAATTTATAATATTACAAGAGTTTTAAAACCTAAAGGAACACCAGATTTGCCGTACGCATTTACCTACTGTAATCAGCCAAAACTAATCGCAGTGGCAGGTGCAGCAATAAACCCGATAGCATGACCTAGATAGAACGATACTGTGCCTACCACGGTTATAAAGCCAGCAATAGCATTACTAAACATGCGGGCTTTGTATATTGCGTTCGAACACTAAAATAAGGCTATAAGAATGTGTGGAAAACTGCACAGAATCTGAGAAAAAGTCTATTCAGGCGCTAATATTACGCAGTTTATAAGACCTCTCCTACAAATCCTCTCTAGGCATTATTAAAGACTCACTTTCAAACACTAAAATGAAGCTAAAACAATGTAGCGAAAATTGCATCATATTTGAGTCGTAAGTTCTATTCTATAGAATCTAATACATATTAAGCAATTTCTGCAATTTCTAAATTATGCCTCCCCTTGCAAATCCGGTCTAGGCATTATCCTATTGAAGAGGTAGTTACATCGAAGATGCAATTTGCAATGATAGCGCGGCTGCAAGGATTGGTTAGACGGGTTGTTCCGGAGTCGATACCCTATGCAACCGATAGGTAGACGCTAGGGCCCAGGTCAATAACGGTACTAAAGGCAGCGAGCGCATCTCAAGCAGCTCTATTGCATCTGTGTGCAGCAAGTACCGAGGAACGGGTTCTTTAACCTTAGAATTATCTCATAGGGCCCGAGTGCAACAAACAAAGAATTCTACTATAGAGACTTTATCAACAGACTTGTTTTCTGGTAGTGCTTTCATAATGCATCGGTTATCGTACCTTTTCACCTTATCGGGTGACCGGGCCATTGTTTAATCTATGTTATGGCAAGCATGTTCACTGTGCTTTTAGAATTTAAACAATATTCTTTGACTTTCTGACTCATTTTTCAAACAGTAAGCCTTTGTCTTAGAATTACCTTCAGACAAATTCATCAATATCGATCGTGGTCCTCTGTGCATATTTCAACTTCTAATTATCAGCAAGGTAAAACTAGCAATTGCTTTTCTGGATATTCCTGTGCTCAAAATAAGTACCTTCTTAAAACACAACAAGCCGATAACCAGTGTTTTCTGCATGTAAATCCATCGGACTTTATCGCATGTAGTTTGCGCAGCTTACATTTTGTGAGTTAGAAATTTTAATTTCAAAGCAGAGCTTGAGTACATTGAGCACTGCGACCTCATAAATGGAAAACTTAGTTCCAACACGAGTGTGCGTGAAGTAATGGTAATAAATGTTGAGTAGTCAGTGTATGGAATAATTGAATAGTAGCGCGTCGACGCACCGTGGAAAGCGGAAAATTTAAGGTGGTCCAAAGTAGTGCGTTGAACTGTGCGCGCAATTGTTTGACTTAATGATACAAATAGGAACGTACGCCCGGTGGGGGCGTATTTTCAGACTCTTTTACAAAAACAGAAACAACATTTTAGACGATATGTTTGCAGTTGTATTGTACTTACATATGTAATTAATAAAACACATCAAGACGTTAATTCAGGCCACAAGCTCACAATTCGTGCACACGATGCAAGCAAATAATGATGCTTTTATACAAATGAATTCACCGTCACGGCATTAGATTATCCAGTAAAATGAAGATTCGTGAGTGCATTGAACCAAAAACGTGGTTCATTACTCAGCACTAGCCAGGGTCGTGAGCAGATTCCTGCTTTTTGCAGAGGTTTTTGTTAAATTTCTTATTTACCCAACACTAATAGAATGTGTTGACGTTTTTGCCCGAACAACGATTATAATCAACTCGAAAAATCAATATTAAAAATAGGCAATATCACCACACGGATGGCAAACACTACACTCTCGAGCATGTATGTATAATTTAGGCATGATGATGCTCAAGTACGTCAAGGAGCATGATGTCAGACAAAATACCACGACGTCTATTGATCACCCATCATTATTTTCCATCGGCCTGAATCTAACACTTGACAACTGATTTATGCCCACTCTCAGGTGTTAATAATAAAGACAAAGCAAAAACTATACCAATTACATTGAGAAACAACAATACACGTTGACACTGGGACATTAATCATGTGAGATTTGCGTTATGCCGTGCGACAGTGTAGGACTATATCGTCAACTGCCATCACGATCGCATTACATACGAGAGCAGAATGTCTTTATCACAATCCGCAACGGTTCCTAGACAAAAAAATATCAGACGCTGACAATATTTCTGAAGAGAACCATTTATTATCCGTGTCATTGAAAACTACAGCCGGTTATTCACTCATCACACGTTAAATGTATCTGACTGATCGGCTTCTGTTCTACAGTTTTTGTTGGCCACCTCGTTGTTTCAATGGTAGTCAACTACTGCCCGCGGGCACCTCAATGAGGCCAGTACTATTGGCATAAGTGAACAAACAGCTACATAGACGGTGTTTATTTTCCTAATTGCTCAGGTGTGAGCGCGGTGACTGTCGATGTCGCCAAGACCACAGTTGAACAAGAGCCTTCATTAGCGATCCGCTAAATAAACTGTTAAACACGCAGCTCGTAGATATTGTTAGCAAAATACATTTCGGTGAATTTATAATAATCTCTGTGTATAGCCGGAACGGTACTGAATAAGTAACTTACCTAATAAACTTTCGCGATCAATATTATATAATTTTAAACTGTTCAACGGGACTTTACCTTGATTTATTATTCCCCACGATTCCACCTGTTATATTTTCGTGCCTTTCGATACTGAAAAAATATAGTAGTAGGATCTATGGTGCTTTCCTAAGTGCGGCCATTCAACCTACTTTCAAACTGCATTCAGCTTAGTCTCACGAGACCGGAGAGGGCATGTACAGTTATCTGACTTGCAAGTACAAGTTGCACAATAGATGCTTACTGCAAAACTAATGTCCGCAGGCTTGAGTTTTTGCAACATAAATCTGATAACCGGTTGGGTATTAACTATTTCCTTCAGACGCTATAAAAATTGATTTTAAAGCTCAAACGAATAAAGAATTCATTGACAGTAAAACCAACTTTTTGCAATAACCATTAAAAATTATTGAATCATCGTCTAAAACTTGCATAGCGTTGAGACAGCAATAGGCAGCGACAGGTCGATAAATTTACTTGAAAATCCAACGATCGGTGCCATGGATGATGAATATGAGATAATGTATAAACGTCGTATTAGCGGTTCCGCAGACAGCTGATGTTCGGGGTGGACAGACTTAAAACCCAGTCAAACAACTAACAAGTCTCGACTAGTCGACATGCAGAAAAAAATCATATTCAAATCGCTGTAAGGTCGTGGACATATCGATTTGATTGCAGAATGACATCTCGATACCTACACATCATTATTAATTGCTGATGATGGCAGCAGATCAATAATTTAAGCAATAAAAGTGAAGTTAGTATACATTTTGATGCAGAAAATAAATATTCTCCCAATCTAAAATCTTAATGCGAAATAACTTGATTTAAGACAAGCTGATTTACAAGCTGATTGATGCAGGATCAAAATGTGACGACGACAATCAATTTACTGTTCCAAAAAGAAATAAAATGTTGCAGAAAGTATAAAAAGAGATTTAAGGACTGTTACAAATGTCACAATATTTTTTACGAGATGCCAACACTTCAAACATTGGAGTTTTGCAACATTGTTTGAAAATTACAGTCCCTTATGCCTTAAAAGGAAAAATGTTGATAAGGTTGACTCAGATAGGTACAATGAACTTCTGAGAACTAATACTTGTAAATCTGAAAGTCCGAGTATGGCACAGGCTGAATCATGAATTCATGACCAACTCGGTCAAATAGGTAATTTAGGTTTGTAGGCGATACGAGAATTACATACTTACAAGTTAAAAAGGAACAGAGAGCATTAAAAGTTACATAATAATTTTTCTAAGGTAATATGATATCATCCTCGCAGCTGATTTGTGACGGGTTGAAGGCTGGTCATTGCTCAAATATGATGTAGGTGTGCAAAATCCTGAATGTCATAATACCTCTAATGGCCTCACCGACCAAAAATGTACGCCCATAATAGACAAAGACATCTTACATGTTTATTTTTTGTCAAAATAAAACATAAGCATATAATTACCATTAAAATTAAGCAATAAATTCACTTAGAACATTTTCGGGGCCAAAAGAAACTATAAATCTTTTCACCACTCGATAAGCGAAAAGCACATGTCTCCTGTCAGAGGTTAAATTAATAAATAATAAATGTTTTGCGTGTCCGCGTGCAACATGTTAAGAATTAAGATAAACATGGAAATTTAACGCCATTGATGTGGCCGAAAGTGCTAATTTGCCAGTTCAAAATTTGCAAATATGCATTCGCCCACCCAAAAATTATCGGAAACAAGTAAACATTTGTACAGGTGCACGAAGCATGTTGATGACAAGTGCAATATTTGTTTAAGGACTCAAATGATTCCGACAACTAGTAAAACTATTTTCATATTTGCTCATAGCATTGCTGGGAAACTCGTCCATTTTTACCTAGCAGAACAGACTTTTGAGAATTTAAAGTATTGATTTACTAGAAACGTCCACACTTGGATAACCTATTACATGGCAAATAGTGCAACACAAGCACCGTAGCAACACTTAAAATACCTACGTAGCGCAATCGGTCAATAATCATAGTTGATAACTTATCCAGTTATCACTGGTAATTTTGAATTTAGTAGGACAAGCAAGTCAAATATATACCTAAAATTCGCTATCAGGCGACAAGTTTGCAGGTTGACAAAGTCATCTTTAATTGCATTTTTTATCGATTGGGTAAACATTTTGAGATTAACTCTGCAATATGAAACAGGCGTAAACATGTTAACTTTATTATTTAAAGCCACGTGGTCACAAATACTTGTAGGGTTATGTACTTTATTTTTATCATTAGTCAAATCAACAGGTTTCATAATCATTAGAAAGATTTTAGCTAGGCAACAAGACATCTGCCACGAAATCGTTGAGTACAAACAACAAGTTCTTAAAAGTGAACATCATCGCCTCCCCAAAAACACTAATCCATCCTACAGATATCTAGACAATTCTGAAATAGTTTTACAAGGACAATATATTCCAAATGGCACTAGTTTATGAAACAGTGCGGGAGTCTAACATTGCGGGACACGAACTTGACCTACTTATATTTGAGAAAATTGGAAGATAATAAATCGAAAATAATATAAATTATGTTGTAAATATTCTTGAAGAGGTCATCTTGAAAGACCTTACGATACGTAGTGGAAGTATTTAGCAAAGCGATATCTTTGGCAAAATAATGTTTCTACCTACTTTCAGAGATAAGAAGACATTAGTGATTTAGATGACCTGAGACATGTAAAGAGTGACCTGTACGGTCTGCCCGAGCTAATTTAGTGATAACTTTCACAGATTATTAGGTGAGTCACAAAAACAATCTTAGAAGAAGTGTTCGACCAATCGTTTAAAAAACAGAAACGGAAAATAAACAATAAGACAGTAATAACCTGACAAATATGTGATCAAAGAAGACGCACAAACTATTTCAACAAAATTTTATACAAAATGTATTTTTCTAATAGAACTCATCTAAGTATGATAAAAGTGGACAAGCCGGTGATAATTACGAGTACAAAGATTCATTTATCATTGTTCCAACAACGACACTTTTGCTAATAATAAGAATTATGTATATTTAACAAAACGAGATTTTTAATTAAAGTCAGAATTGAGGAAACGGCTAATGCCGTTAATCGATACACATTAGTGCAAGCATTAGCCAAGAATGTAATGTGGACACTAATTGAGTAGGTAATCGTAAACAAGTACAATACAAGTAATCTTTGAAACCTTTTAAGTAAAAACCCTTCTTTATGAATACGACTGAATAACAATAAGAAAGAATGCCCAACCGATGAAGTGAATAATGCATGCGACGAAAATGGACTTATGAGCAATCTATAACTTGACCCTAAGCGTTTGACCTTAGGGTCCTGATTGAAACCCAGTCCTAATTATCATTAATAGAAGGATACGATTACGACGTCCGTGCTAATAATTTGGATAGGTATGCATTTGGAAGGCTCAATTAGATATGTAAATCTTGTCGGACCAATCAAAATGGTCAATACCCTAGAATGATTAAAGAACAATAATAGGTTGCTTGGAATATTATATATCTGCAGCTGGTATTTTTTTATGCTAGGCAATCTTGCTTTGCTATCGGGCGAATTGATAGTTCAGAATATAATTCCGGTTTATGAAGGAACATAAGTGGAGGGGTATCAGTAAACATAAATCATGTTTTTGATTTTCTATCATTGATTTTTTTTATTATTCTCAACCTATATATATAGGGCTCTTACCTTTGATGGCATGTTAGTATTATGATACTCAGTGTGTCAGGGTATGCCCTGAATACATATAACTTGCGTGCAAAGAATCATTTTAACAACAGTAACAAAATTTACTGATTTGTGGTTTACGAGAATGTAGAGTAAAATAAATGACTCTTTTTACTGTGTTTTTAATAAAATGTTTTTAATAAGGACCTGAACATTTTCTAATATGGGCGGTCGGATTATTCGGAAAAGACCTTTTCTCAGCAGTGTGATGAAAAAAGAATGAAAATAAATTAAGCCAGGTGCGTGTCGGGCCACGCGCTATGTAGGGTTTCGTAATTATCTGTAGACCCGTTGTTAGAAGTTGATGTATTTTTTTTACGTTTACCGAAACATATTACCTAACAGGAATTAATTGAGTTTTGAGTTCAAAGTCTTCTGGTATGTTTGGGAAACAGCATCACTTATTTGAGCGACTATTTCTAAGTAAAAAAGCTAGCTTAACATTTATAGTGTTCCTAGAAAGTTAACCCTAAAAAAACAGAAATCTACAAAACATTTACTATGTCCACCATTTTCTCGCAGCCGACAATGAAAAAACTCGTTAAGTTAACGTAACAGATAAACAAGTTGCTTTACGAATAAGTGTTTATAATTATAATATATTAAACGCTCTAAACTAGCGCGCTATCTTCACTTCGGAGGCTGAACCAGACGTAGTCCGTTCCGGACGAGAAATCACCAGGAACTAGACTTATTTATACTTGAGGGCATCGTCCCTTCTATTTATGATACACGGTCCAGTAGCTAGTAGGCTAGGTAAGCCCACCTTCTGTTGCGAAGTGGTAAAAAATCACGGCAAACTCATGTTATTCACACACCGGAAAGTGCCTTTTTAACCTTAGGACTTGAATGGTAATGAGGAATCCATATTATATGGTTTTATTGTGGTTATTTATAGGTTCCGGTGTGTTTTTATTTGGCATTTAGAAGTTATTGTTTAAGACATGCAATTAAAATATATCGCTTAAATTTTTACAAGTGATTTAAATACTTTTGATATACAAAATTTATATATTATGTGGGAGAATTTCATGAAACGAAAGCTAAATCATGGAGTTTTAAATCAGCAAGCGCTAGAAAGAATCTTGTAACTAAGTTTGGAAATCGTTTTCACTTCAGTCAATTTCAACCCATTTGACAGTCAGCCACGCGATTCTATAAGACATCCGTTCTGCCTGTTCAGTTGCAGAACCTTAAAACTCTGTAAATATGACGTGAATGACCTATCACGATGCAATGCCCTAGAGTGCAAGCAAAGAAGCTACATAGGTATCACAGAACGGCTGTACTGAAGACTCAAAGTTTCCTTGCACGCGACTGCAAAGTTACCTATAAAGTTTACGGCTGGATATATATCGCGCTATTCAACTTTTATAACTTCGCTTGCTAGTGTTTCGTTTTAATTGGACACTAACGTTATTGAGTAGATGCTATTGGTTGCTGTGGCTTCGAAAGGGTGAAATATAAACATTACAACGAGTGAAAGGCCGTATTAAATCTGCTTTATGTGCCTAAATAGAATGTTGAATCTATCATTTCTATGTTACTCTCCGATAAATCTCTGCTTCTTTGACTCTGAACCTAATTGTAGCTTAAAATTAGTGTAAGATTTAGTTTAAGTTGCTAATATGACCTCTTTATTAGTGCTTGCCGTGCGGTGCCGGCAGTAGAATGTTACCCCTCCTCTCCCGCCCGTGGATGCAGCAAGAGTCTTCTAAGGGATACCTCCGGAAGATGGGCAGCAGCGTCTTTCTGTGTATCAACATCCCGAACTGCGCTTGCCAACCCTCCTGTCAAGCGTGGTAAGTATGGCAACTACCCCTCGTGGAGATGTATGAGGGAGGCATGTGATCAGTAGCGGAAGTTTTGCGGCTGAAATGATGATGGTGATTGTAGTGCGCATCAGGGTCCTTGTTATTATTTTACAATAAAATTACAGGCGATTCCATTTATATATCTGTGTATCCGAATCTAGGCAAATCCTTTGGCTAATTCTAATGCGTTCTAATTATTTAGAATAAATAACTAGAACGCATTATAATTATTTAATAATTATTATTTTATAATTATAAATATTATATTTATATATTTATATTTAATATTATATTTTTATTTTTATAATTATTATTTTTTTTGTTCTAATTATTTATTTTCTAATTATTTTATTTATATTATTTTAGTTATTTTTGTTTTTATTTTCTGTATGATTTACACAATAAAGAGTTTATCTATCTATCTATCTATCTATCTAATTGATGGCACGTGTAAGACACGGTCGGCTTGGCACAAGGCTGTTTCCACGTCCTTAAATGACGTCGTAATAGAATGAGCAAACCAGCAAACATACATACCAAACATTTAAATCGTTAGATGCGCCCTGACACCAAAAACTGTGTCATTATCTTTATATGTGTGTTAACAATAATGCCGGCGCACGCTCACTGGTTTTATGATAATCCAATAATCATATTGCATGAACTTTAGTAAAAAGTAACACACACTACGTCCGCGGTCCGGCTAACACTGGGTTTAGAGGTACATTGATTCCAAATGAGCGAGCTATAACATTTCGTGAGGAAACAAAACGGCGCGGTCTCATCACGTTAAGGGCGTATCTAACGATTTAAATCTTTGATAGACACACGTGACTTTTAACAGAAAATAAAGAATGTCCTATCGTCAGCCACTGGTATTCATGCAGTTCCTGGAATTAAGCTTGCCTAGCACCTATCTACATAATCTTTTCAGCTTAGTATGATTAAGTAACTAGTCAATAGATCTAAAGCCACGGGTTTTCTCACGAAGCATAAGCACACGTCGTACACAGTATCATCATTTCAGCCGTAAAACTCATGGATCTCCATAAGGGGCAGTTGCCATACTCACCACGATTGGCAGGCGGATTGGCGAGCGCAGTATGGGATGTTGATACACGGAATGACGCTGCTGGCCATCTTCCGGAGGTAGCTCTTAGCAGGCTCTTACTGCATCCACGGGCAAGAGAGGGGGCAACATTCTACTGCCGGCACCCCACGGCAGTACACAGTATAATGACTTTCAAATAAACTATAGCCGTAAGGATAATGCTGATATTATTATTAGGCAATTCACATAGAGGAACCAACGAAATCACGTTGCTGCAAAATTTTTACTAGGAGCTGACGTATGATTAATTATAGATTTTAGGGCGATTGGAAAGGTATAGTAGACTTTTGCCACATAAATAAATAACAATAATATATAAACAAAAACATACATACACATTATATATAATAATAATAAAATTAAGTGGGAAAGGAAAGCTAAGAGTTAGAAACTAAAGAGAGAAAGTGTTTATAAACCATAGTTTTAAAAATAGGCAGAGACTTGGCTTGTCTTATATTAGTAGGTAGTGAGTTCCAGAGCTTAGTGGCACGAACAGTGAATGAATAGGTGTGGGAGGTGTGAATGGGAGTTTTAAGCAGGAGTGAATCAGATGAGCGCAAGGATCGGAAGTGGGATTCGGAAAGGTATTCAAATCTATTTTTGAGATACCTGGGATAAGTAGGGTTGAAGAGTATGTTATATTGAAGGGAGACGAAGTGTGCATCCCGGCGAAGGCGGATTGGTAACCACTGAAGCTTATTACGGAAATGTGGTCATACTTTCGTAGACCGAAGATGAAACGTATGCAAAAATGTTGTAGCCGCTCAAGCTTATCAAGTTGTGCTTAGGTTAAATCGGGATAGCTGGCGTCGGCGTAGTAAAGGATAGGAAGCAACAAGGACTGAGCCAACGCAATTCTGGTGGAAGTCGGCAAAAAGTTACGTAGTCGCTTAAGAGATGCGGAATGTTTTGCGGCTAACTTCTGCTAATTGCGGACCCCACGATAGCTGCCCATGAGGTCACAATAACTCCGGTCCCTGTCCCGGACACTAGGGTCACCAAAATCAATCAGTACCCTTCTATCATTAAGACGGTGCTAACAAAAAGGTTACATGTAAATCTGTTAACGCATTCGGTTGTAATCGTCAAATACACAGACATGGCGCTCATCTGGGCCATGGAACTTTGAATGATGATGGTGTCCATGATTGACAGATAGAGGTTATAACAGTGAGGGGTTGTACTGTGTTGTGAAATGTAGTGTAAAAATACTTTTGAGACAGGACTTCACTGGACAGCAGGTAGGATGTACAAATAGTGAATTTAACACATAAATACTGTGTAAATATAACTTGTAAATATTATTTTACAGATATTAAAAATTTGAACAAAGAAACGCGTGTTTTATTTTTTACTCCTACCGCCCAAAAAATGTACAGCATATCTTATGCTTGCAGCTACGAGGTAGGTGAATGCCCCTTCATTATTATCATAGACGGTATTACAAACATTTCAAGCGCATATTTCCCAAATGCCATATTGCAATTAAATCTTAATTACATACGAACTAGGAATAGTCCGGAGCACTTTCACCACACCGTAAACAGAATAGCGTGTTAGGTAAACCAACCGAGACCTCATGAATAATGGACGAGCTACGATATAAACTTACTTTTAAATTTTGCTAGAGTATTAGAGCAAATTAATTTTTCACTCTTTTTCGATTAGCGTCGTAATTTTTTTTTTATGTGAAACATCTTTTTTGAGTCCGATCGCGCGCAGACACCGCGCTGTGAATAGCGCTCTGCATCCCGTAACGGCCAATAGGCCCACCTAATCTGAATCGGTAACCTCTACCTATAAAAACTGCGATACCGCGGTGACCATGTTCACTTAGCACGCGCCCAAAGCTGCATTGCGCCTGTCACCCTAAGACATTGAGTTGTAAGGTCTCATGTCCCTGTAATTTCACCGATCCTCTTTTCGCTCAAACCAAAACAGCAATGCGGACATTACTGCTTGGCGGCATACATGGATAGTACCTACTTCCCTGAATGAACTCTTCACAAAAACGTTCTGCTGCTACTGAATGAATGAATGTTCCTAATTTTATTTATTTTGTATTTGTTATAGTGAGCGTGTGAGCGTATTTTTTAAAGCGATTCCAATTAAGGTACAAGTAAAGAGCCAGGGTACGTATACGATTTCAAGGTAAAGGCATATTTCTATCAACTTTATGACACGGAGCGTCAAAAGCACTAATAGTAATTGTCAAGTTAAAGGCATATTTCTATCAACTTTATGACACGGAGCGTCAAAAGCACTAATAGTGATGGTCAATCTCTTTTACATAATAAATTTTTATTTTTTTATTCTAATATCTCTCCACTATAATAATAATTTATAAGATTGTCCCATTTTTTGTATTCAATTTTCATTGTAATTTCTGTCAGCTGAGCATTTAATTATTCATTAGCTAATTCGTAACCCGGCTCCCTCGATACAGGCTCAGCCTAGTGAGTCACCAATACAGAATAAATACTGACAAAAAAAATTTGTTGAAGCCTTTACTTAAATATTACAGCAATAAAAAAATACGCTTTTAAAATATGTTTTCGGCTTGAGTTTAGGCCCTAAAGCCTATACTTTCTCACGGTTAAGCAAAGGCATCACTCAGAATTAAATCTTGGAAAGCTTTATTTGCAATTTTTTTTAAATACATGACTATATATTTATCATACTCTGACACAATAGGCAAATGAAAGCCATTCGGGAATACGTAAAAGATAGGTATGACTACCAGACTAGTAATTTCTGGTACGTTTGCTTACAATTTACTATTAGGGTGTAAAAGTTTCCAGCATTATTTATTTATTTAAAAGTGTTCCAACCAGAAAGGAGGTTGATTCTTGATTACGATTAGGGTGTAAAAGTATTCCAACCAGAAAGGAGGTTGATTCTTGATTACGACTAGGGTGTAAAATTGTTCCAACCAGAAAGGAGGACTGTGACTCCATTTTTCACGGAGTTTGTGAGTGGAGTGGGAAGATGTTGTATATCAGTTTTTTCTGATGTTATATTTTTAGTAATTGATTTGGCTGAAATATAATGGTCAGTTCATAATCAGTCTTTTTACATCTTCAAAACCTCTGAGAAGTTGTAGGTACTATTTATATTTTACTAGCAACACGCCCCGGCTTCGCACGGTTGCAATGCTGATACTAAATATACTACAGAACAAGCATTGGTACGGGGTTACCAGAAAAGGGGGCGAAGGCCTCAAAAGGTCACCAAAGGTCAAAAATGGCATTTTTGGGTTTTTGGACGTTTTCAGCCATTTGAAGACTTTTATTTTTTTTTGGTGACCTTTTGAGGCCACAATAACTCCGGTCCTTGTGACCCTAAATCACCAAAATTAATCATTCACCTTCTCTCATTAAGACAGTGCTAACAAAAAAATTAAAATTAAAATTAAATTTAAAATTTAAAATTTCATGTAAATCGGTCAACGCGTTCGGTTGTACTCGTCAAATACACAGACAGACAGACAGACAGACAGCGCTATATACCATCGCGGACTTTTTTTTAGACCCTTTTAAGGTGTACAATACTGTAGTACATTATTTTGATCTATCTCTAGGGTTTAGCCAGCGTTTGCAATGTAAGCGCAAAAATGTGTTTATTTACGACATCACATTAGAAACCTATAAAACTATCAATGTATCATTTTTATGCATTTGCATTTATTATACATAAAAACCTTCCTCTTGAATTATGTACCCTATCTATTAAAAAAAACCGCATCAAAATCCGTTGCGTAGTTTTAAAGATCTAATCAAACATAGGGACAGACAGACAGCGGGAAGTGACTTTGTTTTATACTATGTAGTGATTTATGTATATATTTTTTTTTTCATTTATTTATCTTTCTTAAAAAACAAATACAAAAATTAATCATAATAATAGCACAGGTAAACCACTAAGGTACCTGTATAGTGTTGAGGTATAATGACCCTGTCATGAATTAGCTGGGGTTGTCATCATCGTATTACTCAGCTGATAAAGTTCGTGATCTTTTCATAAATAAAATATAACGAATCCTAGAAAGTCGTTAAACTACAGATATTCCTTGTGGGTCAGAATCACGCCTTTTCGGGTTAGTAAGCATATTATAATACACATTATATATTAGCATACACCTAAACTCTTAAGTATAATTATTATAATTAGCAAAAGATTTTTTTAAAAGAAATATTTGCAATATTTTTTCCTAATGAATCAACACTAGGTTCAAAGTCGAACTTCCTCTTAAAGTAAAAAAACCAAATAGAAAAAAACTACATGATCAGTCTCATTGTATCCATTAGTAAATATTGGTATCAGAATACATTTATAGCGGACAGTCAGACAAATATTTTCCCGACTAAAAAACCAAATAGAAAAAACTACATGATCAGTCTCATTGTATCCATTAGTAAATATTGGTATCAGAATACATTTATAGCGGACAGTCAAGACAAATATTTTCCCGACTATTAATAATTTAAGTAATTGCCATTTAAAGCCCATATGTATTTAGATATTTAAAATTGTTAGTCCGCTAACTTATCAAAAATAATTAAACATGTTTTTCTTTATATATGTACTCAAAAAAATGCGGCTATACATTGGAGTCGAAATTTTGCGTGACGGCACGGATAAGGAAGTTATGATCCCCACTCATAAAACTTATTACGCTAATATTTTTTTCGTTTATTGGAAATATCAAAAAATACGGCGTCAATGGAAATGATGAAGATGATGATGATCCGTGCCGATTTTGGCTACGGTGACATCGTTTCTGCTAATTTACATTACGTTGGTGCGCCCTTACGCTGCACACAAAGATTTAAATCGTAGATGTGCCCTGACACCAAAAACTGTGGCATTGTCTTTTTATATGTACTTTAACAATAATGTCTCACACTGGTTTTGCCAATAAACCAAACTGTTATTGTTACCATTTATTGTGCAATAAAGTTCCACGAACTTTCGTAAAAAAAATAACTTCCGCCCCACGCACACACACCACGTCCGGCTAACACTGTGGTTAGAGTTACACTGATTCCAAATGAGTGAGATCACTCATTTCATGTGGAAACAAAACGGTGCAGCCTCATTGCGATAAAGGCCCATTTAACAATTAAAATCTTTGCGTGCACATAAGATGTTATTATAACATACAGGCGCTGACTGTACACGCTAAAGGAAACCTCAACACAGCAGAGAACCAGTAATTACATGGTGAAATGAAATTACAATCTAATGCTCGTCATTATGGTCTATTAGCGGTAGCAGGCAAGAAGGCAGTCTATTTGGCTTTGCTACCAAATTGCTTTTGGTCGGTAAAAAAAATATGATCGTTACAACTGATGGGGATTCCTTTTTTCAATTACATCTATTTTTGTATAGTTCTCGAGTGGAGGCCACGGACCGGCAAACGCAGCTCAGGACCACTATTAATCGAAGAGAAAATCCTCTCAGAGTTCGGGAAAGCCACAATCAATTTTGATTCTCTTTTAACTGTTGGTATGGTGTGATGTCAAACCGAGTGGTAATGGTGGAATTTTATGAAGGTACTCTTTAATTCTGCCGTGTATAACGACGTCATTTTAGAGAACCTCCAAAACCAGTTGGATGAATGGCTCCTGTCAGAATTACGAAAAGTTTATTTTCAGCAAGATGGCGCTGGCGCTCCACCACACAACAGCCGCCTTACGCGTTCCAGTTTGAATAGGCCTACCCGAATACCCGAACTGGGTAACAGTGGATAGGTACACATGGTCTAACTAAGTGACCACCTCGCAGCCCCAATCAGGGCTACCTAAAAAACGAAGTCTACAAAAAGAAATACAACACTATTCAGGAGCTGAAAGATGCATTAAGGCTCAACAAGTCGCGGAGGCAAAGTCGTCAGTGGCCGCGGCCTAAATGCTATCTCACCTGACATAGTATGTGTACATGCACGCTAGAATGAAATGCACAATGATTAATTCCTAAAACGACCGCGCAAAAATATGTAAATAGACTTTTAGCACAAGGGTTATTATAGAAAAACTTGAGTGTAATCTTTTCAAAATAACATCTTTTTCAACTTTTGAATAATTAAACTATGTTGAGTTTTCTTTCTCCGTATATTATTTAGTTTCGTCCAAAGTTGGTCTAAAATCAGTGTTGAAATACGAAAGTTTAAAATATTTTATTTTTGAAATAAATACATTTATTACGGTTTGGGGTGTATACAAACGTAGATTATGACGAGACGAGATTATGATGTAATCCTTAGTGTTGGATGGTCAACGTCAAACAGTGGAGTAGTTACCCTTCCACGTTTGTATGGAAAGATATGGAAAGATGGGCGACTCGTTCAGCCTTAAGAAGGATTTTAAATAATATCCATCCAAGAAAATTATCGGTTGCTACCTGCTCAGTAAAAAAACAAGTGAACTTATGTATTCGTGAAAACGGCGGTCATTTTGTACAATTTCTTTCGTAGATCATCTAAATGTAAGTTATTTTTGTCTGTGTCTAAAATACATATTAAAATTATTTATTTTATTATTATTTGTTTTAGAGGATTATCGATGCAACTGATGATTTTCTACTTAGGTAGGCGCTTTTGCTTCTAGGTACACAGTAAGCTACGAGGCCAGCTTGACAAAAACTGTAACTATCTTATACCCCCTGTATTTTCGTACAAATGTATGGGAAGTTTTTTGCGATTTCTGACATTTCTAGTACTCAAACCTCAGTCGGTCCAGTAGAGACTTTTGATCCTTATAAGAAACAGGATCGATTGGCACCAAAAATAGTTTTTGTGTAAAATTACCATTTTCTTGCTGACTGTAAATTTTTTCCAAAATCTGTAAAGCAGTTCAGAATATCTCGGAATTCAGAATTATGGATAGTATCCTAAAAACGTTTTCCTCTAACTATAACGTTTAAGGTACCTGCCCTCACTGTCCCGTTTCAAAAATTCACCCTGTATGTATATCATTGGCGGACGAAAAGACTCGCTCATTGTGTATTTCTGTTGTTTTGTAATTTAAGTTATTTTTGTTCTTTTTCCTGTATGGTTTACCAACGCAAAGAGTTTTAGGTATCTATCTATCTAATACCAATATTACGAAATTACGAAAACTTATCCAGACACTCAAGATAAAATTGATGAACCATGCTTTTAAACATAGGAAGGGGTTTGGCATGTCGAATGAAAACAGGAAATCCAGTCTAGTTGCTTGAATGGTGAAGGAATCACCATAGAACTCAGAACTATGGAGAGGTGATCAGTTGTAGGGTGTCAGAGGAGCGATCAAGGACCCTATGGGGATGCTCATGGAATACTGCGACCCCGCGTCCTTCTCCGGTATTTCAAGGAACTCCTTGAAATCTGGGACTGATTTGGTAAGCTCTTGAAGGGGTTTTGGATAGGGTTTTATGAAGAAGTTGTTTTAAAACCCTGCCTTTAGGGGTAACACTTTCAATGTGTAACCCGCATTTAGGGGTAACCCCTTCAAAACCCTTTCGAAGAGGTTACCTTTTCAAAGTGTTTTGGGTTTTCGATAGATTTGATAACACATTCGTTTGGGGTTACCCTTTCGATCCTTGTAACACGGTAACCCTTTGCCTAATGTTTTGTATTATAATCTGTATTTGAATTGCGTTAAGGTTGAAAATAATAAATATTTCATCCAAAGACCACGCCGGCCACTGTCTACAAACATCATAGCTCACTGGCAGAGCAAAGATGCTTCTGCTATCTCCCTGCAAAAAGTAGCACGCTGTGTGCTAGCAGCTCCAGCTACGCAAGTTTCAGTCAAGCGGCTTTTTTCATCAGTAAAATTTATTTTAAATCCGCTAAGGACCAATGTTGGAGGTAGTTTACTTCAGGATATTATGCTAATTCGTGCAAATCACGATTTACTCAAATGAAGATAGATAGATATAAAGTTCTAACAATTTTTATTAAGGTAGTTTTATTTTTGTTATTGGTTAAAACATAAATACTTAAATATTATGATTATGGTAATAAAAAGCATACAAACAAACTTAATGAACAATATTTTTAATTACCTATAATAAACTTAACAAATGACCTAGGTATAATTAATAACAATAATAGAAGGAAAGTAAGTTGAGTAGGACTAGGTAGGTAGGTACCTATTAATAGTTACTAAGTAGTTGGTAGTTTCTTATCACGTGATAAAAAGTGGGTAGGTTAGGTTTAGCCTAAAATAAACAGTACCTACCTAGGAACGGTAGGTAGGTAACTATTATTGGATAATTCACAAATAGTCATGGATCCATGACCATGTGGACAATCTCTTTCATGCAGTTGCTTCGTCGTTCTTTATCCATCTTGCATAAATGTTTGGCTAATAACAACGAAAATGCATAGCACTGATGAATATCTTCTAAATTCATTTCGAAATTTCGTTCCTCTTTGTGTTCTACTTTTTCCACGCCAGAGCCAGCATCTGATATATCGGAGTCTGATAAAAATGGAGTAGACGCATCACCGTCTAATATTGGAGCCAGCATTGATAAAGCGCCGCCTTCACCTCGAGTTGATTTCTCTTCAGTAAAATCAACCGATCCATTATCATCTTCTGACTCGTCACTCTCGGGAACAATTATGTGCTCTGAAAATGATAGATACATTTTTAAGGAAAGAAGGCACTAAACAGGTAGATCGTAGGTAATTTTGTTAATTCCGTTGGCAGCAAAAGCTTAACTTAGTAGGTACGATGTTGCCCTTGTCCCTTTTTCGCGATCACCAATGCACATTTCAGCTCAATCGGTTGAGGATGACTGGTCTAAAATTAAGTTGCAAGATTTGTCCCACACACCTACATAACAGATACCTACATACGTACCTTTCTGTTATTCAATACAGTACTACTAGGTACCTACTACAAGTAAAATAACAGAGCAAATTTAATGAAAGCTTGTAAATATGGTCAGCAATCATTTTTTAATTATAGTTATATATAATAGTTAGAATACAGTTGTAATAAAATGAATAAATAGCTTAGGTTTTGGTGCCAAAAGAACCACTACCATTAGGTACCTATCTATTCAAGCCTCCCGCCCCGCTCTTTCACTATTGCGAGTAGGTAGGTATAATAGGTAGCTAAGGTACTAACCTACCAAGTAATTTTAACTGGGCCTACATTACTATTATAACTATTATTAGATAGATAGATAACACTTTATACATGTAACAAAAAAATATATCGAGGTTTAAAAAAAAATATAGTCAAACAATTTTGGGCAATTCAACGGGCGGCCTTATCGCTGTAAGCAATCTCTCTATTATTATGACTATTACAGCACCTACTAACTACACTCACATAGAAGCACTAAGTACCCCCTAGGTACCTGACCTGATTTACTTAATTAGGTACTTACTTAATTACCTACTATACCTACTAAGACTTATCATATAATAAAACAAAATGCACTTACGTTTACTCATCTTCAAATCACTTGTAATTATATCCAACCACGTTAGTCAGTCTTCAGATAGGTATTTAACTAAGTACTTATCCAAACAGATGCGCCACTCTCAGTTCCAACACTTCTAACCAGACTTAGCGATCGCGCGATCGAATCTATTCAACATTTAATATTTATTTTCAAAATGCCGAGGACCCCTCCCCTTCAACTGCAGTTGAAGTGATAACCATGGTGTAACACTAAAAACCCATAGAAAGGGGGTAACCCCTTCAATCGGATAGCGCAACGAAATGGTAACCCTATAGTTGCTAAAACCCCATCAAAGGGTTACCCTTTCGCAAGGGTTTTGTACGGCTTACCCGATTAAAAGGTAACCCAATCGAAATGCGCAGACGATGAAAGTGTTACCCATTCGAAGGGTATAACCCAAACTCGGGGTTGTACGGTCCCTGCTTGAAATACCGGGGCTAAAGGTGTGGGCTGGTTAGGTTAGGGTCGAGGCAGTATCTCGGGGGACAATGCACAATACACCCCAATGCAGGACGTCAGTGCAGATCTGGTAACCCCCACCAGAATAAGAAGGATTGGAGCCGTGAAGGTAGTCAAAGCGATCTATAAGGTAGGATGGAATAGAAGAATGTGTACGGAGGAGGTTTAGGATATGAGAGAAGTTTGAGCTGGCTACAATACTCAGAGACATGGTCAAACTTACGCAAGTCAAATATAAATCTAATGGAATAGTTCTGATGATTCTCAAGATTGTCGAGTAGGTCTTCAGACAAATCTGGGTAGCTGTAATCTAGCATAGGATGCTACAAGGACTGTGCAAGCGCAATATGACTGGTTATGAAAATCTAAATTTCAAAGAGACACCCATCTAAGGTTTTCCAGATTAACACTGTCATTTTTGTCTTCTGTCATTGTAATTATAAGATAAGAAGGAGAAGCCACAGGATCCTGAAACACAGCTTAGGCTAGTTCGGGAACTATGGACTCAATCACCTCATGTAAAAATACTTATGTCAAATAAACGATTTTTATTATTATATTATTATTATTATTTGTGGCCCCCTTGACATGTGTCCATAATGACACGGTTTCACTTAACAAATATACCCCTCATGATTGTTACTTGGAGATCCATGATGGAAGCTGATGTACAGCAGTGAACATCCTACGCCTGAGAGAGAAAGATGGTGAAGAAGGGAGACATTCAAAAATAGATCAACTAATGACAACTAAAAAACATCATCAACTAAAAAGTATGTAAAAATAAATTAATGTTATAATTATTTTTTCTGTGAACTTTTAAGATGTTTTAAATTATATGCTATTACGGGCGCAGACAAATCCAAAAAATCTAAGATTATTGAAATTGGTCCAGCCGTTCTTGAGTGGTGTAACTAACCCAACTTTGTTTTATATGATAGATTATTATAAGAAGGTACTCACGGAAGTAGCAAAATGTATTATGTAATGGTTTAAGAAAATTTTAGGGCCATGTCGGTTGGTGACATTTGTAATCTATAACAAAACATCATAGGTACCTTATTCTTATCACGGGAGAAGTACTAAGGACTTATCTATTTGCTATTATTGAACAGCCACTTGAAATTTTGATCATTGAGGATAATTAATTTACCAGATCTTATTAACATTGTGCAGACATTTCCTAATAATGTAGGATACTTTTAAAATAAGTAATAATTTTAATATAATTAAAAATATTAGTACTTACATACTACAGACTATTAATCTAAGATTATTTTAGAGAGTAGAATTTAAGTCTTCTCCCTCATCAATGAAATTTAATTCTGGAAGATGTGAATAAAACTATGTAAATATCTACCTGCATATTAGTTAGGTACCCAATAAAATAGGTAAAATTAATGTACTAATTAATTTGTTTGAGAAGGTAGTAAAAAATATTTTTTATAAAATTTTGCTTATGAGAAATAGAAAAGCTATACTTATACTGTTACTGTCAGTCTATATCATCCAATTTTCAGGCAAAGGCCTAATACTTATACAAAAAAATTATGAATTTGATTGATGAGACAGACAGTCAAAAATATACCCAAAGAAAGTTCAGCAAATTCTTATTAAGTCAGCGCTTACCTTGAAATGATGTTGTCCAATTATTTCCAGCCCGACAGGGAGTAAACCTGTCCCCATTGGTATAATCAGCAGCCACCAGCACTGACTGCTTCCGGCTAACAGGACTACACTGCTGGAACAGCCTATTTTCATATTTAGCGTTTATAAACATTTTCACTTGTACACTGCAACTGTTCCAATTTCAAAATGTCAATTGAGGGTAAATGGAAGAAGTAGACTAGATAATTATTTTTCGCGAAGGTAGGTCAAAACATTTTCTTCAGTCAATGTTTACGTCAGTGTTTCGTAAAGAAAACATTAAACATGGAGCAGAGAAGCGTCCGCATCGATGGACGAGAGCTATTTGACTTCGTTTGACGCTGACTGCACCACATCGTACGCACAATGGACGAGATAACAACAACAAACAAATGCTAATGAATTGTTTTCCCGAATATATTAAGGTAACTATTGATTTGAAAAGAATACGATTTATTAATGTGTAATTTTGTAATTTCTATGGAATCGTTGGCAATTCACGTAAAATAACTAAATAAAATGTCAGAGTCAGACTCGTTTGCCGTTTGGTTTCTTCTTCTTCTGCTTTTGTGTTGGGTTTTACACAATTCTGCCAGTGTCAAGTACTTGTCTTTTTATTTTATGGCTTTTTGTGTTTGGTTTTACACAATTCGAGCAGTATCGAGTTATTAAATTCTTATGTTATTTGGCTGGCCATGTTGGCGGCCTTTTTTTGTGGTAATCAATACTGCCGTCATAAATAAAAAGGGCACAACTAACATTTTTTTCAAAATTGAGTAATATACATATATAGGGATCCTAATTGATCGGGTATGCAGAGTGGAAATAACCAAGTCGGTTGTAAGTAGAGTAATAATGAATATATTTTTCCTAAAAATTAACATATAAGTAGTTTTTAATACATTTCGTTTCGGCGCTGAAAGACGGAGCGTCTTCTTGCCGCGTCGACCAATAGGGCGCGAGCGCGCCGTCGAGTGTCGCCCGTGCAAACCGTCTCACACCGCTCTTCTATAAATATAGGTTTTTCACGGGCGACGCCCCTTTCGCCTTCAGGCCCCCGTGACGAGAAGACGTATCGAGAGCTGTGCGCGGCGTGACGACTCGGAGCTGTACGCGGTGCGAAGACTCGGAACACGCAGTACCTGGAGCTGATGTCGTTCTGCATGATCATGATCACCTCGTTCTTATCAGGGCGAAGGATGATTAATGTTTCTTATGGCCTGGCTAGTTGAACTTCTTGTTTCTTGCCGAATTGCTGTCTGCGTGCTATTAAATATTATGTGATGTGATGTGATGGTTCTGTGTTTTATTTATTCTGGTAATCCATGGTAAAGGTATGTTGTTTAACTTCTGGTAACGGTAATCTGGTAAAAGGTATTCAAGGTAGATAATCTGGTAAAGGAGGTGAGTAATCTGGTAAAGGAGGTGGTAAGGTAGGTACGTAGTAGATACGTAGCTACATGGCTCCCTCCCTAGCGAAAGCGTACCGGGAGCTTGACCTCTCTTCCATGGCCTGTTCTCTTTATAATTGAAGGCGGGCTTGGTTGAGTTGAGCTCGTGGTGGCAGGTATTTTAATTTCCGGTGATTGTGAAGGTACTGATGCGGGGGTCTCTGCACTGTAGGTATCTTCAACCATTGTAGTGTAGGCCGGCTTGAGTCTATCTATTGAGACTACGTTTGATTTTCTTCCGGGTAGTAACAGCTTGAATGTTTTTTCGTTCCGTTCTAAAACTGTGTATGGTCCATCGTAGGTAGGTTGCAGTGGTTTTCTTACGGCGTCGTTTCTTATAAACACTTGTTTGCAGGTTTGCAGATCTTGATGTACGAATATGGGTCTATTGCTTCCGTGTGATGATGTTTGTTGCTCAGGTTTAACTGCGTTGATAGTTTCGCGTAGCTGGCTCACGTAGTCGAAATCCAAGCTTTGTTCTGATGATGTTGCTGATGACGTAGTGAAGAAATCACATGGTAGACGCAGATTGTACCCGTAGGTAAGTTCGGCGGGACTGACGCCTGTGTCAGTACGTGCGGCGGCTCGCAGTCCTAGTAGTACGGTAGGTAACTCGTTTATCCACGTTGAATGTTGCGATAAGCGAGCTTTGAGTGACGTTTTGAGTGTGCGGTGCCAGCGTTCAACCATTCCATTTGCTTTCGGATTATATGGACTACTTCTTGTTCTTTCTGTTCCGACGGTGTTGAGAAGTTTAGCAAACAAACTACTTTCGAAGTTTCTTCCTTGGTCGGAGGTTATTATCCTTGGAGAGCCGAATCGAGTTATCCAATTTTCGTAGACGATTTTCGCCACTGAGTCAGCTGACATGTCATCCGTAGGTATAGCTTCGGGCCATCGTGTCGCTCGGTCTATCATTGTTACGAGATAGCGATATCCTTGAGGTGAAGTAGGTAACGGGCCGACTATGTCGATGTGTACATGTTGAAATCTTTCCGTTGGCGGGAAAGACGATAACTCGCTTGTTGTGTGTCGGTTCACTTTGCAACGTTGGCACTGTATACATTGCTTAGCCCAGGTAGCGACATCGGTGTTCATTGACGGCCAGAAGAATTTTTCGGTGATGAGTTTCCGCGAAGATCGGACTCCCGGATGGCTGATGCTGTGTAGTGCGTCGAAAGCTTGTCTTCGGTAATTTTCTGGTAGGTATGGCCGGGCGCTCGATGTTGAAGTTTCACAGTAGATTGTTTTTCTTGAGTTAGGCAGTGCTATTTTTGTTAACGATAGGTTGCTTTGTGACGCAAGTCTATCGATAATATCTCTGTCCTTTTCTTGCGCTTCGGAGATTTTTTCATAGTCGAGTGATGTAGGGCATGTGATTATGTCGATAGGTATTCGACTTAGCGCGTCGGCTACAATGTTTTCACTGCCGCTTATGTGGCGTATATCTGTGGTAAATTCGCTTATGAAAATTAGCTGTCTTGCTCGGCGAGGTGTTTCTGTTGTGGATGGTGATTTTTGTAGAACGAATGTGAGAGGTTTGTGGTCGGTGAAAACGATTAGGTTTCTCCCCTCGAAGATTTTCCGAAAGTGCTTGATCGCCATGTAGATAGCTAGTAACTCTCGGTCGAATGTGCTGTAGTTGCGCTGTGCATCGGAGAATTTCTTTGAAAAATATCCGAGTGGTTGCCATCTTTTGTTGATAAATTGTTGAAGTACAGCTCCCGCAGATAGATCGGATGCGTCGCTGAAAATGGCCAGTGAGGCTTGGTGTGATGGATGAGCGAGAAGTGCGGCGTTTTGAATCGCAACTTTACAAGCTTCAAAGGATTTGTTTGCGTCTTCGGTCCAGTTGATGATTGATTTATCCTTTTTCTTGGCGTTGTGTAGGTACGCATGTAGCGGGGCTTGAATCTCAGCGGCTTTAGGTATGTGTTCTCGGTAAAAATTGATCATACCCAGAAAACGTCGTAATTCTTCGATAGTTTTTGGCTTGATATAGCTGCATATTGCGGACACTTTTTCTTCAGGCGGCTTGATGCCTTCTTGATTGACAGTGAAGCCAAGGAACTTGACTTCTTGTTTTCCGAGGACGCATTTTGATGGGTTTATTGTGATGCCATTGTCTTCTAATCTTCTTAGGACTGTGCGAAGGTGGTTTTTGTGAGTATCTTCATCGGGGCTGGCTATGAGTAGATCGTCGATGAAAGCGAATACGAAATCTAGGTCTTTCAGCACTTCGTGAATGAAACGCTGAAATGTTTGTCCCGCATTGGTCAAACCAGGGCACATGCGTGGAAATTCGAAGAGGCCCATTGGCGTTATTATGGCTGTCTTTTCGATGTCTTCTTCCCGTACCTTGAGTTGTTGGTAGGCACGGTTGAGATCTATGGTGCTGAAGATTTTCTTGTTTGATAATTGGAATGTGAAGTCTTTTATTCGCGGGATAGGGTAACGATCAGGAACAGTGATCGCGTTCAGTCTTCTATAGTCTCCGCATACTCGTATATCCCCATTTTTCTTAGGCACAATGTGAAGCGGTGATGACCATGGGCTTTTGCTTGGGCGGCATAGACCTTGATCTATCATGTTCTGGAATTCTTTTCGTACTTGTTCGTAGCGATGCGGTGCAATTGGGCGGGCTCGACAGTGGAGTGGTTGTCCGGTAGTTTCGATGATATGTTCAACATTTTGTTTTTGTGTTAGATTCATTGCAGTAATTCTTGTAATTCCGGGGAATGCCGATAAAATGTCGTGGTACGATGTTTGTAAGTCGATGCTGCGGACTGTAGGTATGTTGGTGGCTCGAACGAAAGAATTTGCTGTGAGGCTTGTTTTCCCGTCGATGAGTCGTCTGTTTTTGATGTCGACGATGAGTTGATGATGCTCTAGGAAATCTGCTCCGATGATGGGTTTTCCAACTTTTGCGATGATAAATTTCCATTTGAAAGGTCTTCGTAAATTAAGGTCGAGTTCCATCGTTTTTTCCCCATACGTTGGTATTATTGTGTTATTTGCGGCGTAGAGGTTGAAGTTTAGCGGTTGAGGTAGTGCTCCTTTTGCCGGAGGTAGTACAGAGATATTAGCTCCGGTGTCGATTAAAAATTGTTTTCCGGTTTTCTTGTCCGTGACGAAAAGGCGGTAAGAGTTGTCACAAGCGCTGGGTTCCGCCGCGGCCAGCGTGCTTGTTAGTTTGTTCGGCTTCGTGTTTTCTTTTTTGAATGAGCATGGTGTAGTACAGTGGTAGGCTTCAGCTCCATAACGACGGTGGTAGTAGCAGTAGGGTGTTGGTGTCTGACTTCGTGATCTGTTGTTTTCATCTGGCCTGTTGAAGGAACGGTCTCGTCGGTAATTTTGGTTTTGCTGTTGATTCTTAAGGGCGGCAACTTCCAGTGATAATTTGCGTAATTCTTCTTTGAGTGCTTCTGTCCATTGTTCTTGATTCATTTTTCTTTTCTTCGTCTGTGTTCCTTTTCGGGGTCACTAATTATAGGGATCCTAATTGATCGGGTATGCAGAGTGGAAATAACCAAGTCGGTTGTAAGTAGAGTAATAATGAATATATTTTGGTCGGGGTTTTCTTCTCACGCGGACGAAGTCCGCGTGGGGAAGCAGCTTCGGGCGTGAGCCCCTTGCTGCGGTTTTCGTAATTTCGCCCTTGGTTACAACCAAGGGGTCCTCGGGTTGGCTCATACTGAGCCTACTGCTTGGGCCCGCGTTTCTTCGCGGGCGTGGTGATGAGGTCTTCTTGTCGCTGCTGCAGCTCCTTGATCTTCTCCATGCTGCTACGTAGCAGCGGGACCGAGCTCGTCCCCCCCAGCTCGTTCGCCGTGCGGAGGTCGCCAAGGAGCTGCAGCGCTGCTTCCAACACATCGTCGTGCTGGATTGTGGGGTGCGGTGGGTCTAGTGCGGGTTGCTGGGTCGTGGTTGCGATTTCGGCGGGTGCCGGCTGCTCCGCCGTTTCGCTGCGCGGGGGTGCTATAGAGCGGGGGGGGACGTCTGTGTCTGAAGAAGGTAAGGTCGCCATTCTTACCTTCTTCTTCCTCCGCTTGGGAAGGGGCTTCGACCGCACTGTGGGGTCGTTTGCCGGGGCCATGAGGGAGCCACCGTGCTCCGTCTGGGATGGTTGAGCCACAGTGTTGAGCTGTGGCTGCTGCGGTCTGGCTGGTGGCTTGTCACGGCCACCCCTGGGTGTGGTGTAGGCGGTCGTGCCCGCCTTCCTGTTGCGGGCCTCCCGCTTGTATGTTGGGCAGCTGGTCCTGTTGGCCGTGTGAGGGCCATTGCAGTTGGCACAGCTCGGTGGGTCCTCCCTGCTTTTCGGGCAGTCGCCTGCGCGGTGCGGTCCTCCGCAACGGACGCAGGCGAGGGGGCGATGGCAGTGATGGCTGGAGTGGCGGAACCCTTGGCAGCGATGGCACTGCGCAGGGCCCCGCTTACCTCTCCAGCTCTCGATCCTGATCCCGGGCATCAGCAGCACCTCCGTCACCTCGTAGATTGCCGGCAGGAGGTTTGGGGTCGGCTTGAAGACGCCCAGGAAGATATATCCGGGGCGGCCCTTGCTTGCCCGGATCGGTTTGACGAGCTCCGCCTCGAAGCCCATCGAAAGGAAGTCCAGCGCTATCTCCGCTGGTGGGGTGTCGGCTGGGATGCCACGGATGGCAACCTTCACCTGGCGCTCCTCGGGTTGGGAGTAGGAGAACCAGCTGAGTGGCTCCTCCAACTCCGTGAGGTATTCGTGGATGGCGCGGTGCTCCGCAGCCGACTCCGGGGAAAATCTAACGCCTTTGCCGTAGGGCCTGGCGTTGGGTGTATGGCCTAAAAGGCCTTTGATGGCCTTAAAGTGCCGTGGCCAGTTCGGCATCTGCTCCACGACAATGGGTGGATAGCGGGACTTCCTTGATGGCTGGGCTGGCTCGACCGACGTACCTGGGCAAGAAGGTTCCGGGGCACGAGGGGCTCCTGGGCGCGCTGCTACCGCTGGGCGAGCTGGCGTGTCTCGTGGGGCTGGCGGTGTCCGGCGTACCGGCGGCGAGGCCGCCAGTGACGCGTAGGATGTTGACGTCGTCTTTGTGGTGGAAGGTGTGCGCGCCGCTTCTTCCTCTCCTCGGGCGTGGAGGAATCGTCGCGTTTGCGACGGCGGTGGCTTGATGGCGGTGGTGACGGTGGGTGTTCCCCCTCCGTTGCCTGGGGGAGTGGCGGGGGCAGGGGCTGGGGCGCGGGCACGGGTGTGCCGCGCAGTAGCCTCTCCTGCCCCTGCAGGTAGGTCCTGATGTGCTCGGCGAGGCCCTCGCTCATCAACCCCTGCTTCCTAAGCTGCGCATAGACGTTGAGATCAACGTCGTGCGCAGACTTAGGAGACAGCGAGCGAGGCGAAGGCGGCAGGCTTTGCGGGGGCTGCGGGGATGCGGCGGGGGGGGGCATCGCCTCAGAAGGCGTCTGCACCCGCGGGCTGCACCTCTTCGGGGGGCTTCTTGTGGCGAGGGAGATGCGTTCCCTCTCCGAGCTGGTGGTGTCGATCAACGGTGATCGACCTCCACGGACGACCAACCGTGATCGACTATTGCGGTCTGACATTGTGTGTCGCCGCTGGGCCTTCGGTGCTTCGGCATGGTGCCTGGGGTCGTATGCCGACGCGCGACCTTTTGGTAGATAGCCGGGGTCCGGGGGACTCCATCTTCCACCATCGTCTTCCATTTCCGTGGCCGTCTGCGCTCCTCTCCGATATTTCGCGAGAAACTCGCGAAATGCGATCGGCCGAGGGGCCGAGCTCGACAGACGTATTCAAGAATACGCTGCCGAGATCGATAGGGGGGGGTAAAAACAAGGTCCGTGCGCGCGCGTGTGCTTAACGGTCAACGATAGCCACTCCTGAATATATTTTTCCTAAAAATTAACATATAAGTAGTTTTTAATACATTTCGTTTCGGCGCTGAAAGACGGAGCGTCTTCTTGCCGCGTCGACCAATAGGGCGCGAGCGCGCCGTCGAGTGTCGCCCGTGCAAACCGTCTCACACCGCTCTTCTATAAATATAGGTTTTTCACGGGCGACGCCCCTTTCGGAACTCTTTTTTTTTAAGAGTGGCTATCGTATTTCGTTGAGCACACACGCGCGCGCACGGATCTTTTCTATACCCCCCCCTCGATCTCGGCAGCGTATTTTCGAATACGCCTGTCGAGTTCGGCCCCTTGGCCGATCGCATTCGCGAATTTCGTCGCGGAAGTGTCGGAGAGGCGAGCAGACAGCCATGCAGCAGGAGGACGTTGGTGGACGACGGGATCCCCCGGACCGTCCACCAATAGATCGCGCGTCGGCATACGACCCCCGGCACCACGCCGAAGCACCGAAGGCCCAGCGGAGACACACAGCGTCTGACCGCAACAGTCGGTCGGGGTTGATCTCCCGTGAAGGTAGATCGTCCCGCATCGACTCCACCAGCTCGGACGGCGAACGGACGCTGTCCATCCCAAGGTCCAGGAGGACCACCCCGCGGGCGCAGACGCCTTCCGAGGCGATGCCCCCCCCCGCCGCATCCCCGCAACCCCCGCCCCCACGTTCGCTGTCTCCATTGTCTGCGCATAACGTCAATCTCGCCGTCTTTGCGCAGCTCATGGAACAGGGAATGATGAGCGAGGAAGTCGCCGAGCTCCTGAGAGGCTTCCTGCAGGAGAAGGAGAAGCAACTGCGCGGCACACCCGTGCCCGCGCCCGAGCCCCTCCCCCCGCCACCCCCCCAGGAAACTGAACACCCGCCGTCGCCACCGCCATCAGGCCATCGTCGCAAACGCGACGATTCCTCCACGCCCGAGGAGAGGAAGAAGCGGGCAACCGAGAGCGCCGTCGTCGTGGAAGAAGCGGCGCCCACAACACCAGCATCCACCACCACCACCACGAAGTCTTCAACGTCGTACGCGTCGCTGGCGGCCTCGCCGCCCGTACGCCGTACACCGCCAGCCCCACTGGACACGCCAGCCCGCCCAGCAGCAGCAGCGCGCCCGGGATCCCCCCGCGCCCCGGAACCCGCTTGCCCGAGTACTTCGGTCGAGCCAGCCCCAAAGAAGTCCCGCTATCCACCCCTTGTCGTGGAGCAGATGCCGAATTGGCCACGGCATTTCAAGGCCATCAAAGGCCTTCTAGGCCACACTCCAAACGCCCGGCCCTACGGCAAGGGCGTGCGATTCACACCGGAGTCGGCTGTGGAGTACCGCACCATCCAGCGCTACCTCACGGAGACGGAGGAACCACTCAGCTGGTTCTCGTACTCTCCGCCTGAGGAGCGCCAAATCAAGCTCGCCATCCGCGGCATCCCAGCCGACACCCCACCAGCAGAGATAGCGCAGGACTTCCTCTCCAAGGGCTTCGAGGCGGAGCTCATCAAGCCCATCCGGGCAAGCAAGGGCCGCCCAGGCTGCATATTCCTCGGCGTGTTCAAGCCGTCCCCCAACCTTCTGCCAGCCATCTATGACGTCACGGAGGTGCTCCTCATGCCGGGTGTCCGGATCGAGAGCTGGAGGGGCAAGAAAGGCCCCGCCCAGTGCCATCGATGCCAGGGATTCCGGCACTCATCACACCACTGCCATCGCCCTCTCGCCTGCGTCCGGTGCGGAGGATCGCACCACGCAGGCGACTGCCCTAGGAGCAAGGAGGAAGCACCGACGTGCGTCAACTGCCACGGCCCCCACACTGCCAACAAGACAAGCTGCCCAACATTCAAGCGGGAGGCCCGCAACAGGAAGGCGGGTACGACCGCCTACACCACGACCCGGGACGGCCTTAACAAGCCGCCAGCCAGACCGCAACAGCCACAGCTTAACACTGTGGCTGTAACTTCACAGACGGAGCATGGTGGCTCCCTCATGGCCCCAGCAAACGGCCCCACAGCGCGGTCCAACCGCCTCCCCAGACGCCGGAAGCAGAAGGTAAGGCTGGCAACCATACCTTCTGAATCAGAGACAGACGCCCCCCGCACCGCACCAACACCCCGCAACGCGACACCAGCAGTGGAGCAGCCAACTCCCGCCATCATCACCAACATCAACACGACGACCCCGAAACCCACACCGGACCTACCGCGCCCCGCACACCCCGCAGCCACTACCACAACGAAGACCCTCCAGCACGACCAGGCCCAACTGGAGGTGTTGGATGCAGCACTGCAGATCCTGCGCGACGTCCTTATGGCGATCAGGCAGGGGACGAGCCCGATCCCGCTGATCCTCAGCGGAATAGGGACGCTCGTGCAGCTGCAGCTGCGCTAAGGAGGACTGAAGAGGACCTCCAGCCTTCACCATGCCCGCGAAGAAACGCGGGCTTCAAGCAACAGGCTCATTACGAGCCGACCTGAGGACCCCTTGGCATTAGCCAAGGGCGGACAAAATACCGCAGTCAGGGGCTCACGCCCGAAACTGCTTCCCCACGCGGACTTCGTCCGCGTGAGAAGACAACCCCCGGACGCCCCTTTCGCCTTCAGGCCCCCGTGACGAGAAGACGTATCGAGAGCTGTGCGCGGCGTGACGACTCGGAGCTGTACGCGGTGCGAAGACTCGGAACACGCAGTACCTGGAGCTGATGTCGTTCTGCATGATCATGATCACCTCGTTCTTATCAGGGCGAAGGATGATTAATGTTTCTTATGGCCTGGCTAGTTGAACTTCTTGTTTCTTGCCGAATTGCTGTCTGCGTGCTATTAAATATTATGTGATGTGATGTGATGGTTCTGTGTTTTATTTATTCTGGTAATCCATGGTAAAGGTATGTTGTTTAACTTCTGGTAACGGTAATCTGGTAAAAGGTATTCAAGGTAGATAATCTGGTAAAGGAGGTGAGTAATCTGGTAAAGGAGGTGAGTAATCTGGTAAGGTAGGTACGTAGTAGATACGTAGCTACACATATTTTAAATCAGGAGAAAAAGGCCTATCTGCCAATATTTTTTATATAATTTTACAAGCACGATTAACAAAAGTACCTTAAGCTCAAAGGGCACAAATGAGCCATTTTTTCTGTGATAGTACGTAAAATGAGCACAACTAGCTTTGATTACGTCAAAAGGTTACAAACAAGTAGATGTGGTTTTTATGTTTTAATAATTATTAAAATTTTCTTAATTGAAAAGGCATCTATGGCAAAAATGCCCTTTCTTTTAAACATTTACCGATACCTCATCATAACATTTATACATAATAACATAAATATTTTTGAATAGAGGTGAGGTGAGGGGATTGAGGTACCAAACGAATCGCGTCAGTTGTGCCTCATGTGTATCGACGAGTCCACGCTTGACTGACAAAAAACATGATGTGGGTATCTTTCAGAGGGCAGTGTACACGCTTTTACAATAAAATTTCTATAGAAATGCAGCAATTTTCCATAAATAAGTTTAAAAAAAATAATAAAATGTAATCTTCACAAAAAAGCTTACTTACTATAAAATATCTGATTATCTAGAAGACAAAAATGCTTGGAATTAAATTTACTCCAACTCCGAAACAACAAAAAAATTAACTATTAAGAGGAACTGTGTTTTCTAATCGCTTCTTATCACAGTGCTTAAAACAGGGAAGCGAACAGATTAATTCATTTACCTTAAATTTTCCTGATAACATGTTTTTTTTTATTGTAAGTTGACCTGTCTATGATTTGTATTTGCAAGCTAGGGAAATAAAAGAATGTATTTCTGAATTTTTAATACTTTTCCCGTTTTATGGTTTGAAGGAATATGCCTTCGTGCCAAATAACGGATGTGCCAGATATCTGGTAGAAAAAAAGAGGACATTGTAAGTTGCTACAGAGTTTTATTTATTGAAAACCGATATTTAAAGCACATAATTTTGTAGCATAACTGTGCTTTGAACGCTTTGTTCTTATTTGACATGTTTGAAAGCAATACTTTGCGCTACTTAGAAGTCGGTCACACTTTCATGGCTGCAGATGAGTTCCATCATAGAGTAAGAAACGCATAATTATACGACTTCGAGGACTTCTGCAAAGCTGTATCTGATACTGACACTACCGTAAAAAGATGACCGTTCAAGATTTCCATAATTTTGAAGACTATTCTTCAACATTTAAACTAAAAAATCCTCGAGCTTCATGAATGGAATTTCTGAAGCAAATCTTAAAAGTGGATCCAATTCCATTTTTTACAAGAATAGCCATGACACTAAGAATTAGATTTTCTCAAGTAAAAAAATCTAAAACTAGTTATTCCACCACCATGCCAAAAATTTGCAACGATTGACAGAAAGTCTGCTATACTTATATTATCTGTGCTAGATGTAAGATTATTATGATGTAATTTGAACTTAAACTAATAGGTAGTAATAAAATTGACATAGATTCATTTGTTTCTATAGTGTAATTAATTTTATAATAATATTATTTAAAATAACTTTTATTTCATAGGTATTTTTAATTTTTAGTTAACAAACATTTTTTTTAAATATTTAACATGTGGCATGCTTGTGGCATGGCATGTCAACACTATTTTTGTTTGGCGCAAGCCAAAGTTTTACCAAAAGCAAAACCACGGCGGAATTATCTATACAGTATTCCGACTTCATACAAACGGACGAAGCGCGAGCTATACCTACACGCCTCGATCTCGGCACTCGCTCGGCATCTGAACAGTCGCGACTGTGCCACAGTGACGAACGGAGGTGTGTTGTTTTTTTAAAAATAACCGCGCGATTTTTTCACAAAAAAAATGTTCAAGTACCTACCTACGTATTTAATATGTCGAGTAGGATGTGCTGTTTTTGGTTGCATGAAATCTTCAAGAACGCATCCAGAGATAACTTTTTTTAGATTACCTGGAAACTCTGAAAGGTTAGACTATAAAATAATTTTACTTACTACCTAGTAGGTAGGTACATAATGTGTGTCTTTTTAATGGACAAGTATTTCCTTTTATCTCCCGAAAAAAGATGTCTGGATTCTTAAATAAAGTGAATAGAGTAAAGGAAAGTGATTGACACGAGTGAAATAGGTAGTATAGGCGGTTCATGAATCATGATACGGTAGGTACGCTTGTGTAAAAACCTCGGGGCATGTGTGTTTCGTTTTGTTAGTTTGTATAATTCAAAGTAAAGACGTGGTATTTTATTTATTATTAACTAGCTTCTGCCCGCGACTTCGTCTGCGTGGAATAGTTTCTTTGGGCTAACGCTAACTTTTACCCACGACTTCGTTTACGTAGAAGGTGAAAATATAATATTTTTAAATAATACCTACGTTAAGCGTAATTTTAGGTAGGTACATCACGCTTTCATCAGTAAGAGTGGAACTTTAAAACGTTAGGTAAAAGTACTGGGTCTTATAATCTTATATCATTTAGATTGTAGGTTATTCTAATAATTCATTTATTTATTTATTTATTTATTTTATTTCGGAAAGCCATCAGCTATGAATCACAATTTACTTAAAAACGAAACTAGAAACAGTAAAAGTCGAGTGATGTAGGGCATGTGATTATGTCGATAGGTATTCGACTTAGCGCGTCGGCTACAATGTTTTCACTGCCGCTTATGTGGCGTATATCTGTGGTAAATTCGCTTATGAAAATTAGCTGTCTTGCTCGGCGAGGTGTTTCTGTTGTGGATGGTGATTTTTGTAGAACGAATGTGAGAGGTTTGTGGTCGGTGAAAACGATTAGGTTTCTCCCCTCGAAGATTTTCCGAAAGTGCTTGATCGCCATGTAGATAGCTAGTAACTCTCGGTCGAATGTGCTGTAGTTGCGCTGTGCATCGGAGAATTTCTTTGAAAAATATCCGAGTGGTTGCCATCTTTTGTTGATAAATTGTTGAAGTACAGCTCCCGCAGATAGATCGGATGCGTCGCTGAAAATGGCCAGTGAGGCTTGGTGTGATGGATGAGCGAGAAGTGCGGCGTTTTGAATCGCAACTTTACAAGCTTCAAAGGATTTGTTTGCGTCTTCGGTCCAGTTGATGATTGATTTATCCTTTTTCTTGGCGTTGTGTAGGTACGCATGTAGCGGGGCTTGAATCTCAGCGGCTTTAGGTATGTGTTCTCGGTAAAAATTGATCATACCCAGAAAACGTCGTAATTCTTCGATAGTTTTTGGCTTGATATAGCTGCATATTGCGGACACTTTTTCTTCAGGCGGCTTGATGCCTTCTTGATTGACAGTGAAGCCAAGGAACTTGACTTCTTGTTTTCCGAGGACGCATTTTGATGGGTTTATTGTGATGCCATTGTCTTCTAATCTTCTTAGGACTGTGCGAAGGTGGTTTTTGTGAGTATCTTCATCGGGGCTGGCTATGAGTAGATCGTCGATGAAAGCGAATACGAAATCTAGGTCTTTCAGCACTTCGTGAATGAAACGCTGAAATGTTTGTCCCGCATTGGTCAAACCAGGGCACATGCGTGGAAATTCGAAGAGGCCCATTGGCGTTATTATGGCTGTCTTTTCGATGTCTTCTTCCCGTACCTTGAGTTGTTGGTAGGCACGGTTGAGATCTATGGTGCTGAAGATTTTCTTGTTTGATAATTGGAATGTGAAGTCTTTTATTCGCGGGATAGGGTAACGATCAGGAACAGTGATCGCGTTCAGTCTTCTATAGTCTCCGCATACTCGTATATCCCCATTTTTCTTAGGCACAATGTGAAGCGGTGATGACCATGGGCTTTTGCTTGGGCGGCATAGACCTTGATCTATCATGTTCTGGAATTCTTTTCGTACTTGTTCGTAGCGATGCGGTGCAATTGGGCGGGCTCGACAGTGGAGTGGTTGTCCGGTAGTTTCGATGATATGTTCAACATTTTGTTTTTGTGTTAGATTCATTGCAGTAATTCTTGTAATTCCGGGGAATGCCGATAAAATGTCGTGGTACGATGTTTGTAAGTCGATGCTGCGGACTGTAGGTATGTTGGTGGCTCGAACGAAAGAATTTGCTGTGAGGCTTGTTTTCCCGTCGATGAGTCGTCTGTTTTTGATGTCGACGATGAGTTGATGATGCTCTAGGAAATCTGCTCCGATGATGGGTTTTCCAACTTTTGCGATGATAAATTTCCATTTGAAAGGTCTTCGTAAATTAAGGTCGAGTTCCATCGTTTTTTCCCCATACGTTGGTATTATTGTGTTATTTGCGGCGTAGAGGTTGAAGTTTAGCGGTTGAGGTAGTGCTCCTTTTGCCGGAGGTAGTACAGAGATATTAGCTCCGGTGTCGATTAAAAATTGTTTTCCGGTTTTCTTGTCCGTGACGAAAAGGCGGTAAGAGTTGTCACAAGCGCTGGGTTCCGCCGCGGCCAGCGTGCTTGTTAGTTTGTTCGGCTTCGTGTTTTCTTTTTTGAATGAGCATGGTGTAGTACAGTGGTAGGCTTCAGCTCCATAACGACGGTGGTAGTAGCAGTAGGGTGTTGGTGTCTGACTTCGTGATCTGTTGTTTTCATCTGGCCTGTTGAAGGAACGGTCTCGTCGGTAATTTTGGTTTTGCTGTTGATTCTTAAGGGCGGCAACTTCCAGTGATAATTTGCGTAATTCTTCTTTGAGTGCTTCTGTCCATTGTTCTTGATTCATTTTTCTTTTCTTCGTCTGTGTTCCTTTTCGGGGTCACCAATTATAGGGATCCTAATTGATCGGGTATGCAGAGTGGAAATAACCAAGTCGGTTGTAAGTAGAGTAATAATGAATATATTTTGGTCGGGGTTTTCTTCTCACGCGGACGAAGTCCGCGTGGGGAAGCAGCTTCGGGCGTGAGCCCCTTGCTGCGGTTTTCGTAATTTCGCCCTTGGTTACAACCAAGGGGTCCTCGGGTTGGCTCATACTGAGCCTACTGCTTGGGCCCGCGTTTCTTCGCGGGCGTGGTGATGAGGTCTTCTTGTCGCTGCTGCAGCTCCTTGATCTTCTCCATGCTGCTACGTAGCAGCGGGACCGAGCTCGTCCCCCCCAGCTCGTTCGCCATGCGGAGGTCGCCAAGGAGCTGCAGCGCTGCTTCCAACACATCGTCGTGCTGGATTGTGGGGTGCGGTGGGTCTAGTGCGGGTTGCTGGGTCGTGGTTGCGATTTCGGCGGGTGCCGGCTGCTCCGCCGTTTCGCTGCGCGGGGGTGCTATAGAGCGGGGGGGGACGTCTGTGTCTGAAGAAGGTAAGGTCGCCATTCTTACCTTCTTCTTCCTCCGCTTGGGAAGGGGCTTCGACCGCACTGTGGGGTCGTTTGCCGGGGCCATGAGGGAGCCACCGTGCTCCGTCTGGGATGGTTGAGCCACAGTGTTGAGCTGTGGCTGCTGCGGTCTGGCTGGTGGCTTGTCACGGCCACCCCTGGGTGTGGTGTAGGCGGTCGTGCCCGCCTTCCTGTTGCGGGCCTCCCGCTTGTATGTTGGGCAGCTGGTCCTGTTGGCCGTGTGAGGGCCATTGCAGTTGGCACAGCTCGGTGGGTCCTCCCTGCTTTTCGGGCAGTCGCCTGCGCGGTGCGGTCCTCCGCAACGGACGCAGGCGAGGGGGCGATGGCAGTGATGGCTGGAGTGGCGGAACCCTTGGCAGCGATGGCACTGCGCAGGGCCCCGCTTACCTCTCCAGCTCTCGATCCTGATCCCGGGCATCAGCAGCACCTCCGTCACCTCGTAGATTGCCGGCAGGAGGTTTGGGGTCGGCTTGAAGACGCCCAGGAAGATATATCCGGGGCGGCCCTTGCTTGCCCGGATCGGTTTGACGAGCTCCGCCTCGAAGCCCATCGAAAGGAAGTCCAGCGCTATCTCCGCTGGTGGGGTGTCGGCTGGGATGCCACGGATGGCAACCTTCACCTGGCGCTCCTCGGGTTGGGAGTAGGAGAACCAGCTGAGTGGCTCCTCCAACTCCGTGAGGTATTCGTGGATGGCGCGGTGCTCCGCAGCCGACTCCGGGGAAAATCTAACGCCTTTGCCGTAGGGCCTGGCGTTGGGTGTATGGCCTAAAAGGCCTTTGATGGCCTTAAAGTGCCGTGGCCAGTTCGGCATCTGCTCCACGACAATGGGTGGATAGCGGGACTTCCTTGATGGCTGGGCTGGCTCGACCGACGTACCTGGGCAAGAAGGTTCCGGGGCACGAGGGGCTCCTGGGCGCGCTGCTACCGCTGGGCGAGCTGGCGTGTCTCGTGGGGCTGGCGGTGTCCGGCGTACCGGCGGCGAGGCCGCCAGTGACGCGTAGGATGTTGACGTCGTCTTTGTGGTGGAAGGTGTGCGCGCCGCTTCTTCCTCTCCTCGGGCGTGGAGGAATCGTCGCGTTTGCGACGGCGGTGGCTTGATGGCGGTGGTGACGGTGGGTGTTCCCCCTCCGTTGCCTGGGGGAGTGGCGGGGGCAGGGGCTGGGGCGCGGGCACGGGTGTGCCGCGCAGTAGCCTCTCCTGCCCCTGCAGGTAGGTCCTGATGTGCTCGGCGAGGCCCTCGCTCATCAACCCCTGCTTCCTAAGCTGCGCATAGACGTTGAGATCAACGTCGTGCGCAGACTTAGGAGACAGCGAGCGAGGCGAAGGCGGCAGGCTTTGCGGGGGCTGCGGGGATGCGGCGGGGGGGGGCATCGCCTCAGAAGGCGTCTGCACCCGCGGGCTGCACCTCTTCGGGGGGCTTCTTGTGGCGAGGGAGATGCGTTCCCTCTCCGAGCTGGTGGTGTCGATCAACGGTGATCGACCTCCACGGACGACCAACCGTGATCGACTATTGCGGTCTGACATTGTGTGTCGCCGCTGGGCCTTCGGTGCTTCGGCATGGTGCCTGGGGTCGTATGCCGACGCGCGACCTTTTGGTAGATAGCCGGGGTCCGGGGGACTCCATCTTCCACCATCGTCTTCCATTTCCGTGGCCGTCTGCGCTCCTCTCCGATATTTCGCGAGAAACTCGCGAAATGCGATCGGCCGAGGGGCCGAGCTCGACAGACGTATTCAAGAATACGCTGCCGAGATCGATAGGGGGGGGTAAAAACAAGGTCCGTGCGCGCGCGTGTGCTTAACGGTCAACGATAGCCACTCCTGAATATATTTTTCCTAAAAATTAACATATAAGTAGTTTTTAATACATTTCGTTTCGGCGCTGAAAGACGGAGCGTCTTCTTGCCGCGTCGACCAATAGGGCGCGAGCGCGCCGTCGAGTGTCGCCCGTGCAAACCGTCTCACACCGCTCTTCTATAAATATAGGTTTTTCACGGGCGACGCCCCTTTCGCCTTCAGGCCCCCGTGACGAGAAGACGTATCGAGAGCTGTGCGCGGCGTGACGACTCGGAGCTGTACGCGGTGCGAAGACTCGGAACACGCAGTACCTGGAGCTGATGTCGTTCTGCATGATCATGATCACCTCGTTCTTATCAGGGCGAAGGATGATTAATGTTTCTTATGGCCTGGCTAGTTGAACTTCTTGTTTCTTGCCGAATTGCTGTCTGCGTGCTATTAAATATTATGTGATGTGATGTGATGGTTCTGTGTTTTATTTATTCTGGTAATCCATGGTAAAGGTATGTTGTTTAACTTCTGGTAACGGTAATCTGGTAAAAGGTATTCAAGGTAGATAATCTGGTAAAGGAGGTGAGTAATCTGGTAAAGGAGGTGAGTAATCTGGTAAGGTAGGTACGTAGTAGATACGTAGCTACACATATTTTAAATCAGGAGAAAAAGGCCTATCTGCCAATATTTTTTATATAATTTTACAAGCACGATTAACAAAAGTACCTTAAGCTCAAAGGGCACAAATGAGCCATTTTTTCTGTGATAGTACGTAAAATGAGCACAACTAGCTTTGATTACGTCAAAAGGTTACAAACAAGTAGATGTGGTTTTTATGTTTTAATAATTATTAAAATTTTCTTAATTGAAAAGGCATCTATGGCAAAAATGCCCTTTCTTTTAAACATTTACCGATACCTCATCATAACATTTATACATAATAACATAAATATTTTTGAATAGAGGTGAGGTGAGGGGATTGAGGTACCAAACGAATCGCGTCAGTTGTGCCTCATGTGTATCGACGAGTCCACGCTTGACTGACAAAAAACATGATGTGGGTATCTTTCAGAGGGCAGTGTACACGCTTTTACAATAAAATTTCTATAGAAATGCAGCAATTTTCCATAAATAAGTTTAAAAAAAATAATAAAATGTAATCTTCACAAAAAAGCTTACTTACTATAAAATATCTGATTATCTAGAAGACAAAAATGCTTGGAATTAAATTTACTCCAACTCCGAAACAACAAAAAAATTAACTATTAAGAGGAACTGTGTTTTCTAATCGCTTCTTATCACAGTGCTTAAAACAGGGAAGCGAACAGATTAATTCATTTACCTTAAATTTTCCTGATAACATGTTTTTTTTTATTGTAAGTTGACCTGTCTATGATTTGTATTTGCAAGCTAGGGAAATAAAAGAATGTATTTCTGAATTTTTAATACTTTTCCCGTTTTATGGTTTGAAGGAATATGCCTTCGTGCCAAATAACGGATGTGCCAGATATCTGGTAGAAAAAAAGAGGACATTGTAAGTTGCTACAGAGTTTTATTTATTGAAAACCGATATTTAAAGCACATAATTTTGTAGCATAACTGTGCTTTGAACGCTTTGTTCTTATTTGACATGTTTGAAAGCAATACTTTGCGCTACTTAGAAGTCGGTCACACTTTCATGGCTGCAGATGAGTTCCATCATAGAGTAAGAAACGCATAATTATACGACTTCGAGGACTTCTGCAAAGCTGTATCTGATACTGACACTACCGTAAAAAGATGACCGTTCAAGATTTCCATAATTTTGAAGACTATTCTTCAACATTTAAACTAAAAAATCCTCGAGCTTCATGAATGGAATTTCTGAAGCAAATCTTAAAAGTGGATCCAATTCCATTTTTTACAAGAATAGCCATGACACTAAGAATTAGATTTTCTCAAGTAAAAAAATCTAAAACTGGGTATTCCACCACCATGCCAAAAATTTGCAACGATTGACAGAAAGTCTGCTATACTTATATTATCTGTGCTAGATGTAAGATTATTATGATGTAATTTGAACTTAAACTAATAGGTAGTAATAAAATTGACATAGATTCATTTGTTTCTATAGTGTAATTAATTTTATAATAATATTATTTAAAATAACTTTTATTTCATAGGTATTTTTAATTTTTAGTTAACAAACATTTTTTTTAAATATTTAACATGTGGCATGCTTGTGGCATGGCATGTCAACACTATTTTTGTTTGGCGCAAGCCAAAGTTTTACCAAAAGCAAAACCACGGCGGAATTATCTATACAGTATTCCGACTTCATACAAACGGACGAAGCGCGAGCTATACCTACACGCCTCGATCTCGGCACTCGCTCGGCATCTGAACAGTCGCGACTGTGCCACAGTGACGAACGGAGGTGTGTTGTTTTTTTAAAAATAACCGCGCGATTTTTTCACAAAAAAAATGTTCAAGTACCTACCTACGTATTTAATATGTCGAGTAGGATGTGCTGTTTTTGGTTGCATGAAATCTTCAAGAACGCATCCAGAGATAACTTTTTTTAGATTACCTGGAAACTCTGAAAGGTTAGACTATAAAATAATTTTACTTACTACCTAGTAGGTAGGTACATAATGTGTGTCTTTTTAATGGACAAGTATTTCCTTTTATCTCCCGAAAAAAGATGTCTGGATTCTTAAATAAAGTGAATAGAGTAAAGGAAAGTGATTGACACGAGTGAAATAGGTAGTATAGGCGGTTCATGAATCATGATACGGTAGGTACGCTTGTGTAAAAACCTCGGGGCATGTGTGTTTCGTTTTGTTAGTTTGTATAATTCAAAGTAAAGACGTGGTATTTTATTTATTATTAACTAGCTTCTGCCCGCGACTTCGTCTGCGTGGAATAGTTTCTTTGGGCTAACGCTAACTTTTACCCACGACTTCGTTTACGTAGAAGGTGAAAATATAATATTTTTAAATAATACCTACGTTAAGCGTAATTTTAGGTAGGTACATCACGCTTTCATCAGTAAGAGTGGAACTTTAAAACGTTAGGTAAAAGTACTGGGTCTTATAATCTTATATCATTTAGATTGTAGGTTATTCTAATAATTCATTTATTTATTTATTTATTTATTTTATTTCGGAAAGCCATCAGCTATGAATCACAATTTACTTAAAAACGAAACTAGAAACAGTAAAAGTCGAGTGATGTAGGGCATGTGATTATGTCGATAGGTATTCGACTTAGCGCGTCGGCTACAATGTTTTCACTGCCGCTTATGTGGCGTATATCTGTGGTAAATTCGCTTATGAAAATTAGCTGTCTTGCTCGGCGAGGTGTTTCTGTTGTGGATGGTGATTTTTGTAGAACGAATGTGAGAGGTTTGTGGTCGGTGAAAACGATTAGGTTTCTCCCCTCGAAGATTTTCCGAAAGTGCTTGATCGCCATGTAGATAGCTAGTAACTCTCGGTCGAATGTGCTGTAGTTGCGCTGTGCATCGGAGAATTTCTTTGAAAAATATCCGAGTGGTTGCCATCTTTTGTTGATAAATTGTTGAAGTACAGCTCCCGCAGATAGATCGGATGCGTCGCTGAAAATGGCCAGTGAGGCTTGGTGTGATGGATGAGCGAGAAGTGCGGCGTTTTGAATCGCAACTTTACAAGCTTCAAAGGATTTGTTTGCGTCTTCGGTCCAGTTGATGATTGATTTATCCTTTTTCTTGGCGTTGTGTAGGTACGCATGTAGCGGGGCTTGAATCTCAGCGGCTTTAGGTATGTGTTCTCGGTAAAAATTGATCATACCCAGAAAACGTCGTAATTCTTCGATAGTTTTTGGCTTGATATAGCTGCATATTGCGGACACTTTTTCTTCAGGCGGCTTGATGCCTTCTTGATTGACAGTGAAGCCAAGGAACTTGACTTCTTGTTTTCCGAGGACGCATTTTGATGGGTTTATTGTGATGCCATTGTCTTCTAATCTTCTTAGGACTGTGCGAAGGTGGTTTTTGTGAGTATCTTCATCGGGGCTGGCTATGAGTAGATCGTCGATGAAAGCGAATACGAAATCTAGGTCTTTCAGCACTTCGTGAATGAAACGCTGAAATGTTTGTCCCGCATTGGTCAAACCAGGGCACATGCGTGGAAATTCGAAGAGGCCCATTGGCGTTATTATGGCTGTCTTTTCGATGTCTTCTTCCCGTACCTTGAGTTGTTGGTAGGCACGGTTGAGATCTATGGTGCTGAAGATTTTCTTGTTTGATAATTGGAATGTGAAGTCTTTTATTCGCGGGATAGGGTAACGATCAGGAACAGTGATCGCGTTCAGTCTTCTATAGTCTCCGCATACTCGTATATCCCCATTTTTCTTAGGCACAATGTGAAGCGGTGATGACCATGGGCTTTTGCTTGGGCGGCATAGACCTTGATCTATCATGTTCTGGAATTCTTTTCGTACTTGTTCGTAGCGATGCGGTGCAATTGGGCGGGCTCGACAGTGGAGTGGTTGTCCGGTAGTTTCGATGATATGTTCAACATTTTGTTTTTGTGTTAGATTCATTGCAGTAATTCTTGTAATTCCGGGGAATGCCGATAAAATGTCGTGGTACGATGTTTGTAAGTCGATGCTGCGGACTGTAGGTATGTTGGTGGCTCGAACGAAAGAATTTGCTGTGAGGCTTGTTTTCCCGTCGATGAGTCGTCTGTTTTTGATGTCGACGATGAGTTGATGATGCTCTAGGAAATCTGCTCCGATGATGGGTTTTCCAACTTTTGCGATGATAAATTTCCATTTGAAAGGTCTTCGTAAATTAAGGTCGAGTTCCATCGTTTTTTCCCCATACGTTGGTATTATTGTGTTATTTGCGGCGTAGAGGTTGAAGTTTAGCGGTTGAGGTAGTGCTCCTTTTGCCGGAGGTAGTACAGAGATATTAGCTCCGGTGTCGATTAAAAATTGTTTTCCGGTTTTCTTGTCCGTGACGAAAAGGCGGTAAGAGTTGTCACAAGCGCTGGGTTCCGCCGCGGCCAGCGTGCTTGTTAGTTTGTTCGGCTTCGTGTTTTCTTTTTTGAATGAGCATGGTGTAGTACAGTGGTAGGCTTCAGCTCCATAACGACGGTGGTAGTAGCAGTAGGGTGTTGGTGTCTGACTTCGTGATCTGTTGTTTTCATCTGGCCTGTTGAAGGAACGGTCTCGTCGGTAATTTTGGTTTTGCTGTTGATTCTTAAGGGCGGCAACTTCCAGTGATAATTTGCGTAATTCTTCTTTGAGTGCTTCTGTCCATTGTTCTTGATTCATTTTTCTTTTCTTCGTCTGTGTTCCTTTTCGGGGTCACCAATTATAGGGATCCTAATTGATCGGGTATGCAGAGTGGAAATAACCAAGTCGGTTGTAAGTAGAGTAATAATGAATATATTTTGGTCGGGGTTTTCTTCTCACGCGGACGAAGTCCGCGTGGGGAAGCAGCTTCGGGCGTGAGCCCCTTGCTGCGGTTTTCGTAATTTCGCCCTTGGTTACAACCAAGGGGTCCTCGGGTTGGCTCATACTGAGCCTACTGCTTGGGCCCGCGTTTCTTCGCGGGCGTGGTGATGAGGTCTTCTTGTCGCTGCTGCAGCTCCTTGATCTTCTCCATGCTGCTACGTAGCAGCGGGACCGAGCTCGTCCCCCCCAGCTCGTTCGCCGTGCGGAGGTCGCCAAGGAGCTGCAGCGCTGCTTCCAACACATCGTCGTGCTGGATTGTGGGGTGCGGTGGGTCTAGTGCGGGTTGCTGGGTCGTGGTTGCGATTTCGGCGGGTGCCGGCTGCTCCGCCGTTTCGCTGCGCGGGGGTGCTATAGAGCGGGGGGGGACGTCTGTGTCTGAAGAAGGTAAGGTCGCCATTCTTACCTTCTTCTTCCTCCGCTTGGGAAGGGGCTTCGACCGCACTGTGGGGTCGTTTGCCGGGGCCATGAGGGAGCCACCGTGCTCCGTCTGGGATGGTTGAGCCACAGTGTTGAGCTGTGGCTGCTGCGGTCTGGCTGGTGGCTTGTCACGGCCACCCCTGGGTGTGGTGTAGGCGGTCGTGCCCGCCTTCCTGTTGCGGGCCTCCCGCTTGTATGTTGGGCAGCTGGTCCTGTTGGCCGTGTGAGGGCCATTGCAGTTGGCACAGCTCGGTGGGTCCTCCCTGCTTTTCGGGCAGTCGCCTGCGCGGTGCGGTCCTCCGCAACGGACGCAGGCGAGGGGGCGATGGCAGTGATGGCTGGAGTGGCGGAACCCTTGGCAGCGATGGCACTGCGCAGGGCCCCGCTTACCTCTCCAGCTCTCGATCCTGATCCCGGGCATCAGCAGCACCTCCGTCACCTCGTAGATTGCCGGCAGGAGGTTTGGGGTCGGCTTGAAGACGCCCAGGAAGATATATCCGGGGCGGCCCTTGCTTGCCCGGATCGGTTTGACGAGCTCCGCCTCGAAGCCCATCGAAAGGAAGTCCAGCGCTATCTCCGCTGGTGGGGTGTCGGCTGGGATGCCACGGATGGCAACCTTCACCTGGCGCTCCTCGGGTTGGGAGTAGGAGAACCAGCTGAGTGGCTCCTCCAACTCCGTGAGGTATTCGTGGATGGCGCGGTGCTCCGCAGCCGACTCCGGGGAAAATCTAACGCCTTTGCCGTAGGGCCTGGCGTTGGGTGTATGGCCTAAAAGGCCTTTGATGGCCTTAAAGTGCCGTGGCCAGTTCGGCATCTGCTCCACGACAATGGGTGGATAGCGGGACTTCCTTGATGGCTGGGCTGGCTCGACCGACGTACCTGGGCAAGAAGGTTCCGGGGCACGAGGGGCTCCTGGGCGCGCTGCTACCGCTGGGCGAGCTGGCGTGTCTCGTGGGGCTGGCGGTGTCCGGCGTACCGGCGGCGAGGCCGCCAGTGACGCGTAGGATGTTGACGTCGTCTTTGTGGTGGAAGGTGTGCGCGCCGCTTCTTCCTCTCCTCGGGCGTGGAGGAATCGTCGCGTTTGCGACGGCGGTGGCTTGATGGCGGTGGTGACGGTGGGTGTTCCCCCTCCGTTGCCTGGGGGAGTGGCGGGGGCAGGGGCTGGGGCGCGGGCACGGGTGTGCCGCGCAGTAGCCTCTCCTGCCCCTGCAGGTAGGTCCTGATGTGCTCGGCGAGGCCCTCGCTCATCAACCCCTGCTTCCTAAGCTGCGCATAGACGTTGAGATCAACGTCGTGCGCAGACTTAGGAGACAGCGAGCGAGGCGAAGGCGGCAGGCTTTGCGGGGGCTGCGGGGATGCGGCGGGGGGGGGCATCGCCTCAGAAGGCGTCTGCACCCGCGGGCTGCACCTCTTCGGGGGGCTTCTTGTGGCGAGGGAGATGCGTTCCCTCTCCGAGCTGGTGGTGTCGATCAACGGTGATCGACCTCCACGGACGACCAACCGTGATCGACTATTGCGGTCTGACATTGTGTGTCGCCGCTGGGCCTTCGGTGCTTCGGCATGGTGCCTGGGGTCGTATGCCGACGCGCGACCTTTTGGTAGATAGCCGGGGTCCGGGGGACTCCATCTTCCACCATCGTCTTCCATTTCCGTGGCCGTCTGCGCTCCTCTCCGATATTTCGCGAGAAACTCGCGAAATGCGATCGGCCGAGGGGCCGAGCTCGACAGACGTATTCAAGAATACGCTGCCGAGATCGATAGGGGGGGGTAAAAACAAGGTCCGTGCGCGCGCGTGTGCTTAACGGTCAACGATAGCCACTCCTGAATATATTTTTCCTAAAAATTAACATATAAGTAGTTTTTAATACATTTCGTTTCGGCGCTGAAAGACGGAGCGTCTTCTTGCCGCGTCGACCAATAGGGCGCGAGCGCGCCGTCGAGTGTCGCCCGTGCAAACCGTCTCACACCGCTCTTCTATAAATATAGGTTTTTCACGGGCGACGCCCCTTTCGCCTTCAGGCCCCCGTGACGAGAAGACGTATCGAGAGCTGTGCGCGGCGTGACGACTCGGAGCTGTACGCGGTGCGAAGACTCGGAACACGCAGTACCTGGAGCTGATGTCGTTCTGCATGATCATGATCACCTCGTTCTTATCAGGGCGAAGGATGATTAATGTTTCTTATGGCCTGGCTAGTTGAACTTCTTGTTTCTTGCCGAATTGCTGTCTGCGTGCTATTAAATATTATGTGATGTGATGTGATGGTTCTGTGTTTTATTTATTCTGGTAATCCATGGTAAAGGTATGTTGTTTAACTTCTGGTAACGGTAATCTGGTAAAAGGTATTCAAGGTAGATAATCTGGTAAAGGAGGTGAGTAATCTGGTAAAGGAGGTGAGTAATCTGGTAAGGTAGGTACGTAGTAGATACGTAGCTACACATATTTTAAATCAGGAGAAAAAGGCCTATCTGCCAATATTTTTTATATAATTTTACAAGCACGATTAACAAAAGTACCTTAAGCTCAAAGGGCACAAATGAGCCATTTTTTCTGTGATAGTACGTAAAATGAGCACAACTAGCTTTGATTACGTCAAAAGGTTACAAACAAGTAGATGTGGTTTTTATGTTTTAATAATTATTAAAATTTTCTTAATTGAAAAGGCATCTATGGCAAAAATGCCCTTTCTTTTAAACATTTACCGATACCTCATCATAACATTTATACATAATAACATAAATATTTTTGAATAGAGGTGAGGTGAGGGGATTGAGGTACCAAACGAATCGCGTCAGTTGTGCCTCATGTGTATCGACGAGTCCACGCTTGACTGACAAAAAACATGATGTGGGTATCTTTCAGAGGGCAGTGTACACGCTTTTACAATAAAATTTCTATAGAAATGCAGCAATTTTCCATAAATAAGTTTAAAAAAAATAATAAAATGTAATCTTCACAAAAAAGCTTACTTACTATAAAATATCTGATTATCTAGAAGACAAAAATGCTTGGAATTAAATTTACTCCAACTCCGAAACAACAAAAAAATTAACTATTAAGAGGAACTGTGTTTTCTAATCGCTTCTTATCACAGTGCTTAAAACAGGGAAGCGAACAGATTAATTCATTTACCTTAAATTTTCCTGATAACATGTTTTTTTTTATTGTAAGTTGACCTGTCTATGATTTGTATTTGCAAGCTAGGGAAATAAAAGAATGTATTTCTGAATTTTTAATACTTTTCCCGTTTTATGGTTTGAAGGAATATGCCTTCGTGCCAAATAACGGATGTGCCAGATATCTGGTAGAAAAAAAGAGGACATTGTAAGTTGCTACAGAGTTTTATTTATTGAAAACCGATATTTAAAGCACATAATTTTGTAGCATAACTGTGCTTTGAACGCTTTGTTCTTATTTGACATGTTTGAAAGCAATACTTTGCGCTACTTAGAAGTCGGTCACACTTTCATGGCTGCAGATGAGTTCCATCATAGAGTAAGAAACGCATAATTATACGACTTCGAGGACTTCTGCAAAGCTGTATCTGATACTGACACTACCGTAAAAAGATGACCGTTCAAGATTTCCATAATTTTGAAGACTATTCTTCAACATTTAAACTAAAAAATCCTCGAGCTTCATGAATGGAATTTCTGAAGCAAATCTTAAAAGTGGATCCAATTCCATTTTTTACAAGAATAGCCATGACACTAAGAATTAGATTTTCTCAAGTAAAAAAATCTAAAACTGGGTATTCCACCACCATGCCAAAAATTTGCAACGATTGACAGAAAGTCTGCTATACTTATATTATCTGTGCTAGATGTAAGATTATTATGATGTAATTTGAACTTAAACTAATAGGTAGTAATAAAATTGACATAGATTCATTTGTTTCTATAGTGTAATTAATTTTATAATAATATTATTTAAAATAACTTTTATTTCATAGGTATTTTTAATTTTTAGTTAACAAACATTTTTTTTAAATATTTAACATGTGGCATGCTTGTGGCATGGCATGTCAACACTATTTTTGTTTGGCGCAAGCCAAAGTTTTACCAAAAGCAAAACCACGGCGGAATTATCTATACAGTATTCCGACTTCATACAAACGGACGAAGCGCGAGCTATACCTACACGCCTCGATCTCGGCACTCGCTCGGCATCTGAACAGTCGCGACTGTGCCACAGTGACGAACGGAGGTGTGTTGTTTTTTTAAAAATAACCGCGCGATTTTTTCACAAAAAAAATGTTCAAGTACCTACCTACGTATTTAATATGTCGAGTAGGATGTGCTGTTTTTGGTTGCATGAAATCTTCAAGAACGCATCCAGAGATAACTTTTTTTAGATTACCTGGAAACTCTGAAAGGTTAGACTATAAAATAATTTTACTTACTACCTAGTAGGTAGGTACATAATGTGTGTCTTTTTAATGGACAAGTATTTCCTTTTATCTCCCGAAAAAAGATGTCTGGATTCTTAAATAAAGTGAATAGAGTAAAGGAAAGTGATTGACACGAGTGAAATAGGTAGTATAGGCGGTTCATGAATCATGATACGGTAGGTACGCTTGTGTAAAAACCTCGGGGCATGTGTGTTTCGTTTTGTTAGTTTGTATAATTCAAAGTAAAGACGTGGTATTTTATTTATTATTAACTAGCTTCTGCCCGCGACTTCGTCTGCGTGGAATAGTTTCTTTGGGCTAACGCTAACTTTTACCCACGACTTCGTTTACGTAGAAGGTGAAAATATAATATTTTTAAATAATACCTACGTTAAGCGTAATTTTAGGTAGGTACATCACGCTTTCATCAGTAAGAGTGGAACTTTAAAACGTTAGGTAAAAGTACTGGGTCTTATAATCTTATATCATTTAGATTGTAGGTTATTCTAATAATTCATTTATTTATTTATTTATTTATTTTATTTCGGAAAGCCATCAGCTATGAATCACAATTTACTTAAAAACGAAACTAGAAACAGTAAAGGCCGCTCTACATTCTCACGAGACATTCACGCGAGAATCTCCGGAGATTCTCGCGAGAACTGTAGCGAGAACTTCTTTTGGGTACACACTCTCACAATGTTCTCAAATAGTTCTCACTACAGTTCTCGCGCTCGATGACGATGGACGCCGAAGTAGTTTTTTAGTTTATTTTTGTAGTCTTTTAAATTTGTATTCCATAGCACGGGTTCCGCTTGGAAATATTCTAAAAATTTCAACTCAAGTTCGTTTGTCCAAGTTACGCTCATATTGACGCCACGCGGTACACAACACACAACCGTTCAAGTCGGCGGCTCGCGCGCTACTGAGAAACATGCGAGTGTGGAGTCAATACACGTTCTCGCCTGTTCTCACGTTCTCGCGCTCCTTTGTCTCGCGCCAAAAAAACCGACAAAAAGTGGAGAACAGCCGGAGAACAACGCGAGAACTTGAGAAGAATACGCGAATCGCTTCCACATTCACGTTTCTCGCATGTTTCTCGCGTTCTCGCGAGATTCTCGTGAGAATGTAGAGCGGCCTTAAGCTAATAACAGGCCTAACATAACATTCATAACTATGTTATTTTATAGTACTTCTGCGTACACTATATTTTCAATTTATCTATTCAATTCACAAAGTATTAAATTTGTTTAGATAAAAAAAGTATATTTACAATCACAAAACTAAATGGAAACACAAAGTAGGCAAATTTAATTAAATTGCTGGAGGCGGGCAGCCCTATCGCATGTTTACGTACAGTGCATTCACAGTTATTTTACCTCTAGCTGTTAGGTTGGCAATCTGAGCGTTATGTTGCCATATCTAGCTTCTATGACTCCCTTAAACGAAATGTAAAACAGTATTGCTAATATTACCTAAGTATGCCGATTTAGTATTACACTTTGTGTGATAATGTTACATATAATACGATATTTAAACAAGCTAATCTTGTATATATATATATGTATATTTATTTATTCATATATATCGGCTTTATCGGAAACGGCCTTAACAGTTTGAATGAAATTGTATACTTAGGGTTTACCATTATAAGGTCATTTAGATAAGAACTTTTCCCAAGAAAACGCGAAATACCAAAAGAAAAATTAAGTTTGGTCTCCTAGGTATTTTGAAAGTAATGTTTTTAATAAAATATTTATCTCTATACAAAATCAGTAGAGTTGTACCAATATTCGATTAACACTATGTAGGTACCAATAATATTACATTAATAATAATAAACAACAGATCAAACTGCAATAAAAATATTTATTTTGAATATGCATGTTCCAGGCGGATTGCCAATGATGAATCATCACAATCAGATGAATCTTCGTCGTCGGAACTGCTGTCGGATTCTGTATCAGACTCGTCATTTAATTCTATTATGAACCTGTCTATTTCAGCGTCCATACACCCATCTCTTTCACAAAGCTTGTCTTCAATGTGGCGCACATGTTCGCATTGTTTTTGCCAATCTTCTGCAGTTATAGTTTGAAACGCTTCTTTGGTTAAATTAACAATGTTATTTGCTTCTTGTCCTACGTTTTTATCCGCAACACGTCTTTTGACGAGACTCCACATAAATTCAATTGCGTTTAGCTCACAGTGGTATGGCGGTAATCTGACCACTTTGTGACCATGAGCTTCAAGCATTTGATCAGCTTCATATACTGGAGCTTCTTTATGCTCTTTTATAATTTCATATAGTTGAGCTTTCACCATGGTAGGCAGATAAGATAAGCCCTTATTTGTTATCCAGTTTTGCATTTCTACTTTAGTAGAGCTTAATGTTGGTGCCTTGTTTATCTTTACTGTGTGGTAAGGGGCGTTATCCATAACTACTAAGCTATTAGCCGGCAAGTTAGGAATGAGTTTTTCCTGAAGCCATTTCATGAAATTTGTTTTATTCATGTCATCATGGTAGTCACCTGATTTCGACTGCGATTTAAATATTAACAGAGCATTAGGTATAAACCCCATTTCACCACCCGCATGAACAATTATCCATCGTGCACCAGCAGAATCGTTTTTGAGGACACCTTCTTCATTTTCTATTTGCCAGCATTTATTTACTGTGTAGGACGCGTGAATATAAGTCTCGTCTAGGAACACAACAGGCCTGCCTTCATCGCGATTTTGCTTCAAAATAGTTAGGTATCTGTATCTCCAGGCCACAATATCAGGCCTTTCCATCAGTAGCTTCCTTTTTGACCCACATTTTTTAAAACGGAATCCAATTTGTCGGATAATTTTCCACAATGTAGTACGCCCTCCACGAAAATTTATGTCAATCTTCAATTCTGCTAAGAGTTTTCCCAAAGTCGGTGCCTCCTTTCTGACGGTATACATTTGATGTATTTTATTTCGAATTGCACACAAATCAAAATCATCCAATTTAATTTTCTTTTCCTGCATTCGTTTCTTTCTTGGCGTGGAAATTTTTTGAGATGTGGAAGCAGCTACTTCACCTTCTTTGGTAATGGTGCTGACGGTTTTTTCAGATATGCCTGAAATAACAAACAACTTTAATTTTGATAGCCTAAATATATCGCTATTTTTTATTATTTATTTATTCATATGGCAACTTACACTATTTGACAAACATTATTGTATGAACGAATAACATCATATATTATATTTAAAACACAAATAGAAATGACATCAAAATGAACTATACCTAAATGAATAGCAACAGAATACAAAAAAATCGACATGATCTTAAATAATAACAATAATAAAACTTCACAGATTAATCGCTGCCCTCGTGTAAGTAATTTCACAAAAATACCTTGACAATCCTAATATATGTTCTAAATATGGTGCTTACGGTATGACATTCTAGTTTCCAGTTTAATTGGGTAAAATGTTAAAGACGGGTAACCCTTTTTTACATACCTGTAATGGCGGCTACTCGTTGACGAACATTGCCAAATGGAATTAAAGGAGCATTATTGTCTTTTTCTCTTTCACAAAAATCACGCACTGCTAATACAATCTTTCTTCCGCTACTTTGAATCCTTTTCGGCATTATATCACATGAAATATCACAACTAATAAAGAAAAACGCTAAAAGCTCTTCAAGACAACTCGACAGTACTACCAACACTCAGAAAACATCTGTCAGAGGTAAAATAACTGTGAATGTACTGTACCGCGCGGCTGTAGGTATTTATTTCAAAAATACGGCCGAGTTAAAATACTGTATAGATAATTATTCTGTGGCAAAACTGAGCAATTCTTTTTTTTTGCTCCTTTCAGAGCAGGCTATATTCTAGGACCATACCGCCTATTCTAACGTTGTTATTTTCCCTTCAGTTAATTTTGCAGTTTTTTTCAAAACTGAGCAAGCAAAACGTAAGCAAGCCAGCCAAGCCAAGCCAAGCCAGCCCCAGGAAATATCAAATGCAATCAAATCAGAATTGTGGTGTGATGTTCGTCAGTGAATATTATTACCATCCAATACCCATGGATTGGTAAAAATATAGCAAAATAGTATTGATTAATTTGTAAGCTAAGTACTGTTTGCTTGCTTTATTGATGAGCGAAAAGGTTCCGCCAGTTCCAAGTTCTGTTCTAAGGGATTCTAATACGATATAAAATGGATAATGGCCAGCAACGCAGGTTTGACCGACGAGACGAAGATCTTGATTCGCCCATGTACTCTCGTTTATTCATAGTTTGTAGTAAAGAATCAAGTGAGGATGACTTTAGATCTGCATTCTCACCTTTTGGAACGATTGAGGAGATTCGTTTGCCTACTGACCAAAATGGACAAGCGAAAGGCGTAGCTTTTATAAAGTTTTCTAAAACTTCCGAAGCAGCTAATGCTTTGGAAGCAATGAATTTTAAAAGTTTGCCCAGCTCTCGGCGCGCGTTGAAAGTGATGGTCGCTGCCAATCGCTCGGAGGTGGCTAACAGTGATGTGGAGAAATACAGGAGGTTATTTGTCACTGTGGCCAGAGGCGTCACTGAAAGTGATCTTGAGGAAGAATTTAAAAATTATGGACACATCACAGCAATAATTCTTCAGAAAGATCACTTCTCCGGCGAATCCAAGGGTTTCGCTTATATTACATATGCAAAATTTTCGCAAGCTGCTGTAGCAATGGAAGAATGCGATAAGAAATATCGGGCTATATTTGCTAAGCCTAAATCACAAAGTCGCCCAGAAACTACATTTGAGAGCAGAATAGATAAATTATCAAGAAATACAGCACCTCCTAATGACTCCCAGCAATACTTGATTTCGATGATGAAGCCAGGACCAGTCAATGGTTCTGCCTCAGTTAACTTCATGTGCTGCCCTCAGTTTAATACTAGACAAATGGAAAGATTGTTTGATATAATCCCTGGTTTCATTAAATGCAATTATTTTGTTGACCTTGCCCGCAATGCTGGTAAAGGAACAGCATTTTTTAACAATCCTAAATCAGCTGCATATGCAGTTGAGAAACTAAATGAGTTTGAATATCCTCCCGGTATGAAGTTATTTGTAAAAATTGACAATACATCTTCCCATACTGCACCAGCATATTATAATCCTTATAATGACATTCCTCAAGCATTTTCTAAACTGAAGAATGCTATACAATCATCTTCAAACTCCAGTGCTCCTGATTTAGTTCAGCTTGCAGAAGCCATAGCGGAGGCATCTAAACTGATAAAAAAGACTACTGGCACAAATGATAGCAATATTCCCGACAGCAATGACCTGAATTATTGCAGTGTCAAGCTGCCATCCCCCCAACCATTGGCCCACATAGACAGTGCTGTGGCTAAAAGATGCTTCTTGGTATGCAAGCCATCCCCTCCACCTTTGACTGTACTGAGAGATGTATTCTGTCGATTTGGTGGGCTAATAAGTGTTTACACTCTGCCCAATAAGACTGTAGGATATGCTAGCTATTCTACAGAGCAGGCTGCAGATGAAGCAATCAGTGTATTGCACGGGGCAGAGATTTGTGGAATCCGCATCAAAGTCCTGCCAGCAGACGAAGAATCTGTACAAAGGAAGAGACAGAGAACAGATTGATTATTAGTACTAAGGAGGTTTAGGCATTGCCTGTATCTGTGAAGAACATACTGACAAACCACCCTCTCAGGACAAGGAAGACATACAGACATTTAGCTCTTAGTGACATGTAGAACCTTACAAATAAATTGTGTTCATTTATCACTGACAGACATTTTTTTTGGTTGAGACTTTAAAGTTGACAGACCTTAGAAATTTACCTAGATTTCTAAAACCCCTTACCTGACGTTATCAAAAATTTAATTTCACATATAGAAAACAAAAGAAAACAAGAAATTTCTTAGCATAATTTATTTATCAACTTAAACCAAGTTATTGCTCACACAGCCTTTTGACATACAAACTACTTTGTGTTGTGGTAAGCCACTTTTAGTAAAATCACAAATATTGTCATATTCTGGGTTACTTACATGTGTAGGCCACCTTTAAAGGTTTACATTATTAAAGGAACTTATTATTGGTCTTCTGCCATTAGCTCACTATTATTATATCCTGTGAATTTAATGCATCTCTCTTTAAACATCAGGGCATTCCTCCACTAAGACTGATTGTGTATATTCATGTAACCATTTATAAACACTTATTTAAGCGGTCATTTATCGCATTATTTTTTTTGCATTTGTTATTACAGTATTGCAGCTAGTGTCGCGGGAAGACTAGTGAAGCGAAGGCGTCGTACATGATCTTCATAATTAAACTAACTTGAGATTAGTCCCAGTTCACATTGGGATCACTCACAACACCATAGTCTGTTCCACATAGGATGAGTTTGGTGGCAGCAGAATAGTTAGAAGTGACTAGTTGCCCCTTTTTCACTTAATGATTTTTAAATTTTTCTAATGCTCTATACTACTCTCACGAAACTCAATCTTAATTCATTCAAACACCAAGTTAACTAGGCTGTCACTGGATTGATGAAACAGAATCTAAAGCCATCTTCACAACCCTATTAAATATGTGTTAATAATATGTAGTAATTGCAAAAGGTTAATAAATTAGGCCAGGTGCGAGGCACCACGCACTGCAGGGTTCCGTCGTTAGCCGGAAGTAGAAGTGGATGTATGTTTATATTGTTTACCAAAACATTAACAGGTATTCATGTATTCCGGACAATTTCTAAGTAAGCCTAGCATTTTTTGTACTCGGCGTTATTATTTTGTATCCAAAATTACAACTTTCTACGACGAATAGTCTCATCCTAAATCCGCAGACAGACAAAGCGAAACTATAAGGGTTCTATTTTGTACTACGGAACCCTAAAAAATACCATTTAGTCATAAAATCTGGGTGCTTCCAAATCAAAGTATATTTTTGTCCCTACACAAGGAGTTTGGCTAGCGGGTACTGATCATGACTCTGCAATAGCTTGCTGTAAGAGCGGCAGTAACTGCTCCCGGTACAAGGGGTGTTTATCACCATGGGTTATTTTCAATATCTTTTCAGAACGCCGCAATTGGGTGAGAGCGTTACCGAGATCCATTTTATAAAGTAATATCTTTCCGTACTTCAAGTGTAGTAGTCCGAGCAGCGGATTTTTTTCGCCGTAATAGAACCTGTAACAAATTTGTAGCTTTAATTTAAATCATAACAGGGCAACATTTTACTACCGGCACCCCATTTCCCTCTTGTCAGTGGATGCAATAAGAATCTGCCAAGGCAGCGTCTTTCCGTTTAGTAACCTCCCGCTCTGCACTCGCCAACCCGCTTGCCAAGCGTGGCGCAACACAATGATCTTGAGAATCCACGAGTGAGAAATATGTCCAGCAGTGGACATCCTACAGCTGGGATAATGATGAAGGTCGCGGGTTCAATGTACTTTTTGATTTATCTGCAGATATTTGTCTCGGGCTATGTATGATAGATATGTAATGTTCCACGTATTTATCTGGGACCAATCTGTTGGACCACCAGGGTCCATAAAACATGGTCAAGGTGGTCCATGGTAATCTGGTCTGTTACCACTGGTGTACCACTGATAAACAAACTATAGATAGTACCTTAGAACCTGTACCTAAGCCTACCAGACAATCACACAAGCGTCGACCCCTCCCCCCCCTTTACCTGTGACGTTATTTATGTATACCCACATAAGTATGACAGAATCTTACCTATAACACGGTATGAGCTTTTCCGCGTACTCGCACGCCTGATCCCATAGCTGCACCTGTATGAGTGCGTCGAAAGCGTGGTCCAACGTCTGCGCGTGGGCGACATTTAACGGGTGCAGGATTCCCTCTTGGCGGTCCAGGCAATACTTGCATACATCTACATCTGTTAACCGAGTCAAGAGAAATTATATTGGACGAACAACGCTAAAAACTTGTACTGCTTAATTTGCACTGTATAAAGTTTACACACCGTTCGCCCGTTGGATAATAAATAAATAAATAATGCTGGACAAATCACACAGCACCTTCTAGCCCCAAGCTAAGCAGAGCTTGTGTTATGGGTACTAGATGACTGATATACTTAATACATTATACTACATAGATATTTTTATTATATATAGAAAAACACCCTGAACAAATATCTGCAGATCGTACAGACATTTGTCCCGAGACGAGAATCGAACCCGCAAGCCCTTGCATTCTATTTTTTATTTAATTTTTTTTTAAATTGTTCTCTGGTGTACAATAAAGAATTTTCATTCATTCATTCATCATTACAGCCGTAAAATACACTGCTGGACATAGGCCTCCCTCATTGACTTAGAGATCCAAGTGCATGAGGGGTTGTTGCCATACTCACCACGCTCGGCAGGCCATTTTTATCTATATAGAATATACAGACTGTATCATAATATGTGTACTATGCGGAAGGGGGGGGATTTAGACCCCCCCAGGGAACAACGTTTGTTCAACGACTTTTCGAATTTCGATTGGTATCTCTGAAAAAACTCTGAAGAAACTTTCAACATTAACAGCTGATTTTTACGCAGTGACTACCCTAATTGTCGGGACGATGACCTCAGTATCATAGAAAATAGAAATAGAAAAATAGACTATGAAACATAACACTTAAGGTCGGTTTTTCTTAAACCGCAATTTTCGCTACTCAATTAGGGATGTGCCGTAATAAACACGAATGTGATATCGATAACTTTAATGGTTATGATTTTGTAAACATTACCATTTAAGTATGTTTTAGGGTGTTCATTTTTGTTTTGTTTTTGTGATGATTTAATCTAGATGTATTTTAGACCTGGGTTCATACCCAACCACTGGGTACAAGGTAAAAATTATAAACTATTAAGAAGTATAAGAAAGTATTCTCTGGTTTCAGTTTTCCCAAGGCACCAGACATTAGAAAAAAATGGATCGATGCAACTGGGAGACAAAATTGGTTTCCTTCAAAAACCAGCGCAATTTGCTCAGAGCACTTTATGAACCAAGATTTTCTAATAAAAAAGTGGAAACAAATACATTGTTGACACAGCTATAACGACTCTAAAAATTTTGTGTTTTCAGGTTATTATGGTACTTGTATTAAAGACATCTTATTTTATGTAACGAATAGGTATGTAAAATCGAAATCTAATGAAATGTATTAAAAACTACAGGCACAAAATCTCTCAGCAACACCGAGTTCAGAAAATTCTTCAACGCCAAAGAGACATAAGCGGAAACTTGATTCAGAAGACTTAACGAACTATGTCACACAGAAAACAAGAAATTGGTGAGCTGTTAAGTAACATTTCAGAATTCAGTTCCCAAGCTATAGCACACATTGCAGGTTACATTGCCCGAATTTTGATCAAGAAATTAAATTGTGACGTCTGTGCTGGCGCACTTATTACGAAACAAATAAATTCGCTACACAAATTCATAGTAGCCAAAGATAAGGGCGGACTGGTTTATCCATCTGATGACATAATCAGAATATGCAAAGTAGCAGAAGCTGTTATTCGATGTATGGAAGGGTATTTTTATGGAAAGGTAATAAAAAAATAATTTATAATAATGAAAATATTCATTTCAGCCATTAAACGTCCACTGATGAACACAGGCCTCCCTTATGGATCTCCATGAGGGGTAGTTGCCATTCTCACCACGCTTGGCAGGCGGGTTGGTGAGCGCAGTATGGGATGTTGATACACGGATAGACGCTGCTGCCCATCTTCCAGAGGTATCCCTTAGCAGGCTCTTACTGCATCCATGGGCATGAGAGGAAGGGTATCATTCTACTGCCGGCACCCCACGGCGGATGAAAATATTACGTAATATCAATTCATCAAGTCGGACAGTTTCCCGCATCAAACCATGTCAGTGATTTGATAAAAGCCATAACAGAACGATGCATAAATGTGCGTATTCATCATTTATTAAAATTAAACGAAAAACTTACGAAAATACAGTTATTTAACAAGTACGTCCTATTTCAAGGACAATAAATTTTCATTCATTGTCATGAAAGAATAAAAGAAAAGGCAAGCTTTTTATTTCGAGCACCACAAATAACCTGACGTACCTATTTCGTTATTCATCAGTAGGTAATGATCGATATCGATACATTCGGCTCGTATCCTCATTGGTACAACACTAAGGAAATAGCTATGTTTTCTGGGCAATCGATAAACAGCCATTGTATTATCTATCTTATGTCTCGTTGATAGGGACTATAATAAAAATCGATTGCAATAGCGCCATCTATCGTTAAGTAGCTTTGTGTTGTGTACAATCAAGCAATCAGAAAAAGCAGCCATTGTATTAATTATCTTATTTCCTGGGAATAGAGACTATAAAAAAATATTTGGCAATAGCGCCATCTCTTGATGAGTAGGCAAATTAGATATTAATTTTTAATTCAATATTGCCAACTAGGTTATAAATAATCTTGCCACATAGTCGAAATTTCGTATTAAAAAATTGGCTTCTTGCGATAATAAAGGTGAATTCGTTCTAGCATTTAAGTTTTTATTAATCCTTAATTTAATATAATAATTGATTTTTAAATATGTTTGTTTGAATAATTGAAAAATAAATAAATGCATAGTAAAATGTGTGCTAAATAAAACGAAAATACACCAAAACTCGCGCTGGCAGCCCTAATTTCACAGACTGAGAACCCCTTTTATCATTCGTTCCCCTCAACGCCCTAAAAACTGTGTACTGCGCAGTCACTGAAGCTAACTTCACAGAGCTCAAGAAGTTTTGCGCGAACTATACTTATGAACTTTATTTAGATTTTAGTTTCACTTCGTTGTAGTGCGTAGTGCGTTACTATTACTAGTTTTATTTTTCACAGTCGGATTTATGAACAATGGCGACTTACAGCAATGCTGACTATTACAATATGATTCTGTGTGTGGGTGCAGCTTCAAATCACAACCTGATGGCTGCGCGGAGATTGTATGGTGAAAGATACCCGGACAAGCCGCTGCCCTCATACCGCTGCTTTCGTGAGCTTGTAGGAAGGCTCTACTCTACAGGCTCCTTCCACAGGAGTGACAGCGGAGGGCGTCCAAACACTTCCTCGGCACACGATGAGGAAGCGATTTTGGATTTCTTCGATGAAGACCCTCGAAGGAGTACTCGTAGAGCAGCGGCTCAATTTGGCGTGCCTCACATGAGAGTATGGCGGGTCTTGAATGACGATGGCCAGCACCCGTATCACTACCGGAGGACCCAGGAACTGACTGCAGCTGATTACGGCCCTCGCGTTCAGTTCTCCAGATGGGTAGTAGAAAGGGCAGAGGCGGACCGAAGCTGGATCAGCACGGTGCTGTGGAGTGACGAGGCCACTTTTACCCGGAACGGAATTTCGAACATTCACAATGACCATATCTGGGCGCACGTCAACCCACATGCGTCGAGCCAATCCTCCTTCCAACATCGCTGGTCCGTCAACGTCTGGGCTGGCATTGTTGGAGACCGTCTTATCGGTCCAATTTTTTTGCGTAACCGCTTAGACGGAGAAACCTATCTCCAGGTCCTGTCTGAACAGGTCGAAGATCTGCTAGAGGAGCTGCCCCTGCGAGTCTACCGGGACCTGGTCTTCCAGCAAGACGGAGCACCAGCTCACTACTCGCGCGCAGTGAGGAGCTACCTGGACCGGCGGTTCCGTATGTGGATCGGCCGCGGAGGTACGATTGCCTGGCCACCGCGCTCCCCTGACCTCACCCCGCTTGACTTCTTTCTGTGGGGCTACCTTAAGGGTGTGGTGTATGCATCGGAGTGTCACACAGCTGAAGAGATGAGGAGGCGTGTGGTGGAAGCGTGTGCCGCTCTTACACAGACAAAGATACGGAATGCCACAGCATCAGTGGTTGGCCGCGCTCGTCTGTGTTGCTCAGAAGAAGGGAGGCATATCGAGCCTTACCTAGGTGCATCGGTATAGCCGCTCGTTTGGTTTTGGTAGCTAGTTTACCAACGCAGTGATATTGTGTGTATTGTGATGTGATCGTGTTTTGCCGTTTCGTAAGTAAATTATCCCATTTCATTGCAAATCATCATCATCATCATTTCAGCCGTAAAACATCCACTACTGAACTAAGGCCTCCCCCTCATGGATCTCCATGAGGGGTAGTTGCCATACTCACCACGCTTGGCAGGCGGGTTGGTGAGCGCAGTACCGGATGTTGATATACGGAAAAACGCTGCTGCCCATCTACCGGAGGTTTCCCTTAGCAGGCTCTTACTGCATCCACGGGTAGGAGAGGAGGGGTAACATTCTACTGCCGGCACCCCACGGCTATGCAAGTAATGTTGACAAATCTGCTTTTTCTCGTCAAGTCTATGTTTCGGTGCAAATTACTAGCTGATGAATGCATGAAAAGTAAACTGTAATGCCATTACTAACAAGATAATTTCATTACAAAAATAATGGTGCCTGGTTGGTAGCACTTGAGCAAATATTTTCATTTCGTTGATCTTTGTACTTAAATCAATACGGGTCGTCGAAATTTTCGGCCGCCATCTTGCAACGCTCGAATCATCACGTTAGGACAGAGACACACAAGGCAAACTTTGGTTGGTTTATTTTTGGTTCGTCGTTTATTTTTTTTTTCAATCCTTTTTTTTTGTCTCGGTTGGAGCGTAAAGCGTACGTACTTAGATATTTTTTTGTGTTTTTAATTATTATTTTTTCAGTACATTTTTTATAATGGCACCTGAGAGAGAATGCCGAGCTCTTGTAAAAGTCATTGACCACCAAGGTATTAATTTTAGTCTTTCTTGCCTTAGCTTTTACGATGGATGCGGAACATCGTGGTTCCCGTGGTGGCCGTGGCTCCCGTGGTGGCCGCGGCTCACGTGGTGGACGTGGCTCGCGTGGTGGATGCGGCTTGCGTGGAGTAAAGTCTAAGTTTTTTTTAATAATTTTCTAGTTTCATAAAAATAATGAAAGTCCAAGATCAAAAATTAAATTGCACAAGATTATGCATTGTTTTCTATTCCTAAAATTTCATCTTTTATTTGAACTAATGTGAACTTTTTTTAGGTATGACCAACATCAACCTGCGTCGTCGTCGGTGACACCAGGACCCTCAAGGTATTTTTTTTTCAACATTACGTATGAATGTTTTTTTGATAACCTTTGGAATTATTTTTACAGCATTTTTCGTTGTTTTCAGATTTGAACTTGAAGGCGACCTGGCTGTGCCTTTGCCCTCAACGTTAGAATAAATATGATTTTTTCTTTGTGATAGATAATCTTATCGTTCTTAACTATTTGCTAATTTAAAATATTTATCTAGATTAAACGAAACCCTAGCAGTTGTTAGGAGGAAAAGGTCTGACGACAAAAGAGGGTGGAACGCCCGAGGTCCGGAGGCAACTCGAGAGGATGAGGGCGAAAAAAGAGCGTAGCCTCTTTTTAATGCCAGATGCGCCACTGAAGAGAAGCCGATTTGTATTTGTTTGTATTATTGATGACATTATTTATGATGGGTTGCATATGTTGGTTATTTTATTATTACAGTAAAACATCACCGGAAAGGGTGGCATGCCCTCTTAGAGAGAGCACCCCCTCAGTACCACCGCCCAGGATCCCAATGCCTTGGGAAATACAGCCCATGAGGTAGGTGTTTTCCTTTTACTACGATTTACGTGCATTCCTAAATAAATACCGTTTGTTAACTTGAAGAAAACCTTTTGCATCCCACCTCTCCTAGCGTTAGCTGTCTAGTAACTGTGTTATATTTTTCGCAGTTCTAACGAACGGCCGCCCTCGCCATCGCCGCCGCCCTCGCCGGCATCAAGACAGATGCCGACATTCTCGCTCTCAACGGGTATCCAGCAGGTTTCGGTTTGCGAAGCCCAACATCTGAACTTGATCCCGGTAGACATCGAGCTGATCGGCTTTAGCCCCCGTGGGTATGAATGTAACCAAAAAAAATCTGAACTTCAGAATTAATTGAAATCATATCAATTTAATGTATCGTTATGCATTTTTGTTCGTAGTGTCATCCAGGGTCAACTCAACGCAGCCTTCGACAGTGAACTCGCCCCAGCCGTCAACAAGCCATCGGCCTGGTAAGTTACTTTTGAGACTAATACTTTCTCCCTCCCTCCGTCCTTCAAACACAAATAATATTACTATACGTTATGCATTTTTGTTTATAGTGTCACCCAACGTGTTCGACGATTTCGACGTCAGGTGCAGCGGTACGACGGAAGCGACGACGACGAGGATGACGCTGTGGCGGTAGCTGACCAGGTGGAGTTCAACTCAGCACATCATATTTTGGAGCTGGATGCAGCTGAAGACGAAGCCCTTCGTAATGTTGCATCCAGCTCAGGTGAGCCTGACATCACGTATTTTAATTGGGTAGATGACGTCTCTACATTCACCGGGACTAAGGAAAGGCAGCTCAGGTCCCACATTCCCAGTGAATGAAGAGACGCCTTTCTCAATTCTCCAAAAAATATTCGATATCCCGATTATGTCCATTATAGTAGAGGAAACTAACAGATATGCCCACCAGATCAAACCGCAAACAACACCTTGCGGTAAGTCTAGGTTGGAGAATTGGAAGGATACCGACACTATGTTCAGCAGTAGACTATTATTGTTTTCTACTATTACTATTTTCATTATTGCTAATTTCATTATTGCTAATTTTAAAAACTATTACAATTTTCACGGTACGGAGCAGTGGACTATTCTACTATTACTATTTTCATTATTGCTAATTAATCATGTTTTTTATGTCAACAGATCGTGGATTAGGCCTACAGGGGAAACCACTAGGAGCTGTGGACTAGGGGAATGCTATGTTCAGCAGTGGACTATTATAGCCTGTAGTTTTCTACTGTTATTATTTTCATTATTTCTAAATAATCATCAATAGTCAACAGATCGTGGATTAGGCCTACCGGGGAAACCACGTAAAAAAAAACGCGCCAATTACATTACCCCATGGGTGGCGAGGAAATATGTACATAAGGGTTCAGCCAGCGTTTGTTGTGTGTTTATTTAATGTTAATGTGTTTATTTACGACTTTACATTAAAAACCTATAAAATTATCAGTGTTTCTCTACTATTATGTACATGTATTATACATAAAAACCTTACTATTGAATAACTCTATCTATTAAAAAAACCGCATCAAAATCTGTTGCGTACTTTTAAAGATCTAAGCAAATATACAGACAGACAGACATACATAAAAACCTTACTATTGAATAACTATCTATAAAAAAAAAATCCGCATCAAAATCTGTTGCGTACATTTAAAGATCTAAGCAAATACAGACAGACTTTGTTTTATACTATGTAGATATAGTGATACATTACATAAATAGTTATTTTATGATACATAGAAAACGACCAGAACACCCTAAACAAATATTTGCTATTAAACAAATATTTGCTATTTAAAGCCCATGCCCCAGCCGCCGGTGGACGGCGCCGCCGGTGCGCTCGGTGTGTCGCTGTCCTAATCTGACCCATTTTTTGCTAAATTGTGATATTTGTTGTTGTTGTTGTGAAAGGCAATTCTAGGAATGTTAATTGGTTGGTACCTAGTGTAATACATCATTGGAAAGGGAAATAAACAGAGAATACTTTAGACACATTCATTTATTCTAACTTAGTATAAAAATCTAGGAAAAAACAGACATTCATTGTAACAAACTCTCCGCTTATTACGAATGGTCCTGGTTTTTTTCGTGTTGTGTACCTACCTAATCTAAAATAATGAAAACTTTATGTTTTTAGTTTTTATTAGCTAATAGTAAGGGTTTACTATTTATTTTAAAGATAAAGCATTGCAAACACTAGATTTTGGACTCTAAATCCAAGCGTCAAATGACGCGAGTGGTAGAAAAATTATGCATTTTAGAATTACGATTATAATAATATTTTATTTGATTACACCTACTTATTTTATTATTTTTAGTGAGGATAAACTACTAACTTATTAAAGGGAGCAGAAAATGTAGATAGATAATAATAAATTTTGAACTACATCATAAAATCCAAAAAATCCCACTTATTTTCAGCTGATGTAATTTTTACTGTGTTTTAAACAATATCCGGACCACAGACTAAAGAATGAATTGCCGTACTGGCAACCTTCATTCAAGCCCTTTCCATAAAGCATAGATACAAAATAAGTTCCATTGTAAAGATCGGAGCCAGTAGGTCGCGCGGCGGTTTAAGATCCCTCGAGGGGCAATCGGCGCATGTGTCAAATCGCGCACGAATCGTGACGCGTAAACGCAACGCGGGAGGTGACCTTGAGACCTTGAGAGCGACTGATCTACCAATGACGTGACGTGACGCCGTCACGTCATTGGTAGATCAGTCGCTCTCACGACACACCCGCCCCCCTCACTCCGCACATCACCAAATAGACCTTAGAATTGAATACTGCGCATACCCCTTCTACTTTTGCCGAGCGATCTTTAACTATCGCGCGACCTTATAACCTCTTAGCGCCGTTGCGGAGCGCATGCCGTTTTCGCGCGAAATCTGAAACCAAACGAGGTGTTTATTCGGCGCGACGCGAAACCAAACGAGCGGCTATGTACCTACGTCATTTTATTCAATAAAATCTTTATCTTGTGTAAATGTGCCAGTGCTAGAAGTGAGTGAATTACTTGTCTGTGATTGTGTACCTTCGAAGTGTGACCTACGAAATAAGAAGCCGTCTAGACATTTGACAAGAGAGAAAATATGAGGTATGTGCATTTAAAACTTTCCTAATACTATCTAGGTTGAGGTACCTCACACATCTTATTATTACTTACGCATTTACTAAATAAATCGTCTAGTAATCTCCCGCCATAGCGAAAATCTACCTGCGACGATAAATACCTACCTATCTACGTGCAGAGGTTATTGCCCGGATAGGGCTGTCACGTTTTTTAGGCACTAGGAAATTTAAACTTTTTGTATGGGAAACTGAAAATAGGATTTTTTAATTATCTCCCACCCAAAACTGATCATTATTGGGGTCTGAAACGCCCCGGCTTCGGCTTAGTACACATATTATGATACACCTTGTATATCAGTCATCTAGTATCTACCCATAACACAAGCTCTGCTTAGCTTAGGGCTAGATGATGCTGTGTGAATTGTCCAGCATTATTTATTTATAAAAGGATACTTACAAGCAAAGGAAGCGCCTTGCATATTCCCCAAATGCACTTCAGTAAACTCCATCGCCTTAACGAACGCATCGATATGTCGCTCCGTGAATTTCGTCCCGCACTCCTCGCACCTCACTCCTTCAAAGTTTTCCTTTTCAATTTCGTCGCTATCATCCTTTTCTCTCATAGCATCTTTGTCGGAGCTGTCCTTTTTAGTTACCAGCACTAAGTTCTCCTTCCATCGTATCGCGACCGGGGCTTGGCATTCATTGTTGAGACACTTTGCAGCGTGCACGAACTTTATCCGCGTTTCGTCTGTAAATAGGCGGTCGTTAGGGCTGTTTCCGAGCGTTGAGATAGAACATGCAATTAGTTCCGTCACTGGGGTCCTATTTTTGAATAGCTTGCGCGACTGAGTCGCTGGAACAAGCATGATGACAGTATGAAAATGAGATAGATGATACAAAAATAATTGACACGTTTTTGCTTTTTCAAATTAATGAAACAATACTTAGATAAAGCGAGTTGAAGTTTAGGAGTGGGGGCTCGTGACGTCATAATTCTGTACCGAGGCACGGCACGTCGGCACGTGTGACTTCACGCGACATTTCGGTATAATGTATCGCGGTTTGATTGTGAAAACTCATGGTAAACCTGCTGAGCTGACAGCTTGCTCTAAAGCTCTCAATTATTACGTTGATTTCTTTAGCAACAAGATCCTTTTGTCATAAGAAATCACGTAGGTAGTCATGTTATATCGATGATGGTTGAGACCTCCCGTCTCGATTCGTAAAATTGTGTGAAATGGCAAATAAAAGCTGCACTAGTTCTCGTCTTAAGAGCTATTCAAAATAGGGCCCCAGGAATGAAGGTTAATGAGTAGCTTTCGAAACAGAGGTACGGAAGAGTTGGGGGAAAATCAGTACCTAAATTTGTGTGACGTAAATTATGGAAGACCCTTAAGCGGGTTGCGATAGGCCGTGTTTTTATTGCGTTCCAACTACGTATGTAGAGACAATAATGCGTTCCAACTAAGCACAACCAAAGAAGACACAAAGCAGTAGTATTACATCTATATACATAGATATTGTGTAGGTATTGTGTGTGTGGGTTTTAGAGCCTAATTATTACTAGTTTCACGTAAGTACTGTACTCGGCGATAAATATGACCTTTTTATTTTTATACTTACAAAAAACGATAACTATCAAAAAAAGAAAGAAATAGATCAACAAATATATAATATATACTTGCCCTATTTTATATATTATATACCAAATATATAAAATAGGGGCCCTGAATCCCTTAATCCGGGCTTGCCCGAGGGCCGCGTTACGAGAACTGTCCTAGTAAAGAGCCGTATTACACTTATTGAAAGTATCCTTTAAATACTGATTCTCCGTTGACGGTTTAACGGGGCATTCCATGCAAGGTACGTTATAGCACATCTAAAGCATTTACCCAAGCACCTGTGGCATTGGCAGAGGAAGTAGTAGGAAGACTGGAGCTCCTTCTGCCGCTCAAAAGGTGTCTTCATCAGGTCTATGTAGGAGATACGGATCTGGAAAGGAGGTGCAAGCGTTACAGAACTTTCTAGTTTTAAAATATGTTTCACTCAATTGCGCCTGGAAGGTTATGTTTTATGAGTGTATGAAAGTGTCACGATCACAGCTATATTGGAAGATCGTGGGTCTTCATCAGGGTAAGTTATCATCATCAATAAAGTTGTGTTTAATGCTGTGGGGTGCCGGCAGATTATTGCCAGTCCTTACTTGCCCGTGGACGCAGTAAGTATCTAGCAAGGGATACCGCCGGAAGACGGGCAGCAGCGTCTTTCCATGTCAACGTTCCGTACTGCGCTCGCTAACCCGCATGCCCAGCATGGCGAGTAAGGCTATTGATAACGGAAGTCTCCTACTGAGACGATGATTGCACATTTGCAGGCGGTTTGTTCGTCAGCTGTTCAAGTTTAGTGTCAAGTTCATAACAGCGAGTAACAAACGCTGTATGTTGTCCCCGTATTCTCACAGGAACGGGTACTACGCGGGTGAAACCGCGGGGCGCTGCTAGTTCTCTATAATTATTGTAGAATCTTGTTTAGCATAGCTTGTATCCTTGAACAACGCGTGCAAAGGCCACTGTCAAATAAATTAAAAAAAAATAACATCTACAAATTTAATTATGCCTAGGCATTATAGCACGTGCCCATTAGAGCAGGTGTCATGGAACTCGCCGCTACATTATATCCAGCGTAGCATTTAATTATGTATATTAGTTTCACGGATATTGAGATCAAAATTGATTGCATCCCCGACTGAAATACCTATCAGTTTGGTAATTATAAAAATCTACATTTCACTAATGTAGTTGTGCAAGCCATTAGCATTTTAATTGGTGTATAATGAGCGCTTTTTCGTATAGTGTTACCTGTTTCGAGATTTGTTTATTTAAATAAATGTTAGGGAGATCCTCAATAGCTCTGAAGTCTAGTTTTTCCATAAAGACTTACCATCACTCATGTCACAATTACTCTACTCTTCGGTGCGAGAAGGACGAAGTAAACCAGATAGAGCGAGAGGAGGCAGACCTATACCCAGCAGGGGGTGATACCGGCAGGGTGATTACGTATCTCGCGACAGGTTTTGCAACAGGCAATTGACAGCAATGTTGCTGTCAAATGTCAATTTTGTATTAGAGAACAGCAAGGAATTGACATTTGACAGCAATAGTGCTGTCAATTGCCTGTTGCAAAACCTGTCGCGAGATACGTAATCACCCTGCCGGTATAAATGATAGAACAGAATATCTAGATGAATAACAAATGTTTAGTAACAAATCCGCTAACCTATAGATAGATATATAGAAAATACTTTATTGCACACCTTAAAACTAAACATAATAACAAGAGAAACTTGAGAACATAGTGAAAATTGGCGGCCTTATCGCTAAAGATTCATTATAAGGTTCATTAGATACCTATATCTAATGAACGCTTGAAAAAACACTCAAAAAGAATTCGACACGTGTTTCACCTCTACGAGGCATCTTCAGGAGTAATCGGCTCCCCGTTCGTCACGGAATAAACTGTAAACAACGACGTCGCAGAAGGTAGCTGCCTAATACCGTCCAGGGGAGCGCTGGCGTTGTTCGTTATTAGGATTGTTACTAAATATTTGTTTTTAATGCCGTGGGGTGCCGGCAGTAGAATGTTGCCCCTCCTCTCTTGCCCGTGGATGCAGTAAGAGCCTGCAAAGAGCTACCTCCGGAAGATGGGCAGCAGCGTCATTCCGTGAATCAACATCCCATACTGCGCTCGCCAACCTGCCTGCAAAGCGTGGTGAGTATGGCAACTGTCCCTTATGGAGACCCAGGCCTGTGTTCAGTAGTGGACGTTTTACGGCTGAATTGATTAGTTGTTCAAATCTAAATAATATACTTAATGGAATTACGCAAAGTCACGTCTAGATCAATAAGTTTTTGATAAAACCTAGTCTAAATCACAGTCCTACCTGTTTCCAGTCCATGTTAGGGAGATCCTTGACAGCTCTGACGTTTAGAGTCTTTCCGTCGAAAGTAGCGACGGCGTTGGGGTCACAGCTGTGGTCCATTGTTGACGCAGCCAGGTAGATTCCAGTTCCGATTGAATTCATGTCCGTGTCTAGGATGTTGAAACTGTTGATCACCATCTGTGGATTGAAACGAGACGTAATTAGAATCTTCATATCAGCCCGTTGACATCGCTATCAAACGTCAATTTTTCAATTCAATACGTTTATTTCAGCTTAAAATACATACACAGGTACACAACACAGATACATATTTCAGCCATAGGTAGATTAAATAATTAAATAAAAACATCTTAAACTAATGACATATACGTTCTTCACAAGCGCGTGGCACTATGTGTGCGCGTCCAATGCTTCATGAAAGCGCAGTCCGTGTCCAGCCTTCTAGCTATAAGTTTCAGATAGCTACTGGTACCGCTCCTGATCCGGCGCATCAGGGATGCTGTTCTGTTGCGGATGATTGCGTAAAAGTCATCAACGCGGGACTCTGCAAACATCCCGGACGCGCTACAGAAGCGGGGCAGTCCCAGTAGCACTCTGAATCCATTATTATACTGGACACGCAGGGCATTCCAGCATTTCTGTGTGTAGTTAACCCACAGACTGCACGTATAAAAAGATTGACAGTACGCTCTAAACAAACTTATCTTAACAGCTGTACTGCATCGCGCGAATCTGCGGGCCAACATATTTGCTCTAACTGATAATGCCCTGCGCTCCCTTTCTACATCTAGGTCATCTGAGAGAGTCTCGCAGATCCAGTGGCCCAGATACTTGAACTCAGCTACCTTCTTCAGTTCAGTGCCTGCCAGCGATACTGATGGGACCGTGGAATAGGTCTTTGCTCCAGCTTTGAAAACCATCAGCTCGCTTTTGCTGGCGTTGTATCTGAGCCCATGAGCTTCCGCATAACTCTCGCAGATTTTTAACAGCTTCCGGAGGGCACTGATCGATGGGCTCAGCAGCACCATGTCATCGGCGTAACTTATGTTGTTGACTGTAATTCCATCAATTGAGCAGCCTATACCGGTATTGCTGAGCTCACGGACCAGACGATCCATGTACAAGTTAAAAATTCGTGGAGAAGAAATTCCGCCCTGTCTCACACCACATTCCAACCCGTACTCGGTCGATAACGATCCTGCCCATTTTACAATGTTACGCTGATTGCCATACCAATACTTTAAAAGCATTATAAGCTCAGGCGGCAGCCCTGTATTACCGAACAGCTTCGGCCACAGCCTGTCATACGCCACAAGGTCAAAAGCTTTTGATAAATCTAAGAAGCAGGCGTAGACAGGTGTGTTTCTGCTTGTATAGTACCGGACGGTGTGTTTGAGACTCAGTATTGCCGATTCAGTAGACAGTCCGGCCCTAAAGCCGAACTGGGCATCGTGTAAGCTCAAATTATGACTGAGATGCTTATCAATCACACCGTCCAGCACCTTAGCTTAATTTTGATTTAGTAGGTGTTGTTGTAGACTTGGAGGATTTTTATTTTGCAAACGTTACATTCGAATATCGAATTTATAAATTTACTTGATACTGGCTGAATTGTGTAAAACCAAACACAAAAAGCCATAAAATAAAAAGACAAGACAAGGTGTTGTTGTATAACTGTCACAAAGATAATTCACGAATTGTCGTTTGACAGCGATGATCGCGAAATTTACGCCTGTTGCAAACCTGTCGCGAGATACGTAATCAGCCTGCCGTCCTGCGCAAGTCTCATCCACTGTCGTCCGGAAACTGCCACAAGCCCGCGAAACGAAAACCACGATTGAATTATTTTGACATTTAGTCATTTACGTTATATTTCACGCCCAGAATAGGGAGACTGGTGCATCAGAGCATATAATGACTTTTGAACAGGACATAGGGCGTGACTTCAGACAATAAACGCGAAGACCTAAAAAGCTGTAGCCTACAAACATCCTTTATCACCATGAAAATTATACCCTTGACTTACAATTACTGCAAACGCACTTTTCAAAGACAAGATTTATGTACCAAACATAAATCTGCTGTCATATTTCGGAGATAATCCTTAGTAGATTCTTGCTGCATCCACGGGTAAGCGAAGACAGGCAAGTAAGGGCCATGCTCAAACATAGTTGACACCAAATAATGTGTTGTTAGGTGATACTTGTAAGGTGCATAAATTTATGTATTTACCGCTGTTCGATGAATAAGTAGATAAATCAAATGATTAAAATAAAAATAAGATTTATTAAAACAAACCCAACCTAATCCAATCCAATAAGCACCAAATTATGCTTTTGCATTCTTAATGCCATTTCACTTTCAAGGCCGCGGGGTCATTCCCATCTGTATCCATCAGATAGGTACCTAGATGTACAGGTTTCAGTCGCATAATCAAATTAGTTGCCAATATAATGGCCCATTACACTAAAATCAGCTGGAACGCGTCACGACATCTGGTTTCGCCGCCAATTAGAGTCAGACATCTCGCACACGCCAAACCGGTGTAATTAATGCATGCGGTGACATTTCATATATCACGGAGAAATTAGGTATTTGGTAACGCATAGAAACAGCGAGATGTAAATTATAGATAGGATTGGACTAGTTAGGCGTGCTGACGTGTTGACCACGGGGAAGAATCTAATACAAAATGTATTTACTGTATTTCCATTGTTGTAATAACAAAAGATACACACGCTCACATACAATAGAAGAAAGATATCATCATCATTTCAGCCATAGAACGTCCATTGCTGGACATGTAGGCCTCCCTTATGGATTTCCAAGTATTGCGGTTGGAAGCGGCCTGCATCCACCGTCGACCTGCGGTCTTCACCAAGTCATCTGCCCATCTTATAGGTGGACGTCCACAATGCGTTTACCGGTCCGTGGTCGAGAACTTTTCGACCCCATCGGGCATCTGTTCTTCGAGCTCATGGCCTGCCCATTGCCACTTCAACGTACTAATCCGTTTGGCTAAGTCGGTGAACCGAGTTCTACTAAGTATCTCCTCAGAAATGAGATACGTGATTAGAGAAACCTCGAACATAGCCCTCTCCATAGCTCGTTGAACGACAATAGCAAAGATATAATCTTAAGTTAATAGGAAACAGGTACATGAATTATTCTGATAGCTTTGCTGTTTTGAGCTGTGATAAGAAGCGATTAGAAAACACATCTCTTATTAACAGTTAGTTTTATTCCTCATAGATCGTCATTTTTCTATGATGTGCGCGGGCATAAATCTTCAAATTAACCAACAACTACAACTAAAAAATGGTACTAACAATATCCGAATGATTGTTAATAGTATAAAAATTTAACCGTTTTTTGTTTAAGGTTCTCAAGTGATTCGTGGATAAAACTAGGAAAGTTTTAGCTCTTTCTCACTGCCCACTCAGGGTCTTATACGACGCAGACGAAGTTGGACCGGACAGCTAGTTACCTAACAAATATATTTGTTCCTAAAAATAATAGATTTGTCACCTAAGTTGACAAAATAATATATAAACTTTTTCCTAGAAATAGACTTTTCACAGAAGTTGACAACCTAATAAATAATAAACTTGTTCCTAAAATACTATAAATTGACTAACCAAGTCGAATTTGGTTCAGGCACTTTACCGGCCGCTGCCGCGGTACGCTCGCTCGGCTCGTTCGTTGTTAACACAGCCAGAACCTAACCTGGTTTTTTGTGAGGGGGTTTTTGATATAACTTGGTAATTCAGTTTTGGTGACATCCACCATTTTAGGAACAAAATATAAGTAATAATAAATAGGGTATTACAGATTATTGACAAATGTAAACTTGGGTGACCGAAAATATATATATTTACCATGAAAAGAAAATATATTTGTATGTGCACATATCTTTAGACGGTAATAACTGGAAATCCATGATGGAGGACTATGTTCAGCAGTGGACGTCGTACGGCTGAAATGGTGATGATGATGATTATGATCTTTAGAACGGCTAAAGCTATTTGGCCAATATTTTTTTGTTTAGTAGAGCAAATTTGCTGTAAATAACATTTTAGGACAGGTAATCCAAGGGAAATTTTATAATTATGATTATACTTAACGCCCTTTTTCTATGGGCGCTTGTTTGACTCCGCAACATCCTTTAAAATAAATGAAAATCCATACTTTTGTTATTTTAAGTTTTTTCAACACACTTGCTCATAAAATGGTTCTAATTGTCTTTTTTAAACTTTCGCGATCACAACACATTATTAACACATATTTAAACGGGTATTTATCGCGCTATTTACCTTTATTATAGCCCGACGTTTCGACAGGATTGCACCCATCGTGGTCCCGGGACCACGATGGGTAAATATGTGTTAATAATGGTTCTAATTTCCCTGCAATTAGGCACATAATGACACCTGTAATCAAACTGTGACTTTTTAATTGCTATTATTCACAAGTGATTCATTGGGTTTTTTTATTTTAATGGTTGAGTTACTTTGTTCTTAAAAAAAATTCGATACAAAACAGACCGTGTTCAATAGTACAAAGAATTAGACTTGATTCTGAGGTGCTAGGTACTGGCGAAACACCAAGTACATACAATGATTGGATTTCACCTACCTACAAGAATAATTAACCATCTCAAATAACAATACAACTTAAGCTATTTTTTTTTATGTAAACCTACACTAAGGTATCATTTAGAAAATGAAAAATGCAATCAAATTTTTTTTTCTTTTTTTCTAATTTGTCCCGTCGAAGAAAAACAAATATGATTGCATATTTCATTTTCTATAGATAATAAATAACTTAGTGTTGGCTTACACCAAAAAAAATAGCTTATAAAAAATTAGCTAAAGCGACATCTCCTCACTGCTACTGACATCTGGTTGTCGGACAGTGGGCAAGAATATCTCCGAAGATTTCCGCTAGATGTCGCTACTCGGTGCTACAAAACCGATAAAAGGCAATCAAGGTTTTCGACGCGACGGCTAGTGTCTTCGTGGCCGAAATGGTTAAGGCAGCCTGCGTTTAAGGCGTTCGTCTGAACATTGCGGGTTCGTGTCCCGTCGAAGACAAAATTTTGATTGCATTTTTCATTTTCAACAATCAATACAACATGAAAGTATTTCAGTAAATAATAAAAAATGATGAGACCGCTATGCCATCAAAAACAGTTAGGTAATTATAATTTTACTAACTGCACATTTAGGTAATAATTGTTTCTCTATATAAACTTTTTATCTACTAAATAAAATTATTTTTTAGGATTATTTTCGTTACAAGTGTGTTGAAAAACGTCTTATGATACACGTGTGTATTTATTTATTTATTTATTTATTTATGGAAACACAATTGTATTGATGATTACATATATATATATATATATATCTGTCTTGGCCGATTTCGACCACAGCGACTGTATTTTTCTGGATCTATTGTTGATTATTATGATTACCGTCTTCGGCTCTCATAAGATCCTCACCTAGCGGCTCGGGTCTCAATGGCGCCTCAGCGGTAATCACCAACATTACACAATTGTACCTTAATGTACTATTGTGATTTTTTCGTTGGATGTCCCTAATTAAATAAATTAATCAATCAATTGGCGTGCGTTAGTTTCGCAAAACTGTTAAGTGGAATTGCTTTAATTTTTGAATATTATTAATTTATTTCAGATTATATAAATCCATAAAAACATTATCATACTTAAACTAGCTAGAGTAGCATAAATAAAAATGAATTACAAAAATATTTATATGTTCGTTTGTTCAATAATCTAATCTCATAATAATCTCCGAAATGACTGGACCGATTTCGACGAGACTTTCACTGGTAGATAACTGTTTGTATAACGAGTAACTAAGGCTGTGGTGAAAAATATAAATAATTAGGGTTCCGCGCAAAATAAAAAAAACAAAAACGCGGGCTGTAGCTTGTTTTAAAATAAATAAAAGTCTTATCGTTAGTTGAGAAAACCGGTAATTTATCAAATGGAAAAATATTTATTTAGCAAAAACGTATGTAGTTTATCCTCAGATAATGATAACAGCGCCACCTATTGTTGGGTAGCGGTACTAATAATAACACTACCACAGAACAGAGAAAACATAGAAATCGTAAGTAGGCGGGGCTCGCGTAACACCTAGTAGGCGCAGTACTGCGCACTTCAAGCACCGCTTACTTCAGTCGTGTTTTAATTTAGCAGAGTAAACATACTTAAAAAAAATATAAAAATGCCGTATTGTGCCGTTTTAGAGTGTAAAAACGAAAGCCGAACCAAAAATTTAACGAAAGGGGGCATATCATATCACCGGTAAGCATTATTTTATTGTTTTTTTGTTAGTTTTGTTCAAAATGCAAAACCGTCAAATAAATATAGCAATAGCGCCATCTCTTGTTGAGTGGCTTTGTGTTGTGGATTATCAAGCAATCAAGAAAAACAGCCATTGTATTAGTAATCTTATTTCCTGGGAATAGAGACTATAAAAAATATTTGGCAAAAGCGCCATCTCTGGCTGAGTGGACATACTAAATATTCATTTTTTATCACTGTTTATTTTATTGAACTTTGAACCATGTGGCGATCGGAATAAGGTTAATATCAATAAAATTAGTTTTATGATTTTATGCCCTTTTTAAGGTACTCTTTCAACCAATAATAATTTTTATTTCTGTGTGTTAGTTTTTACATGTGTGAGTTTAGCGACACTGGTTCTCTTAGTAAAAAGACATCATGCTAATTCAACTCATTTTTCTCTGTTCTGTGGACACTACCTACGTTCGTCGTATCGGTACTAGTTTGAATAGTTATTTCTTTCTACTCGCTTGTTTTTATTGCACGCGTCCAATTTTTTAAATTAAGTAAATAATGTTAATGATTTCATTACCTAACGTTCGCACAATGGCTAAGGAATTACAATTTGACGTAAACGATGTTTACATATCCTTTTGTTTTCTGATATGGCCGTGGGCAGTTAGTAAAGCACTTAGCACCGGCTTAGTGTACCTATTTGTAGCATTTGCGACAACTACCAGACTCTGTCACATCTGATGGCAGTATATCTTGTTTTAAATTATAATATATTTTTTTTATTATAATTTTAAAATATAAATTATAGACTAAAACGTTGGTTTGTCGAGCAGAATTTATATTCTGTTACCGATCTTTTACATGTAAACCTTATATTCCCATTCATGACTTTATTTTAATTTATTTGATTCCATGTGATTTATTTTATTAATTTGTGATTTCAATACATAATATGTATTATCTTTAAAAATTTGACCTGAGTATTATGTTTCATTGTGTGCATTTTAGTGTGCTTTGTCGCAAACAAATTACATGTAAGAATCATTAGATCAGTTTATCGTTAAAAATACCATGATGGCCTTGCTTCTTTTCCTAAATAATTCCTAATAAATCCTATTATTATAAATAAATAAATAAAAAGCGATTAGGGTAGAATAGACAAAATATTTTGAGTGTGTACTTTTTCCTTCAGTTTTGACTCTAGTCTCTGCTAACCCTTTCATAAAGCGTGGTGAGTATGGCAACAACCCTTTCATAAAAAATAAAAATAAATAAAGTAAGGTTTATTTCTGTAACAGTTGTACATTTGATTTAAAACAGTTTGTTGAGACATTTACAGGTCTCGCTCTTCTATAATAGATATTACAAAATTATTTGATATACGTATTGCTTGAACGGAAATACATATCTACCATGAATCTACCTCTTCATGATCAGTTCTTGGAGATATATGAATGATGCCTATGTCCAGCGTCCTACGGCAGACATAATTTTAGCCGTGAACGCTTCATGAAAGGGTTGTACAGGGACTAGTCACAACCGAATTCGACACGAGTTTCGCCTCTCTACAAGGCAGCTTCAGGAGAAATCGATTCCCCGTTAGTCACGGAATACACTAGAAACAACAAGGACACAGAGGCAAGCCATTGTTAGAATTCCATTAGTGATTTTCAAGCGCTTATTAGATATAGGTTAGCGGATTTGCTACAATATTCTTTTTCTATCTTTTTTGATCACAACACATTATTACTATATTGGATTATCGGGTACGACGTTTCGACCGGATTGCACATAGCCGTGGTCGCGGGAAGACTGACGTGCTGGAGTCGAAACGTCGGGATAATCATAAAGGTAGATGAAGCGAAAGATGAGCAGCAGCGTCTGCCAAGCGTGGTGAGTATGGCAACTACTCCCCCCCTTATTAAGACCCCTCATGGAGATCCATGAGAGAGGCCTGTGTTCAGTAGTGGACGTTTTACCGCTGAAATGGTGAATAAATGATATTGGATTATATTCTACGCGATAAATACAGGATAATCCAATATCATCATTCACCATTTCAGCCGTAAAACGTCCTCTACTGAACACAGGCCTCGCTCATGGATCTCCATGAGGGTTAGTTGCCATTCTCACCACGCTTGGCAGGCGGGTTGGCGAGCGCAGTACGGGATGTTGATAAACGGACAGACGCTGCTGCCCATCTTAAGGGATACCCCTTAGCAGGCTCTTACTGCATCCACGGGCATGAGAGGAGGGTAACATTCTACTGCCGGTAACCCACGGCTGTAGAATCCAATATAGTATTTATATATTTTTTGTTAATTTAGATATAATAATGGATTTCCGCAAAGTTGCGTCTGAACCAACTAATATCCAAGGGAAGGAATATGGTACTTTAAGTAGCTCCCTGTAGATAAAAACAGTACACATACCCTTCCATACAATCCCATAAGTTCGACAGTGTTGGGCAGTGATATGTCTTTTAGAAATTCGCTGAGTACGCCGCACAGTGACGTGAAATGTTCCATTCTCTTGAGATCAGACTTCAGGTCGGAATAATCTGTAATAAAATACATAAGAATTATTTTATTAAACATAATTCGATGGTAAATTAAAAATAAAACCGGGCATGAGCGAGTCGGACTCGCGCACCGAGGGTTCCGTGCCATCATACAATATAATATATGACAAAGGCGGTTTTATATTTGTAGGAGAACCTTGACAGCGCCATCTCTTGTCTGATAGCAGAACTTATGTAGATTTTTTACACTTTCGATGATTTCTAAAAAACTATGCAGATTAGAGGGTTCGTTATAAATTTCCTGTAATCTTTACATACACTCCTATTAGCAATAAAAGTTACAGGGAAAACTTCGCAGATAAGGGGGAACGCTATTTTTTTCAACGTTTTTGTAAACAAGTCGAAAACTATATGGCTTAAAGCAAAACTAAAAACTGTTTGTTAATGTGCAAATGAATACCTTTCATATGGTATCTCCATGACCTAATAACTTCACAAAAAAATTAAAACCCCCCTTCCATCCCCCTTGTCTAAAAAGCTATGCAAATTAGAGTTCGCTATAATTTTCCTATAAAGTTTACATACACTTCTATTAGATGTAAAAGTTTCACGGGTTTAACTCTACAAACTTCGGAGATAATGGGGGGGAACGGTCGTTTTTTTCATTTTTTTTGTAAATAACTCTGAAACAATATGGTTTAAAGGAAAAATAAAAACTGTTTATGAATGTGAAAATGAATACCTTTCATATGAGATAACCCACAAGATGATTACATCACTTAACATTTTTGAGATCCCCTATCCGCCCCCCTGCAATCAAAATAAGAATATTTTTTAACATTTTCATATAATGCTATATTAGTAAAAAATAGTTATCTTTAACCATTTCAAATTTCAAGTCGATGGCATCGGTAGTTCTCAATATATCCATTTGTGACAGACAGAGAGACAAAGTGATTCTATAAGGGTTTCTTTTTACCATTTCGGTCCAGAACTCTAAATAACCGACTTCAAATGATAAAATCCTCGACTTGTTGCTTGAAACACCGAAACTGCTACATTTACGCCTTATATTTGAGTATTTCCCTGGATTTATCATGGGCATGAAACAATGCACCATGGGGTGCCGGCAGTAGAATGTTACCCCTCCTCTTATACCCATGGATACAGTAAGAGCCTGCTAAGGGGCACCTCCGGAAGATGGGCAGCAGCGTCTTTCCGTCAATATCCCGTGCTGCGCTCGCCAACCCGCCGCGCCTGCCCAGCGTGGTGAGTATGGCAACTACCCCTCATGGAGATCAATGAGGCCATTGTCGAGCTGAGATGATGATGATGACGACATCAGTAATTATTTATTAAAAACAAACAGCATGAGAGACGTAATATGTAGTAAGAGAATAAGTAACATAGAAAATTACTAGCCTTGAATAGTAGTGTTCACTGTTAACAAAGTAACATACAGTCTAGTTTTACACATTTTAAAGTAAAGCCTTTCACATCTCGCATAGATGATTTATACAAAATCAGCAACTGGTAGTCATGCTGGTGACTGGGACATTGTTAGATCGATTATGTTCGCTCAGCACCTATACTTGTACAACAGTATCAAATAACTAATATATTACTTGCTTCATGTTTTCACACTGTATACTAGTTTATTATAGCTGTTGGTTGTCCCAAGAAATAAATAACAAGCAAGCTTAATTTTGTAAGATACATTTCAATGGCGTTCATCATTATCATCATCTCAGCCGTAGGATCCGTCCATAGGCCTTCCTCGTACATCAGAGACCTGATCATGCAGGGATTTTGCCATACTCGCCACGCTAGGCAGGCGGGTTGGCGAGCGCCGTACGGCACGCTGACACGGATAGACGGTGCTGCCCCTCTTTCGTAGGTATCCCGAGGCACTAAGTAAATTGTTACTGCATCAACAAGCAAGAGAAGAGGCAACATACTGCCGGCACCCCATGGCATACCTGGCATACCACTGGCATCCTTACTTACATCTATCATCTATTCTTTACGAAAAAAAGCGGGACTCCTTTACATCAGAAGTGGGAGTCCTTTAATACCACTGGCATCCCTACTTTACATCTATTGTTTACAACATAAGTGGGACTCCTCTACATCAGAAGTGGGAGTCCTTTAATACAACTGGCATCCCTACTTTACATCTATTGTTTACAAGATAAGTGGGATTCCTCTACATCAGACGTGGGAGTACTTTAAATCAGAAGTGGAACTCACGCGACATAAGGTCCTTCCACATGCGGAAGGAGTTTGGAGAGTAGTGAGCGCGCACCTGGTGCCCGTCACCTCTGCTCAGTCGGCTGATGATCTTGGACAGCATCCGGGCGCCATCTGGGAGGACCTTGGGTGCTATCCGCTTGAAGTTCGCGCATTCCCACTGAAAAATACATTCATCATTTCAGCCATAAAACGTCCACTGATAACAACAGGCCTCCCTCATGGATCTCCATGAGGGGTAGTTTGCCATACTCACCACGCTTGGCAGGCGGGTTGGTGAGCGCAGTATGGGATGTTGATACACGGATAGACGCTGCTGCCCATCTTCCGGAGGTATCCCTTAGCAGGCTCTTACTGCATCCATGGGCATGAGAGGAGGGGTATCATTCTACTGCCCGCACCCCACGTAATAAACGTTTATTCAATGGGACCGCAAGAGTTTCTTAATTTACAACACAACTAAACTGAATAAACCACATAATTGACTTTGTTCGCTTCAGATGAATTTAGCAAAAGAAGCAAACAGAAACATATAAACCTGTAATACAATAAGTGAGTGAAGTTAACCACTTATTGTATTGATTAATTTTATAAACAATTATATTGGAGAAGGCAATATAAATGTATATGTCTGACACATAGGTAACCGAGAAATACGAATGATTCATACGAAGTTAATTTAACAAACATTTACTCAACATTCAATCACAACAGTCGGTAACCGACGGGATAAAAAGAGCTGAACCAAAATAGATTCATCTTTCAATAACAGGCGTAATTGTTACGTCAACGTACAGTGTGACTTCGTAGGAAACTAGATACTTTGCAACTAATGTACGTAACTATAGCATCCTAGACCTAAGCTAATCAATTTGTACATTATGCAATAAATAAATGAATATGAACTATTCGAGTCGAGCCGCGAAAAAATGATCAGTGTTTAAATAGTTACCTATATGCCATAAAGGCATACAAAGAAGTGGGATCTATCAAATAATATTATTAAAAATGTACGATTTCGGTGGGATTTAAACCCACGTCCGTCAAATCGATCCTTGACGCTTCCTAAAGCCGGATGTCCTTTGACCACTAAGCTTCGTAACCCGTGTCGGGTACCGCTGAATCATTTCCCTGAAATGTTCTACCTAAGTGTGGTTAAGCACTATACAAATTACAACCTATATCCTTGATCTATCCCACTTTTTCGCAAGGGCTTCTATCTATTTCTCAGTCTTATCAGTTTGTCAACTTTATATGAAACGTGCCGCGGCAAATTCGAACACGCAATCTCCTGTACCACGGAGGTATCTCCTCATAAGAGGAGTCGGTTTAGATGAGTTGAGATTGATTAATTTGTTATTTAATTGAATGAAATCACAAAATGAAACCTTTCATTGATGTTCTTAATGAATGAGTGTACCTGCTTGAGGAATTTGTGGGATATGGCAATGTGCCACTAAAAACGGTTTTGTAAAAATTCACAGATGCTTGGTAAATCTGTTAACAACAATTTAATTAATCATTAAAGTAATGGCAGCACTAATTGTACAATACAATACAAAACAAATGATTAATCAACTCTTGAGTTCTTAATTTGCGGTAAAATTCAACAGAATCCTTTTTGGAAATCTGTTTGCAAAACATTAGTTTTAATTCTTCTCGAGCTAGTTCCTCCTAAAATTTAAACAGCTTTACAAATCGGAAAAAAAACATCATGGATGTAGTTTTAATAATTATAGATAATGATTGCATGATTTGACATGGTCCTTTGATTCATTGTAAAGCTTAAAGGCTAAGCATACGTCAACGTAAGTGAGGGGTATTTAAAAAGTAATGTTTTTTATAAACTAAAAAGTTTTTTTTTTAAGTTGGCTTGCTGAGGCAAAACTTTTACACAGACTATTAAAGAGATACAGCAAAATTATGTTGCATTTCCAGTGGATTGGATGTAGGTTAGCCTTCTAAGAGTTAAGTTCAGCTGGTATTTAGAATCTCGGAACAATATTCATCATCATCATTATCGCAGCTGGATATTCATTATCATCATTGTCATAGGCTTTCCCCCAATTTCAGTTTTATTGTAATTGGGATCCCCCAATTAGAATAAAATGTATTATTAACTTATAACATCCAGCATCTGCCAGAATTCTGTCTATAATTTGCCACACTGACTATGTATCTATTTATTTAATTCTTTATTAGGTAGGTAATAACAAAAATATTGGCATACTAATAAGAAAGTAAAAGTAACAAATATGAATAAAAAATTCTAATAAATATAAATACCTAAGGATAGGACATAAACCCAATATTATTTAAATAATCATTATATAGTTTATAGACTGATTGTATGTAGTAGTACCTAGTACTTAAAAAAATTGTAGGGCTAGATGGTGCTGTGTGAAATATCCAGCATTATTTATTTATATACAAAGAATTACCTTGTGGTCTGCCCAACCCTCCTTCTGGCACAATCGGCTGCAGTAATGCACAAACTGGCACCCTGAGCATTTCAGCACTTTCACTCTGAAATTAATAAGCTAATGAGTATGTTGTACATGGATAGTGCATTCCAATATTATTTATAAATTGTTGAGAAATAATAAATTAAAGAGGTACTAAATCCTATAATATAAATATACCAGTATCTTATACTTATAACTATTATTTAGCTTCATACTTTCTAGAAAGATTTGAGCAAATTATTTTTTTTAAATGTTGATTGCTAAGGTTTAAAATATGTTGACATAATTATGCAGAGGGATAGGATATTATGATGATCCATGAGGTCTATGTCCAGCAGTATGAGATAAGGTTTAAGGTTTAGGAATATTTAACTCACTTCTGTAAGCAGTTATCACACCGGCTCCCCTTCTCTTTAGCTGTTAGAACGAAGGCGAAGGGCTGCTCGGTCAGTATCAAATCACCGCATCGTATTGAGGAGTCTGTATTACGGTATTTATTCTTCATGTTTTCCTAAGTTTGAGGTTACTTTTGGTAAATATAAAAAATTCTAAGAATTAACTATTTGAAACGTGCCGAAGGCCTAATAATACAGGATGTCGACTTCAATGCAAGTAACAGGGCAGCGGAAGACTGAAATATCTATTAGATTTGGCATCGCTACCTGCCGTCTAATTTTATCATACTAAAATACCGAGTACATTATTTTTAGTAAGGGCGCAACCGCAGCTGAAAAACAAACAAAAAGCGCGCACTATCTAATAATAGAATAGATCATTTCGCGAGGAATGGCAGGAGAAACAGTAAATATTTTTTTCACGGTCATCAGATTGTTTACAGACAGGCGCATGACGTGCGTGACGCGGTGACGGTGTGATGTGTGTGAGCGGGACGGAATATTGAAAATGATTCCAGCTCTAAACACCATTTTTCGTGAGAATTATATGAATAAAAGTGTTGTTTTTTTAATGCGTTTTTTATTAGCCATAACATAAGACTAAAATATTAGTAATGAACCCACTACCTTCGAATTGAAAGTCGGGGGTACATAAAGTACAATTTTAACTTTCAATTCGAGGGTCGTGGGTTCGATACTTACCGGCCGTATGACCAATGGATTTTTCTTCCTTGAAAATATTATATGCACATTTAACACGTACTTTAACGGTGTAGGTAAATATCGTGAGGAAACCGTACAGAACTGTCCTATATTCTGACTAATAGCTGGCTAGGCTGAGAGGCTGGTATAGATCCCAGAGCATCAATATACAGCAATATATGCCCCGTACAGCATCAAGCTGAAGCTGTATATAATAGACTTAGTAGTACCTAAATTATGATAAAAATTTTAACATAAAAATATTACAAGTATCTATATCTGTTCGAAAAACGTCACATTTCAGTTAACCTATGATAAAGTCCCGGATTCGAATATTCTATGGAAGATTTATGACCAAAACACTGTAAGCTGGTATCACTAAATACGACAATGACAGTGACAAAACTAAAAAAATTGTCTTGTCTTGTCTTTTTATTTTATGGCCTTTTGTGTTTGGTTTAACACAATTCCGCCAGTGTCAAGTTAATTATTAAATTCGTAAGTTATTTGGCCAGCCAGGTTGGCGGCCATTTTTTCTCCAACTAAAAAAAATTTACATTGATTGCAATGCCGTTAACATTTCTTAATTTATGTCATTGTCGTATCTCCTTCCCAGCAGCGCCGTAAGAGTGATTTGAATGCAAGTTATGGCAAAAAATGTACGTTATATATAAACTATTATAATAACTATGTATGTAAATGGCCGCCAACATGGCCAGCCAAAAACTTAAGAGTTTATAAATTAACTTGACACTGGTGGAATTGTGTAAAACTAAACACAAAAAGCCATAAAATAAAAAGACAAGACAAGTACTATGTATGTAATTATTGAATACACCTAGTATGTATTTTTTTTGCAATACCTGACTTGCATTTAAATTATTTTCAAATCGCTCGTTTCGCTCGTGGGATGTAGGACCTCGTTAGAGTATATTGTTCTGTGAGTAGGACACTCATTGTCTGTCATGTCAACGTCAAAAACATATGGGGTATTGTCTGGTATTGTGCTCTGCTGTGGGGTTTGTTTGTTTGTAGTGTAGTGTAGTTAATGTCCTAAGAATTTTAGGTTATGTTCGTTTTCCAGTTTTATTTTGTATAAATGAAAAAATAAAGAAATGGCTCTAATAATGACAAAAGCTGCGCTCGCACTGAAAAACGCTGAAAGCAACTTTCAATTTGTCAAGTTTGAAGCACATAAAGCTAAAAAGAAGAAGGTCCCTGAAAACGTCGAAACAGATGAATCTAAAGACGAACCAACAAAAACAAAGTTTTCAAAGAAAGAGCTAGAGCTGAAAAAGATACGTCATGAAGTGGTCAAGTTTGGAATGTCTGGTTTTGATGCGAACAAGAAACAGGAGGCCAAAATCGCACTTGCAGTCAGTTTAGGTTAGATTATGTACCTTTCCTTTTCTTGTTTGAAGACCTCCATGGCTAAGTGTGTCTAAGAGTCGCCTGAGACGCAGAAGATTGCAGGTTCGATCCCCGCCGGTGGACATATCTTTGTTTTGTTAAGCGGTCTCTTCCAGGTGCTGACAATTAGATGGTGCTGTATTTATTGTCCAGCATTATTTATTTTAAATACAATTCAATTGTTTTTGTGTAATAATCCTCTTTGCTAAGTGGGGTTGGTGGGGTGATCACAACTTGTTTTCTTTTCCAATTTCCATCTTACACCTATATTACCAACAATTTTTTTTATGAAAATTATGGTAACAAAAGCCTACCACTCAGCAAATGCTGTGGCACAATTAATCGCGCCACAGCGCTGTTTGCACATAAATAAAAGTACAAAGTGGCAGCTTGGGAACACAAAATAGCAATATTGATATTGTGACCAGCTATGAAATAGGAATGATTTGTTGCATTATGAAGCCAGTTTCCATATGAGAAGATTTTTCTGGTTCTCAATAAGTACTAAGTCTAAACTGGTTGTGGTAGCTATGAAACACTTATAATAATAACATCAATTTTCATTCATATTACAGGTGCAAAACCTCCCAGAAAACCATACTTAAACTACAAAGAGCTAATGCAGAAGAGAAAAGAGGAGAAACTCCAAGATACTGAGGAAAGACAGCAAATGGTTGCTAAGAGTATAATGCACAAGACTGGACAGAAGAAGAAGAAGACAGTGAATAATGATGTTGGACACTTGTTGAGCAGCTATGGAAAGGTAATTTCAACATCTATAGTAATATTATAAAGCTTAAGAGCCGATCCCCTTTGAGCCAGTGCGTCCGTGGCGTCATTCCTCAGAGAGTTACTATGTCCACTGGATGGTCACTTTGTTGTTCATGGCGACCTTTTCCAGGGTTTTGTGGCATTTGTGTATTCAGCAACTGGCTTTTAGAGTGTGGAGTACTGCTGTACTATCAGAGAGGATACGGATGTTGTAGTTGTTGATGCCTCTTCTGATTATTGCTGTAGCTGTTCGGAAGATGGAACTGTATGTTCCCAGTGTCATTGATATGTGTATATTGAGGTCATGTTAGTGGATTCCAGCCCCTGTGCCGGTACTGGTCTTAGAACTGTCTGTATAAACCCGGACTTTGTGAATTCCTGATGCGTCACTTTTATCCTCATATAATTGTATCTGGTAGTGTTTGTTTAGTATGTGTATGCAGGACATTTTGTCACATGGGGCTCCTAGTAGCGGTTGCCGTTTCAGGGCCTTGTCTTGTCTTGTAATAAGGGTATGAGGGCTCTGGAGTTATCTGTGGATGTATATGAGAGGACATGCCATGAAAACAAAATTGAAAGAAGTTGGTTGATGCCAATTTACTCACACAAATGAATTAATGTATATATATTAATGTATATATCTCCTGTTACTTATTTTTAAGTTTAAACACACACATACTCTCACAATATTTTAAATAAAACTTTCTTCCTTTTCAGGTCAATAAGAAAGATCTAAAGAAAAAGGAAACAGAGAAGAAGCCTAGGAAGAAAAAGAAACCCTTAATCTAAGTTAGTTTTAAATAATCAATAAACAAAGTAAGTTTATAAAATAGCACTCTCTCTTCTACTAAAACCAACTTAAAGTAACTTAGTTTGCTCAGAACAAATAATAAAATTTACGAGAAGAGTTTCCAGTCTTTCCCTGTTTGCGCTGCTGCATAAAAACGAAATAACTGAAAATAATAAATAAATAAATAAAATAACTGAAACTGCTGAACGGTACATTTTACCAAACTTTGTTTATTTACGTGTACATAGCTGACCAATTCGATTTAGGGTTCCAATTGCGAATTATTAAAGTAAAAAACTTTCCGAGCCCTCTAAAATCTTAACAGTCAACAGCAATCTGGTTTTAGATAATGGTTAGCAAAAACTATTAAATATATAAATAATTCTGGACATTTCACACCATCATCTAGCCCCAAGCTAAGCAGAGCTTGTGTTATGGGTAGGTACTAGATGACTGATAAACATAATACATTTACATTACACTACATAGATAGTTATTTTTTATTAGATGTATATATAAAAACATCCAGAACACCCTGAACAAATATCTGCAGATCGTACAAAGAGTAGCAGACATACCTTCGCCCACAGAGGTCGTAATTTTTTTTATTGACCAGAGCTGTGTTTGGAAAAACGTTATGCATAATCGAATGCTAAGGCCTGGCCGTATGCTAACAGCTGTCTTGATTTAGAATGGCCAGTCGCCGTAAACTGCTAGCTTTACAAACCTGAAAAAAAATTATGAATATATGTAGTTTCAATAATAAACTTTCTAGGAAAACTATAACGGTTAAGCTAGCTTTTTTAGTTTCGGAGAAATTGTCGCTCAAATAAGTGACGCGGTTTACTAAACATCAGAGCCGGATTTACCAATAGGCTGAGTAGGCTGGAGCCTAAGGCGGCAGATTTTAGGGGGCGGCGAATTTAGACCATTTCCTTTTTAGTCTTAGACATTCGAGAAATAATATGTCGGATTGTGAGAGCTTGTGAGGTATGTCAGAGGTAAAAAAAAACGACTTCGCTTGCACATGCGAGGCCATTAAGACAAAATAAAACAAAGAACACAAAAAACCGGGAACATTTTAAAGGTAATAAACTATAGAACTCAGGCTAATACAAGTGAGAAAGACCCGATAAGAAATTAGTTTTAGAAGACGTGTCATAAATTGGGGTTTTTGCAGCACAACAAAAATATAGAGCTCTGTGGCGCAGCGGGCGAAGGTCCGCCTGCGACGCAAGGGGTTGCGGGTTCGATTCACGCCTCGGGACAAATGTCTGTACGATCTGCAGATATTTGTTCAGGGTGTTCTGGGTGTTTTTCTATATAGAGGTATAATAAAAATATCTAACTATGTAGTATAATGTATTAAGTATATCAGTCATCTAGTACCCATAATACAAGCTCTGCTTAGATTGGGGCTAGATGATGCTGTGTGATTTGTCCAGCATTATTTATTTATTTATATTTCTACCTACACATAGAAAACGGGTCTCGGTTTAACAAAATTTACATAACCATAATCGCACCTACTGATAACGGTTAAGAGCTGATGTGTTGAGGACGAGCACAAATCATAGAGTTGCAATTTTATTGTTTCAAATTTCTGAAGTCAGTAGGGGCAGCAAAAATGTAATAGCATATTGGCGGAAATTTTGTAAATCCGCCACCGCTAAACATACCTACCGGAATACATTAAACCAATAAATTTCTGTTAATAAGTTTTAGTAAACGTCAAAAACATACACTAACTTCTGACGTCTGGTCTACGGAACCCTACATAGTGCGTGGTCCGACACGCACCTGGTCTAATTGATTTAAATCTTTGTTACCCCAGAACACCGTCGTTTATGAACCGACTATGACACTTTCTGTTGGAGTCTCAGGTGGAAATTAAAGAGAGTGGACTGTATATAGAAGGTGGTTTAATATAGACTAGAAAAAGCGTGCGTCTTCGGTCGCGTGTGTGATGTTTGGGTCCCAAGCTTGGAGCAGTGGTGGACTGGTGCCGTGGTCGCAGGTAGACAGCTCGCCCCCGGCCCCGCTCCCCGCGCATCGGCTGCATCCTTGTAGTGATGTGCAGCCGTGCAGCGAATTCGCGTGGCGACGCAAGGCGGTGATTTGTCTCCGACACTTTCTGAAGGGTTTACTTTTTTCAAAACTCAGTTCTGATAATGGGATCCATGAGGAAGCGAGGGAACTCCTCAAATATAATAGGTAAACATTAAGCAATTTTGGCATACTTGACTAAAAGTCAAGCATTTCCACACAAAAAGTATAATCCGGAGCAGTGGAATTTATGAAGAAGACCATAGATGGCTATCGAATCTCTTCAATATAACAAAATTCACGGGTGACGACATGAAAGGTGGCTAAGATAATAATAATTATCCCTATCATCATACTTACCTACACATCATCATCATCATCGAGGTAATTAAAATAAAATAAAATGTAATATTGTCTACTGGTGTCCGTCAAGGTTTAGTTACATGCCCTAAATTGATACTTGCGGTTGGGTTTTTTGTTTCACGCTTTTAAACCCTGAAACATTTTGATGATGGGATCTATGATAAATCGAGGGAAATACTCAAATGTAACAAGCATAAGCTGGTTGGCTATTTTCAGCAATATTTTAACATTGAAGTCGGATTATAGACAAACATAAATCAGAACAAATAAAAAAAAACTTTAATTGGAGCATCAATATTTTTTACAAACCTGGAACTAGACGTTAATACGACAGACTTAGTTACCTACATTATTGAATAGGACAAAAAAAACAAGATGCTTCAAATTGGTTTTGCTTACACATTCCGTTACGAAGTCGTTAACGCGACGCAACCGTTACAATGCGATAGCTATTTGGCGATAATCACGGTGTCATAATCACCACACTGGTAATCAGGTCGTGTAATTACAATACAGTCCTTATTGGGTGCTAATAGGTTGAGCAATTAACACTTTTAATCGATATGATCGTAATTAAGCTCTTTCGTACCTACCTCACAGGTGTCGTCATCCCAACAGCGTGTGCGTTACTGGGGGGCGGCATGTCGACTCGGATCAAGTTGAAAATATATAGAAAAATTAGAGCGCTATACCCTGTTAATGTGCCCTTAAAATAAGTGCCTATAATATTAAGGTTTTAGAGTAATTCGAAAAAATAAAATGCCGCTGCAGTAACGTTTGGCAGATTTCAATATCTTCCCAGTATTCGCCCCAGTAACGCACACCCCAACCGCCTGTTCCTCATCTTTTGCCTATGGATGAAGTTAGAATCTGCCAAGGCATACCTCCGGTTGATGGGCAGCTGCGTCTTTCCCTGTATTAAGATGCTGTACTGCGCTCGCCAACCCGTCTGCAAAGTGTGGTGAGCATGGCAACAACCCCCTCATGGTTGCTACCTACTAGGAGATCTATCTAAACGGCCGGGATGACTGTATATTTTTTTATTGGATTGACGATTTACCTTATTATGGAAGAAAATACGGGCTTCTTGGTTATTGACAATACCATTCATCTATGTAATAGAAGTAAATTACTAAGGACTGAGCCAGGTGCATGTTCATCAAGTAATTGATCAAATTACACTAATTAGTTTGACACTCGATTTGAACGGTCTTAATTGGACATTATTAGCCACTACGAATACCTAATTAACACCCTATTAGCTTAATTCGTTTAAATCAGGGTGGTGGGTGTGCATTTAAAAAGCTCGACATTCAATAAAGTGCCATTACAATTCTGAACTTCGTATCACACACATCTTTTTTGAGATCTTGTCGAACAAGTGGGACTAGTTTAGACACTTAAAAGTCACAATGGAACTACATCTTCATTTATCTGTGGCCTTCCGTGCTCTGGACAAGAAATGGGGGAAGGCGGTGGACCTGGACAGTTCCGAAGAATCACTCCAATATCCCTGCTTACCAGCAACCATTGACCGGTCCACTACCACATTTTCTTCAGAGGACTTCTTAAGAAGACGGATGCGTCAGAAACCCTATTCGCGCTACCAGGAGACCAGAAGAAAGGAGAATATTAAAAGTTCCGACTCGTTCGCTGATATATCATCTTCGAGGATCCCGCTTGGTAACACAGAAGCTACTTCCGTAGATTCGGGGTTGGACCAAGAGTGTACAGTGACTAAGTTGGTCGAAGACCTGACTTGTTCAGAGTTGGAGGGTGGCAGCTGTGTTGGATTCTGTTTTGAATGCTAAAGAAAAGGGCTTGAAGAAGTGGAAGAATACAGCGAAGAGTTTTATTCAAAAGAGGCGTAGAAAGATTCTAAGCTAAAATTATTCTGACTGGTTGTAATACTATGTTGGGTGTGATTAAAGATTAAGAAATTATTATTTAATATATTCCTAGTAGTAAGATATTTATTGAAATCATTAATAAAATCGAATGAAAAATTATAGTAAGTATTATATATAAGATACAGAAAAAATTAAAACAAAGACGTAGTTAAATAGGTATTTTTATTAATAATAATGATAGTTGCATTATTTACAATATAACATAAATATAATAGTATGTAGTTCATAAAATATTATGCCGGCAAGTTCATTTTATACAATAAATATAATTTAACATTTCATTAAAATACCATACAACACCTTAGGGCTAGATTATGATAAGTTAAACGTAAGGTTCGAAATATTTAATAGCAGTCGTCATAGGTTTTTCGTTGATTTTGTTCGTTGTTAGTGGATTTTTTACACGCATCTTTATGTCTTTAGGTTTGAGGACGCTCTTGTGGTTGGCGCTTGGGGGCCTCATGCCGAGGTAGCCTTTGCTAGGCGCGAAAATAGACTTAGAACTAAGACCAGACGTCTCCAAGAAAAAATCAAACGAGCCTTTGGTTTTCGGCGTCTCTTTCTGGGCCATCCTAGGCTCGCATTTCACAGTGTTGTAAGAACCACTGTTGCTCCCTGAAGAGTTGCTGGACTCAATATCAGAGTTCCTTACAGAATCAGTCTCTAAATTCTCAATATTCGACAATAGGTCAGGCTTGTTCGACAGTTTTGCGTTCTTTAAGCCTTTACTTGCCTCGCTTTCAACAGCTTCAAGTTTATCATTATTATGCTGATTGTCTTTGTCAGGTACATTGGTAATTATGTGTTCCGTCATCACGTCGGACGCGGAGCCGTCACTGCTTCCAGAGCTGATACGGTATTCCTCCGCAACGATACTGCCGAGTTCATCATCTATTTTGAATTCTTCAAAGTTCTGGGATAAGTCGAATTTGTCCATCTCGTCAAAATATTCAGCTTTATGTATTTCTGGGTTGATCTGAGCTTTTTCATGGTTGAACTGGTGGTCCAGTTCAGTTAGATTGATTTGCTTGCTTCCTCGTTTACCTCCTTTGTTGATCTCTGATAAAATAGATGACACAGTGTTCCCCATTTGGATAGAACGGGAGTCAAGTTTTGGTTGAAGAGTATGCAAAGCGAAATTAGCCAAGTAACTGTCTTGTGTGAAAGAACGGTTTTGTTCTTCGTTCTGTTTGTCGTCCTCGTCTGGGATGATTATTTCTGTGACTTGCGGAAGCATGGGTATATCTTTGTCGTTGATCTTGTTCTGTATTCTCGGCAGCGACACGACCTTGGCGATGCTGTTCCGCGGGCTGACCGCGTGCACTGGGTACTGCTCACTGTGGATCTCCACAGACGGCTGTGTTAGTAGCAACTCCCTCTTCCCATTGCTGACTACTGGAACATTTATCTCTGAAATGGAGCAGTAGTCCGGTTCTATACTGCTAATTGTTGCTACTTGTCCCACTTTCCTCATCTTAACATCTGCAACCCGTTGGTTAGCCGCAACGGCTTCAGAGTCTAAAGGTTCTGTCAGGTGTTTGACAGCGTTTTCAGCTTTCCACTTAGCTGAAAGGTTCTTTGGTTTGGGCGGCAGAGCAGGAGGAGTCCGTGGCACTTTTTTCTTGTTGAAAACCTTCATCGGTCCAAGATCGTTGTCGACTTTTCTTTCTGGCACGCTGGTTGTGCGGTTTTCTATATTTGCCGCAATATTTTTGACTATTGAGCCTCTTATTTTTGGAATATTAGGTTTGTCACAAGTTTGCATAACCCGCGGTACAGGTACAGGCTTGGCTTCGCTTGATTTAGTGATGATTGGTTCATATTCGTTGCTATAGATGCTTTGTATTTCATATTGGAAGCCTTGAGCTGTGTTTGGCACTTCATAGCTGTGCTCCGAAGCAGTCTCTAGACTGAACTTCACGATTTTGTTTGCTCTTTTATCAGAACGGGGTAGTGTATGACTGTTGTTGGCTGGTCTCACTTTCTCATCATATGAAATGCTGTTTAAAGTTGAGAATTGCACGCGTTTCGTATTTGATTTGGGGCTTGGACTTTCGCTAGATTTAGAGTTGTCATTGCTACTATCTTCAAGGGAATTCTGTAGCAAAATCTGATTGACACACTCCAACACTGGATTATTCTTGTATATTTCATTGGTGGGTGTTTCTTCGGCATCGCTAGTGCTAGCATACCAGTTCTCATTAACTTCGGCAGTAGCAGCTTGATTTCTCAATGCGGAATCGATGTTGTTGTTTTTCTCATCGACTGTGAAACTAGTGATAAATTGACTTTTATTATTGAGCATTCTGTTGCATAGAACCTCATTTGTTGCTGACAAAACTTCAGCGTTAAGTATTCCACCGGTGTAAGTTAATAGGTCATCAGCTGATCGAGATTTTGGGTTGAGTGATCCCGGTTGATCATCTGGGTCTTGTTCTTGGTCACTTACATTACAATACCAAGGTTTTTCATTGTTTTCTTCGGTGAGAACGTTGTTAAGGAACAGTTTTCTGTTTGCATTGATTTCGTCTGAGGCTTGTCTTTTGATGCCATGTAGTCTTTCCATTTTAGTAGAGTATGTTTTATCGGTGTCACTTGCAGCACTTTCCTGATCCTTTTTAGCTGCTTGGCCGATGAGCTGATCAATTTTCAAAGAAGCTCTTCTGATATCGTTAGCAATTTGATTGGCTGTGATGTCATTGTCCTCGTTTACTTGATAGCTCATGCCGATACACTCTTCGGCGCTGCTGCTGTTATTAGCTTGGTTGTTGTAGCCTTTTTGAGTGTTTTCAACATACTTGTTATTGTTTTTCCTTCCAGAATACTTCCTGGATCTCCTGAAAACGTCTCGCCTGACGAAGGCTTGTTTGTTTTTGATAAACGTGCCCTTGCTACCGGTGCTTGCGTTGTTCCCTTCCTCACTCGAGCTCGTGTTGCCGTATACGACTTCGTTCTTTGGCAACTGGAAACTCTTGCTAAGTCTAGTATTTTTTTGGAAAACCGGGGGTGAGTTTCTCTCACGGTAGCTGCAGCTCCTGAAGAATGCGTTCTGAAATCTAGAGTCCGTGCTTTCCAGGCTCTGGAATTCAGGATCGGTTTCGATGTTCGTCTGCTCGCTCGTAAACCCGATCAGTTGTTGGCAGTTACTGCAGAACGATGCGCGAGACTTGAGCTTGGTCATTTCTTCTTGGAGGGATTTGATGATTTCTTCCTTCTGCTGCAGCTTGACGCTGATCTGTTTCTTTTCTCTGGTTAGTCTTGATTCTAGCAGCACTAAGGAGCGCAGGACTAAAGCAAGCTGGTCTTGTCTGAGGCGTCTCTCGTGTGAGAGCTGTTTGTCCCGCACTGTGAGTGTCTGTCCGGCCTCGACCAGCTGATGTCTCTGCTTCAGCACCGACTCCGACTGGTTCTGGAGAGCGTTCCTGACGGCGTCCAGTTCCCGCCGCAGTTCCATCGCCTCCGAACTGCTATCCATCTGAAATAGAAGAAAAAACACTAGTTAGAATTGATGCAAACAACACAAAGAGGTTCAGTTATCGAAGGTTCGATGCGGTAACGAGGACACTGATTGAACTTACAAGATCAGATAGTGAAATGTCAAGAACGATTCGTTCACGAGTTTTAGAGTTTTAGTTATAGCTAGTGCAGTGACGGTGCGTCTTTGATCAGTGAAAATATATGACTGATGATAACAATCGTTGGACATGACGATGTTCATGTTTATAGCAATTAATAAGATCAAAGTCCACGACAGTACAATCGAGGTCAGGTAGTTAGTAACTGTTTATAAAACTGGGGTCATGCATGAGTGTAATGTGTCTATACCGTCTATTCTACATGTCTGCAAAAAAATGTAGTCGTCAAGTAATTTATTGATTTGAAAGAACATAAATATAAAATGTTAATTTCTCAAGTTTTAATTGACTTGGGCATTGGGCTTGGACATTGAGTGAGTATACCCATGTGAAAGGCATGGTTGTAAAGTTGTCTAAGAGTTTTTAAGTGTAAGTGCCACTGAGTCATTTAATTATAACCAGTTTATGCGGGTTTATAAAGGCACAATTCGTATATTTTTTTGTTTAAAAAAAGTTCCTTGGATAGAAGGTAGAATAGAATAGAAAACTTTTTATTGCACACCACATAAAAAATAGAACATTAAAATAAAGGTAGGTAGGTAGGTACATACGGAATTTAAAAAAAAAACTTGAGAAATAATCTACAAAATGATAAGAAAAAATATTTAGGCCTTCCTAATATGTGTTTTGAGACTTAGACATCTTCATCATCTCAGCCGTAGGACTGCTGACCACGTCCACTGCTGGACATGGACAACATAGGCCTCCCTCACAGATCTCCAAAGAAATGAAAATCTCCAAAGATCATGAGGGGTTCTTCCTATACTCGCCACGCTTAACAGGCCAGTTGACGAGCGCAGTACCCGTACTGCCATAACATCCCGATGTTGATACACGGAAAGACGCTGCTGCCCATTTCCCGGATGTATCCCTTGGCAGATTATTACTACACCCACGTGCAAGAGGAGATGCAACATTCTGCTGCCGGCACCCACACGGCTAATTTAGCATCTACTATGAATATAATAGTAAATTATTGCAAAACAACTTCTAACGTAGTTCATTGAAAAATAACATGCGTTAGAAGCATTTTTCTGTTTACGATCTGAAAATGAACTTTGGACCGAATACCGCAGGTTATGTGTCCGCCGTTGTTTACTCGACAGTTTGTGTTAATCAGCAAACTATACAAGAAGGAGAAACAACTGTTGACCGCACGTGTTCAAAAATACGTGTTTATTGTAAACAGACTCAATTAATTTCTTATACCTACAGTGGACTGAAGCCGTGGAGTGCCGGTAGTAGAATGTTACCCCTCTGTGGGCAACAGCGTCTTGCCGTGTATCAACATCCCAAACTGCGCTCGCCAACCCGCCCGCCAAGCGTGGTGAGTATGGCAACTACCCCTCATGGAGATCCATGAGGGAGGCATGTGTTTAGTAATGGACGTTTTACGGCTGAAATGATGACAGTGGATTGCAATAAAAACATGTTGCTGTAACTAAAACTTGCATTATTAACACATATTTAACCGGTAACTGAATATCTAAATTCCCTACACCCGAAGATCTGGTTTGCGCATGAAATAGAGAAGAACAGATCTCTAGCCTTGCTGGATGTGAAAGTCATGGTGAGTCCTGATGGGTCCTTATCGCATACCGTGTACAGGAAGCCGACACACACCGATAGATACCTGAACGCTACGTCGCACCATCAACCGTCACATCTGCAGTCAGTAGTCTCGACACTGATGAATAGAGAACTCTACGACCCTGAATATTTACCCGGAGAGCTAAATCATGTTCAGGGAGTTCTCAAGCGGAATGGCTATATGACTCGTAGATGGAATCCTAGTCGTAGACGCAAAGATAAGCAAACTGAAGTCGAGAGACAGTCAGCCTTCTTGCCGTACGTGAAAGGTGTAACGGACAAAATTGGAAACTTACTTAAGAAGTTTTCAATAAAGTCGATCTACACCCCACACACTAAAGTGGCTAAGCGTCTACGTACACCTAAGGATGTAGTACCCTTGCAAGTTCCTGGTGTTTACAAAATCGATTGCAGCTGTGGACGTTCCTACATAGGCCAAACGAAGCGCACAGTCGCTGAACGTGTTAAGGAACACATAGTAGCGGTGAAAAATCGACAAGCGAACAAGTCTGCTATAGCTGAGCATTTAGTGGAGTCAGGACCCAATCACTGGATTGAACTTCATAATACAAAAGTTATAGCCAACGACAGGCACTATTATAAGGGAATGGAAGCAAGAAAAAAGAAGTATCCTAATTTCAATCGTGAAGACGGCTTCAGACACTGCCTCATGGAATCCGGTAATAGCCAAGTGTACTCGACGTGTGAATCAATCTAAGTGTGCTGATACAGTTAGTGTAGTGTGCTGTCCTAGTGTGAAGCAGCCTTAATCTCAAGTTCATATAATTATGAAGACCAAGTGAGGGTAGTCTGAAAAGACGTCTTCGCTTTGCTGCCTCCAACATGTCAGTCTTCCCGCGACCACGATGGGTGCAATCCTGTCGAAACGTCGGGCAATAATAATGGGTAAATAACGCGATAAATACCCGGTTAAATATGTGTTAGTAATGTGTCGTGATCGTGAAAGTTTAAAAAAGACCAAAACTTGCATCTTCAACAATCGCGTACAGTATGTTAGGAAGCTCTCTGATTTGATCTGACTTCATCATCATCATCATCGACAAAATCGCGCAACCACCAATTGAAAAAAACATAGTACCAATACTGTTTATCGTCATTTGCAAAGATTTGAATCGTTGCTACGAGTATTTGTATTTTGCCAGCTAATAGCATTTGAGTTTTTAACCGGTTTGACAGCATGGAGGTTATACAATGATGTCCATGAACTGCTTTCTGATTTTCCTTTTTTCTATCCTTCTATTCTACTGCCTGTTAAAATTACTAAACAAGGTGTGCTGGGCACTAGACCATTTAAATCTATGTATGTATATTATCGAAATTGCTAAGCAGTTGGAAATCATCAAGGCCCACGTAAAATGCAACCATCCGTGAAAATAACATGTTATTTCGTTGAATTAACATAGATATGGGTTTGTGTGTCAAAGTTGTAGTGGAATCCAAGACTCAATACTGAAAAACACTATTGTGTCGAGTTTTTTCATAACGCGTCTGAAGCATATCGGTTTCATTAGAATGGTTAAAACACATAACAACACAACTCACTCAATATGCTTTTGACGCGACACAACACGACACAATTGTGCGGTTCTACCCTAATTTATGAATTGCGATTATCTGGCGACTGATCATTATTGGCAAGAGTGGCGACCAAGGTCAGGCCAAAAAAGTCGTGGTCGTCAGTCTCTGGGCTCGCCTAGGGCCCGCCCTGCTTGTGCAATAGCGTTATAATATCAGTTACGTCTGCGATTTTAACAGTTATAGCAAGTCAGCGAAAGTCCCTAAGTGACAACATTGCTTGTACCTCTATAATGTATTAGGACTTCAAGGAAATTAAAAACCGTAGTTTAGTCTGTTGAAGGACTTCCGACTTTAGGAAGATGAGGCGACGAGGATTCGAACCCCAACTTACCGTCGAAAAATTTTGATGTTTTTTAATTTTTTTGAAATGTTCTACCTAAGGTTTATAAAAATTACAAACTATAGGTATTATAGACTTTTATTACAGAACTTGACATGGAATAAGAGAGGCCTACACCCAACAAGAGTATAGGTCCAGGCTGGGAGTTCAGACATTGGACATGAAAACTCTAATCGGTGCTCAACCGATATCACCTTATCAAGATTTTCAGGTTCCGGGTTCCGTAGCTTACTTAGTGGTAGTTAAAGCACTGCTTAGCCACTAAGCTACGGAACGCAGGCTTTAGGAAGTGACAACGATCGATTTGACGGGCGTGGGTTTGAATCCTAACCGGAATCGTAACTTTTTTACACGGTTTTCCATTTCCTTGTGTGGTTAAACACAATAAAAATTACAAACTGTGGGATGTTGATGATGGTGTGTGGGTAGACATGTGTAGAAAAGCATTTGTGGTAAAAAAATCGAATCGATACTATAACTTCAATCTATACTACGGGTATTTACGGGGTTAAATGTACCTACACTATTATCATAGATAAAAGATAAGCTACTCGTAAAACTACTTAGGTAAGCTCTAAATTATGCTATCTACAACTAAAAATTCATGGTTTTATCTAGGAATTATTAGGTGAGTGTCTATTATAGTTCGTAAGGATTATTTTTAGCAAACGATTTAAATAGTACCCTGTAGTATCCAATAGTACTCCATCTCCGAAGGTTGCTTGGGTCGTCTATGAAAAAAACATAAAAATGTTAAATACATTTCTAAAAATGCCTACGAAACCTAGACCATGGAACTTTATGCTTGGTCCATGTTGAGACAAAGACTTAGCGGTGCTCAACCGATAATAATACGAGTATCATCCTATCAAGAATTTCGCCTCGGCCCGTCAGGGTTTCGTAATTCAGCGGTTAAAGCACTCGGCTTTAGGTCAAGTATCGATTTGACCAACGCAGGTTAAAACTCCGCAAAATCGTAATTTTTAAAAAGCTTCTATTCATTTCCTTAGGACTTAAATTCTTGAAACTTCTTGAAGACAATATTGTCTAGGCAATATAGTAAAATGGCTGGTTCCAATTTGACCCAAAGAAAACAACAGCAGACAAGAAATTAAAGCCAAATCTAACATCGTACAGGGACTATAACGCAATATTTACGGGACTACCATGATTAGGGTATTTTTTAGTTTCCCGATATTTCGGCACAGTTTCACACGCCAACTCATCGAAGAATCATGGTTAATATTGCAGTGTTCACAACCACGATAGTTTTAAAAGTTATATCGTACAGTGAATAGAAAAATACCTAGACCCGGGCATATAAAATCTGCAGAAAACTAAAGCATTTGTCCCACGGCCGGAGTCAAAACCGCCATCTCCTGCGTTTCAGTCGGCTGTTCCACGGAGCTACGCAGGCAGTAATTATATCGTGACACCGCCATTATCTAAAGTAGTGGCAACTTTCATAAAATGCTTGTCACGTCTGTTTCCGCTGACATTTGACTAGCTGATAAGGTAAATGGCGACGAAATTACTCCTGGCATAATTAATCACGACTCTGATAGTGTTATATGCGTAGACGCAGTGTAAAGCAGCGTCTTTCCGTGTATCAACATCACGTACTGCGCTCGCAACCCATCATAAATAAATAATAAATAAATAATAATAATAATAATAATAATAATTCATTTATTTCAGGCAACACACGGCCCATAGAAAATATATACCTTAACCTAATATACATAATATAAAAAAACTTATTTACTAGCACGAATTGTCGGTGACGTGTGACACTCGATATGTGCTGCGATCGGTAATCGTCCGCGAAAACGCCGGAACAGCACATTCTTCGGCCAGAATTCTTCCTTAGTGAAGGTCGAAATACTCTCGGCTGGAATGCGCACCACAAATGATTTAAAATCACTATGACGCGACTCCAACTGCTCGACCCTCACCAAGGTGTTGGTCTTCCGCTTCACATATTCCACGATCTCCTCCACCTTCGTGGTAAAGTGAAGCCTGGACACGTAGAGCAGCGTCGAAGGCACGGCCGGGCGCAACAAGTAGTTAGGTCCGGTCGGAGCGACGCCGCGCTGGTTTCGGCTACTGGGCTTCCTTTTCTTCCGCACTACCTCGGTGAACCCTTCAGCATCACACGGCTTTCTCTCACAAGAAGCCGGAACGGGCGCAGTTGCGCGAACAGGTTCGCGACGCTGCTTACTTTTCCCCTTTTTCGATGTAGCTGTCAATACCGGCGGCGGGGGCGCAGCGGGCAGGCAGCTCTCGGCAGCAACGGCGGCGTACGCGCGCGCGGGGGGAGTAGGGGCGCGCGCACGTGTCGGTCCCACGAGCGGAGAGGCGGGGGACGGGCAGGGAGGGCACAACGTACTGGCGGCATCGGTGTCAGGCGCGCAAGGCAGAGTGTCCAATAACGCTGACACGAACGATGCAGCCGACACGTTCAGTTGACCTCCTCGGCGAATGTTGACGTTGGATATCTCGGGCGACCTGTCCACTGAAGCAGCGCTACGTAATAACGCTACCTCAGACTGCAGCCCGCTGATGGTGTTCTGCGAGACCTCCAACTTCACCAAGACATCAGCCAGGCTTGCCTTCAACGATGTAATGTCTTTCAGCAGCCTGGTTACGTCGACGTGGTCGAACGTCACGGGGGGCAGCTTCCGCAGCTCCTTAGCGACGAAGTCGGGCACGTCGTCAGGATCCGTCTCCTTCAGGATGGTTATTATATCCTGGAGACTCTTCTCTCCTCCGTCTCGTCGGCGTGACGGCATCTGGTCGATCTTCCCAAGCGTTTGGAATAGGAGAGCCTTTCCTCTGCTGACATCTTCCTCCGTAAAGTTGGACTTGCAGATTTGGATGATGCTCACCTCATCCATTGTGTCGATGGCGTAAACGATGAACGCCAGCAACTCGTTGGCTATGAGCGGTTTAGAGCCCATAGCAACAGCGGACAGTGGCCTTTAGCCACACGAAACGCGAATTATTATAATTCGTCACTGAACAGTGTGAAACGTCTGTTACCGAGCACGCATCGCACTGAACTCATGAATAATGCTGGACAAATCACACAGCATCATCTAGCCCCAAGCTAAGCAGAACTTGTGTTATGGGTACTAGATGACTGTTATACTTAATACATTATACTACATAATATAGATATTTAGATAGATATTTTTATTATACATATATATAGAAAAACACCCAGAACACCCTGAACAAATATCTGCAGATCGTGCAGACATTTGTCCCGAGGCGGGAATCGAACCCGCAATCCCTTGCGTCGCAGGCGGACCTTCGCCCGCTGCGCCACAGAGCTCGTCAATCATGATCAGTACTCGGAGATACATACATAAGGGAGGCCTATGCAGGTAGTAGAATATTGCCCTCAATTTTACCCGCGGATTCAATAAGAATCTGCCAAGGGATATCGGAAGATGGACAGCAGCGTCTTTCCGTATTGACATGCCGTATTGCGCTTGCCAACCCACCTGCCAAGCCGTGAGGCCTATGTCCACCAGTGGACTTCCAACGGCTCATATGATGATAATGATAACCACCCTAACCCATTTACACAAACATACACACACACACACACACGAATACTTGGCATTCGGGACCACTTCTTCTAATATAAAACGAAAAACTTGTTAGCCGCTCTGTTCCGTAGGTACCGTGGAGAGGGAGGCCTGGTGACCTGTGTCATAGGTTCTTTTGAACCTATCTCAGGCACCAGTCTTCACAAACCGGGTTACTACTGGCGGGCTACCAGCGCGAAGTAATTTCAGGCCCTCATAAAAGAGGGCCAGAAATTACTTATAATTATAATATTTAAGTGACAGTTTTTAAAAGGTCACGCGCGATGGAATCCGTTTTTTTTTGTTTTTTTCATTAATAAGCTTTAGTACTCATACATTTTGTCTATGTAATAATTTATTTATGAGCCTACTTTTGTGAAGAAAAATAAAGAAATACTTGATTTGATATTTCCAGTAATACAAACACGTAAGTTGCGATACTACCCAAACATACATAATTATATTGTGTCAATTGGCATCGCCTTGAGTTGTAATACGGAAGTCACGGTCATTGACTCATACAACATCAAAACAGATATACTTAAAACAATAACGCCCTATCTATGACAAGAGATAGGTTCTCCAATTACATGTCATGTTACGTAGAATGATGCAATGAAATTTGATGCCAGACGACATTTTTTTTTTAGAATAACAAAGTCTTATTTATGAATGAATGAATGAATGAATGATTATAACTATATTGTACACCATAAAATAAAATAAATAACAGTAGAAGATAAGATACTTAACTAAATGCACAATGGGCGGCCTTATCGCTAAAAGCGATTTCTTCCAGGCAACCTTTGGATGGACAGGATTGTGAGAACTATAGAAGACAGTGGCGTACTAATAAGATACAGATTAAAATAAATAAAGTAACAATAAATTAAACGAACTATTCAATACCCAAAAACAATAAAATATATAAATATAGTTGACGAATACATAAAGTGAATAAAATAAATATAATACGTAAATAACATGAGCTAAGGTGAATCCAAATAAAATTGATGAACCTTGTGTTTAAAAATAGGAAGGGACTTTGCGTGTCGGATGGAAACAGGGAGTGCGTTCCAGAGCCTTGTGGCCTGTATGGTGAATGAATCACCATAGAACTGAGAAGTGTGAAAAGGAGTTTTAAGCTGGAGAGTGTAAGAGGACCTATATATATTATATATATACCTATATATATTTATGGACATGTAATTTTTCTTTTTGCCTAAACTCACTCAAAATTCAACTCGCATTGTCTAAGTCTTATTAGACAATATTATAATGACGGTACTGGTATCACTTTTGGGTATGTTGGCATGCAATGTACGTCATTTTCCTTGTCTTTTTATTTTATGGCTTTTTGTGTTTGGTTTTACACAATCTGCCAGTGTCAAGTTAATTGATAAATTATTATGTTATTTGGCTGTCCATGTTGGCGGCCATACCATCTAGCGTCATTTTCTTTCCACTCCCCCGGAAAAAATGCCAGATTTTTTTTGTATATGAGTATACATATAAATAGGCGCGTGGCTTGTCCTGTTTTGTTTCGTCTCAGTTTTATAATAGAAAAAAAAACACGTGTTTATTATTTTTGTGCGTATTAGCTAACTGACGGGCTTAATTTTATTTATATATTGAGAATATAACAGGCCCTAAGGCGATGGTATATCTTAAATATAATTTTGATTTTCATATGTAGGTCACTGTGCTATTTTATTTAGTGCAGCTATATTAATATGAGAGTAAATCTGCCTGGACTGTTATTCCATGTATTAATAAAAAATCAATGCGAGAGTCAGAAATATAATGTCCTGACCTTATACGTACAGTATACCTACATTTTTAGGATAGGTCGTATTAGGGTTGTTAACAAATTAAAGTAAACAAAACATACCATTATTAGGATTTCCGAACGAAATGCGCGAGGGATTTTTTGTACTAGCCTGGAGGCGGCGAAAAGAGGAAGGGAGAGCCATTCTAGTTATAATTTTGGAAAGTTGTGATTATTCCATCAATCTTCCCTACGTGGACCTACCTACTAGGAAGTAGGTATCCATAAAAAAATAAAATTGTGATAAAGTAATCAAACTCAAGCTCTCATAATACTTCAATCTTTTAATGATAATTCCAACAGTCGTAAACATTATTTGACTCGTCATGTATGCACAGCTAAATAAAATAAATCTGCCTTTGAACTCAGCAAATGGAACTTTAATTTATGTAAGTATTTTGCATTAGCATAAAAACAAACGCTTACATAAATTTCAATTAGTACATAATATCTGTGCTACATAATATTTCTTTAACAATTTAATTTTGACAAGTGTTATTTCGCGTACCTAGGTACCTACTCGACAGTTACTTCCTCTGTCTCAACATCATGTAGGTACGAATCGACATAATTATATCAACAGTAATTAATAATTGTCGACAGCCTCTAGGCTGGCTACCTCGTATCTCCCGCCACTTTCTAGCCCCGTTTGATATGCCATAACAACAAATTGAAACTAATTGACACAATACGCTTGTTTCTACATCCAATTAACTATAATAAAACGGATCTCAAAGGTTGAAGCTTGTCATTAAAAAACATTTAGTTGGAAGCTTTAGGGGCAAATTTCTTAGCTCTTCCCAAGCTGTCACACCTGACACGGCTGCTGATAAGTTCATTAAAATAATAAATATTTTAAACTAGCTTCTGCCCGCCGCTTCGGATCCGTTGTACCCGAATAAAAAGTAGCCTATGTGTTAATCCTGGTCAACATCAATACGTGTGAAAAGTTTCAGCTCAATCAGTAGGCTAGTTTTTGCGTGAAGAGGTAACAAACCTCCATCCAAACAAACTTTCGGCTTTATAATATTAGTGGGATATGTAATTGTTTTAATAAATCATTTATTTATCTCACAAAAGCAAATACTATAAGTAGTGTAGTATAATTAAAACCTTCCAAATTAAGCCTGTTTTGTGAGAGAAGTGCCCGAGAACATTGTATTACATAAATAAATATTGCTGGACATTACACACATCACCATCTAGTCCCAAACTAAGCATTGCTGGTACTCTAGAATTAAACGATTGAAAATTAACTTAAAGAAATCGTTACCTACCTAAAAATATGTCTAGTATTCAGAAAATGAGTATCAACTATGCTATAATAAGTATTTTCCTTGAATGTGTTAGTAAAAACTTGATTGACCAACTCCCAATTATTAGGTTCCCATGATGGTAATTAATTGGCTTGGTTTTTGTTAGGTAAAACTGTATTTTACTTTCGCAGTCTAAAAGCCCCAGGTATATAGAGGGTTTGGTTAATAAAACGCTTGTAAAACACACGGCCCCATAAATCGGGCTAACTACCAACTAGTAGGCATAATTAAAATAAAAGCCGGTCAAGAGCGAGTCGGACTCGCACTCCGAGGATTCCGTGCCATCAAACAATATAGGTAAGTGTTAGGTATCTGTTGTTTTCGTTGTCCAAAAACCAAACAATAGCCTTCTCTTGTCCCATAGCGAAAGTAAGCCTGGCCGCATACGAGCCACCGACCACAACCACAAAACTCCGCTACCGACGTATTTCCTGTAGTTTTCATACATTTGGTTGACGCCGGTGGCCGCCACACGCTACAAATAAAAATCCGGTGGCGGCGTTTTGTGGTTGTGGCCGGTGGCCCGTGTGCGGCCTTAATAAAGACATTTTCAAGTTTCTATGATTTCTAAGAAATTTTGCTAATTAAATAATAAAAATAAAATAAAAAATGTTTATTTCAGATATATTAAATCCATAGTGCCAATTGCATTAAATCATATTAAATAACACTTCTGATAAGGATTAGGTACCCATAGCAATGATGAGTACCTGTCAGAAAGTGTTTTGAGGATGATGTTGCTACTGTCCCGTATTCTGCGCACCAGGGAAACTGTTTTTCGGCGAATGATAGCGTCATTAGAGTGATCGTTTTATTTTCCCAGTACTCTACATATGCGAGTACCTCTATCAACAAAAGTTATGTAAGTACATAATATTGTACAATAAATAATCCTAATTGAAAAAAGCCCGTAATTAACTATTTTGAAATAACCAGCTGTGACAGATACACAGACTGAGGGGTTCCTTTTTACCATTTTGGTTCGGAACTCTAATGAACAGCTTGAAAAGTCAAATTTAGTTTCATACAAACTTTATAACCAAGTAACAGGTGAAAGCTGTTTAATCTTATCCTAAATCAGTTTAACCGTTAAATTGGAGTCACACCCAAAGTGCCTAGAGATATAGTATCTGTGTTATGGCCATAAAACTTATGATAGGCTAAATATAGCTGTCTCTAAAATACATAGATTCCTACATAAAATTTAGTAGAATTTAATTTAATAATTAGCGTTGAAGATAAGATGATATAGCCACTGAGTGGGTCCCACATACAGTACAGCGGCAGCGTGGGACCCCAGGCGCAGATGACGGGATGAACTGGACGTTTCCAGTGCTGGCTGGTCGACTAAGGCCTTAGACCGGATAGTATGGAAAGAGGGAAGGGAGGTCTTCGCCCAGCCTCCCTTCCCTCATCCACATGAAGACTGGCACAGGACCGTGGTGGATGGCACAAACTAAGGGAAGCCTATGGCATTTCTGAGGTGTCATCATCATCATTTCAGCCGTCAACGTCCACTACTGAACACAGGACTCTCTCATGGATCTCCATGAGGGGTAGTTGCCATACTCACCATGCTTGGCAGGCGGGTTGGCGAGCGCACTACGGGATATTGTTACACGGATAATAGACGCTGCTGCCCATTTTCCGGAGTATCCCTAAGCTGGCTCTTACTGCATCCACGGGAATGAGAGAAGGGCGATTCTATTGCCGGCACCTCACGGCAAATTCAAATTCCGAGGTGTATTCAAGCTAATTTCGAACCAAGTGGTTTTGTCCTCTAGTTAATTTGGGGCTGATTTGTGAAGATATTGCGCTCTAGGTAGACTGCTTTCTTCGTTTTCTTGCTACATAATGGCAGTAGTAGTTCTACTGCCATTATCTAGCTTTCTTTAATCTAAATACTTAAGAATCTAGTGTTTACCGGTTTCCTCGATAACTTTAGCCTGCCTCTCTAGACTCTGCGTCGTAGAATTTCAAGTTTTATGTGTTTTCTACTCAGTTTAATGAAATTGAATGGCTTTAATCGAGTACTCTAAATTATAAAAAATGCGTTACAGAGGAATAGACAAGGCTTGTCATACCAGGGACGAGTGCGACGTAAGAAGCTAGTCCGGGAAGTAAGAATGAGGATGGCTAGTTGGAATATAGGGACGACCATCCCTCAGGACGAACATCCTCTAACTCTCGTCCTCTTCCATTGAAGAGAAGCCGAATAAATCTGAAAAGAAGCCGAATAAATGTGGCCTGCTTGCAAGAAACGAAGTGGAAGGGTACAAAAGCTAAAGAAATTGGTGAAGGATATAAATTGTATTATTGTGGTAGTGATGGCAAGAGGAATGGAGTAGGTATTGTACTAATACCTGTGATATGATATGAGTAAAATGATAGTAAGTTGAAAGTGTGTGACGAATGTAAACAGGATGAATGAAAGATTGATAGTTGTTAAGTTACTGTTCGAGGATATTGTTTTTAACATTGTAAGTGTATAATAAAATGCACTTCAGGCCGGATGTCAAGAAGAGAAGTTTTGGGAGGATTTTGATGAAGTGGTGATAAATATACCAAGTGATGAGGATGTATATATATATATTGGGGGGGATTTCAATGGACATGTAGGAAGAATGAATGGAGGATATGAAAGAGTCCATGGAGGGTAGAGCTTTGGAAAAGCAGAAACGGAGGATCTTGCAGTCGTAAACATCTTTTTCGAAAAAAGAGACCAACATCCATAGGGTTTTTCAACAAGAACTTTGTTTTCTAAATCAAAATATTTAGATGAAAATGATTTAAATTTTTATTGTATTACGAAGAGAAAAGTTGGGCAATTATGAATGAAAAATTATATCTGACAAATGTCCACCACGGGCTTCACATTTTTCAGAGAAACCAGCGGGTTGTTCCTAAATGCCATTTTCACTTGTCAGGGTACGTCAACAAGAAAAATTAAAATTTCCAGCCTCATCTTAGAAAAAAACCGGCCGAATCACGCCTCCAGACCACATAGCGCACCATACAGTGACACGTTGAGCATGCAAAGGCTTCTCAATAATTTCTCTTGGATTTTCAGAAGCCCAAATGCGGCAATTTTGCCTGTTGACGTACCCTGACAAGTGAAAATGGCATTCAGGAACAACACGCTGCTGGTTTCTCTGAAAAAAACTTTTTTTCAGACGAACCCCATTGTGGAGCCCGTTGTGAAGCCCGTGGTGGACATTTGTCATACTCCGTCCCATCTCACTTATCAGTCATATCACTTCGAACATGTCACATCAGTCTAAAAGTCTACTATCATCTCGATTACTCCTCTTTACCAGTCGAGTCGGTGCATCACGATCGGTTTTCAATAGACATTTGTCTATAGTGAGATCACAGAATGCAGAAAGTTCCTTTCAATAGTGATTTTGACAGGTTTTTTTCTCGTGCATCGTGATGCAAGTGATAAACGCTCAAAGTCGTTGATAAATTTCACATAAGCTGTCAAAATCTCTTGAAAAGAACTTTCTACTTTCTCGCAATTCCACGACAAACAAATGACTATTGCGAATCGATCGTGATGCATCGGCTGGAAGGAGTGACATAGACAGTCATGTGTTAGTCGAATTAACAAGGATTTGACATGTTCCGAACATGACACTGAAGTGAGATGAGACGAATTATCACGCAAAATCACGATTAACGAGAATCGGCCCCCTGAATCGCTATAGCGCAGCGGAATGACATTCGACCTCCATTCATTGTCCATCTGCTCCACATTTACTTTCTGATGAGCGCTTGCGCAAGATGAGACGTTTATTTACTATTGCCCTGTATCTGTCGGACCGTTTAGTAATATTTCGTAAGTTGTCATAAATCTAAACTTAGCTAATAGGTATTATCTTAGAATAAAGACATAGGTAATAGAAGTAAGGCTAAATTACAATTCTGTCTGAGCCTTACTTCAAGTTTGTTAGAAGTAATCTTTATAGCTAACTTCACGTTTATTATTGCTTTATTTAGCTTTCTACGTCATAAGTAGAACTAAATTTGGAACCATTTGACTGTTTATTTACGCCATCCTTGTAAATTCTAAAGAGTATGACTGTATATGCATCTGTTTCAAACTCGCTTATAATGCCATAAGTAAAAACACTTCAGAATTATTGATTTTCGTTGCTATTTTAGCCTGGATTCTATTACGTTATTATTCTATAATAAAGACGGACGTAGTTCTTTACAAATATATTGAAAGTAAAAAAAAAAAAACAAACAAGCTTTTATTTAAACGTACAAAAATAATAAAATAAACATTTTCCATTAAAGTTTAATGTCAACTTAAAACGTCTTTCCACAATTTATGTGATAAAAAACCTGTCGCGAGATTAACCTGTGTACCTGTAACTTGATCTAATTGATTTAATTTTTATTTTCAAACAATGTACCTAAATACGAGAACTTGCTTAAATCTCTCGACAAGCTTTTTTATCACATAAATTGTGTACTACTCCTTATTTGCTGATGACGTTAAAATTTACCGCACTATCGACTCTCCTGCTGACACTCAATTAATTCAAGATGATCTAAATTCGATAGCTATTTGGTGTACAAATAACGGAATGATGCTTAACCCCACTAAATGTTTCCATATAAAATTTACTAGGAAAAAGGTGTCACGTTATTCAAATCAATATTATTTAAATAATACAAAGTTGAGTCGAGTAGATGAAATTAGAGACTTGGGGGTCACATTGGACAATCAATTAAATTTTTGTGCTCACTACGACAGGACTTCTAAAAAAGCAGCACAAATGTTAGGCTTTATAAAACGAAACACAAAAGAATTTCAACCAAGTACAAAAATTATACTGTTTAATGCCCTTGTCCGAAGCATTCTTGAGTATGCATGCACCACCTGGAACCCCTTTTACACCATCCATTCACAGAGATTAGAATGCATACAACGTTCTTTCACTCGCCACCTCGCCTTCATTTCTTCCGGTATATCACATCGTTCTCCCTATCTACATAGGCTTAACTTTTTTTAAATCGATTCTCTTTATTGCCGACGCAAGGTACAACAGTTAACTTTTTTACACAAGGTTATTAATGGTCACGCTGACTGTAGTGGGATCCTCCAAAGTATTCAGCTTTCTGTTCCGACCAGGAGTCCCAGGCAGCCGATTACCAAAATATTTAATATCCCATTCTGCTACACTAACATAGGACTGAGGGCTCCTGTAGTCCAGCTCTGTAATCAGTACAACTTCACAAACAAACAAATGCCTAACTTAGACATTTTCAGTGATAACTTTAATAAATTTAAACATTCAGTGATGGAATATTTCCAGCATCTTAATTCAGAAATTAATTCTTGACCTCACTATAGGATCTTACATACCTATTGTTATCTTAACATTAAAATTTGTTACATACTCATTTAATAATTTAACGTTTTTCATTATCTAAATTTTATTTTTTTAAGTATTTTATTGTCTCTTGTTTTAATGATGATCTCATTGTAATTTAGTTGCCATAAATGTGATACAGATATATTAAGTTACTTTTAGTATACATTTAAAGAGTGTTGTGTTCGCCTATAATTGGCATATATATAAGAATTGTTCCTTGTATTTTTTTTTTGTTGAATGTGTTTATATACATAATACTGTCGGCGTTCCTTTTTATAAATAAATAAAAATATTAGAACTTTAGAGAACGCTAGCGCCATCTATTACGTACAAGAGAGCTATTTTTGACGTTTCTTATTTTTATCAAAACGGCTAACTTAACGCTTTATTAAATTCAAAGACATTCCATCTTTAACATAGCTGCAAAATCAGTGGAGCTATTTATTGTTATCAGGTTTAACCATGTTTAACCTACTACATAACACGGCCTTCAGCATGAATGCATGTAAAAAAAAAACTACTAAGTTTATCTTATCAGAATAAAAAAAAACAGTACAACCTTGTAAACTCACGCGCAGCTTGTTAGAAAATACTAATGACTCATAGCTACTGAACATAGATTACGTTGACATCATAAATAGTATCTTTACCTATCTATACTAATATAATAAAGATGAAGAGTTTGTTTGTTTGGTTGATCGCGCTAATCTCAAAACTACTGAATACGTTTTTTTGTGATTGATTTTGATATCAGCCTATTTATCAAGGAAGGTTACTTGTATAAGAATAAACGCAGGCAAAGTTGGCAGCAGCTGGCCTACTTTTAATGATAACATAATAATACGTTTATATAATATAAGTCGCATATTATCATCTAAAGCGAACAAATTCAATAATGTGCCTTATTATTTTAATCTTGGCAGGGTATGAACATCAGAATTCTATAAGTCCGTCAGTTAGATAATATATATACCTATATATAAAACAGACACGTATTCTTTGTGAAACAATGCTAAGTTGGCCGTGGGGTGCCGGCAGTAGAATGTTACCTTTCCTCTCATGCCCGTGGATACTGTAAGGGCCTGCTAAGGAATACCGCCGGAAGATAGGCAGCAGCGTCTTTCCGTGAATTAACATCCCGTACTGCGCTTGCCAACCCGCCTGCCATGCGTGGTGAGAATGGCAACTACCTCTCATGGAGATCTATGAGGGAGGCCTGTATTCAGTAGTGGACGTTTTACAGCTGAAATGATGATGTTAGTGACTGTTAAAGCGCATTGAAGATTTGTAGTGGGAGCTTGTGACGTCATAGCATGGTTATAAACTATAACACAGATAATAATAATTATAATACTAGACGGCGCGTGACGTTAAGCTACATTTCGACTTGATGTATCGCTGTTATTTTTGTATAACAGAAAAAAATATGTGTCTTGTAATTTTTGTTGACGGACTAAAAATTTAAATTGAGTCTAGTAGCTGTATCTCTTCACTGAAACGTTTCGGATAATATCTGATACATTTTCTCACAATCATAATAATTAAAAAAAGTACAGTAACAAAAAGTATTGAGAGAAAAGTAAAATTCTTATATCCTGTCAAAAATTTCAATAGGCAAAATGAAGCCGCCCAACGTGGGGCTCGAACCCACGACCCTGAGATTAAGAGTCTCATGCTCTACCGACTGAGCTAGCCGGGCTTGTGATAACGGTGTAAAAATTATCGATCAGTTGTCTGAGATAGCTAAGCTAACGAATTTTAAGAATTTTATTCACACAGACATTGGTAGAAAGAGTTAATGGAAATACACTGAATTAATTGAGATAGCTATAAATTCTTATGTAAACATACTTATTGTTATAGAATATGTTATGAAATGTAGTTGATATTATTTTATTTTTAAAGTTGGGTTTAATTTATAGTGAATTATTGATTAAAATTACAAGATTTAACTAATATAGCATTATGCACCTAATTCACGATTTTTAGGGTTCCGTACCTCCAAAGGAAAAAAACGGAATCCTTGTAGGATCACTGTTAGTTGTCCGTCTGTCTGTCTGTCAAGGCCATTTATCTCGAGAACGTGTAGAGGTATCGAGTTGAAATTTAAATCATATACTCAAATCTACAGCCTTTTTAAGCTGTAAAAAAAACAATATTCTATTTTTACGTTTATGCCGCAAAAAACGCATGTTTCGTGTCATTCGATGACAATTCGTGAACTGTCAAAAGTCAATTAATTGGTGCTTTGATCCGCGTTACAAGTAATGTGTAATTAATTAGGTAATTAATTATATTTTGTAGGTATCTACATAAAAATGTATAAATTATACCATAACCTACCCCGCACGTTGTAAAATGCAACGCTACGATATCCAACCATCCATACTGACCTACCTTACCACCTAGGTATTATCCGTGAGTACATAGGAAGGTACCTATTATGGTACAATGTGGTTACAGTGAGTTACCACGGTAACGATAAATCATAGAGTAAAAGACAGTTTCGGAGTTAAGAGGTGGAAACTGGAAAAGGCTTCTGTTCTTCGTAGAATCCCTTCAATGAAACGTTTTAATTAAAAAGTTAAAACTTCAAAAATAGTTCCCCCGGACCTTATAGGAGTAAGTTTTCTTTTACTGGAAGGAAACACAATTTAACAATGACAGCAATTGTGCATAATCATAAACTTGCTTTCTGCGCTTGCCAGCTCCATCTGTTAGGTTTAGTAGAAAACCATTTATTGGAATAACTCAACCGCTGATGTACTTATATCAATACATTTATCGTTCCACCTACCTGACTACTCATCATTATCATCACCACCGTCATCAGGGTTATTAAAGGTTGAAATAAAAACCTTATAGTGCTTTATCTGTGCTATTTTTATGCAAATTGTTTTATCCGTTTTTTAAGAAAGATAAATTAATGAATGCATTACTAATAAATGACGATGGGCTAAGATTGCCACAGATTGCACCCCTGAGGATACACCACGGGGCAGGCCAAAGAAGCGCTAGCGTGATGAGTGATGAGTTGTTTCATAAAAATCATAAACTTATGAATCGATAGTTCAGTCGCCTCAGATGGAATATAAATAAACTTGCAAATTAAGACAAACTAGAAAGATTTCCGAAAACTCACACTTATCAAATCATTTGGTACCCATTGCGAACAAGTTTCTAACAGCCCAACAAGCATGTTCCCATGCTTTGCAAAAACAATGAGCATGAACCAGATCCCAGCGATGTGGAAACAGACCGGCAATGGGCAAGCCTACTTTATTGATGGCGCACGCGTGCAAACGTTTTAACACATTACTGACGTTTATATGGGTTTAGATATACACTGCCGGCCAAAAGTTTGAGACCAAGTAGCAAAATGAAATAAAACTCAAAATATAAATCAAGAGGTTTAGATATTAATTAAAATGCTTATTTACTAATACACATTCATCAAGAAGAAAAAAAAATCAAGAAATATCAACCATTTACGTTAAAAATGACGTTCATATTTAATAAAATCATTAAACGGATTTTTCGTCAAAAAAGCCTCCCTTGCATTTTATAACTTTTTTCACTAGTCTCGGCATACGAGCAATCAATTTATCAATTGTATCTTGTGAGATATTGTTCCAGCTTTCTTGTAAAGCCTTCCACATGTCTTCTTGTGAGGAGGGACAACAACTGCGCACATTTCTGTCAAGCTCTTCCCACAATAGCTCAATGGGGTTGAGATCCGGACTCTGAGGGGGCCACACCATGTTTTTTAACACCCTTTCTGTTTCTTTATGTTCTAAATAACCCCTGCATAATTTTGAACTATGTTTAGGATCATTATCTTGATGAAAAAAAAAACCATTTCCAATTAATCTTAAACCAGACGGAACGGCATTTTGCTGTAGTATTCGTTTATAATGCTCCTTTTTCATGATTCCTTCGACTCGTACCAAATCTCCGGTTCCATGGCCCGAGAAGCATCCCCAGACCATAATGGAACCACCACCATGCTTAACTGTTGGCACCACACAATCTGGCATCATCTTTTCCTCGGCGGTACGTCGAACAAAAATTCGTCGTTTTGAACCAAATATTTCAAACTTGGATTCATCTGTCCAAAGAACTTCTTTAAAGTCTTCTTCAGTCCAGTCTCGATGGGTAAGGGCCCACTGCATCCGTTTCTTTTTGTTTTGTGGCCTTAGTAGTGGTTTTCGAACGGCGACGCGACCAAATAACTTAGCATCTCTCAATCGTCTTTTTACTGTAGTCAATGACACAGGTTCTGATCGGGATTTGTTCACTTCTGCGCGGATTTCTGGTGCGGTTAGGCGTCTATTCCGCTTGCTGGTAACGACGATGAAATTATCCTCGCTAGAAGTGGTAGCTCTCGGTCTCCCCGATCGCGAACGATCTTGATTACTGCCAGTCTCCTTGTATCGGGTTATTGCGTTATGAACACAAGTCTTCGACAACTTAAGTTGAGAGGCAATCGCACCTTCAGATTTGCCTTCGCCGTGTAAAACAACTATGGCAGAACGAGTTTCAGTGCTAATTTCGCGCACTTTTCCTATTTTAAGATGTCTTCACTGTAACAACGACGAGCTCAGACTAGTTAAGATAATGAAAAATTTACTCCATCAAAACTCAGGTAAAAAATATGTTTAAGGAAGCTAAAATAATCCGGAAGTACGGTTACCGCAAAACAAAACCAAAATAATTAGAAATGAGCAGGCCATAAAAAATATAACAATGACTCTATCACCTGGTAAGCGCGCGGTACTCATTTATGTTTTGAAACAATAGACCTCTAAAGGATGATAACTTAAAAATATACAATAAAAATGACTCTCAGAAATTCTTTGATAACAATAGAATACGCAGGTGTTCAAATTAGCTCTTTATCATGTGTACTTTTGAAATATTTTGGTGGTTACAAAGATTTTTACAAGTGGTCTCAAACTTTAGGCCGGCAGTGTACATACGTGTATGTATGTATGTCCGCCTTGCGCTGGGCCAGTATCAGGGAAAGCTAAGTTGCTTGACTACATAGTTTGTAATTGGTACAGTCTAGAACCACATCATTTTGACTGCGGTGGGGTTCGAATCCACGTCGCTGAAATCGATCGTTGACCCTTTCTAAAGCCGGAAGTGCTTTTACCAACTAAGCTACGCAACCTGTGACGGGTTAGTCGATATTTTTGATAAGATAATATCGGTTGAGCATCGATCACCGCGATAATTCAGTCGTTATAGGCAGAGGTTACCGCTTAACATCAGGTGGGCCTTCGGCTCGTTCTTCGGTTATTTTTAGCCTATACTGTCCCACTGCTAAGCAAAGGCCTCCCCCGTTTCTCTCCATATGTCCCGGTCCAGTGCAATCTCTCGCCAGCTCCCATGGAACCCATCTCATGGAAAAAGCTTATTACTCCATAATGATTATTTGAATGATATTGACATTAGGCCGAGTGCTGCTCGGTTCAAGCACAGAATATTTATCTATAAATATTTTGTGGTTCAAGCGCGTTAATAAATAATGTCATGTTACAATATCCAAAGTATCCAATATCCTTGCAAACATTAAATTAAGCATAAGACAAAAATTGTAACAATGATTAGAAGTGAAATAGTGAGATTTCTTGTGCGCTTCTTTATGGTTTAAGACATTTATTTCTCTAAAAGAATAAAATTCACTTACAAGAGAAATACAGGTAACCTTAAATTTAATTGTCTAGCTAGTTTACTTATTATATTAAACATTATATTAAAAGAATTTAATTTATAATTTCTTGAAATAAATTAAAAGCTAGCATTAGATAATAAAAATAAAATCATAAATATTGTACATACAATTTGGCAAATTAATTCTTTCCCTAATTTAAAATGAATACGTAACACATAATTCAATTATGTGATTTATTCATTTTAAATGTGTCTTGTTTTTCTTTTGTAAATTGACTATTCTACGTAACTTTTTTCTCTATTAAATAAACACTTATGGACTTTGACTCTATTTGGAACCAACTGATCTAACTTTTATGGGATGGTATCCTAGAGAGTTCAAGAGGAGAAAAGATAGACCAGTCATAAGATAGAAAGATGACCTAAGGACCACAGCGGGTGGACATTATGACATTATTGACTAGAATAGTCCATGATTGGAAGTGATGGAAGCATTTGGAGGATGCCTACACTGATTTCAATCTCTTACCGATTGCTTGATGTAAAAAAATATTACAAGACTACTTTATAGTGTTGTTAATAAAGGCTATTTCAAATATAAAAATCTAACTTATTTGATGCAGTGGTGCAGTTGCCTTATGTTCTGTCATCTGTTCCGGGTCTGTGTTTTCTGCGAAGATTACTCATTATGAAGTTACTACCTAGGTCGGTAGGTACTTTATTTCTTAATTTGTATTTTAACATTGCGGGTTAAAACTTATTATACCTACTTAACTAGGTACCAGAGTATTTGAAATTGCCAATAAAGTACATATCAGAGGATGGCAAAGTCATTACGAGTTAAAACGGTTGCACCGTCGCCGGCGCCTGCGCCTATTGGAATTTTAATTAGACTTCGACCCGTTGGCGTTGGCCGTTGCTGCCGCGGCAAAAAGAAAAGGTCGTTAGGCACGCGTTCATAACATAACTGAAAACTGGCGATTGTATTATCCCCGACTAGCTGTCACGCGCAACTTCGTCTGCGTAAGAGCAAGAGCGGGTCGTCTCGTCGGCACCCATAATTCAAGGTATTCTAAGATATTAGATGCAATTTTTACGGGATATTTACCACGATTTGAGTCTTTTTGAGTTTCCCGATATTTCGATGCAGTTTCACACGTCATGATCACGGATAATAAACGTCAGGAAATAATAAAATAAGATAATTACGCAATAAAGTCCCGTTAATCAGTTTACAAAAATAAACATTTATCCGTAAATATTTCATATCATGTAAACAACCAAGACAGTTTCAAAAGTGAATTCTAAGATATTCTATTCCTTGAATTCCAATGGTGTAAAATGCAATTCTGTTAAAAATTTAACACTAATGATGAATAACGTAATTATTTGGATAAGGTTTGATACCTGTTGGTTCATGTTGACATCAAAAAATGTTTTTGTGTAAAATGACCATTTTCTAGCTGACTGTACATTTTTTCAAAAATCTGTAAATGCAGTTCAGAATATCTTAAAAAAATATGGATAGTCTTCTAAAACGTTTTCCTATAACTATAACAGTTAAGGCTTAGAATAAGTGTTTTTATTCTATGGGTTAAGGTACCTGCCCTTACTGTCCCGTCTCAAAAATTCACCCTGTATAAACCAGCGCGACTAATGCATTATTTTAGAACAAATATTTTATTACCCCATAGAAAGGTCATAGTGACTCAACCTTAAAATGTAACTGCATAACTTTAACCGTTTAGGCGGCGTAGGTACGCAACGGAAGCTCTCAAAAGGAATACATTTTCTCCGTTTATGCAGCAAAATATTTAACAACAATCATACTGGCCACCGAGAAAAATGTTCCTCGCAATAATGCTTATATCCTACAAACATCTGTGTTTACAAGTTTATAAATAAAAAAAATAAGTGACCCTCGACACTTTACCTAGTCTCGGAGGTTACCTATTTTTTTTTGTAATGTGTACTCGCAGTTTTGTAATCTACACATCATTTTTGTTCCTAATAAACATTTTTTTTATTTATGTTTTTATCATTTCATTTTATTTATTTATATTTTTATATTCACACTTGGGTATATTTGGAAACATTCGATTACTCATCCCATCTTCCCCCATCTTGAAAGCTTCTTAACCGATTTAGATAAAACATATTTACCACCGCCGGAAAAACTGCTTTTAAATAAAAAAAACTGCATGCAAATCGGTCCACTCGTTTGAGAGCTACGATGCCACAGACAGACACACACACATAGCAGTCAAACTTATAACACCTCTCTTTTTGGTCGGGCGTTAAAAACACAGTTTTTTAACCAATAAAGGTTAAACAACAACGACCTAGCTAGGGGAACCAAAGGATACAGAATAAATAGTAGGGGAACCCTTGCGTGCTAACCACTGGTGGTAGAGCCAATCGATGTTGCTTAGCAATACCAAGTAAAACAATTACCCGAAGCATAGTTGAACCTATTCGTTTTTATCGACGCTTCATAATTTCGCTATACGGAATGGTAATGATAATTTCTTGCTGTATGCTTATTCAACCGTTTACTTTTATTTTATTTTTATTTTTAATGTCTCATATGTATACTAGCTTTTGCCCGCGACTTCGTCCGCGTGGAAGTCATACAAACGTAAAATCCCCTTTTTATCGCAGAGCAAATTAGATCCCATATATTCCCTATCCCGTGGGAATTTCGAAAAATCCCTTCTTAGTGCATCTCTAGTACTTAGTAGATACTTAAGGTGTGCCAAATTAAAAGTCTTTAGGTCCAGTGGTTTAAGGCTGTGCGTTGATATATCAGTCAGTCAGTCAGTCAGGACTTTGATTTTTTTTTATATATATATATATAGATTATCTGGGAGTCAAGTCTACCATAGCAAAGGTATTGTGATGACTGGTCATCATCTCAGCCGTAAGCCGTCCACTGCTGTACGGAGTGTTGATCTACCAAGGGATACATCTTCCAGAGGTATCACTTGTTAGATTCATACTACATCCACGGGCAAGAGAGGAAGGGCAACATTTGACTGTCGGCACTTCACGGCCCGATCACTGGCGGTCGTATACATAGGAAGGAAAAAAAATACTCGTGCTTAATTTAAATTTGTAAATCTTTTGTAAATGACTGCAACTATACATACATAAGACCTTTATGTACTCATGAATGCAATAAATATTTTGTATTTGTATTTTGTAAGCATGTTTCTTCTCTTCTTTAAAAGCGATTTTTTCTACACTTACTTGTAATATTTTACCAAGAAAATATTTTATAGGTATTCCATACCTATAAAATATCTTATATCTGGCTATATTCCATACCATTGATACCACGATGTTCCAGATTTTTTTATCTTTAGGGAGTAATGGATAAGGTCTTTTTTACATAACGCCATCTAGTTCCGAATTGACTCAATTCTGCTATTTATTTATAAAGAAAAGGATGCCGTGGGGTGCCGGCAGTCGAATGTTACCCCTCATGCCCTCGGATGGAGTTTAGAGTTCCATGCGTTGAGCTCGGCTAATAATTAGCTTGTATTTAGATATTATGTAAATATTGGCCTATTTATTACTCTATAAATTCAGAAGTTTCAGAATTCACAAAGTTTCGATTAAAAGAGTTTATTTTTACAGCCACTTTAGTAGGTATGTTTTTACTAACATGTCTCTTAAGATACTGAAGATAAGATAGATTAACATCCTGCAAGTCCAAATACACAGAAACAGTGAAGTACCACAGGTTTGCGCAAATACTTACGGTGTTGCGCGCAAACTCTTGCGCAACCGGGAAATTACACACGATAGTACCAGCACGATATATTGGACAATCAGATCTATTTAGAGAACACACTCGTTTTTGTAAAGACCGGATGTACAATTCTTATTAACGCTAGCGTGACTTTGTATGTATTTGTCATGTAAATTCACGAAATATCTTAAATAAATCACGCATACCCGTGGATGCAGTAAGAGCCTGCTAAGGGATACCTCCGGAAGATGGGCCGTAGCTTTTTCCGTACATCATCATCCCGTACTGCGCTCGGAAACCCGCCTGCCAAGCTTGGTATGGCAACTACCCCTCATGGAGATACACAGGGAGGCATGTGTTCAGTAGTGAACGTTTTACGGCTGAAATGATGACGTAATATTGGTAATATCTTCTGCAGGGATTTGAATACAATTTCACACAAGAAAGATAGGCTAGGGATGGAATACGATTCATTTAACAGCAGACGAAGTTGCAGACAAAAGCTACAGCTTAAATGATAGAACGACATGTCAAAGGCTTAGATTTTTTTCAATATAAATAGTATAATATATAGATAAGATTCTGAGCCTCAGGTTAATAAAGTTTTGTTTGGGTCACTCGGTTACTTCTATTTTTAGGGTGTCATACTCAAGGGGTGCTATTGGTCCTTCTGTCTGTCTGTCTGTCACAGTGATCTAGATCTCTACATACTCGACGCACCAAATGCGACCAAAGGTTTAGTTACTTTCGCCACCAGCAGAACGAACGTACTGCAACTTACTTGGTTACCTACTTCAAAATGACAACACACGATCAAATTAATTTAATTTATCGAATCTTTATCGAAAAAATAATATTAAAAGTTTTATTAAAAATGGTATTATACTTAGGTATGTATGTCTACTACGTGTGCAATGAGCCTGATAAAGTCACTAATTTAAACGAATCATTACTTGGGCTAGCTAGATCATTAAAAACTGCACTCTTTAGCCCATACTTTACTTACCGTCAGACAGTATCTACCGACACATCGATCAGCTATGAGACCCAGCCCAGAAACCCACTGAACTCACTGCATAAAGCAAGATTATATTACCAGAAATGAGATTTAAAATGCAAAACACGACCTTGACCCAGCAAATGAGAAACCATAACTAAATGTGGAAAGTGGGCTTGCTGAGAAGACTAGATCTTGCTCTCGTGTATAAATTTAAGAGCACACACTCTCGTACGGCCTTTCATCCTAGTCTTTAGTAATAACGGAAATTGTTTCCTAGAAAATGGTAGTCTTGCTAGAGAGTAAGTAGCCGGATATCAAATTCAAAAGTGAGCAGTTTTTAGTAAAAAGAAAAAAGTATTTCCTATTGAACAGATGGTGCTTTCACGGTGAAGGAAAATATCGTGAGGAAACCCTGTTTGACCTGTTCTTTCCACTGACTAATAGCAGACTAAGCGGAGTGGATGGGTGCCCTAACAATGTCCCAGGCACCGTGCAGCATGATCACCAGTTACTGACGCTGTATAAAGCATTTTAATCTAATATGGCTTGACTGATTTATAAAGTTCTAACAATGAACCGGTTACCGCCAGCCTTCTAATTTCGCAGCACTTCTCCACTGCCCTACTAATTTTATTATTAAATTCTAATTACGACTTTATTCCATTGACACAGTTCCACGATCTTATTATGCTGTTTAATAGGTACTTAACTAGATTGGTACTTAAGTACAGATTGTAGGCGACATTCTACAGGTTAAAAACTCGGCCCACCTCACATAAAATAATCAAAGATTTAAATCTTTGATAATAATAGTTATTGTACATAACAAACTTATATTTTACATAATAAGTATAAAAAATCTTAAATCCATACAAGCTTGCATTGACTCTGTAGCGTTTTTTAAAATTCGAACTGAGATTTTCACGTTTGAAATGCGAATTAATCTTTAATTGATTCGAGACTTCATGGCGATCTTAGTTTAAATATAGAATTGGAAAACGGGCCATAGAGAAAACCAATCATTAAAATAACTATAGATAAGGTAGGTACACATTTGCATACTATATTTAAACCTAAGGTTTAGTGTTTTGCTGTAAGTAATTATTTTCATTGACATTTTCCTAACTTATGTCGCCTCTTTGGGCGAAAAAAAATTTTAAACATATTATTTTTAACGGTTATCTCAGAGTACTTAATTGTTTTTACGTCCATGCAAAATTACAACTTTCTGGGACTACTAGTATCTTCGTAAAGCCGCAGACAGTCAGACACACAAAGCGAAACTATTTCTGGTTCCTTGTTGTACTTACCACGGAACGCTAACAAACGAAAATTTTGTTTTGTTGCAACTTGCAGGAAATACTAATACATGCAATGCAACCGAATATAAATATGATGAAATATCAGAATTTCATTAATATATTCGACAATATTCAGATTGTATCATCACAAGACATCAATCAACCGGTGATTGGAAAAGGTCAGTTCAATTATAATTTTATTGGGTTAACTTCAACCTACACGGTTAAACTGTCTCGTTAACTTATAAACGTCATTCAGCTTGGCGTCTTTAACAAAGGCAGCCATCAGTATTATCTGAGGAATGTAAGTACCTACATACATATTACTAGCACAATATTGGTCCTTGACTAATGCATAAATCACCTGGTTTCCATAGTGCAAGCTATGCTTAGTTTAGGACTAGAAGTGTGTAGTGTCCAGCGTTTTTTATTTAACAAGATTCTTACCAACGAATTACAAAACGTTATTTTCACTACACATAAGACTCTTTTACTTACTCGTTTTTTTAGCAGCTCAAGTCCGGGTATTAGCGGGAGATCGCACTGGACAGAGACTCGAGATCTCAAAAGATAAAATGGAGAAAAACGAGGTAGGACCTTGCCCAGGATTGGGATAGCATAGGCATCTCCGCCATCTCAGCCGTAGAACTGCTGGACATAGGCCTCCCTCATGGATCTCCATGTACTGATCATGAGGGGGCTTTGCCATACTACTACACTTGGCAGACGGGTTGGCGAGCGCAGTACAGGATGTTGATACACGGAAAGACGCTGCTGCCCATCTTTCGGAGGTGTTCCTTGGCAAACTCTTACTGCATCCACTACAGGACAATGGCATATCCCTCATTGATCAAAAAGTACTGATCATTTGTTCGGTTATGATCATTTGATAGGTTGTTACCAGACTCACCACGCTTGGTAGGCGGGTTGGCGATCGCAGTACAGGATGTTGATGCACGGAAAGACGCGGCTGCCCATCTTCCGCAGGTATCCCTTGGCACCAGATTTAAATCGGTTGGCACGCTCTTACTGCATCCGCGGTTTGAGAGGAAGGGTAAAATTCTACTGCCGACACCTCACGGCAACTCTGCATCACTATTGTTATCACTTTCAGGAAACTATGCATATTTTCCATCAAGGGTCGAATATTTTCGTGTGCCAAATGCCTTATAATCCAGTAAAACTAATAAATATTTAATGACAAAACTGTCGCCGACGGTGGAAACAGAATATAGATGGCGCCATTGGCAAGATGGCGACTCCCTCTTGCCTCTGCGACGAAAAAAGTTCAGACACGCTCTGGCGCATGAATATTATTTTCAGCTTTCAATCAACTTACTTCAAATATAGTGGTGCAAATAATATTGTGAGTATAGTTTTAAGACTATCGATTAATAGCAATAAACATCAGTCCATCTACAGTGCACAATTAATTAATACCATTCTACTTTTTCTCAGGTTTCATTTTACTCCTAGTATATAGAAGAGTTTATTAGAAATCGGAAAAAATGCAGTCATACCGGACTGTTTACTCGTTTAATGAACGGTATGTGTATCATATAGCTTTTTAATTGAGTTGGATCTTAAGACGACAAGTGGAGATGCTATTTTCGAAAGTAAAAAAAGTATTTGCATCTATTATAGATGATTTATACAGCGTCAGCAACTGATATAAATGATATAATGCTGTACGGGACGCTGCAGTGCCTGGGGCATTGTTAGATGGATTAGGCTTGCCCAGTACTTATACCATCCTCTCAGCTTAGTCAACTATTGGTAGGTAGAGGAACGATCAGGCCAGTACGCCTGAAGCTGACTAACCCGCGAGTTTCCTCAAGATGTTTTCCTTCACCGTTAACCCTTAATTTGGCAGCGTAATCTGTGGAGTACGCTAACTTTGTGAAATTCTGGGCACGTAATTATTGGATTTTTTTACAATTTTAAACTGCCAAAATGCATTGAATATATCCTTCTTTGGTAGAAAAAATACTGCAGGTGGCAAAATTCACGATTTATGCCATTTCCAAAAATGGTTTCGAAACGGTCAGCTGCCCCTGCGCGGCTGGTAAGTTTTCGTTTATTTTTTATGGGTTTTTAGTTGGCTTTTGGAATGGTATGTGTGTTTGGTTACAAGGTAATATAATAAGTAACACTATTCAGTAATTATTTGGTGTCAAAATAGCTAAAAATATACTTTTTTTATATGTAAACAATGTGTGTACTCCGGGACTACCGTTGCCAAACGCGTTGTAAACTACTTGAATAAGGGAACGGTATACACGAAGTACATTGCCAAATAGGTAGAGAAATTTATATCCACATTTTTATTTTATTTTTATTTTGCTATGGGTGTTGGGTTGTTTGCATACAGCATGTTTTTTTCTTCTTTTGTACAGTGCATGACCTAACAAGAGCGCACAGAATTTTGGCTTCGGTTCCTGCCCAAAATGCATGCTACGGTGATAGTTCAGAGTCTGATGAGGAGCAAACCTTTCACCATCGCCCTCGATTGCCCGTTACCATCCCTGCATCTCCCACGTTTGCCAGCTCTGACCCACCTTCCTTGGACTCCTCATTTGAACGCCTTTATATCTTGAATAGCGATCTAGATAATGCTTCTGAACATAACTTTGATGATGTACCACTAACATCAACTTTTCAAGAGGTTTTCTCCCCCTCTACTAACAATATAAATTATTTTATTTGATATTCAAAAGAACATAAAAGAAGGATTGACGTGGATTGCCCAAAGGTGGTAAAACTATACAATAAGCATATGGGAGGGGTGAATCTAGCGGACATGCTTATTTCCCTGTACAGAATACCCTTCAAAAGCAGAAGGTGGTACTTGACCATATTTGCACAGCTAGTCGATATGTGCAATCAACAATGCATGGCTTGTGTACAAGCGAGACAAAAGACCGGAACTGTCACTTAAAGAATTCCGGCTTAAGCTCTGTGAAGGTCTTTGCCTAGCAGGAAAGGCGCCGAAGAGCACGCCGATGGAAAGACTGAGAGAGTATAGGAAAATCCTTAAGCCATCCCTTGCCAGACCAGTCAGTGACAGACAGTGTCAGGTATGATGCTGTGGGCCACTTTCCGGAAACTGCGGGCAAACAATCACGCTGTAGGTTCTGCAAAGATGGTAGAACCAAAGTTTATTGCGTCAAGTGCAATATGCATCTTTGCTTTGTTGTAGGAAAACAAGAACCGCAACTGCTTCCGGCAGTTTCATACTAAATGATCTGTAGCTGTACTAATGCATATAATAATAGTATTTTGAAATAATATATTTTTTTTAGTTAAATCTTTTTTACTCTACTTTTGGCAGTGTACTCTACGGAGTACAATCACATAATAATGCAGTTCATAGAGTGATTGGCAAGGTACTTCGTGAAGTACATTAATTTTCGCGAAAACTGGAATATTTAGATTTTTTTTTCCATTTGCTTAGGGCTCCTAGGTCACAATGAATAGAGAATATTTGAAAAATACATCAGATTTTAGAAAAAAAAATGTTTGCCAAATAAAGGGTTAAAAGCACATTTTAAATATCCACATACACTTTTCAAGAACGAAATAAGCATTCGTGCACGGCCCGTATCAAACCCACGACCTTCCGAACGAAAGTCAGTACTTCGGCCAACACGGCTTAAAAGTAGCCATATACTGACAGACTATATAACCCTCACTTCTCATAATTTGTTTGAAAGGTTGAAAATTTGTCAGGGTTAAAAGGACTTCAACGCGTTTGCGAATCTGTGCCTCATTTCAAAGTCCCTTGTTCTTTTTATAAGGCCTTTAAAATCTCTTAAGTATAGATTATTAGAGGCCTTTGCCCGAAAATAGGACGATACAGTCTACATAGTGTATTCTATTATCTGTGACAGGCTAACCAGTAACAGAGTTCATTTATTCATGATTCACAGAGCGTCGGCAACTGGTATTCATGCTGTACGGGACGCTGCTTCAGTTCTTGCTTTTCTTTACATACCAAGCACTTATTAATTTTTAAGAAAAAAAAAATATAATTGCTTTTTACAAAAAAAGTAAACTGACGAATACTGACGTATACTTACTAAAAATTTGTTAAATAATTGTACTTTTGAGTCGCATTTGAGATTTCTTTCTCTGTGATTATGTTTTATTCCAACAAAAAAATAATTATCAAAACCGGTTAATAAACGATGAAGTTATCCGCGAACACACGTCGGTTAATACACGACGAAGTTATCCGCGAACACACATCGGTTAATAAACGACGAAGTTATCCGCGAACACACATCGGTTAATACACGACGAAATTATCCGCGAACACACATCGGTTAATAAACGACGAAGTTATCCGCGAACACACATCGGTTAATACACGACGAAGTTATCCGCGAACACACATCGGTTAATACACGACAAAATTATCCGCAAACACACATCGGTTAATACACGACGATGTTATTGAACACACATAAAATATAAAAAATATTTTTATACAGGTTTAAATGTACGGTCGAATTGAGAAACCTCATTTTTTTCGTCGGTTAAAAATCCACATCCATGGTGCACGGCTAGTATAGAACCGAGTGGCGAGGTAGTTCCAGAAATTAAGTTAAACGCTGAGCTTACTCCACATTTCGTGACGTAGCGGAATGTATTGAATGGACCAGATTCGTAAGGCTTCGGGCGTGACACCAGATTTTGTCTATTGGATTATAACGCCTCGGTTCTTTTTCAGGTTAAATCTAAATTATTAAAATGACAGAAGTCTATTCGGTAAGTGCCGTTCTCAAATTAAAGCGGAACCAATTTTACCTATTCTTACAGCTTGTTACAGCAAGTTGACAGCCCTAAATTTAGAAACGACATATCTTTAATTATAATTAGCTTTAGGAAGAGCAAAAACAGAATCGACACTAATGTCAACCTATCGCCGTTCTAAAATTAAAACGGAACTGTTTTACCTATTCTTACGTTGACAGCTCTAAATTTAGAAACGAAAATCTCTAATTATAATTAGCTTTAGGAAGAGCAAAAACAGAACCGACACCAATGACAACCTAAATTGGTGTAAACCCATATCTACCGACAAATCCACATAAATTGATGTACCGGTATTGGTAATCCACATGTCCTCCCATGCGAAGGAGGCAAAGAGGTTTTACGGACAAAGGCGAAAATACAAAATACTTCAAAGTACGTATCGCACGGTTTTCCGAGCGTGAAATAAGATGGGCATTTCAACGCACGCGCAGCGATACAATCTATTTTATTAGGCCACATGTAGTTTATGCAAATTCGCTTGAAATAGCTATGTGAGTTTCTAGACCATTGTGATTGCATGTGGAAATCTTTAAGGCATTGTTAGCCCTTGGCTTTCTACGATCATATTGTGTATAAATGTTGTTTTTTTAACACGCTTTTACTAACTTTACTTGTATGTTTGTAACTGACTCCTTTGAATTCGATTTTGCACTACTTTAAGCGGTCAGATTTCGTTGAAACTTTGTAGACTTATTAAGGACCGATGACAATACAATCATTTGATGAATTTATTCTATTATCCTGATTAGGATCGTTAAATTAAATAATTTCCTCACATATTCTCCATGTGAGAGCAATTCTTTTTTTAACAATAAATCGAACTAAAGAGTAATAAGTAAAGAATGTTTAAATAACTAAAAAACACGCTTTATAGCGAGGTAAAAATGGCAACAATCCCATATGGTCAGTACTTGGAGAACCATGAGTGAGGTCAATGTCAGCAGTGGACGACCCACGGCTGAGAAGATGAATATTTCGTAGATAGGTTCACAATCACCAACAATTTATTGATTCAAAAGCCCGTAAAAGCTGTTGAGTATAAAAATATCTTGTTAATAATATATAAAATTTCACTTTGGTCACAGATTACAGACACAAAATATAAATATAACATAAATTTGGTACTTGAAACAATTTGAGTAGTTCGTAATTGATTTCGAATTAGAAATTGCTTATTTATCAAAAATGTTTGCTTCCATATTAGCTACACTAAAATATGCGACGTTTAGTAGCAAATCTATGAAAAATATCAACATAATAAAATATCCGCAGACGCAGTCTATAAAACTACGGATTTAGCAATCTGATAGTGTCCAAGCCTTGAAGGTTAGGTCAGTAAACATCAGGTCATATTTTGTAACTTGACAAGAATCAGAAGATTTAGAATGGTATTTTTTTAACAAAATATTTGTTGTTGTAACTACATTGGGGGTCTAACTATAAATTAATATCTTTTTGAGTTTTACACACGCCACACATAATCGAAAAAACTATTGTGTGTAGTTTATCTAATCCAAGGGATTCTTCAGTAAAAGACTTCTTGATGGACTGTATTCTTATTTAATGAAGTTACTCACGATTATCATAACGACAAAATTTACACCTTGGTAGATATTACATAATAATGCTTACCACTACGATAGTTCCAAAAACTGTTATTTATCTATACAGGGTGTATTATAACATGTGTACTAAGCCGAAAGGGGGGTTTTCAGCCCATGAAAACAAGTAGTTTTAGAAGTAAAAAAATCGGGAATTCGTTTTTTTTAATGTTTTTACATATAATTTTACTAGATGTGAAAATGATCCTGAGGTCTTAATCGGTTTTTTTAACTTTTTAACATAAAAACCTATTTATGGTTATACATAGGTATTATTATTAACGGCAACTCTTCGCGGAGGTCAATGACCTTGTAAAGAATCAGCTGGCTTTTTGATTGTCATTATCAGCTGTTGAAGTTAAAACTTTCGTGGTTTTCTTGAATGAAAATCACTGAATCTTGAAAAGTTGTTCCTTGGGGGTTTTCTTGAATGAAAATCACTGAATCTTGAAAAGTTGTTCCTTGGGATGGTCAGAATCACCTTCTTTCGGCATAGTACACATATTATAATACACCCTGTATATACATATACTTAGCAAATTCACAAGAAATGTATGCCTTTTTGTAACGAAAGAGCCCGCATAATTATGTACGAGGCTCTACAGAAGCGCGTGTTATTATCACTGGCAGGACTTGAAGGTACAAGAATTGTTCGTAATAATACGGGTACTGGCTATCTAAGTAAGCTTACTGTAGCGGAATAATTTAGGTGCCTACTTGGTTAGTTCTGTATACCACTCACATCATCATCTTAGCCGTAAGACGTACACTGTTGGACCTATGTCCATGCCTATGCCTATATTTAATTATACTATGGCGAAACCGTGCTTTTACTTTCTTGTTGCTTTTGTCTATCCAAAGGTTGCCTGTAAGAGATCGCTTATAAGGCCGCCCATTGTGCTTCTGCTTTTCGTTAATTATCCTTTATTTCCTTTATTATATTGTTTGTGTTAGAATTAAGCTGGGTACAGTAAAGAGTTATCTATATATCTATCTATCTATCTATGCCTCTCTTATAGATCTTCAAAATCTTGTGGGGGTTGTTGCCATACTCGCCACGCTCGGCAGGGTTAGCGAGCATAGTAGGGGATGTTGATACACGTAAAGACGCTTGTTATATGCGGCACATTACCTATTTAGCTGACTCAAACCACAGATTACAGAAACACTCAAATGCTCACTCTCAAACTGCAGCGTTGCAGTTTGCATTGTGTGCGGGCGGTACAAGACGATCGCTAATAGTGATGAGGCCGCCCATTGTACTTCTACTTTTAATTTTGTAATTTTCTGTCTTTGTTATATTATGTCATGTGTTAGTATTAAGTACAATAAAGAGTTATCTATCTATCGCCCATTCAGCAGTGTAGCATTTCCATGTACTTGGATTCTAATGAATATGAATGAATCCAAGGATCGTCATTCTATCCTGGGTAAGTACCCAGGTCAAGTGCATTGACCTACCTAAGTCTCTATGTTAGTTTTAACTTAAATTATACTTACGATATTTTTTTAATTCAAAGTAAATTCAATTCTTTGAAATTCTTTTGGTTTTTTTTAAACCATCAGCTGTGGTTTCCGTAATTCGCTTCCGGTAGTATCCCTTGGCAGATTCTTACGCGAGAGAAGAGAGGCAACATTCTACTGCCGGCACCCCACGGCTTTAATGAAAGCAAAATTTAAAATTATTATTACTCTTGTGTGTCATTCAAAGCGAAAGTAAATTAAACTAAGTGAACCATGGGAATTCAGTAGGTATGTTGAATAGAATTGTAGCAATTGTAGTCACCATCATCATTTCAGCAGTAAAACGTCCACTACTAAGCACATGAGGGGTAGTTGCCATGCTCACCACGCTGGGCAGGCGGGTTGGCGAGCGCAGTACAGGATACACGGAAAGACTCTGCTTCCCATCTACCGGAGGCTTCCCTTAGCAGGCTCTTACTGCATCCACGGGCATGAGAGAAGGGGTAACAATCTACTGCCGGCATCCCACGACATAATTGTAGTACCTATGTACATCGTTCTCATCTAGTCTTTATAATCATCATTTCAGTCATAACACGTCCACTAATGAACCAAGACCTCCCTCATGGATCTCCATGAGGGGTAGTTGCCATACTCACCACGCTTGGCAGGCGGGTTGGGGAGCGCAGTATGGGATGTTGATATATGGAAAGACGCTGCTGCCCATCTTTCGGAGGTATCCCTTAGCAGGCTCTTACTGCATCCACGGGCATGAGAGGAGGAGCAACATTCTACTGCCGGCGCCCCACGGCTAATTATGAGTCTTATTAGTCGTGGCTAATTATGGTCTTTATAATTATGAGACTATATTCCGGCGGAACTTCTAGGTATGCCCACCGCACAGGTTCTAACCTAGTTTAGATACCTATGCCTTCCGATAGTATTGTAACAAATTATTTTTTAAAACATCTTATAAGTACAGGGTGTATTTTAACATATGTACTAAGCCGAAAGGGGGTGATTCTGACCATCCCGAGGAACAACTTTTGTTCTACGACTTTTCAGGATTCAGTGATTTTCATTCAAGAAAAGACGAAAGTTTAAACTTTAACAGTTAAAAAAAAAGATTAATAAATCAAATTTTGACATAAGAATCATTTTCACATAACACCAACTAGTAAAATTGTAAACAAAAATATAAAAAAAAATACGAATAACCGTTTTTTATTCCTTCCAAAACTACTTAATTTCATGGCTAAAACCCCCCGGTTCAGGTACACATGTTATACACCTTGTACATTTTATGTACATTTTAAGTGAATAAATTTATCTTTATCTTTATCCACATAACTAATTTCTACCACGTCTTCACTTACTCGTACAGAGGAAATAAACGTTACATGGCGTGTTAAATTATAAATTATTACCGCTGTTCCGATAGTTACACCGTTTTGATTACCAGGAATCGCTGAATTGTAAATGCAAAAGGAAGTTATATGTGTTAGACAACGATTTAGATCGTTAGATGTGCCCTGACACCAAAAACAGTAGCATTTTCTTTATAAATAGAAACATTTAATTAGATTAAAAATAATTCTCTAAATTATGCCACTTTTTAAGGTGTGCGTAATATTATTTCTGTATTTTTTCTTTAAGTTAGCTGTAAGTTTTCCTAAGATTTCAAAAATAAAATAAAAAAAATAAAATAAACTTTCGCGATCACAACACATTATCAACATACAGTATATAACCGGGTATTTATGTTAATAATTGTCTTTATAATATGTGTGTTATGTGTCCTCTATTCTATGGTATGTAAGTACAGCGGAAGGTATAGGTATGCCAAAATACAGGTAAAACCTAGTTTGGGTACCTATGTCTTTCCAACATGCAGCATGTAATTATCATTAATTAAGTCTAATTATGTAACTGGAAAACATATTGGTAACGTTTGTTTTTGCGAAATATTTGTTTTTATGTTCACAATAATGCTGACGCATTCGCACTGGTTATGCCAATAAAACAAACTGTTATTATAACCATTTATTGCAATACTGTTGCACGATTTTTCGTGAATAAAATAACACACACTACGTCCGGTTAACACTGTGTTTTGAGATACACTGATTCCAAATCAGTGAGGTCACTCATTTCATGTGGAAACAAAACGGTGCGGTCTCATTACAGTAAGGGCGTATCTAATTTAAATCTTTGGTGTTAGATCTGTTTTGCTCTGTCTCACTGACATGTTTTTGAGGGAGTAAAGATAGGACTTTTTTCCCGCAAGATGCAAAAAGTTTTTGATAAAGTTAGGCCATTTGTGTGCAATAAAGTATTAAATAAATAAATAAGTTGATTATGGAATAACTATTTATATTTTAAACTGTATGAGCCTCATTTTCGCAATACATTAAGTTATAATCATAAGTAGAAATATATGATTTTTCCAAGAGTAACTGCTTTAATTTTATGAGGTAGTTTATAATACAGAGAGAGAATCGGTAGTTATGTAAATAAATAATAAATAATGCTGGACAATTCACACAGCATCATCTAGCCCCAAGCTAAATGCTCTTGTTAAGCAATGCTGTTGGGACGAGGACGTCCTAAGTCCTTGGCCCCCCAAGTGACCACTGTTTCCGCAAATTCTAATCAGTAATCACAGAAAGTAACTAAACTTCCATAACATAAAAATGCCACGCCAACGTTACGGACCATTCAGCACGAGATGACCATGAACATACTCCACCGACAATAGGTCATAAAAATTTACTCATAATAATAAATCACGATACTTTCTTACCAATAAGTACCTACCCACTTCAAAAATGTGAAAGTGTTTTACTATCAGCGGTCGGTTTTGCGTGGGTCTTTAAGTCCACGTTCACGTCCACGTATGGTATTAAATGTAACCCTGACCGAGGTTTTATAAGCCTGTTATGGAAATCTATTTAAAATGGTCACAGTGGAACATTATACAGTGGCACAATTTTGGTGCCTATTTCTTGGTGAAATGTATTGCTTATGCTAATGATGGGTCTATCAAACATGATTTGATCTCGAAATATCTCTAATCTGTATTCTCCATTAAAACTAATTGATAATATAACACTTTTATTGGGTTTTACAAAAAAGTGTTAGAGAATTCTATCTAAGTATTCACCTGGTGGCCCATAACACAAGCTCTGCTTACTTTTGGGCCAGATGGTGCTGTGTGAAGAGTCCTGCAATGTTTATTTACTATTTTTAGGGTTCCGGACCAAAATGGTAAAAAGGAACCCTTATAGAATCACTCTGTCTGTCTGTCTGTCTGTCTGTCTGTCACAAGTGGATATCTCGAGAACTACTGATGCTATCGACTTGAAATTTAAAATGGTAAAAGACAACACTTTTTTACTAATATAGCATATATAAAAATGTTAAAAAATATTCTTATTTTGATTGCAGGGGGGCGGATAGGGGATCTCAAAAATTTTAAGTGAAGTTACTAGACCGTGTGGGGTATCATATGAAAGGTATTAATTTGCACATCAATAAACAGTTTTTAGTTTTCCTTTAAACCGTATCGTTTTTGAGTTATTTACAAAAGTGTTGAAAAAACGACCGTTCCCCCCCCCTTATCTCCGAAGTTTGCAGAGATAAACCCGTGATACTTTTATAGCTAATAGAAGTGTATGTAAACTTTATAGGAAAATTATAGCGAACTCTCTAATTTGCGTAGTTTTTTAGACAAGGGGGGCGGAAGGGGGGTTTTCAAAAATTTTGTGAAGTTAATAGGTGATATGGGGTATCATATGAAAGGTATTCATTTTCACATTAAAAAACAGTATTTAGTTTTCCTTTAAACCGTATTGTTTTTGAGTTATTTACAAAAATGTTGAAAAATTGACCGTTCCCCCCCCCCTTATCTCCGAAGTTTGCAGAGATAAACCCGTGATACTTTTATAGCTAATAGAAGTGTATGTAAACTTTATAGGAAAATTATAGCGAACTCCCTAATTTGCATAGTTTTTTAGACAATAGGGGTGTAAGGGGCGTTTTCAAAATTTTTGGAAAGTTACTAGGTGATGTGGGATATCATATGAAAGATATTCATTTGCACATTAATAAACAGTTTTTAGTTTTCCTTTAAGTTGTATAGTTTTTGAGTTATTTACAAAAATGTTGAAAAAAATGGCGTTCCCTCCCCTTATCTCCGAAGTTTGCGGAGATACACCTCTGAAACTTTTATTGCTATTAGAAGTGTATGTAAAGATTAGAGGAAATTTATTACAATCTCTCTACATAGCATACTTTTTTAGAAATCATCGAAAGAGTAAAAAATCTACATAAGTTCCGATATCAGACAAGAGATGGCGCTGTCAAGGTTCTCCTACAAATATAAAACCGCCTTTGACATATGTTATATTGTATGATGGCACGGAACCCTCGGTGCGCGAGTCCGACTCGCCCTGGCCCGGTTTTATTATCTCCAGGGACCGATTAGAAAATGTCTTGAAAAATATGTTCTGTAAAGTGAATATATACATATATATAAGCGAAGCTGACAGAAGCAGTGCCGGATTTAGCAATAGGCTGAGCGGGCTTGGAGCCTATGGTAGCAGATTTCAAGGGGCGGGGCGGCAAAAGAATATTGCTTCTTTAGCCTTGGCGAAGCAAAAAATATTACACAATGTACAAAGAGAAAACGAGAGTGGAAAAACTAAAAATTCATAATTATTCCTAATAATAACGGGAAAGAGCTGATGCAGCGGCGGATTTACAAATTTGCCGCCCGTAGGCTATTTTAATTTTTCCTGCCCCTGCTGACCTCATAGATTTGGAAACAATGAAATTGCAACTTTATGATTTGTACCCGAGGACGATAGACGTATGATTATGAAAGTTTTGTTAAATATCCGAGACTTGTTTCCCCTGTGTAGGTAGGTATATAATATTTGTTTGTTTCTCTAAGACTAAAATAAATGGTCTAAATATGCCGCCCCCTAAAATCTGCCGCCTTAGGCTCTTACTTACCTACTCAGCCTATTTGTAGTAAATCAGTGGACCGGGATAAGTGATGGACGAGAAGGGAGGCCTTTGCCCAGCAGTGGGATCCAGCGGGCTGATCAGATAAGATTAGAGAGAAGTTCAACTGATTTACGTGGAATTCACATTTAATTTTACGTAATGGTGTCATATCAATTCTGTTGGCGCCACAGAGATATCCTGTGGTTGGCGAACTGCGTAGCTAAACCTAACTAAAATTGAGTAAAATGGACTAAAACGACATAATAGATTTGTTAGTGACGTTTTAAAATTAAAACGGAACAATTTGCTTGCAGCTTGAGCAATTTTACCTAATTTTACGTTTACAGCTCTAAGTTTAGCAACGTCACAACTCTAATTATAATTAGTTTTAGGAAGTGCAACACGAGACTCGACAACTATTATGCTTTAATTATTAACATCACTGGTCATGATGCATAAGCAAAATTAACAGTTACTTTTTCTAATCTATAATGTGTCTCTTGTCGTGGGGTGTTACCGCCCGCATCGTGCAGTCGCGAGGTAATCGTTAAAAAGTAGTAGACGGAGACTATCCTAGCTGTGTAGACTCACCATTGGTTAGATAAAATCATCATCATCATTGGGAGATATTGTCGTTAAACGACAAAGCCCTTCGACAGCCTTAGGACTGCTGTCCATGCATGACCACTGCTGGACATAGGATTCCCTCATAGATCTCTTAGAGGATTTGTTGCCATACTCGCCACGCTTGGCAGGCGGGTTGGCAAGCGCTGTATGGGAAGTTTATACACGGAAATACGCTGCCCATCTTCCGCGGGTATCCCTTGGTAGATTTTACTGCACCCGTGGGCAAGAGAGGAGGGGAAACGTTCTACTGCCGGAACCCCGCGGCAACTAAACCATGGTAGTCTTCAAATATAACATAACATACACAGCAGCAATTCCAGTTAATATTAGAAATCGCCGTGGGGTGTCGGCAGTAGAATGTAACCCCTCCTCTCATGCCCGTGGATGCAGTAAGAGCCTGCTAAGGGATACCTCCGGAAGATGGGCAGCAGCGTCTTTGCGTGTATCAACATCCCGTACTGCGCTCGCCAACCCGCCTGCCAGCGTGGCGAGTATCGCAACTACCCCTCATGGAGAATCATGAGGGAGGCCTGTGTTCAGTAGTGGACGTTTTACGGCTGAAATTATGAATAGAAATCCATGCTAATGTTCTTACATCAGCTAATGCAACAATAACAGAAAAACTTTACTCAAACAAAGATTTAAATCTTTAGATGTGCCCTGAAACCAAAAACACTGCATTGTCTTTATATGTGTGTTAACAATAATGACGACGCGCGCACACTAGTTTCGCCAATAAAACTGTTATTGTTACCATTTATTGCGCAATCATGTTGCACGAACTTTCGTGAGGAAAATAACACAACACGTCCGGCTGGCTCTGTGTTTAAAGGTACACTGATTTGAAATGAGTGAGCTCACTCATTTCGGGTGGAAACACGCTGCGGTCTCATTACGGTAAGGGGGTAACTAACGATTTTAATCTTTGTACAAGCCATAGTCGGGGTTTATTCTCACAGTCTTTCCCACAGTTACCACATTTTCCATTCTAGGAATGCGCTTGCAATGTATGCGACTTATGTGATCTTTTGTGTGATCTATGATTATCGGTTTTATCCATGAGATTTCCTTTGTTTGCCTTTAACGTGGTGAGGGAGAGTATAGTGTTTCATCGGGCAACGGTATCTGCATCCTTAGTAATATTATAAATGCTGAAATAGGTGGGTATTTGAAGACAATGCGGCATGGGAATTTATAGTGTTTAGTCGTCACGTCACGTATTCGCTTAAAAATTTAACAAATATCTACTAATTGCAGAGTTTAGAAACAGCACAGAATTGAGAACCTCCTACTTTTCTAAAAGTCGATTAAAATCCCATGTGATAACATAGTGTGATAAGTTGATAACATAACAATAAGTACCTATCTATAGAATCGATTTGTTTTATAAATTATTTTATACAGGGTGTATTATAAGTTATAACATGTGTACTAAGCCGAAAGGGGACTACGACTTTTCAGGATTCAGTGATTTTCATTCAAGAAAAGACCACGAAAGTTGTAACTCCAACAGCTCCAACAGCGATTATACGATAATGACAACCTAAAAGCCATCTGATTCTTGACAGGGTCATCAGGCCGTACAGGTACAAATAAAAATGCCTATAACCACAAATAGGTATTTGTTTTTATTAAGAAGTTAAAAAATAATTAAAAATCCAATTACGACCTCATCACTAATCATTTTCACATCACACCATCTAGTAAAGTTATAAATAAAAATATTAAAAAAAATACAAAAATACTATTTTTTCTTCTAAAACTAAGTACTTGTTTTCATGGGCGAAACCCACCCTTTCGGGTTGGTACACATGTTATAATACCCCCTGTATAATGATGCGATGATATGACTGTGTTCAAGTGAAACTTCAGTTCAAATTTCTTTGTTCGTTTTTCGTTTATTAACAAGATTTGTTTACTGTTTTTTTTATGCGGCTGCTGTGCAGCATGATTACAGCCTTCCTCAATCAGATTTCGAGTGAAAACCAGCATTTAGTTATGCTGAGCTGAACGCTTTAATAGCATAAAAGCAAATTTATCTCTACACACACCTAATAAATAATAATGATTTTGTATTTTTTTTGGTATAAATAATGAATTCTTATTCTTATTCTGTCACTTTGATTAAAGGTGTTCAAAACATACCGCTGTGATTGATTACCTAGTCATTAGTAAATAATAATGTACGTCATACCTGTGATTAGCAATAGTTAATTTTTAGTAAAATGTATAATATTGATCAAACTATGATTTAAAACCTACCAATAGGTAGGTTTTATGTAATAACATTAAAAAATATACAGCTGTTGAGCAAATATAATTATTACATATTATCTTGCAATTTTTTATCACTATCCATGTTTCTTATTATCTGTACAAATAAATAATTGAAATCCTTAAATTTTTGATGGGTGCCTAAATTTGACTTACAAAATGAGCATCGAGTCGTTTTCTCCCGTGGTTCGAAACGACCCATTTCAAAAGAATCTTGGGCGATTCGCACCGCCGAACCACTGCGGTGCGAATGGCCCCATAATTCAGAAACAGTACATGTTTGGGTTTTTCGCAACGCGGTTCGAATCGCGTCTGGTGCGAAACGACTAAAGACCCAAAATACCTCCCAAGGTTGTGCCATCCATCTCCATCACGGTAGCCGCCCCTATAGACGCCCCGCGTCGATGCGACGACGTGCACTATATATGTATACCGTCAACCCACATTATTATCACTTCATATAAAGTACAACAATAATGCACAGTGATCATTTAGCCAAATATCATCCTAAAACCGCAAAAACCAACCTTATCTTGGAAACAATGCACTAAAAAAAAACGTTCACACGAATTAATTCCTTCTCTTATTTAAATGCACGATAATTGAAGCGTGAAAATCAATATAGTATTGATCGTATCGATAAGGGGATAATAGCCTTTGTTACGTTATACACAAGGTTGATCCTTTGTGCAGGATGTGAGACCACAGGTAAACAATGGTGACGTCAAACTGAGATGGAAGGATTGACCACAGGTTGTGGTCAGTGTGGGTTCGATTTCTGTGATCCTATAGCAAGGATGTTAGTTGTTGTAATTTAACTTCAATAGGATCTATTAAATACCTCCTTCGAGTACAATAAAACCAAGCGTGAGTTACAAAGAATATGTTCGCTTCCCTATTGAATTTTGAACAAGGAATGAACAGGAATACTATGGAGGTATGAATTGATTTAGAGTTTCTAATCGGCGGAGGTAAATTATTCCAGCATTTCGTGGCAGCTTTCGTTATGCTGCCACGAAAAGCAGACGTTCTGTGACGAGGAAAAATCCAACAAGTGGCAAAACGGATATGACAGTTTGAAAATGTAAGTTTTTCGTACAGTTATTGTGGTTTTTTATATTTGACAATACCAAAAAGCAAAGCCGCAAAATGGAGATAACGTCGTGTTGATTAGGCCGTAATTATTAATATAAGGGGAAATATGTGCTCGCCGGGGTATAGGAAAACAAAAAGGGACACATGAGTTCTGGTGACGCCATATTAACTTTTTTGATCGTGCAAGTAAACACTCCCCAAACACGTTGACATAACTAAGCTTAGATAGTATAAGGGAGTCGCATATTTGTATGCGAATATCAGTGCTCAGAAACTCACGCATCCGGTACAGCACAGATAACCTGTAGAAGCAGTTGTTAACTACCGGTTTGCACGTATTTCTCAAAATGTAGTGAACCATCCATAAGAAGCCCAAGGTTTCGAGCCTCCGTGACGTGGCCTACAGAGATTCCTTCTATATGAACCTTTGGATTCTTCCTAACAATGTTTTCCATTCAAGTTTAGATCCGAGTATCATATACATAGATTTGGCAGGGATTAAGACAAGTTTAATTTGCTCCACTTTGCCACCGAAATCACATTAGGAAGCACAGCTCTTATTAATACCTACTTAGTTTTTTAATTGTTTCGGAGTTGTAGCAAAAACTCCAAGCATTTTTGTCTTCTAGCTAGACCATCAGATATTTTATATTAAGCTTTAGATAGATAGATAGAAAATACTTTATTGCACACCTTAAAACTAAACATAATAACAAGAAACACTGAAAAACAAAGTGACAATTGGCGGCCTTATCGCTAAAGAGCGATCTCTACCAGGCAACCTAGAGATGGATTGGATTGTAATATATGACAAGGGGTTATAACGATGTACATACATGTAGGTTAAACTAATTACATATACTTACCATACATAATATACATTATAAGTACATATTACACAACATATTACACATTATTGCTTTATTCTGAAGATAACATTTTATTAGAATGCGACAAAAGGTGCGAGTAAACCTCTGCCTAAGCACATCTCCCATCGTACACACTTTTAGTGTGCACGTAGTTTCGTAGCAGTAAAAGTTCATTAGTGTGAGTACGAAATGTGATACCGATAATGAAAGTTTAGAAACCAATCGATTGTTATGGACTTTATTTCTATTATATTCGAATGCATGATTTATTGTCAGAGATTCGATTAGAAAACGGTTTGTGTCGGGTTTGCTCGCTTCGTTAGAACATTCTCATTATAATACTGCCGTGGGGTGCCGGCAGTAGGATATTGCCTCTTTTTTATTAATAAGGGCAACATTTAGACTCTTAAAATATTCACAGACTAATTGCACACGATGGTACGGAACCCTTTATACGCGAGTCCGACTCGCACTTAGCCGATTTGTTTTATTACCTACCCTATACCTATTACGTAGGACATCAATGAACGTTACAGTAAATACATATTTTTTAAGTTAAGCTTAACGGGACGCTGCAGTGCCTGTGATAAGTATTTTTAGATGTACAGTGGTCTTCTCAATGTAAGTAACCCGCCAGCCGTTTTGTGTAAGGGGGATACTTATCTAAGACCCTGTCTGTACAAGCTTGCCCAGTACTTATACCATCCTCTCGGCTTAGTCGAGTGTATTCAGAGGAAAGACAGATCAATAGAGTATTTTAATCTTAAACTATATAATACATCTTTTTATTGTTAGTTATCGAACATAATCAACTCATAATCTACAATTGTTTAGCTGCTCGAAGTTATGTAAATGAACAATTAATATTTAGAGACAAATCCGCTAATGTATGTATATACATATGTACATATAACAAGCCTTGAAAAAACACTCAAAAATAATTTGACACGTGTTTCGCCTCTCTACAAGGTCATCTTCAGGAGAAATCGACTTCCCGTCCGTCACGGCATAGGCTTATTCTACAAAATCCCAGTTGACAATCCCCGTCAACGAACAAAGACGCAGAGGTAGTTGCCCAATAACTCTCGAAGTTATTTTAAGTTTCTTTGTCATAATGTGAAATGTATTTTTCTTTTGAGAACAAATGATCTATGAACACAATACATTGAGCTAAGAATTATAGGAATACAATATGCATTTAAGGTTGTTTCGTTTTATGCACACATCGGATTTGTGTCCCTACTGTGCATTTGTCTTGGCTTTGTATGCGTCTTATCTATAATTTACCAAACTATCAAAATATGTGTAGACCAATTCCGTTATGTGAAAAAATTCACCAAAACTTTTTACATAGCCGATTTTCTTGCATTTATATATATTTTGTTAATTAATTTATATTCTGTTTTGTTTTTTACGTTTGTCTTAAATCAATTGACAATTCATATGTGGACTTGAATTCTATTCTTATTTTATTTGTTAATTTAATTGTAAATAAAATGCAATGAAAATATTTAGTTTTAATTCCGCTTATGCTGAGATGCATTTCGCTCCAGCCGCCGACCAGTCAACACCTCGACGTCTCACCTGATGATGCCTCGCGGAGGATTGGAGAGGCGAAACACGTGTCGTCATATAGGTTCACGCCTTGATAGGTAAAATACATATGTTCTCTAATTAAAATGTACACCTCATTATCACATATTTAAGCAATAAATTAACTTTGTAGATTTCGATTAATATTATCCAGTCTCTAAATATTTGATTAAAATGAATCACATCACTTTTTTGGAATGTTAGCTCTTGAAATAATTCCACTAAAAATAAATCTGAAAATTTGTTGTAAAAATAAATCTGAAAACACCTACAACACCTGCTTTAACGGTGAAGGAAAACATCGTGAGGAAACCCGCGTCTTAGTCAGTTCCAGACGTATTGACCTGTTCTTTCCTCTGACTAAAAGCTGCGAGGATGGTATAGGTGCTGGGCAAGCCTAATCCATCTAACAATGTCCCAGGCACTGCAGTAGGTACTGTACCTATAGCATCAATACCAGATTAAGCTGTATAAATCGTCTATATTACATGTCAAGTCTTTAAGCTACTTTTTTCCCGGGTACAACGCGTGCGAAGCTAGTTCTTAATCAAAGTAACAAACATTCGCTTTCATTACAGCACGATGACAGTAGGTTGACATCATCGATACAATGATTGAACACCTACACATTTGAGTGAAAGTGATTAATACTGAGTGATTAATATAAAAAGACAACCACGTTGCGTCCACTCGACGCAAAAAGTTTGATTAAATAATGCAGGATATTCATACCACATTATCTAACTGGTTAGAACGGAATCTGCTCTACGGAAACTCCGTCAAAAATAAATTATACAAAGAAATGCTTCATCAGGATAAATTCATCCGTTCTCTACTGAACACCGGCCTCTCTAATGGATCTGCATGAAGGGTAGTTGCTACTCACCACGCTTGGCAGGCGGGTTGACGAGCGCAGCACGGGATGTTGATACACGGATTATGACAATGACGGTCGAGTCAGGTTCTTGCTACTGCTTTTACTGGCTTTCGTTTCCCTGGTGCTATGCAGACTTTTTTTTATATTTTATTATGTAGGTACTCTAAGCAACTGTTTTTCTAATAACATATTAAATAAAGATAAAGAGTGCATTTATTTTACACAAAATATCAACCATCAACTTAGGCGCTACACAGACACTTGACTAATAATTACATATTTAAGTACCTATTATAAACAAATTTACATTTGTGCTAAAAAGGCGTTCTCACCGCATATTAACAATTTATAGTTTCATTGTAAAAGAGTTTTGTAAGCTATAGTTGTGAGCACCAGGTGAATGATTAACAGAGCACGGCTGAAAAGAATACAATCATTTTAGCCGTAGGACGTCCACTGCTGGACACAGGCCTCCCTCATGAAACACTGCGTACTGATCATGAGGGGTTGGCAGATGGGTTGGCGAGCGTAGTAAAGGGTGTTAAATACACAAAAAGTCTCATCTTCCGGAGGTATCCCTTAGCAGGCTCTTCCTGCATCCACGGACATGGGTGCAGGGAGAAAATTCTATTTGCGGCACCCCACGGCAGAGAGATAGATAATGATAACAGCTATAGGTAACTGATTGACTAAACGTATAGTGGGTGTTACTGTTAATTAAGATATCAACATACCAATCAATTCCATCAACGGCTTATACGAACTATGCAGATATACGTACTCATTTGACCCGTGAATAATTTGCATGCCTCAAATTAGTAAACAATGATTGGAACTTATTGTAAGTTTATTCTCTTAGCCCTAAGGTGTACAGAGCTTGTGTTATGTATGGGCCACATAATACATACATAGAATACTTAAATTTATTTTGAGTTTCAGTGTGCTAGGGGTGCAAACAATCGGGAATTCTTCATTTTTTGTTTTTTTTTTATCCTGCGTCTACACACGTCTTGTCTTCGAAAAACGTTTGTAAAGCATTAGCAGTTAATATTTACACATAAAGAGTAAATGATGGCACAGTACCTACCTTTAGAAGCGTGAAAGTGCAAGAACCATAACGATCGTCACGTTTGATAATCAAGACAATAACAACCTTGCTGCTATGACGACAGAGCGTCTTTTACAACAACAAAAGGTTAGCTAATAGACTCCATATTGGGAGGACGTTACACTCATAAATCATGTTTTAAATCTCATTGTCAGGTTTCGTCACGATTTTGTTACAAATGATATATTGTGATTAAGCAAATGAATTAACAACGGACCTTCGGAGTTCGATAATTCGTTTCTTATGAAGATAAGACAACCTTAATTTATGTCTAAGAAAACGTATTCCGAGATTCTAGTAGGCAGACAAATATTCTTAAGATGTATAATTATGTAGCGGTTCTAGAATGGGTTCGTTTGGTTATACCCTAATAATTTTCAGGATGGTAGAAGTACCTCGACGAGTTGATATAACAATTCTTTAATCGCTAGATGTTTTTATACAATCAAAAGAATCATTTTGTCTGCTAATAATTAAGATTTGAAACGATTAGAGGACATAAATAACTGTCCAAAGGCTATTCAAAATTGGCAAACTAGCTATACAGTCCCAGCCTAGAGTTATGTGTAAACAAACAATGCCATGCGTCACCGTGTTTAACTTGCCAATTACCAGCATGCAGCTAAACGACAAACACGAACAAACGCTCGTCGAGTTTATAAAAAACGACGCGAATAATGCAAAATTATAAGCAGGCTCAGTAAAAGCGAGGATACAGGCCGGCCAGGTGCGTAAAAATGTAAATGACAGTACCCCAAAAAAGAACAGAAACATCGCCTTTAACGGCGAAGTAAATTCACATTGCAGCATTGACCATTGACATGTAGATAGACTTTCTCCTGCATCTTCGATTCGACCCGGACGTTGCATTGTTTCTGTTAATGCGATTATTAATAACATAAACGAAATTGAAAGTTTTAATGTGTACAATACGCGACGTGAAAAATCGAAAGCAAATTGGCCGGTCATTCGGGTTACGGCGCAAGATTGTCCGATACTCGCTTTCGCTTAATGTTTTGCCCTATAAACCACAATTTAAGATTCTATCTTATTTTATTGTGCCACACGCAGCAAAGTCGTAAAAGTATTGAGTCACTAAGTGCCTTCTTACCTTGCCATAATTGGGTGCATCCTAACCAATCCAAGGCAAAACCTAGGTATCCGTGCAATCTACGAGGCACCCCCTATCTATAATTTGTAAGGTTACTGTATAGTCACTAATATATATTCTTTGATTATGTATTTAACTAAATAATAATATTGACCTGAACCATGGAGACATTGTCATGAGTTTGACATTGACAACTAAACGGCGGTTTAGTTGTCAATATTAGACAGATATTTGCCGCGCAAGGGGCTGTATTTCCGGTAGAATAGCTCTCACTTATACTAATTTGGCGGTTAATTCATAGTCTATCTCACTCCCTCCATTTTTTATAGTAAGAATAATAGTGTTTTTGTGACAAAAAACTTTGTTAAGTTCAATAACTATAGTGATCAATTCGATGTATTCCTTATAAATGTTAAAATTATCTAAATAATCAAAAAAATTGAGTTAGTCATTTTGTCAAAATGTCTTAATTGCCGAACTACGCATCCTTTGAAAACAGAAACGATGAGTTGAGATACACTCTTCATATAATTGCTGATCGCGAATTTATTGAGTTCAACCTCCTAATTTTTAACCTTCAAATTTTTCTCTTATCTGTACAGTTCCCATACCTACGGCTCACGAAGACACTCACAGAGAACGTGAGAAGACGTTTCAAGATGATAACAGGACGCAATAGCGCTAGAAGAGCAGTGTTCGCGGTTTGCAGCGTTGGCATTCGTGCTAGCGTTCGGCGTGGAGTGGACGCTCAAACTCGTCTTTTATTTTGCTTTGTGCTGTTATGTGAAATATATGAAATATGAACTGGATAGGATAGGTACTCACTCTTTCGCAGGGCGGCGCAAGCGGCGGATCCGCCTCCATGTAGATGCATAGCGTGGACTTCCTCGACAGCGAATCGCTGGCGAGACTGCTGGAACTCGACCCGGTGGAGAACTTCATCTTTCTTCATCCAGGCGATCAGGTCACCTCCAGATGAACTCCTGCGCGATGTTCCCGGCACATCACACAGCCCTCGGCTTCGTTCTATTGGAGTCTACGTCGGCTTGCGTGTGACAGTTCCTTAAGCCTGCAACAAAATTGAATATGATCAGGCCTTGTTATCTATTATAGATGACTTATACAGCGTCAGCAACCTGTACAGAACCGGTTTACATGTATTCATGTACGTGAAGTTGCAGTACCTGGGACATTGTTAATAAAAAAAAAACAGGTCAATACGTTCGAAGCTGAAAAAGCCGCGGGTTTCCTTGATGTTTTCCTTTATCGTTAAAGCACGTGTTAAAACCACCTTGAAGGCCTTACCTATGCATTGATCAAACGGTTGTAATATTCGGTAATGTTACGAAATTGCATTTTGATCGGCTAAGTGATTTGACCCGGCTGTGTTGCGTGAGATGTTTGAAATGCCCGGTGCCAGCTGTAGCTGTGACTAAACATTTGAATATACGAAACATTGGCCAGACAACCCGACTGAGGTTGTAGAAATTCTACCTACGCCGTAACATTCTAGAAAGCAATGCATAGTCTTCAAAGAGGTTTTTGCTCATAAAATCATTCGATCTAATCAATCTTTTCTCTTTATTTTGTGCAGGCACGTAATGATTACGCATTGGATGATTCCATAATGGTTAGAAACTAGTGTAAGGTACCCCAACATGACTGACCGTAATAATCTGTCTGCCGTTAGTTCGAAGAATTTGTGCCATTTAGTCGTTTCGTTCGTAAAGTTAATGACATAGAATTACACTCTTTATACTTTTATGCTCCAATATTAGGCGTTTTTTTTCTTTAAGGTTTTATACTCTAAAATCAAAACATGAGAAAGTTTAGCCATAGGATTGTTAATTTATTAGGATAAGCTTTGTTCTTGTGGATTAGTGACTCACAAGAGTATAAGTCTTAAATAGTTTAAAAACACCGCGGTTTCGTAGAAGATCGTCAATAGAAGCTGATTTTTAAATTGTGCTCTGCTTTCCTTTGTTTATTTTATTAACACACGTGTTTGAAAATTCTAAGGGATGAAAGAAACAATCCAATGCAATACAGATATCATATTTTTTTAAAGTTAGTAACTGTTAAATAGCAAATTTTAATGGTGGCATGGATAAATTTAATAGTTTTGCCCATTTCTAACGTGTCATACAAATATTGTACGGAAATAAAGACGTTCTGATATTGAATTTAGATGAGATCAAGGTAAAGAAGATTACATACAAAACATCATTTTCATTGGTGATATTGAAAATCTGACTCACAGATTTAGAAACCGCACTCCCAATGCCGATTTCGATACAAACTCACTTTTTGCTCCACTTTGCCAGATGATTTCAAATGTCGAAACCAAGGACATGATAATTAAGATTAAGTGATTGTATTGATAGACGTTTTGTTTCCATTATGTAGATTTTAAGAGCTGATTATGCGTTGTGCAAAGTTGCAGCGAAGCTATTGTTTTTGCTACTTTAAGTAAGTGCAAGTTGCGTACAGTTTTGTTCGGGTATATTGCCTGAGTTGTACTTGGTCTGTCTAATCTAATCAGATCTTTGGATCCCACTGCTGGGCCAAAGGCCATTCTCTTCCCCAAGGTCAAGGGCTTCTGTGACTGCCAGTTTGCAATGCCTTGGACTATCATCCATTTTTTTTATAGAATATACGTAGTGGGTATAGGATATTATTTGATGACGATCTTTTTTGTAATGCGTAGAAAACGTTAAATTATTCTTTTGTAGAACCTTTGTAATATCGGACCCATATCTGCTTTAGCTAACATAATTCAACACATACTACTTATTCGGTTTGTTAGTTATTATTTACGAGGTTATTTACCAAGGTGGGCCTTTTTAGGGTTCCGTACCTCGAAAGGAAAAAACGGAACCCTTATAGGATCACTTTGTTTTCCGTCCGTCTGTCTGTCAAGACCCATTTTCTCAGGAACGCATGGAGGTATTAAGTTGGAATTTATATCAAATACTGAAGTCTACTGTCCCTTGGAGCTGTAAAAAAATCCCACTTCTAAGCTAACGCAATCAAAAGATACAGCCGTTTATGCCGCAAAAACCTACAGGGAACGGGAACTCCCGTGAACTCAGAATCTTGAAATTTGGTACGAAGCAACGTCTTATAGCACAGATAAAAGAAAAATTGCGAAAACCGTAAATTTTTAGTTACATCATACCTATAATAAAAATATTTTTAATAATTTTAAACTTACTACCCCTTTCCTCATGAACGCGTCGAGGTATTAAATTGAAATTCATATCAAATACTCAGGTCTTATAATACCTACAGGTTTGTACGGAACCCTCGGTGCGCGAGTCAGACTCGCACTTGGCCGGTTGGATAGAATCTTTAACACCTGGATTCATCTACCTTTATTTTGGTTATGAGTTTGGGAGTCAAAGTTTGGGAGTATGTAAATCGCACAAAATATTTTGATTATATAAAAATAATTGTAATAAGCAACTGATGCAATGTGGCGCACACGCAAAGAAACCTCTTTACCGTAATTCGGTATCGAATTCCGAACGCGGAATGTGTAATAGCCCTCTTATTGCATGGTGACTCATTTTGTTTTATTTCTTGTAAATTGATCTTTAACGCTTTTGTAATACGATTGTTTTTATGCTATGTTAGCAAATGTAGTTATGTTAATCTTAAGCTATAAAATTAAGAAATGTTCTGTGGTTTGTGCTTTTAATCAGATTAAGATGAAATTGTCTTTTAATACTTTAATGTTCAAGTTTTGCAATCATAGGAACCTAAATGAGGTACATACATAAGGATATTCATATTTGAATGCCCTATGTGTTAACGAATAATGATAGTGAAAAAATAATTAGCATTATTCCTTGGAAAGCGAGTTATAAAAATAACTTTAGGGCGGCTCAAACATATGCATACTTTATAAATTTAAGGAGTCGATACAAATGGTAAATGATGTTAAACCTAATATGAGCCCAAAAGAAACAAAAGCAAAATGCAGAATTAAACTAAACAACTGTGACTGAACTAAATCAGTCGAATATCGCTATAGTTATTACCATAACAAAAGTTGCACAATAGCTTCAAATGCCAAGAGGCGAGATTCTAAATAACGGTTCATACAAAAGAATAATTCTAAACATTACTTGTTCCGCGGTTACCTAATATACGGGATAAAAACACTATTGTAGTGGACATTCATAGAGCTAAGAATCTTGTTATTTGATAGAGACGGACACTGGCGAGTATATTACTATCTAGCTAGTGAATGAGCAAGTTTAACATCAAATGATGTTTGACCAAAATATTCTTTGTGATTAGTTTATTTAATACAATACTATAATGCACACCTTAAAAAGTTACAGAAAAAAACTTACAATAAATAAAACCGGGCAAGAGCGAGTTGGACTCGCGCACCGAGGGTTCCGTGCCATCATACAATATCATCATCATCATTACAGCCGTAAGATATCCACTGCTGGACATAGGCCTCCCTCATTGACTTAGAGATCCAAGTGCATAAGGGGTTGTTGCCATACTCACCACGCTTGGCAGGCGGGTTAGTGAGCGCAGTTCGGGATGTTCTTGCACGGAAAGACGCTGCTGCCCATCTTCCGGAGATATCCCTTAGCAGATTCTTACTGCATCCACGGGCAGGAGAGGAGCATACAATATAATATATGACAAAGGCGGTTTTATATTTGTAGGAGAACCTTGACAGCGCCATCTCTTGTCTGATAGCGGAACTTATGTAGATTTTTTACACTTTCGATGATTTCTAAAAAAGTATGCTATGTAGAGAGATTGTAATAAATTTCCTCTAATCTTTACATATATTTCTAATAGCAATAATAGTTTCAGATGTTTATCTTCGCAAACTTCGGAGATAAGGGGGGGGGAACGCTATTTTTTTCAACATTTTTGTAAATAACTCAAAAACAATACGTCTTATAGAAAAACTAAAAACTGTTTATTAATGTGCAAATGAATACCTTTCATATGATACCCCACATTAACTATTTACTTTACAAAAATTTTGAAAACCCCCCTTCCACCCCCCTTGTCCAAAAAACTATGCTAATTAGAGAGTTCGCTATAATTTTCCTATAAAGTTTACATACACTTCTATGAGCTATAAAAGTATCACGGGTTTATCTCTGCAAACTTCGGAGATAAGGGGGGGGGAACGGTCAATTTTTCAACATTTTTGTAAATAACTCAAAAACGATACGTTTTAAAGAAAAATTAAAAACTGTTTATTAATGTGCAAATGAATAACTTTTATATGATACCCCACACGGCCTAGTAACTTCACTTAAAATTTTTGAGATCCCCTATCCGCCCCCCTGCAATCAAAATAAGAATATTTTTTAACATTTTTAAATATGCTATATTAGTAAAAAAGTGTTGTCTTTTACCATTTTAAATTTCAAGTCGATAGCATCAGTAGTTCTCGAGATATCCATGTGTGACAGACAGACAGACAGACAGACAGACAGACAGAGTGATTCTATAAGGGTTCCTTTTTACCATTTTGGTCCGGAACCCTAAAAATGGGCGGTGACTTAGGAGAAATTTCTTCCAGACAACCTTAACTTTCAGATTAAACAGAAAAGCGCCATTCAATAGACAAATCATGCAGATGTTTTTTAAGTATGTTGAAAATAAATATTCTTATTCTTATTCTTAGGTAAATAATGAGGCGTTTTCATAATACTTACTCATAACATTTTGAGTATACACGCTTTGCATCCAGCTAGCTAACCTGAGTTCGTTTTTCTAAATACAATTTAAACGGTAGGTAAAAAGGTTTTAGTAAAGCTATGTACATATATTTTACTGGGTATTTATTAATTCCCGACGTTTCGACAGGATATCGTGGTCGCGGGAAGACTGACTATAGCAAAGCTACTCGTCACCACTTCACCAGTTACCGCAGCTTTGATATGCCCTCTCTCAAGAATCAGCTAGTTTCGTGCTCTATGGCGCAGAGGTGCATGCCTCTTGGCATTATAAAGTTGTTTTCGTGTTAAACCTTTCTAATTTGAATTTGCCTTTCTTCGGCACGGATTTCTGTTGGCAAATCGACTAACAATCGCCAAGCAATTGTATGCTATGGTTTTGTTAAACCACTTTTAAAGGTTGCATTATTATTATTTTGTCTCTCTTACCTATTCTGTCGCTGCGCAAAGTTCTCGCACAAGTCCTGTCAGGAATCACGCTAGCTCGTCTAGTCTCATCAATTCTGAATGTACCCAGATCGTCAGCAGCTCTCCTAGGCTTGCCTTGGTGTCTTCGCCGGTCGTCAGGCACTTACGGTGTGAGGATCCAGGCCAGGTGCAGCTCTCCGGATGTATGCGACTCGCATGCCCCGCCCAATCCCATCGCATTAAATCTAGCCTTGTCTTATTATATTAACCAACTTCAAAAAAGGAGGAGGTTCTCGAGTCGTCAGTAATCTAACCGTAAAATACATTTGAGCAATTAATTTTGGCCGAAAGGGGGAAGTTAAGCGGTTCAAGGCCCGTCTGTCACATGATACCCTGCGCCCGATACGTCGCGCGTCGGCGAATACACGTGTGCCTTATGTTATATTTAAGTATTTTGCGGTTTGAGATAATACGGCTTTCACCACGTTTGTAACTCATTATCATCTTGCTGACGTTTTGTGGACCATTTTAGAGGCCCTTCTTCATGAGCACCGTTCGTGGCGGCCACGAACTTTGCAAGATGCTAATAAATCAGGTGCGTGGGTGAAAGCCGTATTATATTTATGAAATGATGCAAAGCCAAGACAATTTCAATTCAGTGATACTTATATCTATGTGCATTAGGCTTATGGGAATAAGTTTTTAGCGACTGCAGGCTCTTAGGATGCTAGAATAAAAGTTGTGCTCAAAATTAAAATTAACAGTTTCCATAATATATCTTTTAAAGTAACAGATGCTTCTTTCTAATAATGTAAGAAAAGAAACCCCAGTTGAGAGAACAAGCCATACACAGTACTACACGTGTGACTCAGACGCGACCTTCGGACAAAGAAATAGTATAACAAAGCCAGTAACTACACCATAGATCAATTAACAGTTTGTAGTACAGTCATATCGTCAAATAAAGCAATCTTTTACAGAAATAACGACCCAATAATACATTTTCATGTATAATATTTTGCTGTCTATTTCATAGATTGTTTGTCTTGTTGCCTGGGACATTGTTAGATGGATGGCATCTAAATAATCATATACCATCCTCTGTGCTAAGTTGAATATATTACGAAGAAGGAATAAGACATAGCTGACAAAGCCATAAACAAATGTATGGTGGCCGAGACAAGGATACAGAAACGCTGGTCGTCAGGCAGGGAGATAGACAGACGACATGGATAAAGTCGCGGGCAAACGATGGATCGGACTGGCGCAGGATCATGCCGGGTGGCACAATCTAAGGAAGGCTATTTATGTCTATCAGCAGTGGGTGAAGTCGGCCTGTGGATGTGATGATGACGATGATGATAAAGCTGCGGGTTTCCTCACGATGCTTTCTTTTTATATTAACGCACACATCAGATAGCATTTCATTATTTATTAGTTAAAGGAAAAAATGACAACAGTTTTATACATCCTCCGACAAAAGGTCGTAACATAGATCTCTAACAGATGATCCGGTAACAAGCAAACCTTCGATTTGCAATTACTATGGGAAAATACAAATAAAATGCATCTCTAATTAGTGAACCATAAAGCAGAACAATGGCTTGAACTTGATCGAGCGAAGTGGTTTATCTAGAATTCCCGAGTTATTAATATGAAAACATAGTGGATGATTGATGATGATTTTATTCAATGTTGCGCTATCTATTACTTTTTTATACAATACGGTTTATAATACCGCTAGTTTTATACTCTCTGTGATAGATCTATCAGCCTACATTCACCCACTGTTACTGGGTATAGGCCTCCTCTTTAGCCATTCTTTCGGGCCCTGCGCCATCTGTACCCGTCGGTTTCCCGCTACTCTTACAATGTGGTCTGACCATTTCTTCTACTGCTATCTCTCCCTCTATTGAGGGACCTCTTCTATTGAGTTTTGAGGAATTTAGAGCTTGTTAAGACTGTACGTCGGGCCTTTGTTAAGTTGCTGTAGGATTTCAAAGACAAACAAGGAATCCTTTTTAATATTATTAAGTTCATCGGTCTATCTGTGTGTATTTGTAACGGAAACTTATATAGAGGTATAATGTAAAGAGGCTTTGTTAACCGATGTCAACAGCGTATGTCCTGTGAAGATTTATAGAAAAGGCACAGGGATTAAACAAATAAACACTCGCAATCGAATAGACCATACGACAATAAAACTGATAAAGAAAAGTGAAAGGCAAATACAGTCAGATTGATAATTGTTATCAGTATGTATTGATAAGGACTGAGATAGAACAGGTTGATATAAAAATGTTGTGAAACATGAACGAGATGAATTTGGGGTAAAGATAAAGTCACGAAATAGAGAGACGGCTGTCAAAAATGGTGCTAGTGAAAAGTTTGGAAAAATATACTTAATTCATTGATGGATAAAAGTTTGTTTTATTCATCATTATCTATTATGAGCCCATCTGATCCCACTGCTGGGCAACGGCCAAATGAGATTATCTAGTAATCATCGCGTAGTTTCCTTTATTTTTATCCCAACACTTCGACATGATTGCACTTTATCGTGGTCGCGGGCAAACGGAATAAATACCCGATAATCCAATATAGTAATAATGTGTTGTGATCGCCAAAAGTAAAAAATATTATAAAAGCTAGTCAGCAAAAAGGGCATGTATGGTATAGCATGAATTAAACATTACCTACCTACAATTTAACTAAGATCAAAGCAGAAATTAAAAACATAGGATAGGAAACACAACTGCTGAATGTTATGAAACCCAACACGAGAATAAAATCAGCTTGCTTGTTTTAAAAAAGAAAACAACAACAATGCCTGTGTGCGCACTATAAATAAACGAATACCTAGTTTAAAAAAACTAAAAAAACACGTTTTTTTATATTAGTTACAAAATTTCATTATAATCCGTCGTATTGAAGTTGTGAAAGATCGCTGCCGGCTTATGTTTCGCCAGAAATCTATAACCTTTCTCAAGTCTCTTAGAGTCATGCATGAGTGAATACGTGTCTTTTAGAACTTTGTGTTCTATCGTCGGCCTCGTCGTCGCTTACTATCTTTGATAGCTGATTCTGATATATTTAGCTGTGGCCAAGCTTAAATCAGAAGTTAAAAAAGATTGTTGAAATCACGTTCAAATAATTACATCATAATAAGAATACATACGGGTGAAGCTAATGCTTGTAAAAAAAACAGAATAACAACCCAATTATTTCAACCGATGAAAGCAACTAGTATAATTATTAGATTTCGTCGATTTTGTTAAGTAAACCCAAGAAACAACGGATAATTTTAAACATGAGCACTGATTGAGCTCTTAACATCTTATAATGCTACGACATGAGTTCAATACGTTCTAGAAGACCGATCGGGGTCTTAATATGCTAAAACAGCGTTGTAATCCTAAGCCTATTTACTGGAGAACCATTGGATACCTTTACGTAGGAAATGTAATCAACTTACTCGTCGAGACAGCATGTGTTCCTTGTAACAATTTCTTAGAATGACTCGTGGAATATCGCTGCCTAATCTCTATCAGATCTCGAGTAAGATGAGATAAGAGATTAAGAACATCAATGTTGACTTCATGTTTTTACCGTCCACTGGATGGTAAACAATTTGGCAGGAAATTGTGAGTACAAGAGGTAGAATCTCCATATTAGTGGTTTGGATTGTTTCCTAGTTCTTCTGGTTGGTTAATTGCACGGGTTTGTTTTCACCATAAAGTCTACACATTTGTGAAAAACATTCGCACTGTGGTTTGAGTCCTTCTCTTCAATAACATTTGTAAGCTAAAACACCTCTAGTCACTTTATCTCAAATTCATGACAAACGTCCACTGATCAAACAAAACTAACGTTATACCGTTTCCTTCCGAGTACACTGATGGTATAAGCAGCACTGACGCTTCCCTCCCCGTGTGTTTACATATGTATGTCCCACTATTACCAGGAAAGCTGCGTGCACGCGATCGCGCCTATTTGAATCCATGATTACTGATTTTTGCTGACTAAGGAAGTGTTCAGTTCCTAAACTGTTATCGGAAATGAGTGAGTTGCTAGTTTGTTGTTATTTTGATAGCACTTGCAGACGGAACATGCATAATATGATTCAATGTTTATTGGTGACCTATTTATTAAGAACTGATAGACGCAACAAATTAACTGAAGTATAGTTGTTACCCTATATATAATTGTTAGCCGCACTCCGCGGTTTCACCCGCGTAGTTCCCGTTCCGTGGGAATACGGTGATAAAATATACAATGTAGTCCATGTTACTCAGGGATAATGTAGCATTCTAACTGTGAAATAACTTTGAAAATAGGTCTAGCCGTTTTTGCCTTTATTCGTTACAAACATACAAAATACAAATCTTTCCTCTTTATAATATTAAGTAGGTATATATATAGGTAAGTAACGGAGTTGATAATAGTTTATCTTGTAATTGTAGTTCTTGGGTCGAAATCGCAGAAAACATGCTTTGAAGTCGACTTCGATCAACGGAAGTTTACGGTTAGAGTTACCAGAAAACTCCAAAAAGTACATATATTCACGTTCAATTCTATAGGAAATTATAAAATCGACACATCCCTACTGCTTGATCGTAGAAATAGAGTTATTTTCTATAATTAAAAAATGTATTGCGTCCTGTTAGCCTTATTGATGCATCTTAGAGATGAGAGAACCATATAAGGTAAAACATTTACTTGGTTTATTCCTACATTGAAGGGTGTATATACAATGTCGTCTACGGATCATTGCGAAACGTCAAACCAGTTACTAAGGTCATAGTGCATAATTTGCAAATGTCATTTCCTGGTTACTAGAGCATTTCTAGGAAACCAGAGAAATCGCTTCGTGGGAATGTCATAATCCTAGCTCAGTTTAAAATAGGTTCTATTACCTACAAATGGTTTTGTGTAATAAGAGAAAGTCTGGATGTAAATTCTTAACTACTGAAGGCGCAAAGGTGGACGAATAGGCGCTTGGCGAACTTAATCCATAGAATAATTTCTTAGGCTTTATAAAGGTAAGCATAGGTACCTAAGTATTATATCGCTGATTATCATGTTTAGGTCACACTTGGGCTCCGGAATCTTTCATAGGTAGACTTTTATAAATAAAAATCTAAAATAATGTTTTCTGTTGTGTATCTAAATTACCATTTCCAAACTGGAAGGGGATTATTGTAAAAATATTCTTGTTTATCTGTAAGTATAGGTATCTCCAAACTGAAGATTTAAAATTTTATAGTATTTCAAAAGTTTTTGAAGATCCTTATGCCAAATTCGTAAGAAGCTGGATTTAGATGTCGACAATCTCAATTGCTTTTTGCCTAATAAACATCAGTTGTTGCCAACGCGCAGTTCTAAATGTCTCAAAATCTGCGTCATCACTCGCACAAACATGAACAAGTAGGTGCTTAGCGTCTCGTGTCGTCATGCTAACTTCAAACCTTACAAGTCCGCACGTGGTAGGTCTGCACTATCAAAGACAGTTCTCATAAGAAGCAGCTTTCCCTAACATGAGGCATACCATACAACGTCCTAAATACCGACGCGTAGACCCATAAACAAATAGATGCAAATGAATTACCGTGACTGAAGCGATGAAGCTGTAGTAAAAGAATTTGCATTTGTTACCTACTACGTAGATTCATGCGCTGCTTTGCACGAGTTTTACTTAAAGTCCTGTGCTATTTCCGGCTTGGAACAACCCTTGTTTGGGAACTATTCACACTTAAGACGAAAAAAACCTACTCAAACTGAACGGAGATTTTCATAAACGGATCGTCCAAATACTTTGAATTATTTTTATTAAAGCGATAATATACTCAAAAATTCAGATTAATTTCGTCCCGATTAGTTGGGCAATTTAACCGCAGAAGGAACACACCTCCGAACTTAACAAATTGAAATGAATCAAGTTTTAAATGTTATGTCATCTCATCATCATCATTTCAGCCGTAAAACGTCCACTACTGAACACAGGCCTCCCTCATGGATCTCCATAAGGGTAATTGCCAACACGTGCATAGTAGATAATAAGAATATGATATTAGGTGCTGGGCTAGTAGTAAAGGAATCCTTCATGGATACGCTTTTTTCTAAGGGGAGAAAAAATGCTGTTTGGCAAGGTTAAATTCATCTAACAATGACACAGGCAGTACAGAGCGTCTCACACGGTATTATAGAGGTACAATAAAAATCATCTTTTGTAATGTACAGATCTATTACTGTACTCAAAGATTATAAGACGCGTATAAAGCCGAGGCCAGAAGCTATTTTATAAATCAAAATGATAAAGGTTTCCACATCACCAACAGAAGCAAAGAGGCAAAGACCGATGGTATCAAGGAGTGAGACCAATCGTGCCGAACGCACGCCACGACACACTTGAGACTTCGAGAGTAATGGCACCCCAGCACGCAAACAATATCGAAATTAGTCGTAACGGTGTCTCTATCACTGTTTCAATTTATGACGACACGTTAGGAAACCTGGTACCTTTGATTGGGTTATAAAATTACGGAGGCCTAAATTTCCAAGTGGCATGGTGGTTAGTCAATACCGTACCACCAAGGGGTCTGCTGTATTGCAATGGCTTCAAAATGGTTGATCACTGACTCGTTTTCAACAGTTTCTGTATTGAAAATCCGTCGAAAATTTACCTGATGGCTAAACATTTTGAAGCCATTGCATAGGAGACATGATCCTCAGTGGTTACGCCGACAGCATTGCGAGCGTAACTTAATTTAAACGTTAGATAAACGACATTGCATAGTTAATTATCTATAGGTAAACTAAGGGTTGGTTTACTTTTCTGGGAATTTTGTGTAATCCCATATTGGGCTATTACGCGATGTTCCTACTTGTCCGTGTGTGCGTACACTATAATCCACACGACGGATATTTTGCTGCGTATGCACTCTGCATTTTTTCTAATGTCGGTCACCTTGACAAGAGAGTTGCCATAAAGCCGCCTCGCAGGTCGGTCGCACGCACTCAATTATTATCCCGCATATGTCTCTGTCGCGTTCGTTCGTTGGAATTGTGACGGAGCCACAAGATCGTTGCCAGCGAGAGGAACTCGCCTCCCTGTGAAGTGAAAGGATTCCCGCGCAGCCCCTGGACCCTCAAAGATTGCCGGACTTGCCAGGTTAGTAAGCCTTCCTAACTACCTAGTGATTTTAACCTGTGCAACGTCGTTATAATTACTATACGCATCTTTGAGAAACCTAGAATTCTTGGATTTCAGCCAGTCCATCCCACCTTGGGAAACGCATATTAACCAAATGATATAATCGGTTAGCTTTATGGTCTATCGTACCATGCATCGCGGCATGCGGCCGGTTATATCTACCATATATTTGGTCCTTCGAGCCGGATAGAAATCTAAAATTTTGGGTTTATTACCACGTGTAATTGCATATAATCATCATAGGAAACTCGTCCTTATTGCGTTACATGTAAGGTCCATTGTGTGTCCGCACTTGTACACGAAGTCCCGTTATAAAATTATTTAAATTCGCATTTTTCCTAACTGATTCACAAATAGGTGTGTATAAGTTATTTACTACTTTAGTGTTTCATGTTGTGAAATAGATTTTACGTTAAATTGCGTTAATTACGCTAATTTTTCATTATTTTATTTAATTGACGGTGGTTTCGTGGAAAGTTTCGTGGCACAAAGATTGGTCTGGTTAACTTTGTTAGCGAATCCAAGTAAGGATCGCCACTATAACATCTTGTTGGTTTATTTTTAACCTAATAACTAAACATTGAGTTTATTTATTTACATCGCAAAAATATTACAGTCCACACCGCATTTATTGAAGAATTTTAGTAGGTTCTGAAGTAACTTATTTACTAGGTTGTTTGTTCTTAAGACAAGATAAATTATTTCTCACTCTTACGTTCATAAGTACCTATTATTTCGCATGCACAGCAATTACGCTCGTGCTATCTATACTGTTCCTATATCGTGCCAGCTTGGTCAGTTAGTGCCTATCTATACTTACTAACGCTGCTGGTAGGATAGGTATTTATTTGTTTTATCCTTACGCGTCGTATTGCACGTTCGCTAGGGTTCCGCATGGTCGGGAAAATAGTTCCACACCTATTTATTTTTTGTTTTACCCGTGTGTCGCGTCGTATTGTACGTCCGCTTTATTGCTTGAAATAGAGTTCCGTTCTATATACCATATATAAATCATATAAGTACCGTTTGTTTTTACAAGTTTTTTTTTTATTTTTCGATTTCGCCATTGTCGTGTCGTATTGAACACACGCTAGGGTTTCGCATGATTGGAAAATTGGTTCCGTACCTACCTATCTTTTGTTTTTTAAAAAAATATAAATATTTAATACTTTGTTTTGCATCCATTAGCTTAGGCTGGAATTTCGCTTGGACGGATAAGTGGTTCCGTACCAATTTTATATTAAAGTTTTTATTTTTTTTATTTTTAAACACAAATTTTTAGTTTAACATGGAAGACTTAAATAACAAACTTAAACTTTACGAAGGCAAATGTGCTTCATATTTTGGTCGCGTTCAAAAAATATATGATTTAATTTCAAATCTCAATGACGAAAAGTCGAGAAATACTTTCATTGCGAAAGCCAGAACAGTCGATCAAATTAGAAACGAAATTATAACTACAATTGATAATATAAATATTTTGTCAATGAAAATTAATCCCGACTATGAGGTTAATTACAACACGTTGTCGGCCTTTGACGATCTTTCGTGCGAAATTAAAAATGTATTGAGTTCATTGACCCCAGCTCCCCCTACTAAGGATTATGCTATGAGTAGTACTAATTCGACGAGTAGTAAACTCGGTTCAAGTTCAGGGTTATGTCATATCAAAATACCGAGAATCGAACTGCCTACCTTTGAGGGCGACATTCAAACTTTTCCGTTTTTCTATGAAACATTCAAACGTGTAATACATTTAAATCCCGATTTATCGGACTCGGATCGTATTCACTATTTACTAAGTCATCTCAAGGGCAAGGCTCAAAGTCTAGCAGCCGGTATTGTGCCCGCTGCAGAGAACTATCGCGTAATCTGGGACGCGCTTATCGCAAAATATCATGACACGCGCGCATTAGCGGTTAGTTATCTCAATCAGCTGTTTTCTATAAAATCAGTTGGTACTTCGCCTGCTAATGTTGAACAGGTATTTGATAAATTCACTGCAATTGTGGCAGGACTCAAGCAATTGAAAATAGATAACATGGATGATTTTATTTTCACGTACGCGGGTCTTAAGTTATTAGACTCCGACATCGCAAAACATTACGAAATGTCGCTTCGCAATTTGAAAGATCCTCAAGAGGTAGATTATAATTACTTCGTAAAGTTTGTACGCGAACAAATAAAAATATTATATCGCACCGCGCCGTCGAATGCTGAAAAGTCGACCGCCGGCCGCAGTGGCGCCAGTGCGGCGTCTGCTACGTCTTCTAGGGCGCATGTATCTACATCGCCTAAATGTTCGCTCTGTCATTCATCGCATATCCACTTATATAAGTGCAGTGCCTTTTTAAAATTAAACGCGAATGACAGATTTAAATTCATTAAGGAACACAATATGTGTGTCAACTGCCTTAGTGCGCAGCATACAGCGTCTAAATGTCAGTCTTCTGCCACTTGTAAGAAGTGCCAGGGTAAACATCATTCCTTGTTGCATTTCGAACAAAGGCCACAGAAACCAGCTGCTAGTGTCAGCACCGCACCGGCTACTAGTGCCGAAGAACCTGAGCCATCGCAGGAACGGGTTTCTTTTTGCACGCACTCAGCCACGGTTCAAAGGTCGTCTCGCACTACTGAAGTGCTAGCTACTGCGAAGGTATTAGTGGTAGGTAGGAAGGGCAAGGATGCTGTTATTCGCTGTCTTCTGGACCCAGGTTCCCAGAAGAACTATATAACTACTCGATGCTGTCGTAAGCTCGGGTTACCTATCCGCGAGGATTCGGTGGTTACCGTCAAAGGTATTGGTGGTACCTCTCAACCAGTACGAGGTTCAGTTGAACTCAAATTTAGTTCGCGTTTCCGTGTGCAACCCAAGTACAACATCGACGCTCTGGTTCTCGACGAGATAACGGGTCAGCTCCCGTTATGCCCGATAGATGTCGCTAACTTCAATCACATTGATTCGAGGCTACTTGCCGACGATACTTGGGCTACGCCGGGGAATATTGACATTCTGTTAGGAGTAAAACTTTTTGCTAAGTTATTGCAACCAGGTCATGTATCTTCTACCGCGGGATGTCCAGACGCATTAGAGACAGTGCTTGGCTATATATTAATGGGAGACGCACCTGTCTTAGAACGTCCGAAAGCCACCCTGTCGTTTTTCGCTACTTCCCCTTTGGAAAGCTGCGACTTGCGCAAGTTTTGGGAGATAGAGGAAGTTCAACCCTCTTCTATCACTAGCGTGGATGATAAATACTGTGAACAGTTTTATTGTTCCACCACTACTCGCACCCAATCTGGCAAGTATGTCGTTGCTTTGCCATTGAAGACAGACGCATCGGCGTTAGGTAATTCTTTCGAAATTGCACGTCGTAGATTTATTAGCCTCGAACGAAAACTTAAATCGCATCCTAACGTCAAATTACTCTATGATGACGTCATAAGAGATTATCTAAAAAATAATTACGTTTCCCTTGTGCAAGGAATTATTCCTGGCGAGGTATCTTACTACATCCCGCACCATGCTGTAATTCGCGAAGACAAGGCAACCACCAAGTTACGCGTGGTTCTTGATGCGAGCGCGAAGACAGCCAATGGTACATCACTAAATGATATTCTCTACGCAGGTCCAGTTCTTCAGTCGGACCTTTTTAATATTCTTTTAAATTTAAGATTCTACGCTGTAGCTATAACGGCTGATGTTAAAGCTATGTACCTCAGAATTTCAGTACGTCCTGAAAATCGTCCTCTTCAGCGTATACTATATCGCTTTCACGAAGACGAGGAATTGCAAATTCTGCAATTTTCCGTTCTTCCCTTTGGGTTCAAATGCTCGCCCTTTGTCGCCATCCGCACCATTCAACAATTGTGTAAGGATGAGGGTCAAAATTGTCCTCTCGCAAGCGAGATTCTAAATAGAGATATTTATATCGATGATATCGCTAGTTCTATTCCTAGCATTGCGCTAGCAATAGATTCCGCTCACCAACTGATTAAGTTGTTTTCACTTGGTGATTTTGAGTTGACTAAATGGTCAAGTAATAGCCCTGAGGTTCTTCAGGCTATTCCCGAGTCACTGCGGCTCGCGCACAGTGTCGATCTAAGTAAGGATCCGACTCTAAAGGTTCTTGGGCTTCGTTGGTTTCCCGACGAAGACTATTTCGCATTCCAAGTCAATTCTGACAATCGCCCTTGCACGAAGAGAAATATTCTGTCGTCTATCGCTCGCCTCTTCGATGTTCTGGGTTTAGTCGCGCCCATGATCTTGTACGCCAAGCTATTGATCAAAGATCTTTGGCTTGTAAAAATTGGATGGGATGATGTCCCACCAAACCGCATAGTTCGTCTGTGGCAGCAGTTTCAAGATGAACTGCCGCATATTTCGCAGCTTAAATTCACACGCCACATTGGCGTAAGTGAAAACTGTAAAGTTTCATTAGTTGGGTTTGCAGACGCTAGCGAGAAAGCCTACGGTGGTGCTGTCTACGCCCACGTAGTTAAACCAGATGGAGACATAACCATCTCGCTAGTATGTGCAAAGTCCAAGGTCGCTCCTCTTAAAGTTATTTCGCTGGCTCGTCTGGAGCTATGCGCCGCATTGCTTTTATCAACTTTGATAAAGCGAGTTTTTGATCTTTATTCCTCCCGATATGCCATTGAGGCTGTCGTAGCATTTTCAGACTCAACTGTAACTTTGAGTTGGATCCACTCTTCGCCACATCGCTGGCACACGTTTGTGGCCAATCGCATAGCCAAGATTCACGAAAATCTCTCGGCAAAACACTTCTTCCATGTAAAAGGATCAGATAATCCTAGTGATTGTCTTTCCCGCGGTTTGACGCCAGCCCAGCTTATCCATCATCCACTGTGGTTGACTGGACCGCCCTGGCTCAAACTACCCCGCCACAAATGGCCTATAAAACCATTCGTTCCAGGTGAGACGCAAGAGCTTCCCGAAATGAAGCCAGTGGCTCTACCTGCTTTATCGCCGGCAATGTCAAAGGTGAATTCTCCTGCCGAAGACATTCTGTATAACCTCTCCAATAGGTTTTCCTCCTGGAAAAAATACTTGAAAACAATTTGCTTTGTTTACAAATTTCTAAAGCGGCTTCCTATAGGCCCAATAACCGCGCTCGATTTGAACTTTGCTGAATCAGTTGTGTGGCGAACTGTTCAACGAATTCATTTTGAATCCGATTTAGAGCGATTAAATCGCAACAAGTTATGTTCTAAGCCAGTACAGAAACTAAGCCCGTTTCTGCATAATGGACTTATTCGCGTTGGTGGACGTCTAGCCAACTCAGATTTAGAATTTGAGTCGCGTCACCCAATTCTACTTCCTCGACAGGACCACGTAGTGGAACTTTTGGTATCCCACTATCACGCTAGTAATTTTCACACAGGTCCAAACTTGCTTCTGTCTCTCTTACGACAGCGCTATTGGATTTTGTCCGCACGGCGTATTGTTCGTCATATAACTTTTAAGTGTAATGCTTGCTTTCGAGCCAAGCCGCGACCCGTGTTTCCGGTCATGGCAGACTTGCCACACTCTCGCGTCGAAAGCGCTCCTAAAGCGTTCTCTCACACTGGGTGTGATTATGCTGGCCCGCTTATGATAACCTCCGTTCGCGGCAGAGGCCAAAAGAGTCGCAAGGCGTATATATGCCTTTTTACGTGCTTGACAACGCGTGCTCTTCATCTGGAGGTCGCCTCAGATCTAAGCACAGCAAGTTTCTTGTCGGCATTTAAACGTTTTCTTTCTCGCCGTGGTCCAATCGAATGTCTTTATACAGACAACGCCACCAACTTTATTGGTGCAAAATCGTATCTTCGTGAACTCTACCAATTCTTATCGCATGAATACAGCACATATTGGGAAAAGGAACTGGCGGATAATAAAATAACTTTGAAAACTATCCCGTGTAGAGCACCCCATTTCGGTGGATGCTGGGAAAGTGAAGTAAAAAGTGTAAAAACGCACCTTCTTAAGGTAATTGGACAACAAATACTCACCTATGATGAGCTTAGCACTATGCTAACTCAGGTTGAAGCTTTGTTAAACTCGCGACCGCTCTACGCGCTTAGCTCCGATCCGTCAGAACCCGCCGCATTAACTCCTGCACATTTTCTTAACACGAAACCACTCGTCTTTTTTCCTGCTCGCGAGGTAACTGAAACGCGCTTACATCTTATTTCGCGACAGGAATTAAATGATCAACTTGTTCATTCCTTTTGGAAGCGGTGGCGCAATGAATACTTGCACACCCTTCAATCCAAGCAAAAATGGAACACACCTGCTAATCCTTTACGGACTGGTATGGTTGTTGTTTCTATGCAGGACAACGTTATGCCTCTACATTGGCCGATAGGCTTAGTGACTGAAGTCTATCCGGACAAGAACGGGGTAGTTAGAGTCGCAACGATCAAGACTCAGAGTGGGTTTTTTCAACGGCCAACAGTTAAGTTGTGCCCTTTGCCAACACAATAAGTTTTGGTATCTAATTTTTATAATGCAGAAGTTAGGTTTAATTAAATTTATTAACTAGTTTATAAAATTCCTTCATAAATTTAGTTTCTTTCATAAGGTAGAGTTTTCATGATGATAATATGCAATTGTTAATTGTTGTTTCCTCTTTTGGTTTTGAAAGATTAGGACCTTTCAAGCCGGGGAATATGGTTACGCCGACAGCATTGCGAGCGTAACTTAATTTAAACGTTAGATAAACGACATTGCATAGTTAATTATCTATAGGTAAACTAAGGGTTGGTTTACTTTTCTGGGAATTTTGTGTAATCCCATATTGGGCTATTACGCGATGTTCCTACTTGTCCGTGTGTGCGTACACTATAATCCACACGACGGATATTTTGCTGCGTATGCACTCTGCATTTTTTCTAATGTCGGTCACCTTGACAAGAGAGTTGCCATAAAGCCGCCTCGCAGGTCGGTCGCACGCACTCAATTATTATCCCGCATATGTCTCTGTCGCGTTCGTTCGTTGGAATTGTGACGGAGCCACAAGATCGTTGCCAGCGAGAGGAACTCGCCTCCCTGTGAAGTGAAAGGATTCCCGCGCAGCCCCTGGACCCTCAAAGATTGCCGGACTTGCCAGGTTAGTAAGCCTTCCTAACTACCTAGTGATTTTAACCTGTGCAACGTCGTTATAATTACTATACGCATCTTTGAGAAACCTAGAATTCTTGGATTTCAGCCAGTCCATCCCACCTTGGGAAACGCATATTAACCAAATGATATAATCGGTTAGCTTTATGGTCTATCGTACCATGCATCGCGGCATGCGGCCGGTTATATCTACCACTCAGTTTACTGTGGAAATAGGACGTAATTTATGAACCTTGGTTAGCGACGCTATAATTCATGAATGGAAACCGTGTTAATATAACTGTAAGATAAGGTCAGGGACTGCCCCTATAACATCGATTGTAAGGTAGGCTCGAAGCTGATAAATAATAATAATAATGTGGTTCACAATACTAAAATTATATGTCGCTAAGTCATTAATTTGCCAAAAACAATCGTCCACAACCGAAAACGTCGGCAATAATTTTATGAGTAATGAAGCATTATGAAGAGTAAAATGCTTACACGATTTAACATCAACCAGATTCATAAAACTCGCGCATAATGGACCCAAGTCTAAATGAGGAAATGAAACCACACATGCAATAACGAGATTCAGTTAAAAGCCTTACAAGAGTCGAGGTGCATACAGCTAAAAATAACATAGCGAGTCATAACTGATAAGGTTGCTCGGCTAACATACAAAAGGATCATAAAATCCGAGTTGCATTAAGAGAAATGCTGGTAAATGTAGAACGAGATAAGATCTGTTACGTGTAAGTGTTGGCGGTCACCCTTAGACGGTTTAACGCAATATTAGTTGGTGCTTATGCCATTTTAATGAAACGCGGTTAAAAGGTTTTTAGCTCTAGAAAATATGGTAATAAGGTGTTAGGTGAATTAGTCTTTGATGTTCAGTTATTTTCTCTGAACGGCTAACTAAGGTAAAAGGACGATAAGTATGTATTTGGATAGGTTTCGGAAAACTTATTTTATTAAATCATGTTTAAGCACATTTAACAACAGGCGCCAGTTTTCCGTTTAATTATCTAACTTTGAGATTCGGTTATCAGAATATTTTTTTTCATAACAAACAAGTCCGTCGTATACGACGCTTGCTATTGCTTGGTTATAACCAAGCAATACTTTGAAACAAAGTTAAGGAACATCGAGGCCTTAATATTATTAGTCCCATGAAGGTACAGACGATCCACCTTTATCAAAGGTACAAATTATAGCAACATAGAATATAATGACTATTTATTTGAACACACACAGAACACAGACGTACCCTCGTACATTACAGACGGAGGACCAAGTGACACACAGGTAAAATAAAACCGGCCAAGAGCGAGTCGGACCCGCGCGCGAAGGGTTCCGTACCATTTGCCTGTGAATATTTCAAGTCCTGTTTACCTGTTGCGATTAATATCGAACAAAAAACGGCATTAAAATCACGTTTGTTGTATGAAAAGCCCTCCTAAATCTTTAATTGATTTAAATTTAATAACCTATTTATTTTTAAAATGAATATACAGCTAAATATTCTATAAATATTTCAAGCGACTAGCTGTTGCCGTTATTAATATCAAGGAAAAAACGGCAAAGAATTACGTTTGTTGTATAGGGGGCTCCCCCCCTTTAATATTTATTTTATTCTGTTTTTAGTAGGTATTTGTTGTTATAGCGGCACAGAAAACGTCACCTGTGAAAATTTCAACTGTCTAGCTATCACGGTTCATGAGATACAGCCTGGTGACAGACAGACGGACAGCGAAGTTTTAGTAATAGGGTCCCGTTTTTACCCTTTGGGTACGAAACCCTAAATCGGAACAGTCTCAGCTTTATATTGCAGGCGTTGCAGCATAGTTTATAAATATTACTGACCATAGAGAATATAAAGTTCTGAGTGTATTGAGAGTAATTGGCACAGTAGTTAGTTTCTGTAATCTGTGACAGTAGTGCCGTGATAGAATTGAAGTTCAGTCACTATTGGGGGCAATTTACTGGTCGGTTTTAATCACTGGTTTTGATAGATACATTTTACAAGTAGTTATAATGGCGTGTCAGAAAAGTTCTCGTTTCTATGTTTTGGTTCTTACTACTAACTAACTTATAGTTTTGCTTCAATGAACATGCAAAAAAAAATGTTACAAAGTTCGCGAAATTAAAAATGTTTTGGGTTGGAAAGATTTTAAGGAAGGGTTATGTACATTGACACTCATGAATTTCATGTACTTATGCAAGAACATGGATCTCAAACCTAACCATCTATTTTAATTTTTATTTTTTCTACATATTCCTACAATATGCTAGAAATGACCACCCAACCATAGATTATGCTACAGCAAAAACCATAGACTACAATAGGATTGCAATGCAAAGAATAGAGAATAAGATTTAGATAGTTAGGTACACCCTTACCGAAATGATACCGCAATGTTTTGTTGCCACATTTCTTCCAAATGAGTGAGCTCACTCATCATCAGTATACCTCTAACTAAACACAGTTCTAGCCGGACGTGGTGTGTGATATTTTTTTCACAAAAGTTCGTACAACATGATTGCACAATAAATGGTAAAAAAGTTTAGTTTATTTGCAAAACTAGTGTGCGGGCGTCGGCATTATTGTTAGCAAACAAATAAAGGACAATGTCACAATTTTTGGTGTCAGGCAGGGCACATCTAAGGATTTAAATATTTGTTGCAATGCTTTTTAACGCCCCGTAGCGTGACATAGCGCCGTTCGGTCTACGTGATAATTTGGACAAGCCTAAGCTTCGGTTCGACGACCCCTTTGAGGTCAGGTGGAAGCTGGGAATAAGATTGGACGCGACTTTTGAGTAAACTTTCGTTGTTTAATTTCGGACGCGACTGATGGACCCAAGCTGTGGTCGTCAAAATAGACTACCGACCTAGAGATATTGTGTTGGGTGTTCAATATATTGGTGTGCATGCAAAAAGGGCTGATTGAAGGATGAAGGGAGATTAAAGTTATACCCACTATTCATAAATAATGATGTAAATATATAATTATAAATGAGCGTTTCCAGAAAAGTTCAAATCAAATACTTTAGTCAGTGCGGCCGCACGGACCTTATTGATGCACCATACATAACTTAATTACAAAATAAAACAACACAAATTAATAGAACAAAGCACATATTTGAATCGGTTTACTTCAGTTGCTCTAACAAGCCTCGAGCACTCAACTAATTAGTTTCATTGATGATCTACATCTATTAATCCCGTGTAGTAATGTGCTAAACTTAGGTAAGGTCATATTTCTTGGCGTTAAACTAATTAATTCCTTATTTCTAAATAGAAAATCTTGTTTTATTTACTTTTTAAGCTTAGCTTCTGATAAAAGAGTCAGTCTGCTAGTCAACGTACGGTTTTGGAGCTACATCTTAATTCATCAAGTTGTTGACGTCATAGGTACATACATCATAATACTTTCGTGTTTTTATCAGCAAAATTATTAGACAACACAAACCAATAAATAATGTAGACCGAATCAATGCTTCAGGCATATCCGTAAGTCGCAATCGAGGTTTCGGTCCTGGCATAAAAACTCGGTTTCCGCAATACCTAATTTTGGACCATAAACATTAATTGCACTAAAGTGGACGGTTTGGGCCTGCCACTTTCGGACAAGAGTGCTTTTGAACGTTATTAGTTTCGATAATATTTGAGACACTCGACAGAATCTAAAAATTAAAGAGAATTATCTTTAAGACTGGGGTTCTGAACATGTTAGTTGGGTTTTTTCCCATTTTGATAATTACATCTACTATGTTCATGTCAGTTGTTCGTGGTCATTTAAGCGTCGATTTCATATAATTTATTTTCCGAATATATAAATAATTTTGATTTGAGTCTCTTTTATGTATTAGGTATGTACGTTATTTTAAAGACAATTTGACTAATTTGTCACAGCGCTCATCTAGATAAACCAAAACATTGTTTATCAATATCAACAAAAACATTCGTCATAAAACTTAAATTGTCATTATCTAATGGGATTACCGGCGCTAACGATTATATCCTGTATTTCGATGTCGTAACCATTACATCAACATCGACCATTGCCGGCATCCGTCTTAGCCTCCCACGGATTAACCGTAAAAAATGCCTATTCAATACTGTTATAAAGTATTTTCAATGTTTGTCTGTGACTCACTTAATAATCTCTTAATTTCCCATTTAAATTATTCAAACCTTATTGGTTGTATAGTATAATCTATCAACCAATGCACTACATGGTACATTTAAAATATTTGAAATTGTCCATCACTAAACACTTTCTTGAAAAATACAATAATTCCAACCTTATTTTTCGTGCATCCTAACTACTCTTTGGGTTAACAGATGCTGATGCTGTGTAAATTATCTCTAGAGAGATCTTAAAGGTCTGAAGAACTTTTTGCTGCGCTGTGTGGTATGGGCTTTCTTAATTGGAATAAATCAGCAAGAACTTAAAAAAAAACTAACCTAAGTTATCCGGTATACCGTGATTTATTTATTCAGACAGATTGGTTCCATAATCGCGTTCAGAAAAGTGGTCTCTAACTACTTCTGATTTATGGGAACTTCCTTCTTGCAATATAGCTAAAGATTCCTCAGTAACGGAAGCCACCTCCTCACGCGATAGGATATGCTTTGCATTGACGACATGCAGTTTGAACGAGTCAACGTCCTGTAGCTATATTTTTTATTTATTTCAGAAACAACAAACAGTTGCACTAATAAATATCTTTAGTGTAAAACTAATTAACTAATTACTTAAACTAATTATAAGTAGTTCTGTACAACCAGCACCGTTGTTCACGAATTAGTTTGACAATAGCTAGGATGGATGCTGGTTAAATGACAAAAGTGCGTATACTATATAAAATAATAACAAAGTAAACTAATTGGTTAATATATAAACAGTTTCAGGATCTAATCAATTTCAATTTTGTAAGACAGTAGTTGGCGTATCACTTTTTTATATGTCAAAGGAGAAATAGAAAATATACTAGTTTCAGAGAGGTACTTATTGAATAATTTCCTCAACCTGTTTAATGGAGCTGCATTTGTTATACAAGATAAAGGCTTAAAAAGTTTGCGTTTGCGAGTCTCTCGGATAGGCTGTGAGCGATATGGTTCGTTAGTATTTATTTCACCAACGAGCTCATTGCAGTCAAATGTATTATGACATACATATGTTATATATAAAGCAGTAGCTGGTCAAGGAACAATCTTCTCATTTTTAGAGTAGTAAGTTTGAACTTTTTCAAAAGTGAATCGTAATATAATAACTCCTTTGGAACAGCTTTTAGCCACGCGCAACAGAGGCAATATGGGATCGCGGGCGATTTTATTCCTCTATACTATAACAAAAAAAGTCAGTTAGTGTCTACAATAATTCAAATGTGCCGTTCTTTTATATTTAAATTGACCAAATAGGAACAAAAAAAACAGTTTTGGGGCAGGTAAGAATTAACAAGGTTCTGCCTGTGAGGGCATGTCAGAAGCACTGCCCGCAACCACAGCCTTCCAGACCTCCTTCAAAAAGGCTCTATCTAATAAAACAAGCATTGCACTTATTTTCGCAATGCATTAGCACACAAGCCACCGTTATCTATGACGCCTATCGCCTTATCAGTAAAGCCTACCACTTATGGCCCTAACCGTTCAGTCCCGCAATGGGACGTTACATGGTATAGCCATAATATTCTACGTAGTGCCATAACGGGCGTCGTGTGCGGTCCGGATCGGAGTCTATAATCCCGCAAAAAATATGGGACATAGAAACTGGTTTCTTTGCCTATTGTGGGCATCTATCTAACCCACTTCTTGATCTTGAAGTTTTTGTACAACTTGAAGACGGAAAACGTATGTGGACCTGACGTTACGGTTTTTATCTAAAATATACTTCTATTTGGACGCTCGCAACACCCATATCACATTAGATATCAATAGTGGCAGATTTACTTTTATTTGAAAATAAAAGAACGTAGAATAGTCTGTTTATTTAGTCTTGTGAGGTTTTTTGTGATTGTTATGTACTGAACACAATGCTTGTATGGTCTGAAGGTTGAGCAGATCAATTGTTTGATTCGATTAAATGTTAAACAAGGTTTAAAATTCAACATAGAACATATTTAATATTTTGTGGAATAACAATATGAAACGAAGTCATCTAAACCCAAGGTTCGGCAGGATACTTAATGCCAATCACTCCACAAGCGACTCTAACTCCAGCGTTCCCAGTAGTAAGAGAGTCTCCTAATCCACTCAATCCTAAATCATCCGTATCCTCATGAATCACCAGGGAACGTCCCAATATATTGTTCGTTCCACGAAGCGCTATCACTGCATCTACAAATTCAAAGTCTGCTACTACGACATCATCACTTTTGAACAATATATTCCCAAGGTCACCAACGTGTCTGATGGTCGCCTCTCTTGCCGCGTGGGTGTTTCCTTCTGGGTTGAAGTGGGCTCCTGCTGCGACACAAGTTGCAGTGTCTCACAGCTCGTGGATGTGGAATCCGTATTCACCAGGAGGCAATCCAGTTATCTTTCCCTTTACTTGAATACCTGCTTCAGTCTCCGTGAATGTAACTGTTCCTTCTATGTCGCCATCCCTGAGATGTGCAACGGCGATTCGTTGACCAGAGACAAGGTTGATGATGTTGATCGCAAGAAAGAGTTGCAAGAAATGGAATAACATTTTAGTGAGATAAACAATCAGACTGTTATACTTGTGAACACTGTATGCGATACTATCGGTTTTTTAGGACAAAACTAAGAATCCGGGAAGTCCATCACTCCAACTACCTACCTACAAGAGTTTGCTTTGGAAAGACAAGATAAGATTAGGATTACCCAACCCGATGCAATACAATTGATCTCTTCTATCTAGATAGTTGATACTAGGTACTTGCAAACAGTTGACTGCGGATCTGCCACGTTACCTTTTATAGCCTATGAATTTATTTATAAAGAAGTAATTGTGACGTCATCTGCTTACCGATCAAACAAATAAGTTCAGTTGAACTAAAACATGTAAACTACCTATCATCAATGAAAGATTTAATTATGCTTTGAACATTTAAACCTATGGAGGGTTGCTAATTTTGTTTGACTTAATATGATTGGGAACTGATATGTTTATTAATACAATACACTAGATGGCATTTCACGATCGCTACATTCGATACGTACAAATGCCTAGGTCACGAACGGCACGTGAAAAGAACTACCTACCTACACGTCTAGGTAAGTATGTATAAGTTCCATTGTATACCCTTGAGTTTGAGACTTTGTCAAAATTCCTGTCCATTCGATTTGGTTCGTAGCTCGCTCACAAATGGTCCGGTCACGATTGAAAGTAGATTTATCAGGCCAATTATTTTGTTTCGTTATTTTATAGCAACCCTGTTATTTTGTTAGAAGCAAGATAAGTTTTTGCTGTTATAATAAAATTTTAAGTTTATTTATTAAATCTGAGACGAGACAATCGGTTCAAAGAAGCGTTTTGTATCGTGCCTTTGTTTTTCATAAAGGGCCATTCTACAAGAATCGCTTATATTGCTGCCATAAACGTAATTTTTATTTTTTTTTGTTCTTGAGAATACAGATATTTTAAACCGAATTTTATGGTTGGGTTTAAACTGACTACAACGTTACTTATGTCTGGATTCGGATCAGAGAAAGGTTTTAAGAGAGCATTACGCAGCACAGAACCAGTCTGGTCTGGTCGTCTCGTCGGTTTCCCCATCTACCTGATCCGTAAATTCTTTGCATAGTTTCATCCATTGTCGAAACGCCCGAAACCCATTGCATTCTATACAACATATTCTTATACTTACTTAAGTTGTCTGTCAGTGTATCAATGAACGGGAATCCCAAATACGAAAACTATTGTCGAAATGTGGAACAAAAAATTGCACTATGCGGTGCAATTGCGTGCGTTTCAAATTCTTTACAATATCTTACCAGCAAGCATTGATACGAAAATGGACCATTGACTCCAGACATCGCAACAACCAGTCAATCGCTAACGAGTTAGAGTTAGAACGCATTTTTTTGTTCCCCATGGACTATTTGTTATTATAATGAGATAAACTCAGAAACCAGACTAGAACTGGACGGCGCAAACCTTTTTTCTCCGGTTCTATCGGGTTTTATTCATTCAGATAAAACCCGATAGGATCATGACGTGCTGTTAATTATTTAACAGGATATTAAATATTATATCATTGGGTTTCCTTCCGATATATTACGTTGTGTCACTTGGTTGTGAATGTTATGGGTCGTGTAATGGTTATATAATGAGGCTTTTTGCTCGACAGTTGTGATTGACTTCCTCTAAGTATTTAAACTTATTCAGAGTTATTGCTTTATCCGGCTTTGACTTAAGTACCTAAATCGGCCATTGTAATTGTATTGGTGCATATGTTGCTGAGTTGTTAGCGTGTTTGTGGTCTTGTCGATTTTTAGCATAGTAGAGCGTATACGTTTTGGAAAGAGGAGGTCTCCAAAGGAGGTAAAGTGAGGGAAATGTACCTGACATTTGCGAGAGACCTCCTTTGGACTCCTTTGGACGAGCTGGTGTAAGGTATAAGATTTGCATTATATTGTTAATAGCGATGAATTTAGTAATTGAATTGCACATTGTTTAACTTGGGCTAAGATAGCTAAGATGTTTGGAACTGAAATGGAGCTGGGCGGGACACATCGCGAGGCGTGGTGATGGCAGGTGGAGTAAAGCTATACCAAACTGTAGTTTGCATGATATAATGCAAAAAATTTCTAAAAACTCATCTAATGAGAATACTAATTTAATAATTTGTCTTGGAAATAGGGGTAATGTTAACAAGTCTGATTTGATAAAATATATTGATAAACTTTGTTCATTGAAATTTAAAGAAATTGTAATGTATACATTCCCCTATAGTAATAGTTTGCCACAGTCAGAAAATAATACTAGATTTAAGCTAAATATGCTTTTGCATACAATATCGTGCAATAATCCTATTCATGTGATTGACACTAACTCTATTGTTAGTAAAAAATATTATTTGACTAAAGGTAATTATTACCTTTCCAATTATTACAAACGACAGATAGCTATGTCGCTATCATATTATTTTTGCATGACAGCCAAAAATTTGGCTAAACAGAATGCTTCTTTTGAGCATTGTCAAATAATTAGGACTCTGGAAGTTATTCCAAGTCATTTAAATTAGATCATAAGACAACAGAGGAAATCTCTAGCCAGAACCAGTCAAATAATATAATGTGTCAAAATAAAGAAATAACTAAAACATGTAAAATAAATAAAAAGGTTACCAACTTGGTGCACCAAAACATTCAAGGAATAAATAGTAAATTGTTAGAGTTGGAACTGTACATAAACTTATATAATATTGACATTTTATGTATTACTGAACATTGGTTGAAAAGTCATGAGGTTATGTTCAGTTTCAACAACCATCTTGTTGGTAGCTCCTTTTGTAGATCGCATGCTATTCGTGGAGGTTCTTTAGTGCTACTAAACAAATATCTTAAGTTTAAAGAACGGAAAGACATTGTCTGTCTGTCTGTTGAGAGCCAAATTGAAATAGCATGTGTAGAGTTGGAGCAAGTTATTATCATAAGCGTATACAGCCCACCGTCAGCTTCATTTGAGACGTTTGAAAAAGTCATGGATGAAATATTATTCAAAACATCAAAGTCAAGTAAAAACATCATGTGGAGATTTCAATGTTAATCTCTTAGAAAATTACTCTTTAAGTACTAGATTAACATGCCTTTTTAATTCATATAATCTAAAACAATTGTTTATGGAGCCTACTAGAATAACTGAAACATCCGCTAAATGTATTGACAATATCTTTGTAAATTCTAATATAAAAATTATCCATAAGGGCTTGATTAGTAATATAAAGTCAGACCATTTAGGTCAGCACATTCAAATTAAACAGCAACAAAAACAAAATGTAAAAAGAAAAATTACTTTTATACCTGTGACCATGCATCGATCTGAACAACTGAAATGTAAATTGAATACAAAATTTCCACCTCACTACTCAAATAACAACCCTAATGAGTCATATTGCAATTTTTTCAATGCATTTAGCAATATGTTCAATTCAATATTTACATCAAAGTCGATAATGGTCACAGATAATCTTAACTTTAATGAGTGGGTAACAGTGGGTATACATAGAAGTAGACAAAAATTATATGATCTTTATAGTGAAAAACATTATAATTTTAGTGAAGAATTTAAAGAAAAGGTTAAAAATTACTCAAAAATTTTTAGAAAAGTCTGCCATATTGCTAAGTCTAATTATATAAGTTCAAAAATTAAAAATAGTGATATTAAAATTAAAGCTACTTGGAAAATAATAAACAAAGAAACTGGAAATGTGAGTAACTTTAACAACCAATTTAAAATAAATTATAATAATACAACCTACAAAAGTGATGAAGATGTAGCCCAAGCATTTGAAACTTTTTTTACTGACATTCCAGTTTCTACCACAAAGTCTTTAAACTCTTCTCACCTGATCGCCGAGTCCTTACTTAGCAAAAATGTACCTAAATGTGATAGTAATTTTAATTTCCAATATGTGGACAGCAGCGATATAGTTAAAGCCTTTAAAATGTTAAATGTTAAGAAAACTGCAGATCTCTGGGGTATTTCTGTAAACATTGTAAAACCATTGCTCTACATACAAGCTCTGCTTAGCTTGGGGCTAGGTGATGCTGTGTGAATTGTCCAGCATTATTTATTTATTTATTTATTTATTTATTGGTAGACACAATCGCACCTGAGCTGGCTCTTATATATAATGAATGCATTGACTGTGGCGTATTTCCTGATCTAATGAAACACAGTAAAATAATACCTTTATTTAAATCAGGTTCTAAGTCGGACCCCACTAACTTTAGGCCGATATCAGTACTGCCGACATTTAGTAAAATTTTTGAAAAGCTTATTTTAAATCAGCTATCTAAGCACTTTGCCGACAACAAATTGCTTCACTGCAAGCAATTTGGCTTTACCCGCGGCCGTTCCACTACTGATGCTGGTATAGAGTTAGTCTCGCATATCTATGATGCTTGGGAGAGGTCGCAAGACGCTTTAGGTGTTTTTTGCGACCTTTCAAAAGCATTTGACTGTGTACACCATGAAACATTAATCGGAAAATTGCGCCACTATGGTGTTAGAGATATCTCTTTGGATCTACTTATTTCTTATCTCAGTAACAGGATACAAAGAGTTGATGTTAATGGAAAACGTTCTTCGGGATCTGTAGTCACAATGGGTGTACCGCAGGGATCAATTCTTGGGCCTTTTCTATTTTTAATTTACATTAATGATCTACCTCATCTTGTCAAAAACAATCATGAGATTGTATTGTTTGCTGATGACACTTCACTTTTGTTCAAAATGAAACGACGTACCACCGATTATGACGAGGTGAATAATGCAATCTCAGAGGTTGTTAATTGGTTTAATGTCAATAACTTATTACTTAATGAAAATAAAACAAAATGCATTAGATTTACTCTTCCTAATGTAAAACAGGATGCCAAGATTAAATTAAAAGGTGAAAGTTTAAACCTTGTAGAAAAAACTGTATTTTTAGGCATAACTTTAGACAATAAGCTTCAATGGGGCCCACACATAGAACAACTATCGGGAAGGCTTAGTTCTGCAGCATATGCAGTCAAAAAAATCCGCCTTCTTACAGACGTTGATACCGCTAGACTTGTTTACTTCAGCTATTTCCACAGCATTATGTCTTATGGCTTACTACTGTGGGGATGTGCTGCAGATATAGACACCGTATTTGTGCTGCAGAAGAGGGCTATTCGTTCTATCTACAATATGGGTCCCAGAGAATCACTTCGCACTAAATTTAAAGAAATAAATATAATGACAGTAGCTTGTCAATATATTTATGAGAACCTGTTGTACACCCATAAAAATATTGCTTCGTTTAAGAAAAACAGCGACAATCACAATGTAAATACAAGAAATAAGAATAAACTCGCTGTTCCCACTACTAGGCTCCATAAGGTGAAAATATCTTTTAAAGGGCAATGTATACGCTTCTACAACAAACTCCCAAGTGAGTTGCAGAAGTTATCATTGAATAAATTCAAAAACATTATTAAACGCAATCTGTGCAATAAAGCTTATTATAAAATATCAGATTACCTAGAGGACAAAACCACTTGGGACGGAATCTGCTCCAACTCCGTCAAACGTAACATAAGACAAAATAAAATTGTTAAATGATGACTATAACGACCGAGTTAGGTTCTTCTGTTCACTTCTTTTCCTAACTCGCGTGTCATCTGAAGTGAACAGATTCAATTATGTGCTTTATTCTATTTTATTTGTGTTGTTTTATTTTGTAATTTGTGACGCGTCAATAAGGTCCATGCGGCCGCACTGAATAAAGTATTTTTTGATTCTTGATTCTTATAACTGAATGATGCCCGAGACAAGGAGACAGAAACGTTGGTCGTCCGGCAGCAAGATGGGCAGACGATATTGATAAAGTCGCGGGCAATCGAGGGATAGGACTGGCCCAAGATCGTGGCAGATGGAACAAACTAAGGGAGACCCAGCAGTTGGTGAACTCGGGATGTGGATGATGATGATGATAAAGATAGTTACAGAGTGGGACCCACAAATTTAAAGACCACGCGGCCGGCCCAAGCTGGCGGGTTGAACTAGACGCCTATTGCCCAGAATGGCGGACTATTGCTCTGGACCAAGATAGAGAAAGGGAAGGGAGGCCTTTGCCCAGCAGTGGGATCCGATAGGCTGTTTAGATTTTTTGTAGAATGTTTAACTTGTACATCCATCCATATCTCAATATTCATAAGTTGACCTACAGCATTTTTAGGGTTCCTTACTCTAAGGGTAAAAATGGGACCCTATTACTAAGACTCCGCAGTCTGTCTGTCTGTCTGTTTGTCACCAGGCTGTATCTCATGAACCCTGATAGCTAGACAGTTAAAATTATCACAAATGATGTATTACTGTTGCCGCTATAACAACTACTAATACTAAAAACAGAATATAATAAATATTTAAGGGGGGCTCCCATATAACAAACGTATTTTTTTGCTAAATATTAATAACGGCAACAGGTAGACGCTTGATATATTCACAGACTAATGGTACGGAACCCTTTGTGCGCGGGTCCGACTCGCACTTGGCCGATTTTTAATATTTCACACAGCACAACTAGCTGCAAAACATCAAGTACCATGAGAACCAGGTGACAGATACCAATATACAATAATTATATAATTTCGTTCAGTCCGTTTCCCAGTTATAATAAATTCAAAAATTATGCAATCATTGTGCTCTAAGAGAGCCATCCTGTTAATATTCTTCGTCTTCCAAACGTGTTTCACTTCCTCATTCCAGTCCCAGCTTTCAAAGCATCACATTAGAAGGCCATTCGCAATTTACATGCCTATTCAGTATTGTGTGCACCCCATACTCCTCACGGTGTATTACCGGATATCCATACATGCGAAAACGGGTCAGGCCATGCCGACGCGCGGATGGATTTGCACAGAAAGCGTTAGCATTGTTCGAACTCGGTAAAATGCTTTCATTCTGGGCCTTTTTTATTATTGGTAAGATTTAAAAACTACAGACAAAATGTCATCCGTACCCTTCTTATTCTTATTCTTGTGGGGGTAACTAGATCTGCACTGACGTCCCGCATGGGGGTGTATTGTGCATTGTCCCCCGTGATGCTAGCCCGACCCTAGCCAGCCCAACTCCTTAAAGTACCGGAGAAGGACTCTGGGCCGCTGGCAGCATTCCCGAAGGATATTCAGATGCTATAGAAGAAGAAGGGCATGTCTCTATAAGCTCCTGTAGTCCCGTCTCCGATCTGGCGTCCTTAGTTGCGGTACAATGCAATAGCACGTGCTCCACTGTCTCCTCCTTCTCAAGACACCCGCGACATAGTCTACTATCTGTGGCCCCTGTCTCTAGAAGATGGTGGTTTAGATCGCAGGGTCCCGTGATGATGCCTACCATCATCCGTAGGTCTTGTCTTGTCATCTTGAGCAGAGTGTTGGTTATCTTTTTGTTTCTCTCTGGTATATCACTATCCGTACCCTTATTTGCTTATATAAAAAATTACCATAATCCTACGTTTGGCTCCTTACTTGAGGAGTATAGCATTCTGGGCCTTTACGTAGTTTGGGTAGTTTGGATTCAGATAACGAATTGATATACCTACATTATTGCAACCACTCTATATAGAGTAATTTCTAAATTTCTTCTTCGAAAGAGAATGTCATAATTGAATTTGGATGGAGTGGGTGCAAGAAGTAGATGAAGCGATGAAATGTTTGATTGAGGATACAAGCAAAAGAGGAGTGAGTGATGAGGTGACTACTACAAAAGAGAGCGGAAGAGGAAACCCTTGCTATCGCAAGAATGAGATCGACGATGATGATATCGTTATACTTAACTCCTTGCCATTTAATCCATCCATTTTCCATTATTGTGGTAGGCATTAATATTGATATTTTTAACATATTTAACCCGGTATTTATCGCGTTTTTTACATACCTTTATTACTGCCCGATGTTTCGATAGGATTAGTGCAATCCTGTATATGGATATCGTGGTCGCGGGTATGATATTGACTTGACGATAATCTTTTGGAGATAGTAGCAGAAAGCAGTTTCACGAGTGATTGCGGCCTGCGCTTGCGCTCGTTTTGGTGTTGACGAGTTACGAATTCTATGCGTTCGCGCTGCCATGCCGCCGCCGCCGCCTCACCCAGTTTCAATAGACGGCTGGGAAAGGAGGTAGCATGGTAGAAATACTTCATAGTAAACGTCTAGATTCTAGTGCTTTACGTGTGCTTCTTTTGTGTGAAAGTTTTTATGGCTCTATGGCACAAATGGGGGAACAGGAATCCGGTGGGTTGACAGGGTAATCTGGTATTTTGTTGATAGCGAGAATATTTAATAATTGTGTTAAATAAAAAAATGCATCCATTAACGCCCTGCGACTAGCATCAGATCATGGTGGATAGCACAAACTAAGGGAGGCATATACCCAGCAGTGGGTGAAGTCACACTGAGGATGATGAATTGATGACTTATTTGCATTTATTTCTTTACTGAGACGAGGTTATATTATTTAACTGTCAAAATTCTCAACTTTTACATGTTGCCTTAGAAATTAAGCGTTTGTGAAGGCGAAGGGCATAATTGGCGTAACACATTCAGCCTGATGAGGATTCGGTTGATGAGTCAAATCTTTTGGTCACATCTTTAACTTAAGTATATTCGAAATAGCTTTTGTAATTTATAAACTGGCTATTACCTACAACATAATACAGATAAACTGCACTGTTAAAGATGAATTACATAAAACAACCATGAGAAATAGACATTAATATCTTGAATTTGTTCGCTTCGTATATTATATTTTCAAGGAAAGGAAAGAAGTAAGAAACTTAAATTTCCTGTATAATAAATTTTTATATTTTTCAAAATCACGATCGTGTTTTGCCTTCGAAAACGGTGCAGTATGCAGAATACTGGTATCTCATCATAACTCATAGACAAATTCTCCTTTATCTTGGTTACACGCATTTTGCCCTTTGATTCTTTTATATTCTGTATAGGTAGGTACCAACTTCTGCATAGCTATTCATAAGTCCGAGTTGGTTTGAAGTCGTGCTCATGTTTTTTAAGTACACCATAATGTTCGTCATTTTCTGTCTGATTATTCGTTTTCGTGTCATCTTCCAAACATGGCGACTATTCAACCGTTACGTTTTGACAATGAATTTCAATACTGGAAATCCCAAGTGTGTTCCTTTGTCAAAAACACATTTAACATTGAAGAATGTAAAATGTTAACAAAGGTATTGCAGTAGACTGTTTGTTTCTGCGCAAAAGCAAGCAGCGTTTGCGCAGGTGGTGTGACGTTAATTTGCGCCAGAAAACCTTCTGATAAATAAAAAATGTTTAACACTCCTTGGTGTTGCAACAGTTTCGTTTTAAGATTTACGTTCTTTTTATCCTTAGTAAGTATATACCGAAGAAATGGGTTATAAAAAAATTCAAGAAGATATTGTAAAAGAAAGCAGTGAGTAATGAGATGGCTACTAAGGGTGAAGTAGGAAAACATGTGCCAACCCCACATAGAGTAGGGTAAGGGCAGGGAGTAGATGATGATGGTGCTAAATTATATATAAACAAGTCAGTTAATTGATGAAATAAATCTAAAATTAGATACGCGTACGAAACGATTAAGAAATCAACCGTGACTCAAATCACCGGTATATTAGGAGTGAGTTCAAGTAAGTTTATGTTGGTTCTCGTCTCGTTGGGCCAATTAAACCCAGACGATATAACAAATTGATCAAATGCGGAAATGTTTAAAGGTCATTCTTGACCTAATGCTTTATGACGAGAAATAGATAACCTAATTGCAGATGTTAAAATATTTTGAAGTGACTAATAATTAATAAGGCTTGGTATTTCATTTTCAAACATTTTATAACAAAATAAGTACATAATTAGTGTTATATTCGTTACTAGCGACCCGCCCCGGCTTTGCACGGGTGCAATGCTGATACTAAATACACCATCGCGGACTTTTTTGCAGACCTTTTTAATGTGTACAATATACTGTAATACATTACTTTGATCTATCTCGTAGGGTTCAGCCAGCGTTTGCAATGTAAGCGAAAAAAAATGTTTATTTACGACCTCACATTAGAAACCTCCAAAATGATCAGTGTTTCTCTAATATATTATGCATGTATTATACATATAAATCTTCCTCTTGAATCACTTCATCTATTAAAAAAACCGTTTCAAAATCCTTTGCGTAATTTGTCTGTCTTCCCGCAGTCTGTCTGTCCCTATATTTGTTTACATCTTTATGTAAACAAATATAGAGAAAGACAGACAGCGGGAAGCAACTTTGTTTTATACTATGTATTGATGTGCTTAGAACAAGCGTTATTGAAATTATGTTTAAAAACTAGTGTCAGGAGATTCAAAGCGCGTATTATTGATTTCGTAGGCCAGGTTGAAATTATGTTTTTCTTTCTAGTATTGACTTATTGCTTCCTCTGCATTCAGCCGACGAACCTGAGAGGACGCCGCAGGTCTAGCCTAAGCCATCTTTCTTGCCCCAGGCACTAAATCGTCCCGTGCAGCTTAGGTTACTAATTGCTTCCTGTGCATAATTCATCTAGAGACCTGCATTTCTGCATCAACACCAGTTTAAGCTTTTGGGGTTTATTAAATAATTCTGCCAATGTCACAGAGCTATTTTCCTTAATTTTCAAGGAAAATAACTCTGTGACAGTCAGGCTGGCTGGGCTAAGTAGCAGGTATCCTATGTCCCCCACCAGACTTTCAATATCCTTTAGTAGGTATACAATAACCTCTAGGGCTATAGTTTTACGTAGCGAACTTAATGACTCCATTAGACCTCAGGCTATCAGACCATAACCACAGAATAGTAATGTATACAGTAGTTTGACTCGGCCGTATTTTCGAAATAAATACCTACAGCCGCGCGGTACGCAAACATGCGATAGGGCTGCCCGCCTCCAGCATTTTAATTAAATTTGCCTACTTTGTGTTTCCATTTAGTTTTGTGATTGTAAATAAACTTTTTTTATATAAACAAATATAATACTTTGTGAATTGAATAGATAAATTGAAAATATAGTGTACGCAGAAGTACTATAACATAACATAGTTATGAATTATTAGAATAACCTACAATCTAAATGATATAAGATTATAAGACCCAGTACTTTTACCTAATGTTTTAAAGTTACACTCTTACTGATGAAAGCGTGATGTAGGTACCTACCTAAAATAACGCTTAACGTAGGTATTATTTAAAAATATTATATTTTTACCTTCTACGTAAACGAAGTCGTGGGTAAGAGTTAGCGTTAGCCCAAAGAAACTATTCCACGCGGACGAAGTCGCGGGCAGAAGCTAGTTAATAATAAATAAAATACCACGTCTTTACTTTGAATTATACAAACTAACAAAACGAAACACACATGCACCGAGGTTTTTACACAAGCGTACCTACCGTATCATGAACCGCATATAACTACATATTTCACTCGTGTCAATCACTTTCCATTACTCTATTCACTTTATTTAAGAATCCAGACATCTTTTTTTCGGGATATAAAAGGAAATACTTGTCCATTAAAAAGACACACATTATGTACCTACCTACTGGGTAGTAAGTAAAATTATTTTATAGTCTTAGCTTTCAGAGTTTCCAAGTAATCTAAAAAAAGTTATCTCTGGATGCGTTCTTGAAGATTTCATGCAACCAAAAACAGCACAATATATCCTACTCGACATATTAAATACGTAGGTAGGTACTTGAACTTATTTTTTGTGAAAAAATCGCGCGGTTATTGTTAAAAAAACAACATACCTCCGTTCGTCACTGCGGCACAGTCGCGACTGTTTAGGTCCCGAGCGGACACCGAGATCGAGGCGCGTAGGTATAGCTCGCGCTTCGTCCGTTTGTATGAAGTCGGAACACTGTATACACTGTGCCATAACCTTGCAGTGTCAATTCTGTACGTAGAATTTAGTGATATAGACACCTAACTACCAAAACAAACGTTACAAAAGCCACAAGGTTAAAGCTGTCATGCTACCCTGAGGCTATTTCGGACGTAGCGCCAGTACCCTTGCTAGCATTGAACTTCACCCACATCTTATATGCTGACAGTCCAAACGTGAGCCGACAAAGGTCAGACTGACAGAGTAGCAATGTTCGGCGTGTACCTACTTGGAGACTACGCACTAGTCAGTTGGGTATGAACTAGCGCATGCAAACTGATAATCGATAATCGGTAAATTATGGGTAATCAACTCGTTTTTGCCAGCGATAATTATAAAGTTTTAAGTAAGTGCCATGCCAACTTTTAATTTTGTTTGTATGTAATAAAACCATATTTTTGATTAAATAATGAGTTTTTCATTATCAATCACGAAGTATAATGTAAATTTCAATAAATTATATATTATCCATAATATGAAAGGTACCTTCATTATACCCTTAAAATAAATGTAAAGGACCGAAGTTAATTTAACGACACCTAAAGTTAGATAATAGTACGTTATTATGTAAATCTTCTTGTTGCGTGTAGATTGGACAAGTAGAGCAGATAAAAATGAAACCGAAATATGAATGTATGTTTCTTTACCAAAAACCTATAATTATAGATACTTATCAAAAAATAGAGCGATAAATATCGGATTATCGATAATCGAAAAGTTTCGATAATTGCATGCCTTAGTATGAACTTATTCAAATCAATTCACACTTTGGTCCATTAAGGAAATCTAATAAATATTATTGGTTTTGTTATGCAATGAGTACGATGGCGATAACAAAAGTCTATACAAAATACTAAGAAATTAAAAAATATATCTAAACATGTAAGCATTTGTGCTTAAATATATTTTTGAATTGGCGCTTAAGCAACTAACTAGTAGGGTACTGCTTAAAACCAGGCCTAAGATATGTATACTTTTATGTATTATAATATAAAAGAGCTTTGTTAAAATAACAACAAATTTGCTTTGGAAACAATTCCTCAATAAACAAAACACTTGCATTGTAATAGCTACTTACTAACAATTTGAATTACACGAGCGGACATGCGTAAGCTAAGCAAGCTGCAATAACCGCATTTTAAACGGTAATGAAAAAGGCTACTTAACAATCCACGTTCATTGCTCTCAGATTTCGTAAGAAGCCTCGGATCGGATCGTGACCGATCGGCCGCGAATGGGAGGTGCTTAGCACGTGCCCTGGCGTGCCCTGACGTGCCCTAATATTTCAAATCACAATGCATGTGTCTTATCTACATTCTTGTGTCAAGCTAGCGTCGTTTTGGCGATACTGTTATTGGAAAGTTGTATTAGGAACGCATTTGTTGGAATGCAATGTCAGCCATTTTGATTAAATTAATTTGGAGACGTGAACCAAAACTGGGACGATTTGACGAATAGTTAACTCTTAACTTAGACACAAAAGATCCGTCTAAGACTCACGATGAAACTATCATATTTGTGAAAATTATAAATAAGTAATATTAACGGGATCTAAATCATGATTTGAGTCCGTTTTTAGTTTTCCAATATTTCGACGCAGTTAGTTACACTCTTACTAGAATTTGACAAAATGTAATGTTTCAATATTACCGAAAAATCTTAGCGCTTGCGAACATTGGCAAGTACATTTCTATAATGTTTGTGATACAAAAACTATCACTGCTAGATCGCCTGCCGTTACTACAGTAGTTATAGTACGTTACTATGACATCTGTCAGATTAGTTACTCATGCTACCAAATTCTAAGTAAATGAAGCCCAAACTAGAGTCTCTGTAGTGTAGCATAACTAAAACAATTCTAAAAATGTGCTGTTGATAATATTGTGCAATATGTTCCATTTACCCAAAACTTTCCGATTGTGGGAAAATTTGGCAAACTTTTAGACAATTTAGTTACGTAAGAATACTTAATCGATTACAAAACCGCAGATAAAACTTTCTTTGTAAATAAATCTCCGAAACATCTGCCTGCTCTAATACATCAAAGTCGAAAACAACGACCGATCTAGTTTTATCAGATCTTTTACGTAATATTATCAAAATGGTGATGAAGATAATTATCAAACCGCTAATGATTAGAGGTAGAATATAAGGTGATACAATAAATCAGGCGGAGACATAAACGCCGATGACAGTGATAGATCGCAAAATAATTTGTAAGAAACCCTGTGAAGAAGTTATAGGAAGTGGGATATGCGTGTTTTGGATATGCGTTGTAACTACCGCTAGGTTTGGTCCCTTGCATTACGCTAAGCGTAGCTTCGTATACAATACGAAGAAAGGACACAAACATTTAGCTATACATGGTTAATGTATTGCAATTTTTATCTTATAGATAACTAGCGACCCGCCCGGCTTCGCACGGGTGCAATGCTGATACTAATATACTACAGAATATACCATGGCGGACTATTTTGCAGAGCTTTTTATGGTGTACAATAGTGATGTTTAGGCCAAGCGCGACAGTCACATGGCGTTGTAGGTGAGCGAAGATCAAACGATGCAAAACAACTGGTTACCAAATGTGTCAAAAAAGCCAAGAAAACACAAATCTAGACGTAATGATACGTAGACAGGGACAGGTTTGTTTTCTTTCTCCTTATCTTATTGCTTAACCATTAAAATCTCTATCTTTCATTGTTTGATGTATGTACATGCAGCTACTTAGGACATTAATTGATTTATGCTGAGGGTGGTATAGTGCTGGGGATGCCTCATCCATATCTCGCAGGTATTGCGGCTGGAAGCGGCCTGCATCCACCGCCGACCTGCAGACCTTATCATGTCGTCTGCCCATCCAGTTGGTGGACGTCCGTGGCTTCCATTAGATAACCTTTCGGCTTCATCGGCCACCTGTTCTTCGAGCTAAATGGCCTGCTCATTGCCACTTCAACATGCTAATCCGCAGGGTGATTACCTATTTCGCGACAGGTTTTGCAACAGGCAATTGACAGCAATATTGCTGTCAAATATCAATTCCTTGCTGTTCTCTAATACAAAATTGACATTTGACAGCAATATTGCTGTTAATTGCCTGTTGCAAAACCTGTCGCGAGATACGTAATCACTATCACCCCTGCCGAGTTTTTCTACGTATCTCCTCGTTTCTAATTCAATCCCGTAGATAAACCCCGAGAATAGCCCTCTCTATAGCTCGTTGAGCGACTCTGAGCTTATTTATAAGGCCAGTAGTATAGGACCACATCTCGATTCCGTAAGTCATCTCTGGTCACACACACTGATTGAAGACTCTCGTCTTAATAGTGAAGTCTTGATATTGTACTATTTAAAAGAAATGGGACTACGAAGTCATGTTGTCAACCTATCTATTTGACAATGAGACAGACATAATTCACATGTCAATTATCCCCGACTATAATATGAAACCTTGTGGTAAAGACACAGAAAGTGTTATATCCTGTGCGAACGTAAAGGTAAATCTAAACGCGACGGATAAGGCGTGGTACATAAAATGAAGAGGTAAGGTATGCTAAGAAACCCAAGTAAAAGCATGTAAGTAGTTCGAAAGTAACATTCAATTTGGAATACGAAACCACATGCCAATTTCTGTTAATCTGAGACCATAAGTAAAATATAGAAAAGAAACATATCTGATAAAATATCTTGACTGTTGTAATATACCTTGATGATTGTAGGATGGCTATAAGAAATTAATTCAGGCATGACTGCGGAAATCCATTAAAATATCTAAATGAACGACATATTACAATAGTAACAAATCCGCTAACTTATATCTAATGAGCTTTCAAGCGCTCTCAGTAGATATCATCATCATCATCTCAACCGTAGGACATAGGCCTCCCTCATGGATATTCAAGATCATCGCGTAAGAATTGCCAAACGCGCAGTACGGAATGTTGATACATGGAAAGACGTTGCTGCCCATCTTCCGGAGGTGTCCCTTGGCAGATTCTTACTGCATCCACGAGAGACTGGGAAAATACCAAACCTTTTTCATTATTGGTTACTTTAAGATACTTCTTCTTCTAGCCGTAGGACATCAACTGCTGGAAAAAGGCCTCCCTCATTGATCACTAAATACTGATCATGAGGGGTTATTGCTATACTCACCACGCTTGGCAGGCGGGTTGGCGAGCGCAGTACAGCATGTTGATACACGGAAAGACGCTGCTGCCCCTCTTGTGGAGGTATCCCTTAGCAGATTCTTACTGCATCCACGGGCAAGAAAGGAGAGGCAACACTCTACTGCCGGCACTACGTATTTCGAATAGAATAGAATAAAATAGAATAGTGGGATTCATGAAGATATTCAAAACGATCTTTGAGATATCGGGGAGTAACAGGATTAATTAGGATGCTGTAAAGGAGGGAAAGAAAGTGTGCGTCCCGGCGAAGTGAATTGATCTTGCTTCTTACTAATAATATAAATCCGAATTATGTGGTTTCAAACATCCATTCAACCACATAACCACGAATACGATGAAACATGGCAATTTTATAGTAAAGCCTACCACCCACGGGTTGCCAGCAGAAGCAGGTAGACTCCCCTCTCTTGCCCGTGGATGCAGTAAGAATCTGCCAAGCGATACCTCAGGAAGATGTCTTCCTGAGGTATCCCTTGACGTCTTTCCGTGTTCAACATCCCGCCAACCCACCTACCAAGCGTGGTGTGCCACAAGTGCTGATCACGAGGAGCATGATCAGCACTTGAAGATCCATGAGGCCTATGTCTAGCAGCGGACGCCCTACGACTAAAGGCCCTGTCAAACAGAGAGCGTAATTAGCGCGCGTCAAAGCGCTAAAGCGTCCTGTCCTAGCGCCGCGTTATAGCGTCGCGTTGTGTTGTAGTGTAGGTACTGAACAGGCTATAACCTGTCAAACAGCGCTAGCGCGCTACCAGTACGCGACGCTCTAGCGCCGCGACATGACGTCGCGTTGTATTTTATTACAGAACATTACATTAGTTAGCGCCGGGTGTGTTCTTCCTAAATTTTTAGTGAAAATGACTGAAAAGTTAATAGAATGCGTTAGAAAATACCCGTCTTTGTATATTATATGTGTATATACATAAGGAACAGTGCAATCAAGACATCGTGACTAAGTAGTAGTACCTATTCGTTATCGTGAGGGACGACTACTGAATAGCGTCGAAGCTTTCACACACAAAGTGTACGACGTTAAGGCCAGGACGCTTTAGTGCCTTGACGCGCGCTAATTACGCTCTCTGTTTGACAGGGCCTTAAGATGATAGTGATGATGAGTAAATATCCCGCGACCGCGTTCGCTACCGTTCGTACAGCCGTTTTTCATTCTTGAAAAAAATATGTGCACACATAACACGTGCTTTATCTTATCGTTGAAGGAAAACATCGTAAGGTCACCCGCGGCTCAGTTAACTTGATTCGTATTTACCTGACTAATAGCTGACCAAGCTGGAAGGATGGTATAGTACTGGGCAAGCCTAATACATTGTCCCAGGCAGCAGTGCCTTACATCATATGCATCATATGCTTACATATATACACATGCATAGTGCAGTCGCGTACAGTATGAATACCAGTTGCAGACCCTACATGAATCACCTATAATAGATGTTAATGGCCTTACCGTAGCCCGTGCATGTAAAGAAAACCCTAACAAGTGCTAAAAAGATATATAATCTACGCAAAATGTGTGATCACGATTGTATTATGTTACTTACGAGTATTATGGGTAAATCTATTGAAGCTGCTTCAGTTCAAGATCAAAATTGATTTCAATACAAACGATAGTACAACTAATTGGACTCTTATTAAATACCAAGGATAGTGCAGAAGAAGATAAAGTACAGATGTCAATTCTGTTGGCACACTTCCTGATTAAAGGTAATTAAAATTGCGTAGAATGGACTCAAATGGCTAATTAAAAGTGCGTCAAATGGACTCAAATGACGTTAAGCTATTGAGTTGGTGTCATTCTTAAATGAAAACTAAGCAATTTTTCGTTGAGAGCTGTAAATTTAGAAACGTCATGATGTCTAATCATAATTAGCTTATGGAAGTGCTATAACAGAATCGGTACCAATGTTTAAAGAAATTAGAGATTATTGATGAAAATTTTCAATCTGAAAATGATTTACAGCGCAATTGTGGTGAAGACTAAATAAAAACAAAAAAATAATCGAATATTACTTACATTAAAAATAATGGAAGTAATAAACATTGTGGAAAAATACAAAATCATCATCATCATCATATCAGCCCGTTGACACCCACTGCTGGGTATAGGCCTCCTCTTCAGCACGCCAACGTAAACGGTCCTGTGCAAGTCTCATCCACTGTCGTCCGGTTACCCTAGCCAGATCAATAAAATAGCAAAAATAATTTCGAAAGCAATTACCAATGAAGATAGATATTTAATGTTCTATCAATAAACAAATTCATTATGAAATAATCAAAACAACAACCTACATAGTTCAACAGAAACAAAACGTGAATTGACACGATAATCGGAGTACGAGAATAGGCCTTTCTATAAAAATGGTATTTACTCAACCATGGCATGTGTTCATCACGAACGATGAGCTAAGGCTTCAATTCATTCAGATGTAAGCAAGTATTTTTTCATCGCATTCCTCAAAAATCGTGATGTCAGTTATTATTAGTCACAACGTGGTCAACTCTATTAGCCTCAAAGGAATACTATTTCAGTGTTTTGCTATGAATGTAATTGGACAATTGGACGTAGATGGCCTCGTCCTGAGCTTGTGTTACGAGTAATAAGATTAAATTGTTTCATGTAACCAATTGTATCAGCACCTGTAGATCTAGTTTTTGTGCGGTGCTCATTATTAACGCTTTCAATGATTATAGGATGTAATCTAAGTGTTCTGGAGCGTTCGTAATTTACGTTCCTTTGAATTCTGTTTCTCTTTTTAGCAATGCAGTTTGGAAGTTAATTATATTAAAAAACAACGTTGTCGATCTATGCGTTTTGTGGTCTAGAATCTTGCGCTCAAAACCCACATTTGTATCAGTATCTTAAAGTAAACCAATAAAATATGAATATTACTTTTCTTATTTTCTAATGAAATTGGCACAGCTGTCTGCTTTGGAACTTCCTTTTTAATTATATATTTATGATTATATGCTTAAACTTGGGCTTGTACATAAAAGCGCTGGTCAGATTAAAAAAAGCCGGTTTCTCGAGACAATTTCTATTTTTAATGAGATATTTTGCATGCATATTTCGCGATTTAAAATGACACACCTCAGCAATTTTGATTTTGATTTGCGCCCTCCTTTCCGGAGAAAGTATAGCTTTGTGGTATCACCTGTCGATGTACATTTGCATATATCAATGAGGCATATCGAATTAGATGTGCAAGAGTCGTTATCTTCTTATAGGAAATCATCCTTTCGCTCCACCTGTCATGGATAGCTAAGATATCTCGCATCTCACAGCATGCAGTGAAATGTGAGTGCGTCACGCAGCGGAGAAAGTGTACTACAAAGGCGTACCTGCGACTGGTCCCAATTGGGTTGCGGCCTCGACTCTTCTTTTTCCATCGACAGACTCTTCCTACTAACCGGTTGCAAACTGCGGACAGCCACATTTCCGCGCATTTGTGAGCAATAATGTCGCGATAGCCACAATTTACTGGTTCTTTCGGTGCTTAGGATTTAAATTAGCCGAGACAGCGTCGTGACGTGGGTTAAACTGGTACTTAGCTGTCCAGGTTGCAGTTTGCAACTAGAATATCATTGCTCGCTACTTTTAAAATGCCGTTCAAGAGGAGTGTGGTTCCATTTATGCGAGATCACATCTATTAGCTCATTCATGCGGAGTTCTAGAGTTTTTGTTCGCATGGTTTGATGCCATTGAGCTTGACTTGTATTCTTGCTTTCGAATGTAAGGTTCAAATTACTGTACTTTCTTCCCATGTTTGGTTTGTCGCTGCGTCCGTTCGGTCACCAAACAGGATTCCTTTTAGTTGGTCTGAATAGTGCTGGGTGCATTGTTTAGCGGTGTCTTTATTCGTGAGGATGAAAGCCTTTTGTGCGGATGTTTCTACTTATTGGCTCGCTGGGTGTCCTTTACGGACTTTTCAATGGCTTCTGTCTGATGAGAACGTCGGCTAAAGCCGTTTGAATAATGAAATATATTATTTGATGTTATCTGTATTGCTACGCAAATTGCGAGCTCTATTTCAGCGCAATTGCACCTTTGGAAAACAAAGTATTAAAGTAGGTATAAAGTATAAGCAAACAAGATTTGAAATGGAAAAAGTCCATAGCAACTGGTGATTGTCACCCAAGGTGTCTTTACCTAAAACTGCAATAGATAAGTTATGGTAGCCAGCTAGTAACTTGACCATTATTCCAAATCTATCAGACTCTATGATGAAATAAATAAATAAAATGATAGTGTGACAATAGTAGCGTTTTTAAGGCATTACCTTACACGCTCTGTTTAATTACTATGAGTACGTACCTAAGTTATGTAAATAACATCGTAGAGAAATAGATCTCAAAGTAATTACGAAACATGAAGTGTTATGTTAGGTAGGTAGGTACACTACAAAAAGCATATGTGCCTACTAGAATATGTCCAACCGGAGGCGTTTTTATCATCAAGCATAGATGTTATTACAAGGATAATGATTGCAGCTTCTGAATTCTGAAAAGAAAAACAAATGAAGCGGTAGGTAGATAACTCACCTTGAATTTTACGGCAATCCTCGTCAGTCAATTACCTATCTAGGTTTGATAACAAAGATAACAATCACTTGCACTGAAATGTTTCCAGTTTACGTGGACAAACCCATAGTTCACAACACAACTAATAAATAAACTTGATAACAATCAAAATGTACACGGCAAAGTGAAAAAAAATAGAGGTTCAACAGTCTTGGTGGAATGCATTTTGACTCGTCTGATTGGTTTTAAATTACTATAACATTTTATAAAGTGTTTTATCGCACGCACATAAGAATTTATTGTAAGTGTTTGTTGTCTTAGAGGCACTGTAACGTATATTGTTTTTGAAAGTTTATATTTTTACGGCTGTCACTACGCGGGGCTCGACGCGCGACCGTCTCCCTCGACGGTTGAATTCAATATGGCGGTCGGCGGCTAACCGAACCCAACCGAAACGAGTGGAACGCAGTTTGAACGAGAGAGGGAAACTTTTGAAGGTTTTAATGATATTTTGTTTATGGATTTTAGACAAAGGGCCAAAAATAAGATTAGCTATAGTGGCTATAGTACCTACGTTTTAATAAATGAAGGTACTAGATTATTATGATAATTGTAGTAAAAAAGGAATCACTAGTAGACAACGGAGCTGAAATATTCCACAGTACAATTAAAATTACCTATTTATTTAAACAAAAAAATAAATTTGATATTTGTTATTAGACACATTTATAATAACAATGGTAGGAGAAGGGTAAGAGATGATGGAGAAAACAAACTCATAGAGAATATAATACTATTACTATAAAAGTTTATAAACTTTTTGCACAATTAAAACTTGATGAGCACTTCAAAAATTATATTTCAGTGACGTGCCAGCAGCGTCACTAATTAAACATCTAATGTCACAACAAAATCAACAAATGTTTATTATTAGTATTCATTTTTAATTTTGTAAAATTTAGGTTTTCTAAAATTATGGTCGGACACTGATTTTATAGACTGAAAAACTCACAATGGCTTTGGACCTCGTCAGCATAGCACAGCCTCATTACATCCCGGGGTAAGTAAAAAAAAAACTAAGGCCCTAACTATAGATGATTTATACATATGCGTCAGCAAGTATTTATGCTGTACGGGACGCTGCAGTGCCTAAGACATTATTTGATGGATTAGTCTTGCCCAGCACCTATACCATCCTCAGCAAAGTCAGCTATTAGTCAGAGGCATGAACATGTCAATACGTCCGGATAAGTACATGCTTAGTACTTAACGCTTTCTTTGTCTTTATTTGTTAGTTTTTATCCTATCCCATAACTTGTGTTCTCTAACCTCACAAAATGTCTTTAAAGAGTAGGTCCTCTAAATTTTAAATGCGCAAGATTGGTGAGTTGGGCTACGTATAATCACAGACCAGTGTTTATACTGGTCTGTGGTATAATTCACTTACCTATTGTCAGTCAGACAATCAAGTGCTCTGTTTAGATAAGTATGACGGCTTATGTCTTGCTTCTGATCACAGATTCATCAATATGTATAATTATTTATCTTCTTGATCAAACGAGAGGACAACTGCTTGAAATTAGCTTAACTGGATTACAAGCTCTCTTGGTTTTTCTGGTAAAATACTATTTCTGGTAAAACAAGTGGCAAATTCTATTCTATTCTTGGACGCTGGGATTTAATTGTTTTGATTTTTTCTAAAAGTACCTAAATAAATAAAAGAACAATCAAAACTTTACATAAACAAGCGCGACATACAATTCATACGAAAGAATTAAAGTGAAAATGATACCATAAACAAGTAGGTAATTTATATTTGAAAATAAATATACCTCGGGAACGTGATGGATGATAAAAGGTTGCGCAACCAACGCAAAAACCTCAAGAAAATATATTAACGCAATATAAACCATATATCAGCATTGGACATGGACACTGCCCTCAAGATGGTGTCACACCTTTGCAAAATAATTTCGAAATATTGCCCAAATTGACTAACTGGACAAAGCCATCAATATTGTTGGCAACGCTTCTTCAAAGAGATATGGGGCAAGCTTGCACAATGCAACTTGCAAAATCGTCACAAGAACTTTATGCGGTTTGACTTTGATAGCTTGCTTGCTTTTTTCTTCTTTATCTTGCCTTAAATCACCTAGATACTGCTACCGCTTATCATCAGGTGAGCCTTCGGCTTGACGAGACATTTTAATAAATAAATAATGCTGGACAAATCACTCAGCAATATCTAGCCCTAAGCTAAGCAGAGCTTGTGTTATTGGTACTAGATGACTGATATATTGAATACATTATACTACATAGATAGATATTTTTATTTTATAATATAAAAGAACACCCAGAACACCCTGAACAAATATCTGCAGATCATACAGACATTTGTCCCGAGGCGGGAATCGAACCCGCAACCCCTGGCGTCACAGGCGGACCTTCGCCCGCTGCGCCACAGAGCTCGTCATTTAGTAGTATATAAAAAAAACTTGCCTACCGCGCTGGCCTATCAACTCTATCGTAAAGAACACAATGCCTATCCAAGTATTTTTATAGTGTTTAATACGTAGATTTAAGTACCTTACCTAGTCTTAGAACGACGCGACGCGACGGCACGCTTTGAAACCAACATTGAACAAACGCGTTAATTTCTTGATATATGTAGGTACATCAAGAAATTATTTTAACACAGCCCGACATTACCCTGATACATGTATAGGCCTCTTCGTCGATTTCGATGACGGCGACCTTTTATTTACTCTCTGTTATGAGCCCTCATATGTCTCGCTAGAGCTAGACGCTCGCTAGTTTTAAAAGCCCTACATCAAGAGTGACAGTAGAGCTGACTGGGGGCATCATAAGTATATTGGGTAGGCGGTAGGAGGGCTTAGCTCTCTGAGCTCTTTGCTGTGTTGGCGTTTTTGTTTTGATAATTATAAGCTTCTAGTGTTGGCCTTCCATCGAGATTCATCTGCTCGTCTTCCAGCTTTGGCATATTATATACTACCGTTTTATTAAACGAGTGTTTTTTGTTGTGTACAGCTACACAGGTCACTGTCCAGAGTACAAGTTCCGGATTGGAGACACATATGGATCGACCACTCACAAGATCCTGCTGGATCCCAGCGTGCTGCATTCGGAGCGGCTGGTGCTCTCTGACAGGACTGCTGACGACTTCCAGGTATATTACTGTCCCACTTCAGGGCAAATACCTTCTTTCCTCCGTCGACCGAGACATGTTCTCAGTTTGCCAGCTGACCCACTCAGCGCCGCGAACCCAGAGGTGATTTTAACCAGTACCGCACTATTTCACTTTCAAAATTAACGTGAGGTTATACTATTAATTTAAAAAAACGGGGATTATTCGAGGCCTCATCATGTCATGTCGGCCCCACGCGCGGACGGGCATTCAATCCCATGACGATGATTTTCTTGAAAAATCGAAACGTGTCGGATCAATCTTCAACGTTACAATACAAATCCCCGTTTTTAAAAATGAATAACCTGCGGCGTCGAAGAATACACTCTTCCGTTCTAAGTTTTAATTTTGCACCTAGTTGTTAATCCTCACATCAAAATAAAAAATCCTCCGGAAGATGGGCAGCAGTGTTTTTCAACAACCCGTACTGCGCTCGCCAACCCGTCTGCCAAGAGTGGCAAGTATAGAAACAACACCCTTATGATCTTTGAGATCCATGAGGGATTCGTATGTCTAACAGTGGACGTGGACAGCAGTCTTACGGGTGAGATAATGATGATGATATTTGAGTGAAGGTCTCCACTAAAGTGTGTAAATTACTTAGCAGCTGTTTTAATTTTTCCAGATCTATCGGCCACCGCAAAGTGACGTCGACGTGGTCAACGCCAGATTCAGGAATGGAGATCCAGTTTACAAGCATCCAATGATTCCTGGATATGAGGGTATGAGCAAATTCGATGTGTACAAAGTGTTAACACACTTCAACACTTGAAATTAGAATCACTTTGTCTGTCTGTCCGTCTGTATTCGGCTTTACGAAATTAATATAAGTCCTAGAAAACTGTAATTTTGCCTGGGTATTAACTAATAAGAGAGTAACGAGTGTCGCCCCACTTCCTCACTCTTTTTTAACTGCTTTGGTAAAGGTAAAAACCATAAACCAACTTCTAACAACAGGTCTAGGTTAGCTTTTCGCGTGGCCCGACACGCACCTGGCCAATATTTCTTTTAACTTTTCTTTAACTTCAGCATATTGACAGTATTTACTGAGTTTTCTGTTTGGAGAATTCCGGTATGGATGGTAAACCGCATCACGTATTTGAGCGACAATTTCTCCGAAACAAAAAAAGATTATTATTAGCAAAAGATGCTATTATAATAAAACACGCCACACCATATTTCTGCACGCCCAGGATGACTGGCAGAGAATGCTTTAGCATTAAGTCCTCCTTACAAAATTGTTATGTGTTAAAGTGTTAAATAAATAAATAAAAAAGCTAACTTAACTGTTTTAGTTTTTTTAGAAAGTTCATGGTTAAAACTGTTTTTGAAGCTAGCAGCTTAGATTTTAAAGGGAACTTGAACTTGAAAAAACTTTAATATTTTGCAATAGGTAATCTTTGCACCCCTCAATGGTTTTAAAAGACCTATTCAATGTTGCCCACACGATGGAATAAACTGGAAAAAAAAACGTCCCAATCTTACGTGAATGGGAGGTACCTCAAATCAATTATGGCAGCATTTTTTTATTGTTAACTCGGTGTGATTATTTTTTGTCTATGAAAAATTATAGCTTTCTAGTACTAAGTAATAGTATTTACGTAAAGCCGCAGACAGACGGACAAACAAACAGACATAGCGAATTATAAGGGTTCTTTGTTGTATTACGTGACCCTAAAAACGGTTAGGTCAATGGAAAATTCGGTAAAGTACCTACATTTGAACAACACTTGAGGAAATTAAGACATACCGTGCATGTTTGGACCGGTCCATAGTGACTCAACCTCGAGATCAGACCTCTGAATCATCTAGCTTACCTAAGGACAGCTGTTAGTTGGTAACTATAATACCTATGTAGGCCTATAGGGCCTTTCCCACAAGGGATGACTAAGATTTAACCGACCGATCTCACTTTTGTTTAGTTAATAAAAATAGCATTTCAATGAACAAGAAATACTCCATTTGCTGATAAAATAACTGTTCCTAGAAAAAACCTATCTGGTGTTGATGTCCGGATTCATAACTATCTCATCTCTCATTTAGATGAAAACATGTGAGCTCGTCTCGCTGTTAAAATATTGGTAGGTACACTCATCAGCGCAATAATGTCATGGGAAAAAACTAATGGGAAAAAAAATCCCAGTAGTTCTGTCAACAGAACTACTCAACAGAACAAGTGAGAATTAATTCCCATTTGTTTTGTAGACAGAAGTAAGGGGAAAAAATATCCCAGTAGATCTGTCAACAGAACTACTCAACAGAACAGGTAAACGATGTTCACTGTATGGTTTGGGATGTGGGATGCGGCACGGCGCAGGGAGAATTAAGCTCACCCCGACTTTTCAATTTATACATGGACCGCCTGATTCGTGAGCTCAGCAGTGCTCAAGTCGGCTGTACCATCAATGGAATATTTGTAAACAATATCAGCTATGCCGATAATACGGTGCTGCAGATCATCGATCAGTGCCCTTAGGAACTGCTAGCCATTTGTGAGAGATATGCGGTGACCCATGGACTCAGATATAACGCTGGTAAAAGCGAATTCATGGTTTTCAAAGCAGGCTCTAAGACCTACAGCACTGTTCCACCAGTTAAGCTCAACGGCAGCGAGCTAAAACAAGTAGCACAATTTAAACATCTGGGGCACTGAGACACTTACAGATGTTAAGCTCCTTATGCTTAATGAGGGAACGTAGGGCATTATCCATCAGAGCGAACATGCTGGCCCGTAGGTTTGCACGCTGCACTTGGTCAGTAAAAACGACACTCCTTAGAGCGTACTGCCAGTCGTTTTATACGGGTAGCCTATGGTCATACGCAGAAGACCATGGTTCCCAAAGTCTCGTACTTAGCATTATAATTTACCTTACAGAAGATTTCAACGCGCGCAAACGTAAAAAAATACATTACAAAAAACAACTTTTGTCACTTGTACCATATTATCTGTGTTCTGTTGAATGCAGATGCGAGAAAATTACCCTAACGATTAAAATTACCTTTACAATGGTAAAAACTCTTTAACATCGTTACCGCAAGACATCAAATCTTTTACCTACCCATCATCTTTAATTACGATTAACTCCAACGTTAGCAGTAAGTTCCACATATATCTTAATAACAGATATCTTCAACTTTACGACCGCCAATTTTAATGAAAACTGTCGTGCTACGCCGATAAAGGTCTAGTTACACAATGCAAGTAGACTGTCCTGGATAGAATATAGTTAAAAATAAATCCGGGCAAGAGCGAGTCGAACTCGCGCACCGAGGGTTCCGTGCCATTATACAATATAATATATGATTGGTTCTTATTTGTTGGAGAACCTTGACAGCGCCATCTTTTGATGATAGCGGAACTTATGTAGATATACTCTTTCGATGATTTCTAAAAAACTATGCAAATTAGAGAATTTGCTATAATTTTCCCATAAATTTACATACACTATTACTATTAGCTATAAAAGTTTCACGAGTTTATCTCCACAAACTTCGGAGATAAGAGAGGGAACGGTCGTTTTTTTAACATTTTTGTAAATAACTCAGAAACGATACGGTTTAAAGGAAAAAAACTGTTTATTGATGTGCATATTAGGAAAAAAGTGTTATCTTTACTTTAACCATTTCAAATTTCAAGTCGTTAGCATCATTAGTTCTCGAGATATCCTCTTGTGATAGACAGACAGACATAGTGATTCTATAAGGGTTCCTTTTTACCATTTTGGTCCGGAACCCTAAAAAGACCGCTTTTAAGACAGCGAATAAGCCACAGCACTGCTGAGTAGTGACCATTTTTAAAATATGCTAATTATATTTTGATTATTTGTAATAATGTGACAAAATAAACGTATCTTCTTTATACATACCAACGTACACGATTTCAAGTTACTTTCTCTGAAAGGGTCAGTGAGAGACCCTACTGCCATAATGCCAATAGTGCCAAGGTAAGTTCATAGTTCATAGTGTGAGTCTACGAGTATATAAAGTGTAAGTAAAACTAGATTCAAATCCGTCCAATTGACTAATATAAAACTTAATTAGATTATTTAGACTAGCTATTAAAATTATCACACAAAGGAAAACTAATTAGTTCATATCTATCTAAAAAACTATGATAATATAAAGGAAAACTAATTAGTTCATATCTTTCTTAAGGGAACTAATTCTTGGGACAAAAAGAAGCTTATATTATTATCTTGGTCTACATCTATTCGTGTGTAGTTTCAGCTATGTCCGTAGCGTAATTTTTGCGTAAAGATGTAACAAAGTCAAATTTTCATACAAAAGAAAACTGTTTACGTATCTATCTTCGGGAACTCAATTTTGGAACAATAACATTTACGGTCTACATCTATACGTGTGTAAAATTTCAACTCAATCATTGGGTAGTTTTTACGTGAAGAGGTAACAAACCTCCTTTCATCTATACAAACAAACCTTCGGATTTAAAATATTAGTTTCTGTAATCTGTGATATTAGTGAGATTGTAAGCACATTTTATTTATTTATTTATTAGGACCACCAACAAGAGATACACAGATACAAAACAATTTAAAACTTAGGGACTAAGGGCTTAACTTAACTTTAAACTTTAGCTTAACTTTTAACTTTTGATTGCCACCGGTGAACCCCATGTATAGAAAATGTTATATTATAACATTTGAACTAAGTGCCCTTACATGTTAAAACAAAAACGTTTACACCTGCAAATTTTAGGAAGAAAATAAAAGTAGTGTAAAATTATTATGTAGGTAAATCAAGATTTATCTTTCTTGATTTATTTATTTGCGTGGACTTTACGTGAAATCACTTTTCGTCAAATCACCCAGGGCCCCAACTGAAAACCAGCGTAGCGTCTGAGCCTGTCCAGGTGCTACACAATGCTGAGTTGGGGACCCATTTACCCGCGCTACATCCTTTTCTTCCTGTCCGTATTTTAATGTGGGTTTTATTTGTGTTCTTTGTTTGTTTGTTTGTATGTGTAAATTTAATTTATTTTCTTTGTGTTTATATTGTAGGTACTCTGCGTGTGGTAAATAAATGATTTTCTTCTTTCTTCTTCTTCTTCTTTACCACGCAAAACATACATTTTACACAAATTTAGTTTACTTTGTAGCAATATGTGGTGTTGTTTGCACTCTGTTCCACATTTATGTATATATTATTAAATAATAACAGATATCTTGAACCTTACGGCCAGTTACGGCTGCTATATTTTTTTGATGAAACCTGTCGTGCTAAATATACATTATTATATACCTCCGTTTAGTTAGTTTTTAAACACTAAGTTTTGTTTTATTTCGAGTTTAATTTATTATAATTTGTTAACTGAACTGAACTAACCAGAGTTCAGTGTCTTATTTTCCTGTTTTATTTTTGCGTGAGGAAACATAAAATTCCTTACGTGACTTAGTTTAGCTGTAAGGTTACCACAGAAACATCAACGCTGAATGGTAAACTATCAAAAGCTTGGCAGAAGTTTTCTCTGTTATGATTCAATAGCGACCAAATACAGGGCTCCGCGGGCTACTGCTCCACCATAACAACGCGCCCGTGCACACCGCACTCAAAACGAGGGACTTCCTGGGCACACGCCGGGTTTACTCCTGGGTCACCCTTCTTACAGCCCTAGGTCATCGTGTGACTTATTTTTATTCCCGAAAATAAAAATTTGCTCAAAGGGACACAGTTTTCGTCGCCGAAAGATGCGCTGTCAGCGTTAAAGCAGGCTTTAAACGAGGTGTCTGCGGCGGACTGGAAATAGTGTTTCGATAACTGGTTTCCATAAAACTTTGTATAGAGTAACTTTGTATATGGTGGAGAGTACTTTCAGAAGATTCAATAAAAAAATATATTTATCCATAGAACACTATCTTATTTTCGTTAAATTTTCTGAGTATCCCACGTACCTACATGCTGTTTCGGCAAATTAACAAAAAAAACATACTTATTTAACTCTCACTCGCTCTGAGCAATCTTCGATTTTTCTGATATCTCTGCATATTATTATGGTCACTATACGAGTATTTTACGGCTTATATACGATCATAAGCAGCTTACTACATCTAAGTCCACGCGGGCAAAATCGCGGCCACAGCTAGTAAATAAATAAATCTGTTTTGTAGGCAAACTGGTACCGTGTAATCAAACCTTTTGTGCTCGTGTTACGGGACCTGCCCTTTCATCTGCCCCAGTTATGTCGCGTGATCATATTGCATTTCAACGGGACCATCTAATGGGGATCTGTGAATGTATTATGTTAGTCGTGGACATGCCGTGGGGTGCCGGCAGTAGAATGTTACCCCTCCTCTCCTGCCCGTGGATGCAGTAAGAGTCTGCTGAGGGATACCTTCGAAAGTTGGCAGGAGCGTCTTTCCGTATATTAACCTCCCTTCCTAAACATGCATTAAGGCCGGGTGCTACCAGATTTCATCTTTGTAAAACGAGTATTTCTCAATAACCATTGAACATAGAATTCTGAAATTCTTACATATTTCAGGATATTACCTACCTAGGGAATGGCAAAAATATGTGAATAGACTTGTAGCACAAGGGTTATTTATTATAGAAAAACTTGAGTGTAATATTTTCAAAATAACATTTATTTCAACTTTTGATTAATTAAACTATGTCGGCACGGCGTTTATTTTTGAGTTTTCTTTCTCCTTATATTATTTAGTTTCGTCCAAATTTGGGCTAAAATCAGTGTTGAAATACGAAAGTTTAGAAGCTTGTATTTTTGAAATAAATACTTTTTTTACGGTTTGGGGTGTAGGTATACAAACATAGATTATGACGAGATAAATTGATATAATCCTTAGTGTTGGATGGTTAACGTCAAACAGTGGAGTAGTTACCTTTCCACGTTTGTATGGAAAGATGAGAGACTCGTTCATCCTTAAGGGACTCTGGCAGGTACTTACATTGTATGCACTTTTTCATTTTACCAACTACCCTCAAAATCCTCAGGGTTCCTTCCACGTCTTAACGCTCACTACGGGCAGCGGTACACCGTAGCGGCCACAGAGGCCCTGTCGGAGTTTCAGAAGGCTCAGCTCAACCAACGGGCGGCAAGGAACCAGCTGGAGAGGGTAGTGGATCTGCAGGCTGGGAAAGGGCAGCCGTGGGATCTGGTGGATAGATTTGTAAGTGCATTGGATTGGATAAATTGTCTATGTACAGAAGGAAATACATTGAGAAAAGTTTTTTATTAGAAGGGGTGGAAAGGAAATCTAAAAAACCGATGATGGATGAACTTATAAGAAGTGGAATCTTAAGTTGCTGATGAATGGTGAATGCAAGTTAAGAAAGAGAAAATTACAAAGAAAAAATGGGGATGGATGAAGAGTGAATCATAAGTTGCTGATGAATGCTGAATGCAAGTTTAGAAAGAGAAAAAAAAATCGAAATGGATGAAGATTGTTACAGAAATACATCATACCTACAAGAAACAATAAGTTTAGTAACATATTCTTTACGCCGAAATGAGGACTAGAAGAATATTTAGTATGTTATGAGAAAAGGCCAAGAGCATAGTTTCTAACTCTTTGTGTTTCCTATTCAGTCGGCAACAGCGGAATTCAAGCTACCTCTTGTGACGGTCAGGCCAGAATGCGCGGGAATACTACGAGATTATCCCATGGACGAGCCGAAACTGTCGCCGGCCTCACACTCTGTTACTCCTTACTTTATGGAAAACGAAGATTCTGAGAAGTATATCAAGAAAGGTGAGAGTTTCTGCAACTTTGGTAAATCAACCTCCTTGTTTTGCCAAAATAGGTTGCAAAAGAGGTTGAGACAGAGATTATATCAAGATGGCGGTATTTGAAATGTCAATGAAATTGCCGTGTTTTAGATAAGTTGTAATTTTAGGGATTCTATAATATAATTTTAAATGTCCTTCGCGAAAGTACATTCATCGTTCGTGCGTGACCAAATATGGGGTTTTAACCCATCGGAATCCGTGCGTGAGTGGCCTACTTTGCTTTGTAGCAAAATCTTGGTTCACGCGTCAAGTTTTTCAATAAATGACTGATTATTCTTATTTATTTTTAGGTTTTACTGGTCATGTACCTTACGGTTTCCAACGTTTTGGAGAGACGTCGAAGAAGTTAACGAACTCTGCGCTCTGCGACTTCTCGTCCAACTACAGGAGGAGGCAGAGCACGGAGTGGGCCCCAGTGAACGTTGTCAAGTAAGTTGAAATCAGGACATAGAAGAATAATTTTTCGTACATGACTCGTGTTTGTAGTTCAATAGTTACATAAAAACACGAGTCATGTTGTACGAAACTTTTAAATTGTGCGCGCTTATTTTATTATGATTTTGGAACGAAATTCTTTAAGTCAACAAAACATGACATTGGCATTCCTTGATAAAGATGACAAGCAAAGCAAACTGACGTTGACGTATTGATCCGTGTGTGTTGTAACACGCACCGTCGTATTTATTTTGCGCAAAATAAATTGTAAAAATGGGGAAAAAAGACCCTCTACCGAATGTTTCCAAAGAGGAGAAAATGGTGATAGTGATATCCGAGATCATACAAGAGTTGCTGGTCGCTCATCGCCAGGGGAAAGATGTTAACCTCAACAAGATGAAAACAAGGATATCCTCGAAGTACGGCATGAGTACGTCACCGAGACTTGTTGATATCATAGCTGCTGTGCCGGCAGACGCTAAGAAGATCCTGCTACCCAAGTTAAAGGCGAAGCCGATTCGTACGGCGTCGGGGATTGCGGTTGTGGCTGTGATGTGCAAGCCGCACAGGTGTCCACATATCAACTTTACTGGGAACATTTGTGTGTACTGCCCCGGTGGACCCGACTCTGACTTCGAGTACTCGACGCAGAGTTACACAGGTTACGAGCCTACGTCTATGAGAGCTATAAGAGCTAGGTACAACCCGTACTTGCAAACTCGCCACCGGGTAGAGCAACTGAAGCAGTTGGGACATAGTGTTGATAAAGTGGAGTTTATTGTCATGGGCGGCACATTTATGAGTCTGCCTGAGGATTATAGAGACTATTTTATCAGGTAAGCATACCAAATATTAATTTATGTTCATCAATAATATTTATATTTAGGCATATTAGATAGTAAAGTGCCTAATGGAATACTAAGGGATGCAAATTCAACCTATCAAATACACATCTCTGATATTGATTTCACTGGTAACTTAGGCATTTATAGGAAACAGAATTGACAACTATTACAAATAACATAGCATCAGCATGTCCATCTCAAAACTACTTAGTTCATACGAAACCTACAATAATTATAAATTAAGATTAAGAGTATTCCAACTCTACTAATTTTGTTGTATGTTCCAGAAACTTGCATGATGCATTGTCAGGCCACACATCAAGCAATGTAGCAGAGGCTGTGAAATATTCTGAGAGAGCCAAAACCAAGTGTATCGGCATTACAATAGAGACTCGACCAGATTACTGTCTGCAGAGGCACATGACAGACATGTTGAATTATGGATGCACAAGGTATTTGGCTTCCAATGTGCTTGATTACATCAAAGCTTAAAAACTTACATTTATCTTTAGATCTGCTTGGTGCTAGTAAATTAATAGAATAAAGCATATAATTGAATCTGTCCACTTCACATCTCATGCAAGTTATGAAAAGAAGCGAACAAAAGAACTTTGTGTCTACTATGTATTGTCACTGTTAGATCACCTGCTGTTACTACAGTAGTAAAAGTATGTTACTATGACATCTGTCAGATTTGTAACTCATGGTACCAAATTCTTAACAAATAAAGCTAGCTGTAGTATAGTTTACTGCATATTTTAATACCAAACTATCCGCTGGAGGCACTGTGCAAGTTTTCATACATTTTTAAACTACAGATACTAGCGAGTATAGATTGTGAAAACTCATGGTAGACCTACTTAACTCAATAGTTATAGTCATCATTTAACAACAAGAATAGCAAGGTACCAAAAATAATGGTGCATTACATTAACTAGAATATTAATATGATTGCAATTGTAATAAATTAAACTGCTGTTTCAGGTTGGAGATTGGCGTGCAGTCAGTGTATGAGGATATAGCCCGAGACACTAACAGAGGGCACACTGTGAAAGCAGTATGTGAGAACTTCAACCTGGCCAAAGATGCTGGATATAAGGTGAATAAATAGTAACTAATAATAAATAGCACTAAACAGTATTAGCCAATACCAGCTGAAGGTGATGTTGGGCTGCAGATGATAATGTTTATACACACAGAACCATCTACTATTTATCTATGTTATCCCCGGGGGGGTGTAAATCCCCCCCTTTCGGGTAGTACACATATTTTGATACAAGTTGTATAATGAGAACCAAAAAATTATTTGAACTATTATACAGGTTAAGTTTAAGTGGCTGTGCATAAGCAAAAATTTAAACTAAGGAAAAGGAAGTACTCCAAAGGAATATTGGGAACAATCCTAGATGCAAATCATTATTATAATAATAATAATTATTTATTATTGTTATTATAATTGTTAGATGAAATTGGTTAGATTGTGTTTACAAGCAGTGACCAAATTAAACAGCTGTTAATTACAATTACAGATTGTAGCCCACATGATGCCGGACCTGCCAAACATCGACTATGAACGCGACATTCAACAGTTCAAGGAGTTCTTTGAGAATCCAGCATTCAGAGCAGACGGCCTTAAGATATACCCGACGCTGGTCATCAGAGGCACGGGGCTGTATGAGCTGTGGAAGACGGGGCGGTATCGGAGTTATCCGCCGTCGACGCTCGTGGACCTGATCGCTAAGATCTTGGCGCTGGTGCCTCCTTGGACTAGGGTGTACCGGTCAGTAGTAGTAGTAATTTATACATCAGAATTGAAGGGTGCGTTCGCCCCGAGGCACAAGGCTCAGGAAATGAGCAGACCTAACCTGACCTAGGCAACAAGCATGAATAGTAATTTTTTTTTCTGTTTTAATCTGCTATTGCACTTTTAGTTGATGGTTTGTGTGTTTTGTTACATGTCAAGTGAGCTATCTCCCAAACTTGGACTACGAATTGAGGAGTGACTGTTGTTCTGTTGCGACGACGACATAGCAAAATTTTAAAAAATGTCTAAGTACTTTTCTTTATTTCAGAGTGCAACGCGACATTCCCATGCCCCTCGTATCCTCTGGCGTCGAGCACGGCAACCTTAGAGAGCTGGCCCTGGCGCGCATGGCGGACATGGGCACCGACTGCAGAGACGTGCGGACGAGGGAGGTCGGCATACAGGAGATACACAACCGAGTGCGGCCGTATGAGGTGAGTACATACATAGTGCCCTCTGGTATATAGCACGGCAACCTTAGAGAGCTGGCCCTGGCGCGCATGGCGGACATGGGCACCGACTGCAGAGACGTGCGGACGAGGGAGGTCGGCATACAGGAGATACACAACCGAGTGCGGCCGTATGAGGTGAGTACATACATAGTGCCCTCTGGTATATAGCACGGCAACCTTAGAGAGCTGGCCCTGGCGCGCATGGCGGACATGGGAACCGACTGCAGAGACGTGCGGACGAGGGAGGTCGGCATACAGGAGATACACAACCGAGTGCGGCCGTATGAGGTGAGTACATACATAGTGCCCTCTGGTATATAGCACGGCAACCTTCGAGAGCTGGCCCTGGCGCGCATGGCGGACATGGGCACCGACTGCAGAGACGTGCGGACGAGGGAGGTCGGCATACAGGAGATACACAACCGAGTGCGGCCGTATGAGGTGAGTACGTACATAGTGCCCTTTGGTATATAGCACGGCAACCTTAGAGAGCTGGCCCTGGCGCGCATGGCGGACATGGGCACCGACTGCAGAGACGTGCGGACGAGGGAGGTCGGCATACAGGAGATACACAACCGAGTGCGGCCGTATGAGGTGAGTACGTACATAGTGCCCTTTGGTATATAGCACGGCAACCTTAGAGAGCTGGCCCTGGCGCGCATGGCGGACATGGGCACCGACTGCAGAGACGTGCGGACGAGGGAGGTCGGCATACAGGAGATACACAACCGAGTGCGGCCGTATGAGGTGAGTACATACATAGTGCCCTCTGGTATATAGCACGGCAACCTTAGAGAGCTGGCCCTGGCGCGCATGGCGGACATGGGCACCGACTGCAGAGACGTGCGGACGAGGGAGGTCGGCATACAGGAGATACACAACCGAGTGCGGCCGTATGAGGTGAGTACGTACATAGTGCCCTCTGGTATATAGCACGGCAACCTTAGAGAGCTGGCCCTGGCGCGCATGGCGGACATGGGCACCGACTGCAGAGACGTGCGGACGAGGGAGGTCGGCATACAGGAGATACACAACCGAGTGCGGCCGTATGAGGTGAGTACATACATAGTGCCCTCTGGTATATAGCACGGCAATTTCGATAACCGAGTGAGGCCGTATGAGGTCAGTATCTGCTATATAGCACGGCAATTTCGATAACCGAGTGAGGCCGTATGAGGTCAGTATCTGCTATATAGCACGGCAATTACGATAACCGAGTGAGGCCGTATAAGGTCAGTATCTGCTATATAGCACGGCAATTTCGATAACCGAGTGAGGCCGTATATGAGGTCATTATCTGCTATATAGCACGGCAATTTCGATAACCGAGTGAGGCCGTATCAGGTCAGTATCTGCTATATAGCACGGCAATTTCGATAACCGAGTGAGGCCGTATGAGGTCAGTATCTGCTATATAGCATGGCAATTTCGAAAACCGAGTGAGGCCGTATGAGGTCAGTATCTGGTATATAGCACGGCAATTTCGATAACCGAGTGAGGCCGTATAAGGTCAGGTATTAGACGAGCTCTGTGGTGCTGCGGGCGAAGGTCCGCCTGCGACTCAAGAGCTTGCCTCGGGACAAAAGTCTGTGATCTGCAGATTTGTTCTGGGTGTTCTGGATGTTTTTCATTATATAATAAAAAAAATATATCTACCTATGTAGTATACCGTATTAAGTATATCAGATATGTAGTACCCATAACATAAGCTCTGCTCAGCTTGGGGCTAGTTGATGCTGTCTGAAGTGTCCAGCATTATTATTATATTTTATTAGACTAAATGACGCGACAAGCCACCTTATGTCTCATCTATTACAACTGCAATACCGCGGGATCTCGCTCTCTAAGCACGTGACCAACGCTGCATTGCATTGCGCCCGTCACCCTGAGACGTAGTGGATACCATATTTGTTTAAAATGTAGGAAACAACGCCGATCAACTATTAATTTACTAATAAATGTAAATAGCGCTGTAACTACAAAGAATTGAAATAAGGAAATTGGTTTGGTGTAATGTTGGTATGCAGTATACTGCAAGTATCTTTTAAAAAAAATGTAAATTCCAATGCTGTACAAAAATTTCTAGTGGTCGTAGAACCACGAGGATAGGCCGTTCGATGCAGGATTTTTTTCTGACGCTAAATAAAAAAAAATTGGTTGGGGTGTAGCTTAAAGCAGGATTGCTTTTTGCCGTCGATGTCTTTATAATCTATGAAATTATCAAATGAGTATTGAAATACCAACGCTGTCTTTCCAGGTAGAACTAGTCAGGCGTGACTACGTAGCCAACGGCGGCTGGGAGACCTTCCTGGCCTACGAGGATCCCAAGCAGGACATCCTAGTGGGCCTGCTGAGGCTGCGCAAATGTGGCGCTGACACCTTCAGGCCGGAACTGAAGGCCGGGCCTGAGGCGGACTTTACGCAGTGCAGTATTGTGAGAGAGCTGCATGTCTATGGATCTGTTGTACCGGTGAGTTTAATTCCAATGGGGAGCTACGAGATCTGCACTGACGTGACGTTCTGCATTGAGGTGTATTGTGCATCGTCCCCCGTGATACTACCCCGACCCTAGCCGACCCAACTCCTTGGAGTACCGGAGAACTGGGCCGCTGGCAGCATTCTATGAGCATCCCTGAAGGAAATGCAGATGTTGTAGAAGGTAACTTTATGAGCTCCTGTAGTCAAAACCGATCTAGCGTCCTTTGTGACAATACAGTGCAGTATCACGTCCTCTATTGTCTCCTCCTTTTCAAGACACCCGCTATGTCCACTGTCTATGGCCCGTTGTCTTGAGAAGTTGTTTGAGATCACAGTGCTGGTGAGTTGATCATTATCATAATCATCTTCCTATCCGTGTCGTGGGGTACCAGTAGTGGAATGGTGCCCCTCCTTTCTTGCCTGTGGATGCAGTAAGAGTCTGATAAGGGGATCTGACTCCGGAAGGTCGGCAGCGTCTTTCTGTGTATCAACATCCCGTACTGCGCTAGCCAACCCGCCTGCCAGGCGTGGTGAGTAAGACAACTCCTCATGGTCACTTGGAGAGCCAAAACTTTCACAAGAATTAGGAGAAGAGCTCCTCAAGACCTAATACGAATATAGGAGAACCATAGAAGTTGGATGTGCCACTGGGCTCATACCATGCCAGGCGTCGCGGAACTACACAACTATCGCTTGATGCCCAATGGGCAGATTGCAAGAAGAAAAAGAGATTTAAAAAAAAAAACTTGGAGATTCATGAGGTCTATATCCAACAGTGGACGTTCTACGGCTGATAGGTTGTGCCGGTGTGTTGATCATCAACTTCCTTGCCTATGAGGATCTGAGCAGGGCATGCTTGTAGGCCTGCTGAAGTTTCGTAGATGTGGAGCTGGCACGTACATGCCGGAACTGAAGGCTAGGTCTGGTGCTGACTTCATTTAGTGCAGTATAGTGAAAGAGCTGCATGTTTATGGATCTGCTATGCCGGTGTGTTAATCATCATCATATAGTAGCACGTCCACTACTGGACAAATACCTTCCTCATGGATCTCCAAGTACCTACTGATTACGGGAAGATTATTGCCGTTCTAGCCACGCAGGTTGGCGCGCGCAGTACGGGATGTTGATAGACGCATAGTTAACTAGAATGCATCGTGATACCTTTCACCCAGCTGTGGGACTTATGGGCCGTGGACGATGATGTCTTTGATAATCTCGCAGTTTATTTCTGGGTAGTTCCTAAAATTCTTGTGAAAATTTCAGGTAAACGCAAGAGACCCGACAAAATTCCAACATCAAGGTTTCGGAATGCTTCTGATGGAGGAAGCGGAAAGGATAGCCCGAGAGGAGCACGGCTCAGACAAAATGGCGGTCATATCCGGTGTCGGTACCAGAAATTACTACGCCAAAATCGGCTACCATCTCGAAGGACCTTATATGGTTAAACTGTTGCAAGATATCGAATCTTAATCGGCTTATTTTATGTTCTCACCTTGAGCTTGAACTATCTTCATATTGTCTTAATGTTAATGGAATTTATATGATGAGATGTGGTTGTTATGAGGAAAGGAAATGGTAACATCACGATTGGTTAAGCATATTATTTTTAAAAATAATGTTGTATAAATACATAAATAAATGTTGGTAGAAATATGTTTTTTTTTACTTTTTGGTCCTTTCCAGGTAATAAAATTGTATATACAAGTGCATCAGCGAAGATGGTTCATTTGTTTGTAAAAATAACAAAAATATACTGTTTGTTAAAAGTTAAGGAAGCTCAGAAAGTTAACTCATTATTATGACAGCCTAATGCAAATTTTACCTATTTTTTTTTTCTTCAATGTATTGATTTTGAAGTCAGTAGAGCGGTGTGAAGTCAGCGCTGACTCGTATATTAAAATTTTTTGAAGTCAGTCGGCGCCCCCCGCTTCTTGCGCCGCTACTGACTTGTGGACTGACCCTGTGTAATCCATTTTTTGACCCCACACAGCATGTTGATAAAATAAGTTAATTACGCCATAGCTGCACCTAACTTGATTCTATAGTAACTTTTGTGACTTATTACATTCATATTAAATAGCGGGAATGTTCACGTACTTGTTATTGTGAACCGCGTTCCGAACCGAGTTCACCCTGACGAAGGCCCTCGATAAGGGTCGAAACAGTTGGTGCCTCCACCAACAATAACAAGTACTTGAACATTCCCGCTATTTAATATGAACAACTTGATTCTTTTTGCGTTTTCATAAATATTTTTACAGTTCAACATATCGTCGCGCCTGCCACAATCGTTGTTTTTGAGCAACTTTTCAGGTGGAACAACGACGATATACAAAACATACGTGTGTGTGTCAAGAACAAATGTATTTCTTCTTATAATCCTGCTTTTACCGTTATTTACAAGATTAATCCTCGCAGGCCTGATCCCCCGCTCTCCATCAACCCCACCGAGATCTACCACAAGCACGTCGGTATGCTGCCCAACTACGCCGGCCACGTGCCCGGGTGCATGTTCAGGTGAGGCGAGTCGAACAGTAAACCCCGCAGGGTGATTACGTATCTCGCGACAGGTTTTGCAACGGGCAATTGACAGCAATATTGCTGACAAATGTCAATTTCTAATACAAAATTGACATTGTTTCAAAACCTGTCGCGAGATACGTAATCACCCTGCCGATCTGTCATGCCGTGCTGTGTCGGTGATTAGTGTACCTATACAATATTTGCGTGCATCCTCTCCGCTACATGATATGGTGTAATCCCTACTAACAATACAGGTATTATAATATGTGTACTAAGCCGAAAGAGGTTGATTCTGACCACCCCAAGTAACAACTTTAGTGCTACGACTTTTCAGGATTCGGTAATTTTCATTCATGAAAAGACCATGCTTAAAAAAAAATTGGTTCTCGATTTTTTACCCTTTAACGTGTGTATGTATGTGTTCCGCTTTCACGTCAAAACGGCTGAATCGATTTTGATGAATTTTAGCACAGGAATAGATTAGACCTTGTAGACGGACATACTAGGTTTCTTTTCGTTGTGAAAATTAAACTGGAAGGGGGTCCCCCCCCTTAGGGGATGAAAGTTTGTATGTAGGTATCTTCCTAAAAAACTTGACGCGGGTGAGGAGAGGTTTATGACCTCCCGGCAACTTTGGAAATATTTTTTCTCCTGCTAACTAAATACGAGACCTAGCTTGGGCGCCTAAAGATGTTGAAAACTTTATTTAGTTACGCCAACGAAGTCTTGAACCATTAATGGATTTAGCCATTAGCTGCCATTTTTTTTGTAGGTCTGATCTGTACTCACGTGGTCATGCACCAAGCGTATCAATTATTAAGGTACGATCCATACCCTCGCTATTAAAAGTAATGGTGCTATTCCACTGTTCGTATTCAGCATAAGTGCATGCCTACAGAATTGCAGATACTTGTCTCATTCTACGCCCAAAACAGAGTTTACGTACCTACATTTTATAAAGTGTACTAGCGTTCGTTCACTAAGTGCGGTTTCAGACTAGCGTTTTCGGTTTTTTCGGCATGCGCGCGCGCTACAGTACACTAAACGGAGTGTTACATAGTCTTTGCAGTACACGGGCATATTTCTACGTATTCGTTCGAACCGGTAGTGGTGTCAGTGGGGGAAGCGGGCGCGCGGGGAGGTCCAAAATAATTGACACGTATCGCAACCAATCGTATCGATTCAGCGATATATCGCAACGTCTTGTATCGATACATACAATATTTAGGTATCCATTTGATAAACAGGTTATAATGAAACAAAGTATTAATTCGAGAGTATTTTTTTTTTTTAAATGGAAGTTATACCTATTAGAATATTTAACAATTCCTATACGCGTTAAGGCTACGTAAAAGCAAGAGTAGACAGGCGGCGTCTATCTGAAAGTGTTTCCGGCTAGTGAAAACAGCGTTCAGATGGCACTGAAGTCGCAACCACTGATAAATATCGAAGTGCCGGATATGATATATCGATGCTTATTGTATGGTCGTGTATCGATAATATATCGCATTGCTATGTATCGATACAGCATAATATCGATTCTTTCATAAGAGCATTTATGCGCGTCAACGCTCGTACGAGTAGCAAGCGCGGCAAATGGCGCGCTTACATGCGCTTTCAAAATGTGGGGGTTTATCCGGGTAATTTTAGCCAGGGATTCTTCAGTAAAAGGCTTCTTGATGGTCTATTCTAGTTACTACACGATTATGAAACGCTAGTCTGAATCCGCCCGTGCTATGCATCATTATCATAAGCTTTATTTTGCAGGTTTGGAAACACGTACGGGAATGACACTAGAGATGCTAAGAGATGGCTGCGTGGCGATTTTGCTATCTAAATTGCTGGTGTTTTGAACAAAAAAACTATCGACTTAATACCTTGTCGGGAAGGGGGCGTTTTCAGTAAAAAAGTATTTCTTACTGGAACTTATAGATGGAACTAGCGAGCTAGTAAGGTAACGATAGTTCTGCCATTTTCAAAGGTTCTGCGGATTTTTTTTTTTGATGTATTTTTCTTTTAAATAAAAACGCTTTTGACGTATTTGCGTTCTTCTAATCAAGGTTTTAAGTTGGATAGTGTGGACGCATGTTTAAAATTTGTAGTGACTGCATTTTGGGCGAATGAAAATTAAATACGAAGTTAAGAATTAAAACAATATAAATAACGAAACAAGAATTATTTTTAACGAGTATAAATTTGTTTATGTACAAAATAATAGTAATATGAGACCTTGGACACATAGAAAATTGAAAAAAGCCGATTAGTTTGTATAATCATATATAAATTCTGAAAGTTGGATATCGGCCTTAGTTCTTCTTAGCATTCCATTCTTTGAGGAGCTTTTCAGTCAGCTGAAGGTTTTCATCTTTCTGTAAATAATAAATTAAATTTAGTGACACACCATGAACATCAGCTTCAACTCTAAGAAGTCGTAAGCGCCACCGTCATGGGTATACAACAACAGTCCGTTCTGCTGGTCGGTTTTGAACTCAAGTTCCAACGTCCCGTTGAGCCCAGCGTTCCATTTGCGGAACTGCGAGTACGGGTTCTGCTTGTCAAGGACGAAGGCGAGGTTCCGGTTGAATGTGAGAGACAGGAGTTTCCGTTTCATGTTCTGGGATCCTGTATACCTACCTAGGAGTAGATTTGTGGGTGGACAGGGTGTAATATTGTGATGGTGTACTACCGGTGTATCAATAATCTGACCACCCTACCCACCCTAGGGTGGTAATCTGACCACCCTAGAAACTTTAGTTTTACGACTTTTCAGGATTTGAGGATTTTTCAGGGAACCTCTGGCGAACTTCTTAGTATCTACCGCCTTGTAAGCGTCTCGCTAAGTACGGCTAAGTCTTGGTAGCGCGGTGATCGCCGACGGGGTAGCGACCGAATCCGCAGGCTAATAACGTATGTATCTCGCGACAGGTGTGCAACAGGCGTAAATCTTGCGATCATGGCTGTCGAACGTCTATTCCTTGCTCGTACAAAATTGACGCTTGACAGCGATCGTGATCGCGAGATTTAGAGAGCGATAGAGACGCCCGTTGCTAACCTGTCGCGAGATACGTAATCAACTGACCAGGAACCCGCAACTCTGTCAAGAGTTAGCGTGGTGTGGTTTGTCGAGGCTTTAGCGCTAAGGGAGAAAAGTCCACCATTATTATTTACCTTGATAATATCTAAATGAATAACAAATCCGCTAACCTACATGAGAACTTGAAAAAACACTCAGAAAGAAGCGTGTTGCCGCTTCGACCGCCGAATGGGGATAGCCGATGGACGAAGCGCTACTTCCGGTCATACTATTACGGTCAGTTGTCATACTATTTTGTCATATCAGTACGAAGCAGCCTCACTGTTAGGCATCGCCCGCCCGCTCGGTCTAGTTGTCGCCTCTTATGGTATCGATGGTGTTACCTGCAGTTCTTCGTTCTCTGCGTTGTCGTCGTTTCTAGTGTATTTCGTTGATTTCTCCTGAAGATGACTTGTAAAGAGGCGAAACACATGTCGTATTATTTTTAAACACAAGGCTCGAGCAGACCGGAAGCGTATGCGTAGACGTGCACGTACCACTGAGTTGTAATGTATGGAACTGACATATGACGCGCACGTCTACGTTCGGCAAGCGGTGTGTCCAGTCTCATACAGTTCCATACATTACAACTCAGTGGTACGTGCACGTCTACGCATACGCATCCGGTCTGCTCGAGCCTTTAGTGTTTATGTAAGAAATCAACGACTTCAGGAGAAATCAACGAAATACACTAGAAGCCGCTCATTATAAATATTTTTTATTCATTTAGATATTACTAGCTGACCCGGTGCCCACTTCGTTGAGTGGTAATTTATAGCCAATTACAATCACAAATAATGTGGCTTTCTATTAGTAAAAGAATTTTGAAAATCAGTTCAGTAGATCCAGAGATTACCCCCTACAACCTCACAAACTTTATCTATACAGGTCGCGCGATAGTTAAAGATCGCTCGGCAAAAGTATAAGGGGTATGCGCAGTATTCAATTCTAAGGTCTATTTGGTGATGTGCGGGGTGAGGGGGCGGGTGTGCGCTGACGGCGTCACGTCATTGGTAGATCAGTCGCTCTCAAGGTCTCAAGGTCACTTCCCGCGTTGCGTTCACGCGTCTCGATTCGTGCGCGATTGGACACATGCGCCGATTGCCCCCACTAGATTCATCGAGCGATCTTAAACCACCGCGCGACCTATGTATATATGTAGATAATGGATTTCCGCATAATCTCGCCAGAATCAATTGTTTACCTTGATAAAGCAGAACCTCGCGTAGTCCTCTCCTAAATGCTTGTGTCCCTCCGAGTAGAAGGCGGTGGGGGGGATGGCGAGCACGCCCGCCTCTTTGGCGAACTTCTTGGTAAACTTGTAGTCTTTGTACTTGTCTCCCTCGGTGGACAGGTCGATCTTGTTCGCTGAAACGGTAAAAAAACATTTGCAGTATTGATGTGATGCAGTAAGATCCTGCTAAGGGATACCTCCGGAAGATGGGCAGCGGTGTCTCAGTATATCAACATCCTGTACTGCGCTCGCCAACCCACCTGCCAAGCGTGGTTTGTATGGCAACTCCCCCTTATGGAGATTCTTGATGAGGCCTGTGTTCAGTAGTTGACGTTTTACAGCTGAAATGATCACTTTACCAACACAATGGACAAATGAAATCATACAGCGTCTGGTGTGAGAACTAACAACTCTTGGTAGTTTTAAAGTAACAGTTGAGATAACACAGTTAACAGTTGGTTAAGTGCCTTATCCATAATAGCGCAGTGCATCAATATATATGCTATAAATATACTGCGTCTTATTACTATAAAATTTAGACATTCATAGTCTAACATTGAAAATTACATTTAGTTTGCAAATTACCCGTCACTTGTGACATTTTCTGTCTGTACAGTATGCGTTTGATTGGAGTTGCAGATAAAAATGTCTATTTAGCCCAAAATACGTTGTTGGCACAACTTGTCTACCTCGAACTCCTCCAACAAATTACATATCCTTACTTATTTTTGATGGATGACCCACTGCTGTGCAAAAGCGTTTCCTCCAGACATCATGATCCTGAGCCGACCAGCCGATTAGGTAGGTACTAGTCCAGTTCGCCCGCCATCCCCGTTTGTGCCGCCTATGGCTTTAATATAAAAAAAAATTGCCGTCACGGGACGCCTGGCAGATGTAAACCATTTTTACCACAGTCGCCACAGTTCCTAGAGTAGCCCCAGTTGCCGTAGTCACCACAGTCGCCACAGTCAACACGATGGGCACAATTGACGAATGACAGTCGCCCTAATTCTAACTCGCCCATCTCCAAGCATCACGCATCACCTCTCGTCCGACCGGTTTTCATCATCATCATTTCAGCCGTTAAACGTCCACTACTGGACACACTTCCTCATGGATCTCCATGAGGGGTAGTTGCCATACTCAACCACTCTTGGCGCGCGGGTTGGCGAGCGCAGTATGGGATGTTGATTCACGGAAAGACGCTGCTCCCCATCTTCCGGAGGTATCCCTTAGCAGGCTCTTACTGCATCCACAGGCAGGAGAGGAGGGGTTACATTCTACTGCCGGCACCCCACGGCTACCGGTCGACCGGTTTTACCCCCCCGCAAATCTTGCGCAATTTTTTTACATCAAAATGTCCACTAACCAAGCTTGGTCCAATCGGCGACGATAAAGTAGCCCGCCTCTGGTATGGTGGGGTTGAAGCCGTTTTCTCTCAGTATCTTGAGCAGGTAGTCTCTCTTCGGCAGCAGCTCTCTCGCGAGAGAGTACAGGTAGCAGTCGGGAGAGTTGATCCGCGCTAGTTCCACTTCGAACGAACGCGCTACTGCGTCCTGGAAATATTAAAGTAGATGTTTTACTTGTAGTCCGTATTTTTCTTCGAGTTTTCGTCATCGAAGCGAAGAAGTTCTTAATGATATTTTCTAGTTCTTTGCGAATTTGTAAAATATCAAGATGGCGCCGATTTCCAAGATGGCGATATTCGTAAATACAAGATGGCCGATGACGTCATACATATTCACTCAACGAAAGCAGTAAGGACCTAAGGACTGATGGGGTGGGAATGTCATAAGGAGATATTTCTTTGTCAATATCTTATGATCTCTTTGAAAGTGATTTTATCGTGTACCTGGACGGGAGTGCAGCAAGTATACACGCAGTTCTGGTGTACGACTTGTAGGTTCTTCATGAGAGGCGCGGGTCCGTACGCCCAGCCCGTCTTCCAGCCGGTGACGGAGAAGGTCTTCCCGGCCGAGCCTATGGTGATCGTCCGGTCCCACATGCCGGGGAGAGTAGCTGGAAGAGTTAGATAAAGATAAAAACGTTTATTTTGTTTCACACATTACAAATAATACAACAAACTTAAAAATATACAGACATGGAAACAAAAAAGGAAATCGCTCAGCATGTGCACAGTAGCGATGGCGCTACGTGCGCTGGTTTTCTGCGACACCTAGAGTGTGTGAGGTAGCGGTGCGACACACGCAAAGACATTGACACACGTTACAAATGACATACGAGTACAAAAGAAAATTATGTTATAATCAAGTTACTTATATAATAAATTTAGGAAGCAATAATGAATGAGTGAATGAATCACTTTATTGTACACCAAAGAGTTACAGGAAAACGAAGAGTTATTAAAAATAAACATAGGCGCAATGGGCGGCCTTATCGCTAACAGCGATCTCTTCCAGGCAACCTTTGGATGGACAGGATAGATTTCAATTTATTTATGACGATTATAACTACAACACAAGGGGGGGGTGACAAGGGCCGTATTTTTCCAGCATTTTTATAAGTCAAAAACTATATCATCATCATAATTTCAGTCGTAAAACGTCCACTACTGCCCACAGGCCTCCCTCATGGATTTCCATGAGGGGTAGTGGCCATACCACGCTTAACATGCAGGTTGGCGAGAGCAGTACGGGATATTGATACACGGAAAGGACGCTGCTGCCCATCTTCCGGAGGTAACCCTTAGCAGGCTCTTACTGCATCCACGGGCATGAGGAGGGGTAACGTTCTCCTGCCGGCACCCGACGGCTCACGGCTGATGTGCTAATGAAGATGGTCGAGTGTCTAGGAAGACGATGCTCGAGCTTATACGGTGTTCACACTAGTCTAAAAAGCCGTGTTGGCCGAGTGGTATGTTGTACCTCCGACTTTCAATCCGAAGGTCGTGGGTTCGATACCGGCAGTGCACCAATGGATTTTTCTTTCTTAAAAAATGTATGTGCACACTTAACACGTGCTTTAACGGTGAAGGAAACATCGTGAGGAAACCCGCGGCTTAGTTAGCTTCAGACGTATGGACCTGTTCTTTCCTCTGAATAATAGCTGACTAAGCTGAGAGGATGGTATAGGTGCTGGGCAAGCCTAATCCATCTAACAATGTCCCAGGCACTGCAGCGTCCCGTACAGCATGACTACCAGTTGCTGACGCTGTATAAATCATCTTTAATAGATGCAAAGGCCTTACTTTTTCACACTAGTCTTAATGCGTTATGCTTGTAGATTTTTAATCAAGTGTCTAGCTAGATGGTTGGCGAGGAAGGCCCGGCAGTGGGTGACATGTGCGGACAATGGTAATGTAAGGAAACTCACCGATACGTATATGCTTCACTGGCTCATACACCATCCACTCGTACACTTCGTCGGACAAGCACAGCGCGTCGTGCTTTCTACACAGCTCCGCAATCTCCTCCAGCTCCGCCTGTGTGAAGGCTTTGCCCAGCGGGTTGTGCGGCGTGTTCAGTATTATCATCTTGGTGCGAGCGTTGAAGAGGGACGCTAGCTCGTCGAAGTCAAGTTCCCAGTCCGCTGAGGTGATCGTACCCGTGGTTTTGTTCTGTAAAATACATTTAGTCACAATTTAACATGAGTGCGACTTGTGACTACAATTTGGTATAAGTATTAGCTATTTATTACAAAAAACTAAGCACTTAAGAATTATTAATCGTGCCTAATTCAAATTAAGTGTTTTTTTTTTTCATTATTAGTAATAGGAGACTTTTAACATCTTTCTAAACTTTCGCGATCACAACACATTATTAACATACATATAACCGGGTATTTATCGCGTAAATTACCTTTATTATTTCCCGACGTTTCGCTTGGATTGCACCAAGCATCGAAAGCACCGAAACGTCGGGAAATAATAAAGGTAATTTACGCGATAAATACCTGGTTATATGTATGTTAATAACATCTTTCTAGCTGGACGTTTAAGGAGGTCTACGGGACGCATAGGCCTTACAAGTCACATACTGAAGTGCCATGAAACTAAAACTATTTGAATATCACCTATACCATCCTCCTTATCCCAGAGGAAATAACACAACACATTTAACCATATACTTTCTTAAATAAAAGTGAGTCGCCAAATGTGTTGTGCGGCTCTGGACCGATTTGAATGATGAAAAAACATCTGGTTCCCCAAAACAGATGGGTGGTTCAGATTCACAAGATTATAGCCAAGAGAGTACATAGAGAGGTAACTAACGGGTTTTAAAGCGACGCAACTGAGCACTCCGCCAGCGGATTTGATCTTTATGATCATATCCGCTGCCGTCGTAGCAATCGAAGAACGGCTAGAACACGATCACCTGGTCTTCGGTGTCCAGCTATTTAGTCACTAGAGTTATAATAGAAAGAGAGAGAGAGAGTTAGCTCAAGGGTTTCTAAGCGATGTACCTGGTAATTCCGCCGGCGACTTTGATTAGCTCAAGGGTTTCTAAGCGTGTACCTGGTAATTCCGCCGGCGACTTTGATTAGATCACGGATTTCTTAGCGATGTACCTGGTGACTCCGGCGACTTTGATCATGAAGTCGTAGCAATCACCTCGTCTTCGGTGTTCAGCTATTACAAGAGAGTTACAATAAAGATAAAAGAGTTAACTCACGGGTTTCAGAGCGATAAACCTGGGAACTCCGCCGGCGGATTTGATCATGAAGTCGTAGCAATCGAAGAACGGCTCGATCACGATCACCTCGTCTCCGGTGTCCACGTGACCTGGGGCAGGCAAAATGTCAGAACAAAAATACATATACAAAATAGTTTATTTCTTTTAATTATTAAGCCGATCTGGCCGAGTGGTTTGTACCCCCGACTTTCGATCCAAAGGTCGTGGCTTCGATACCGGCCAAACTACAATGCATTTTTCTCTAGGTTATGTGCAGGAAAACATTGTTAGGAAATCCGCGGCTTAGTCAGCTTCAGACATTTTGAGCTGTTCTTCTGTCTAACTTAAAGCCGACTAAGCTATGATGATTGTATAGGAGCTGGGCAAGCCTAATCCATATAACAATGTCCCAGGCACTGCAGCGTCCAGTACATCATGAATACCAGTTGCTGACGCTGTATGAATCATGTAAAATAGACGTAAAGACCTTAGTTTCTAGGGTTCCGGACCAAAATGGTCAAAGGAACCCTTATGGTATCACTTTGTCGATAGCATCAGTAGTTCTCAAGATATCCATTTGTCTGTCACAAATGGATATCTTGAGAACTACTGATGCTATCGACTCGAAATTTAAAATGGTATCAGATCGCTTTTTCAGAAGTTTGCAGAGATACACCCCTGAAACTTTTATTGCTAATATATATGTATATAGTAGTAAAGATTACAGGAAAATTATAGTAAACTCTCTAATTTGCATATTTTTTAGAAATCATCGAAAGTGTAAAAAATCTACTTAAGTTCCGCTATCAGACAAGAGATGGCGCTGACAAGGTTCTCCAACAAATATAAACCGCCTTTATCATACATTATATTGTATGATGGTACTGTCATCATACAATATATGTATGTATGTGCGCGAGTCATCAGTCAGCCTGACTTGCTCTTGGCCGGTTTTATTTTTAATACCTAGTGCTATTCCCGTGCTAGTTAAAAACTGTTACGGCAACATACAATACATGATATCTGTATTGTATGTTGCCGTAACACCGTGACATCTCATCATTCATCATTTCAGCCGTAAAACGTCCAGTACTGAAGAACACAGGCCTCTCTCATGGATCTCCATAAGAGGTAGTTGCCATACTCACCTCGCTTGGCAGGCGGGTTGGCGAGCGCAGTACGGGGTGTTGGTACACGGAAAGACGCTGCTGTCTATCTTCCGAAGGTATCCCTTAGCAGGCTCTTATATCCACGGGTAGGAGAGGAGGGGTAACATTCTACTGCCGGTACCCCACGGCTATCATTACTTACCTAAAATAGATGAGAAAAGCGCCTCATACGCGCCACTTGTCACCAGGATCTCATTATTGGGGTCTATTTCTCTGCCCACCAGTGGGGAGTATATCTTCGCCAGATTCTGAACTAGTCTGGGGTGGCCCTGTAAATATTCATTCTTTTTAATCAATTTTCAAATTGAATTTTTAATACATACTTTTATTATACCTACATACATAAGCTGAACGGTGCGGGCTCAAGTCCCGTCAGATTTGAAATTTTTGATAGCGTTTTATCCATATTGAGAATAGGAATAGGATGAATAGTCTTTTAAGTCACAAAGCTAATGGGAAAAAAATCCCAGTAGTTCTGTCAACAGAACTACTAAGCAGAACAGGTAGGAGTAAACGAATACTTTAATTATTACATAGTCTCTACGTCTTGTAGATTTACAAAAAAATATTGGACATGTATTACTTATTTCAATAATTAGAAAATAACATCGATATAATAATTATAGTGTTAAGTTTATGCTTAATTATGACGTCACGAGCCCTCACTCCTATTATACTTATGTAAATGGGCTATAACTAAGTACTTTCATGACATTTATTAATTATTTTTTTTATTATATAACATTTATTTATTAGGACCACCAACAAGAGATACACAGATTCAACACAATTTAAAACTTAGGGAACATTTAATCATAACTTAACATTTTATCGTGGTGTGCCGGCATTACAAATCCCTCCTCCCTTGCCCGTGGATCCAGTAAGAATCTGCCAAGGGATATCACCAGAAGATGGGCAGCAGGGTCTTTCCGTGTATCATCATCCCTTACAGCGCTTGCCAACCCGCATGCCAAGCGAGGAAAGTATGGCAACAACCCTTCTAGGAGATCCATGAGGGAGCCATGTGTCAACCCTTCTAGGAGATCCATGAGGGAGCCATGTGTATAGCAGTGGACGTCCTACGGCTGAGATGATGATGATGATGATATAAAATGTAAAATTTCGTATTAAAGTAACTTAGATAAGTCATTTGATTTAGACGCATGACTGGACATTGTTCCTTATCTGCTGGTCGTCGTTATAGATAACCTGTGACACTTTGTTCTGTAACTAAGAGTAGTAATAAATAAATAGCAAGTAGAATGATGTTTATGTGGAACATGTGCTGTTAACGCAGCCATCATGTAAAGCGGAAATGTTCTTGTTAAAACGAACTAAAAACGTTCAAAAAGTCTGCCATAGCATAATGTCTGTCTTTTAATGTTGACCTACTGTGACCTTTTATATGGTAATTATTTCTAAATTATTGCATTATTTGCGAAGGTGTTTTTATAAACATAGTATCAAAACTTATCCAAACAAAAAAACGTTGTTCATCCTAAGTATAAAATTTTTAACATAATTGCTTTTTACACCATTGAAATTCAAGGTATATCTTAAAAGATTTCATGGTTTTATCCCGCGTGCATTTTTAATTATAGGTGCCTATGGCGCCCACTCTCTCTTATATGATGCAGATAAAGTTGTGCAGAACAGCTAGTTATCACAAGGGACAGTAAACAAAATACTTACAAATCCTCTGGTATACTGGTTGAGCAGTGGGTCATTCCCAACTGGGATCTCCGAGAGGGCTTGGGTGACATGCTTCGGAGCGTGGTAGTCAGGGAAACCCTGTCCCAGGTTCACAGCCGGCTTGTAATCTAGCACCAGTTGAATGTATTCTACCCTGAAAATGAGTTTATATAATATTATTTCATGAAATGAAACTTTTAGTCTTTTTTAAACTTTCGCGATCACGACACATTATTAACACATATTTAAACGGGTATTTATCGCGCTATTTACCTTTATGACTCAAGTCTTCCCGGGACCACTATGGGTGCAATCCTGTCGAAACGTCGGGCAATAATAAAGGTAAATAGCGCGATAAATACCCGTTTAAATATGTGTTAATAATGAAACTTTTAGTTGTTAGTAAAATGATGATACCACCTGCTGGGTAAACACTCCTATTCCTATTAATTCAATATATTTGATATTATTTCTAATTAAATATATTTATACCTGAGTTGTACCATCATTACATGTACCGTCAACATCAATACGTGTGCAAAGTTTTAGCTCAATCCGTAGCCTAGTTTTTGCGTGAAGAGGTAGCGAACCTCCATCCAAACAATCTTTCGGCTTCATGATATTAGTGGGATAAATAATAATAATGCTCGACAAATCACACAGCATCATCTAGCCCCAAGCTAAGCAGAGCTTGTGTTATGGGTACTAGATGACTGATATACTTAATACATTATACTACATAGATAGATATTTTTATTATATATAGAAAAACACCCAGAACACCCTGAACAAATATCTGCAGATCGTACAGACATTTGTCCCGAGGCGGGAATCGAACCCGCAACCTCTTGCGTCGCAGGCGGACCTTCGCCCGCTGCGCCACAGAGGTCGTCATCTATAAGTACAAGTTGTAACATCATAAGGGGGTTGATGCCATACTCGCCACGCTTGGCAGGCGGGTTGGTGAACGCAGTATAAGATATTGAAAACACGAAAAGACGCTGCTGCCCATTTTTCGGAGGTATTTCTTAGCGGATTTCTACTGCATCCATGGGCAGGAGAGAAGGGGCAACATTCTACTGCCGATGGATACCCCACGGCACTAAATGGTAGATTTAAAAGATGATAGTTCGTCATTATACTCATTTTCTTGTCACCTACCTACCTACCTATTCACTAACAAGTGTGTGATACCAAATGGTATAACCACCGACTCGTAATTAAATCCATATTGGGTATTGCAGTACAAGTGACGTATAAGTATTGATTGTAGAATGTGGAAGTATAACCTACTTCCACATTCTACATATCTAATTTAATTTAAGTAATAAGGTATTAGTGACAAAACTTTATTTATATTGTAAACGGAAGTAAGGTATAACCAACAGTCTGATATTAAAATAAATTTAGGTAATAGCGTATAACCGACAGAGTAATATGAAAATGAATTTTGTATATAGGGTACAAGCGCCATAGCTATGTTAGGGTGCGTCCACATCTGGCGAATGTGCCGCAAATGTGCAGCTCGCGAGCCGTTTGCGAGCTGCCCGCAAGCTGCGTGCGTGCAGTCACGGCAATGGTTTGGTGCGCCTCTTTAGCGCAACTCATGCAAGGCTCGTAAAAGGCGTGCGCGCGGCGCGCGATCTGCGCGCACTCAATTCTCGTGCTTACAGTTCCGTTTACTGACGACACTGGCGCGCCGCCCGCGCGCTGATCGCGTACGGCGCTTAGGTTGCGCGCGAACTGCGCGCGGGCGGCGCAGGAGCGGCGCACGAACAAAAATGCACGCGCGCAGCTCGCTAACGGCTCGTGAGCTGCACATTCGCGGCACATTCGTCAGATGTGGACGCACCCTTAAATTACGAAATGGAAGTAGGTTATAAACAATGTTTGTGCTTTTTGAGGGAAAAGCTTAAAAGGCATAAACGACCGAAAGCTCGACACCCTTATGAAGTAAAAAAGCATTACCGACAACAAACCCAAAATAAATAATTTTGTAGGGGAACAAGCACCTTTATAGCAAAAATGACCTGAATTTTCGTTATTATTATTATTATTATTATTACTAGCCATTTTCGTCCCACTGCAGGGCAAAGGCCTCCCTATCCCCCTTCCATTTATCCCGATCCTGTGCTATGGAGGACCAACCTTGTAAAAACAAGTCAAGTTCGTCGCGCCATCTCAGTCTGGGTCTGCCGCGTTGCCTCCTTCCAGCGTTGGGGACCCACTCTGTTGTTATGAAAGCCCATAGGTCATTCGGCATACGACAGACGTGGTTAAATTTTCCAGAATTTTCGTTGGTTACGAAAAATAATAATTAGGAAAATTATTTTTTTGCTAGGGCATAAACGCCAAAAAAGTAATCGTGGAAGCCATGGGAGTAAGCGCATTCGGAAAATCTTACGTAGGATGGCATTTAAACAGATTTTTGACCAAAATGTCGCTTATGCCCTACTTCCTTTTAAATGTCTATACCTAGTCTTGCCATAAATACTGAAACAAAGAAAAAAGAAACTTTCTATTGCAAATAACATTTATTACTTGTACAGTGTGTTAGTTTAAAAATATTTGTAATTTATGTAAATATAAAACAATTTAAAATATAAAATGCTCATTCGAAGTGGTCTCCATTGGCTGCAATACAGTCCTTTAAACTTTGAGGCCAGTTATCAATAGAAGCACGCACTCTTTCCATGGGAAAATTCTTCACTGCCAATCGTACGGATTGTTTTAGGGACTACAAATTATCATGGCGTTTAGAGCAAGCTGAACTCTTTAAAACTGACCATAAATCATAATCCAGCGACGGCCAGTCTTCAGCTCTGATGAAGTCCGAAACGTTCGTTTCCAACCAAGACTGCGCAGACCGAGCTTTATGACCCGGCGCCGCGTCTTGCTGGAAGGACCATTCTTGGTTATTGAACATGGTGTTGTTAAGGGGCTTCACTACCTCTCAAGAATGGTATCTTGATATACTTGTGCCGATGTTTTGGTACTTTTTTCACAAAAGTATGGCTCAGTCACTCCTTCATAGCTAATACCCCACCAAATGATCACTGAAGTCGGATAGTGCCCACGTTGCACTTTATCGACTATTTGGGAAGCTTCCTTAGAGCTTTGAGCATAAATACGGTCATTTTGTTTGTTAAAATGTTGCTCAATTGTAAAAAAATTCTCATCCGTTAACAAAAATTTTCTGTGACCTCCTTTTGCGTACCGCTTCAGTAGTTGTTTCGATTTTACCACCCTATTATTTTTTAAATTATCAGTTAAGAAATGACCAGTACGTCTCTTATAGGCTGCAAGTCTAAGTCATCTTTTAAACTACTCGACATGGTTCTAGGTGCTATCTTCATCTCCCAAGATAAAATCTTTTGCTTTCGGACAGGATTTCTTCGAATTCTTTCCCTTACTGCTTTGACCACCTTTTTCGTACGAACACTACGTGGACGGCAAGATTTTTTCTGTCACAAACAGAGGAGGTCTCATTGTACCTATTAATAGCCCGGTACACAGACATTTTACTAATACCAAGCGTATGGAAAGTTTTAAAAATTGCATTTGGCTCCATACCTACTTTGTGTAATGCAATCACAGCGATTCGGTTCTCTTTATCACCCCACTCCATTTTAATATCGCAAAATATTGTACAATGTATTGTCGCCAAAATGAGAAAACTCAATGAAAAATCATATAAAAATAACAGATTCCAAATTCAAATGTAATATTTTGTTTATTTTTAATGGTAACAGTATTTATGGCCAGACTAAGTATATGTTTACTAGCCGCACCCCGCAGTTACACCCGCGTAGTTCCCGTTCCCGTGGGAATTTCGAAAAATCCCTTCTTAGTACACCTCTAGGATACTCAAGGTATAATATGTGTGCCAAATTTCAAGTCTCTAGGTCTAGTGGTTTAGGCGTGCATGTCTATCAGTCACTCAGTCAGTAACGGAAGAGTTTTATATATATTGATAAGATATTAAGTACTCTAATTGAAGAGGAAGAAACCATGGAGTATATGATACTGCACTGTGGTGCCACAAGACTCAAGACAGACTAGATTAGAGACAGGACTGCAGGAGCTCATGGAGTCATGCCCTTCTTCCACAACATCGGCATACCCTTCGGGAATGCTCATGGAATGCTGCCAGCGACCCTGAGTCCTTCGCCAGTATTTCAAGGAGTTGGGCTGGTTAGGTTAGGGTTGGGGCAGTACCTCAGGGGACAATGCACAATACACCCCAATGCGGGATGTCAGTGCAGATCTGGTAACCCCCCTTTAGAATTATAATTAGAAGTACTCTATAAAACCGAGAATTCAATTTTTAAGTACAACAATACATGGTACTGTATTATTTCATAACCCGTAGGGTTGGCAACATTGTATTTTATAACAGTTATGAAAGTATCAGAACATTATGTAATAAAGTTGAGTGCAGCCTAGTCAGAACATGCTTATTGTTTTTAATTAAACAGGCGATTAATATTCAATTCGCTTACCAAACACTTTTTTCGCCTTTGCCGTAACGAGCGGGTAATCCAAACTTGGACATGGCTCTGCTTTCTATTGATGTTATTTCTGTGCTGAAGGCTCTGACTGAACTGCAAGCTCTCGCGGTCCCAATCAACCTCTTTCCCCCCTTAAACATCATTCCACTGATAAAAACAAACACTTATTTTACGATAGGAGACTAACCTAGACTAATTTATTTGTGTTCGCCGCAAATTACAAGGTCATGATTCCGACGAACGACAGTAGTTATTTAATTCACTCATTCTATTTGATTATCTGCTTACCGAGATAGTTGTTTTGCTAATTTCAAAATTAATCAACCAACTTTGTAAACAATTATGCAGCCAGAGGATTTCTGTTGTCTGTATAATACTGGGTAATGGAAAAGTCAGAAAGCGCTGTTACTAGCACTTTGTTGCTGTCAGATTGACAGCCAGCTGTGATGTAGCTGTCAGATGGATGTTGATGTGGCTGTCAGATGAGGATTGGAATTTATACTTGTCACTGTCGTGTCATTTGAATCTTTTTTTAAATGCCAACTGATTATTTTAGAAGCAATTTTTTATTTAAAGTGTAAACCCACACTAAGGCAGCCTGCGTTGAAGGTGTTCGTCTGAACGTTACGGGTTCGAGTCCCGTCGGAGACAAAATTTTGATTGCATTTTTCATTTCTATGATTATTTTAGAGTTTAAAGTGAAGGAATATTACTGCCAACTTTACGTAGCTGGTTCACGGTACGGATAACATTTTTAAAAACATTTGAAAATAAGCGCGACGTAACTGTGAAAATTATCATTGAAAACTTTTACATACCTACAAAGTCCAACCAAAAAAGTACAAAGTTACACAAGAACATACCTACTTAGTTTTTATATATTCACGTACCTACTATAACATAATAAATAATGTAGTACTTACTTATAGTATTTTGAATCTTTCCTCTATGTATATTTCATAAAAAAAATCCTGGCCACAATCAAGTGCCACAGTCCCGATTTCAATGCAAGTTACTGCAAATAATGCGTATGTTTGTGTCTGTTTGTGTACGTTTAATTAAAAAAAATGACTACCTAGTTAGGATAATGAGTAATTTAACAAAAATGGTGCGCCACTGCGTAGGTGGTACACTGCAGTGTCTGCCCGAGGTAGACATCATTACTCTTGAACAGCTTCGAGTAGGAAACCTGTAACGATGATAGGACCCGGACTTTTAGACAACCTAGGCTTATATCTAGGAACATGATTACCTACTTACGCGTATTAACAAGCATTTTATTTTATTTCGTGATTGTTATGTTCTTCTTCTAGTTTAGCTGTAGCCAAGGTACCTAACATTTGTATAGGTAGGTAATACCCATTCATATTATGTCATAGTCATATTCATTTATTGCAAGCATGTTGAGTTACATACAAGGTCTTAAAATATTATAGGAGTATCAAACATGTGTTTCTCGTATAATTAATATTTACTTAGTCATCATTTCAGCCATAAAACGTCCACTGATGAACACAGGCCTCCCTCATGGATCTCCTAGAGGGGTAGTCGCCATTCTCACCACGCTTGGCAGGCGGGTTGGTGAGCGCAGTATGGGATGTTGATACACGGATAGACGCTGCTGCCCATCTTCCGGAGGTATCCCTTAGCGGGCTCTTACTGCATCCATGGGCATGAGAGGAGGGGTATCATTCTACTGCCGGCACCCCACGGCGGTTTATTACATTAACTAAGTATGACCATGTAATTATTTTGCATGTTGTGAATAAAGAACTTGATTGATAAGTTTATGTTGAGTCTCATAGTCCGGTCCTTTCTAATACGATAAGATTTGTAAGAAAGAGACTTGTTGGTAGTCTCATAATTTTATTGCTATTTTCGCCATGAATGATAAAAATATAAAGGTGTCTATCCGCGCATGAATAATAAATATGTCTCGGCGTATCTCTCCATGAAACTTGTGACGCATTGCGTAGACTTGTTGTGTACCTACCTATTTACATAAGTAAGTAAGTAGGTACTATTACTGTAATTCCGAAGGATTTGAAAGGCGAGAAAACTTTTTAATAGGTACGGAAAAATATGCTTTTTTTAGGATTCCGTGCCGAAAAAGTAATAACGGAACCCTATTACTAAGATTCCGCTGTCCGTTTGTCTGTTTGTCTCCAGACTGTATCTCATGAACCGTGATAGCTAAAGTAAGGCCTTTGCATCTATTATAGATGATTTATACAGCGTCAGCAACTGGTAATCATGCTGTACGGGACGCTGTAGTGCCTGGGACATTGTTAGATGGATTAGGCTTGCCCAGCACCTATACCATCCTCTCAGCTTAGTCAGCTATTATTCAGAGGAAAGAGCAGGTCAATACGTCTGAAGCTAACTAAGCCGAAAGCTAGACAGTTGAAATTTTCACAGATTATGTATTTCTGTGTTAAAATACGTGATCTTTTCGCTGTTTTTATATTAGGGCGCGATATTATTATTAGGGCAACAGGTAGACGCTTGAAATATTCATAGAATATTTTGTTATACTTATACATATTCATTTCAAAAATAAATAATAAAATAAAATAATGGTATGGAACCGTTCGTGCGCGAGCTCGCACTTGGCCGTTTTTTAAACTTTTAATGTTCTTAATTTGTTTCTATTATACCTACTTATAGATCTACAAGTGTTTTTATCCCCACTCAACTGAGGTACTTATCACCTTAGAAGCCTTATCGCAATAGCGAATGCATGAAAGGTGGTTATAAATAAATGTATGCCTTTGCGATGGTAAAATGAAGGCCGTTGGAAAATAGCTTATGGGTCCATAAAACTTACCGTACCTAATGGGAAGAAATGATACCCATTACGCCCACTCTCAAGGCAAGTAGGTGATAATGATCTGATAGTGCTTGGGTGGATAGGATTAGTAGAACTTTATACCTTGAGTTAAAATTATGCTGGATATTTCACAGAGCACCATCTCGCTAGCCCCAAAGGAAGCGGAGCTTTTGGTTTGGAAATTATTAATTAGTACTATTATTACTATTTATTATTTTATCATTATTATTTTTATTAATTATTACCCAGAAATTATCCTTCAGATATAATAATTTCGTCGTGGGATATCATACCAGTTTACAGATAGAAAAATTAAATAAGTAAGTATAAAGAAAAAATAAATTTATAACTACAACCACAGATAACCAACTAACCAACCAACCAGCTACAACCCAAGGTTGTTACAGTTGAACAGTTCGCTAAACTTTTATCAAACTTACTACTACGATTATTATAAGGAAAGTAGTACAAGATTATAAAATCAAAAAATTTAATCCAACCCCGAGGGTACAAATTAATTTTTAGGGTTCCGTAATTCAAAAGGAAAAAACAGATCCCTTAGGATCACTTTGTTGTCCGTCCGTCTGTATGTCTGGCTGTCTGTCTATCTGTTTGTCTGTATGTCTGTCCGTCTGTCGGCCTGTCAAAACCCTTTATCCCAAAAACGTGTATAGGTAATTAAAACCATAATATTATAGGTACTCAAATCTACAGCCTCTTTAAGCTGTCTTAAAATCAATATTCGCCAAAAAACGCATGTTTTGACAATCTAAAAGAAATCAAAATTCATAGGGTAGTTCCCGTAGACCTAAATAAATAAAAATAAAACAAAAATGCCTTTATTTCTACTGCCTTCCTGTATGACTTATTGTACATAATGTACCTGTAATGTATTATTCTATTACTGCCTGACTATTCTATTGTTGCTTGAGAATAAAGATTATATTATTATTATATTACTATTCTTATAATTAGATTTAATTTTTACTTATTAAGTTTTGCACTGTTTAATAACTGTCTAAATTTTTCTGCAATAGTCGCCTCCATGGCGTAGGCCTCCCCTAAGTCCTCCCATTTCTCCCTTTCCTTCGCCTGTCTCATCCAATCCAAACCACACCTTTGGTTGAATAATGTCTCTCCATCTCTTCTTTGGTCTGCCCCGCTTTCGGCCACCACCTCGTGGGATCCACTCAGTTACGCGCTTTGCCTATCCATCATGTTTCAATCTGCAGATGTGTCCGGCCCATCTCCATTTGAGTTTTCTTATGCATGTCTTTACATCTAATACCTTCTTCTTTTTCCTAATAGTTTTGTTAGATATTCTGTCAGATATTTTTAAACCAAGGATACCTCTTTACATTTTTCGCTGGCAGACAGCAATTTTTTCTTCTTCCTCTTTCCTCAGAGCCCATATTTAGCCCGTAGACCTATGAAATGTGACATGGTATATCGTCCTATACTGTAGATATAGAGAAAAATCCAAAAACTATACATTTGCAATGGAATCATTAAAAAATCGGCATTTAAAAAGTACAAATCAATTATCGAGGTTAAGCAAACGGCGCATAGGGACGCGCTGTTATAAATTGGACTCTCTTTTGTCGGGGGTTAAAAAGGGCACAAGCAAAAATTTCCAAAAAGCTTTATCTTGGCTATAAAACCTATCATAATCATCATCATCAGCCCAAATTAGTCCACTCCTGGATATAGGCCTCTTCTATTATGCGCCACTGATAACGTTCTCCGGCCATCCGCATCCACTTTATTCCGGCTGCTTTTCGCAGGTCGTCGCTTTACCTAGCCAGAGGGCGCCCCACACTACGCTTGCCAAGTCGTGGTCTCCACTCACCCTTCTACTTCAGCGGTTATCGGTTCTTCGGCATATGTGGCCAGCCCACTGCTTTCAGTTTGATGATCTTGAGAGCTATGTCGGTAACTTTAGTGCTCTGTCAAATAACCTCATTTCTGATTTTATCCTTCAGAGATACACCCAACATAGTCCTTTCCATAGCTTGCTGAGGTACTTTGAACTTCGTGAATAGTCCACCAGGACTAGCCCAACCGTAAGTGTCCACGTCTCGGCTCCGTACGTACGTAGTTTGCCGAAAGCTGCCTAGCCCAGCTGGATTATTCTTTTAACTTCCTTCTCGAAGTTGTTTCTACCTAACTGCAGTGTCTGCTCGAGGTAGACACACCCTTGAACAGCTTCGAGTGGGAAACCTGTAACATTGATAGGACCCGGACTTTTGACAACCTATAGGTACATAATTACTTACTTGTATTAGTAAGCATTTCATTTTATTTCGTGATTATTTATATTCTCCTTCTAGTTTAGCTGTATCCAAGCTATCTAACTAATTTGTATAAGTAATACCCGTTCATATGTTGTGTTTCTCACATAATTAATATTAGTATGATCATGTAATGCTTTACTAGTATTTGTAATGTTTTGTATGTTATTTTTTATGTTGAATAATTACTAAGACTCCGCTGTCCGTCTGTCTTTTTGTCTCCAGGCTGTATCTCATGAACCGTGATAGGGTAAATAACGCGATAAATACCCGGTTAAATATGTGTTAATAATGATGTATTCCTGTTGCCGCTATAACAACAAATACAGAATGAAAATAAATATTTAAAATCTTACCTTGATAGCTATCATACAAAAAACGTGAAACTAAACTATAAAATTAACTATAAAATAACACATTCCTTTTCTTATGCCTACTTATAAAATTGTACATGATATAAATTTTATAAGCGATTTTTTTATTTTAAAGTGTAAACCCACACTAAGGTATCATTATAGAAATGAAAAATGCAATCAAAATTTTGTCTCCGACGGGACTCGAACCCGTAACGTTCAGACGAACACCTTCAACGCAGGCTGCCTTAACCGTTTCGGCCACGGAGCAATTAACCGTCGGGTCGAAAATCTTGACTGCCTTTATCGGTTTCAAACCGAGTGGCGACATCTAGCTGAAATTCTTAGAGATATTTCTAGCCCACTGTCCGACAACCAGTAGTCAGTAGCAGTGAAGAGATGTCGCTTTAGTTAATTTTATAAGCGATTTTTTTTTTTTATTTTAAAGTGTAAACCCACACTAAGGTATCATTATAGAAATGAAAAATGCAATCAAAATTTTGTCTCCGACGGGACTCGAACCCGTAACGTTCAGACGAACACCTTTAACGCAGGCTGCCTTAACCGTTTCGGCCACGGAGCAATTAACCGTCGGGTCGAAAATCTTGACTGCCTTTATCGGTTTCAAACCGAGTGGCGACATCTAGCTGAAATTCTTAGAGATATTTCTAGCCCACTGTCCGACAACCAGTAGTCAGTAGCAGTGAAGAGATGTCGCTTTAGTTAATTTTATAAGCGATTTTTTTTTTTATTTTAAAGTGTAAACCCACACTAAGGTATCATTATAGAAATGAAAAATGCAATCAAAATTTTGTCTCCGACGGGACTCGAACCCGTAACGTTCAGACGAACACCTTCAACGCAGGCTGCCTTAACCGTTTCGGCCACGGAGCAATTAACCGTCGGGTCGAAAATCTTGACTGCCTTTATCGGTTTCAAACCGAGTGGCGACATCTAGCTGAAATTCTTAGAGATATTTCTAGCCCACTGTCCGACAACCAGTAGTCAGTAGCAGTGAAGAGATGTCGCTTTAGTTAATTTTATAAGCGATTTTTTTTATTTTAAAGTGTAAACCCACACTAAGGTATCATTATAGAAATGAAAAATGCAATCAAAATTTTTTGTCTCCGACGGGACTCGAACCCGTAACGTTCAGACGAACACCTTCAACGCAGGCTGCCTTAACCGTTTCGGCCACGGAGCAATTAACCGTCGGGTCGAAAATCTTGACTGCCTTTATCGGTTTCAAACCGAGTGGCGACATCTAGCTGAAATTCTTAGAGATATTTCTAGCCCACTGTCCGACAACCAGTAGTCAGTAGCAGTGAAGAGATGTCGCTTTAGTTAATTTTATAAGCGATTTTTTTATTTTAAAGTGTAAACCCACACTAAGGTATCATTGTAGAAATGAAAAATGCAATCAAAATTTTGTCTCCGACGGGACTCGAACCCGTAACGTTCAGACGAACACCTTCAACGCAGGCTGCCTTAACCGTTTCGGCCACGGAGCAATTAACCGTCGGGTCGAAAATCTTGACTGCCTTTATCGGTTTCAAACCGAGTGGCGACATCTAGCTGAAATTCTTAGAGATATTTCTAGCCCACTGTCCGACAACCAGTAGTCAGTAGCAGTGAAGAGATGTCGCTTTAGTTAATTTTATAAGCGATTTTTTTATTTTAAAGTGTAAACCCACACTAAGGTATCATTATAGAAATGAAAAATGCAATCAAAATTTTGTCTCCGACGGGACTCGAACCCGTAACGTTCAGACGAACACCTTCAACGCAGGCTGCCTTAACCGTTTCGGCCACGGAGCAATTAACCGTCGGGTCGAAAATCTTGACTGCCTTTATCGGTTTCAAACCGAGTGGCGACATCTAGCTGAAATTCTTAGAGATATTTCTAGCCCACTGTCCGACAACCAGTAGTCAGTAGCAGTGAACGTTCGTCTGAACGTTACGGGTTCGAGTCCCGTCGGAGACAAAATTTTGATTGCATTTTTCATTTCTATAATGATATAAATTATATATTTGTGGTCATAACATTGTAAATCTAATCTAATTAGCCGTCTGAGACCCTAGAGTTTAAATTCCTGCTAAGGGACAAATGTTTGTTTTCGTTAAATAAGTATTATTAAAGTACTACTAGGTAGGTACTCTACTTCACATTTATCACGCGGCGGAAATATAACTCTCAACCTCTTATCTATACTGCCGTGGGGTGCCGGCAGAATAATGTTACCCCTCCCCTCATACCCGTGGATGCAGTAAGAGGCTGCTAATGGATACCTCCGGAAGATGGACAGCAGCGTTTTTCCGTGTATCAACATCCGATACTGCGCTCGCCAACCTGCCTGCTAAGCGTGGTGAGTATGGCAACTACCCCTCATGGAGATCTATGAGGGAGGCCTGTGTTCAGTAGTGGATTTTTTAAGGCTGTGATGATGATGATGATGAACCTCTTATCTTGACGGTTCTTCAACTCGTGCCATGGAGATCGGCAGTACTGTCACTGTCTACTGTCACCAAGCGACGCAGTTATCATAAGTGAAGGGTGTCCCAAAATTATAGAACTTTGGGACATGGAAGGTTTTTGGTCATTTACCAATGAGATTTGCATTTGTGTTACAAACAAAGAATGAAATAGTTTTTTATCCACGCGAAATGAGTGAGCTCACTCATTTGGAGTCTACCTCTAAACACAGAGTTGGACGTGGTGTGTGATATGTTTTTCACGCAAGTTCGTACAGCATGACTGCACAATAAAATATGGTAACAATAACAGTTTTTTTTTAACACACATATAAAAACAATGGCCACAGGTTTAGGTGTCAGAGCACATCTAACCATTGAAATCTTTGGTTACAAAGGGATAATTTACGTTTCCCGATTGTGTCTTTCAAAACCCTGAAATTCGATTTTAGTCGTAATAAAATACGTGGTTCTCGATTTTAACAGCCGACGAAAATGAGGACTAAGTACCTATTATGTATCTGTCTGTGACGCCAAAACGGATTATTTGTTACCAACGAGGGTAATAATACAATAAACAATAAAATAATATAATAAACGAGGGTAATGTTAGTATATGGATCCCTTAAGGGTAAATGCCCATCACTCGAAGGATATTGAAGCTGAGAAGTCTAGTGTGTTATACCGGGTGTTAGTGTAAACAGTCTTATCCTTGAAACCACAGGCTAGGTATCAGGAACAGAGCCCAAAATCGATGAAAAAAAATATATTTATTTTTACATAATTTCTGCAAAGAAAATCCTCATAGATCATAAATGCGTTTCACCCTACACACGCTACAATACACGAGAGTAGGTGCAATGCGGCTTCTCTGTGTGTCAAACGCGCCGCCCGCCGCCTTTCGGCAACTCGCCGTTTCTTTGATGCGCCGACAAACACCTGCCCTCGCGAAAATACCTAAAAGCCGCGGGGCTTTTAGGTATTTACGCGCGCCCGCGCCGCTGCTCACTCGCCAGTCTCGTACAATCTCGTGCGTGAGTTGGACGCATCGCGTCGCGATCCTTATGTGTGCCGATTCGCGGTAAAATGTAAACTGTGTAACTTATCTGTGCTGTGACAATGTCGTACACAAGCGAACAGTGGACTGAAATGGTACGGCTTTATGCCATAGCTGGTGACAACTTAACCTTGGCACGTAGGTTGTACGCAGAGCGGTTTCCAGGACATCGTGTGCCAAGCCGGGAAACTATCCTAGCTGCTACACAAAGGCTACGTGACTATGGCCAGTTCATCGTGCCTAGTCATGCACAAGGTCGTGGCAACCAACAGTTGGCGGTCAACCTTCAAGAGCAAATCTTGAATTTTTTCGCGGAAAATCCAGAGGAGAGTACCAGAAGGGCAGCTCGTCTCTTCCATGTTTCGCACTGGACGGTTTGGAAAATCCTTCACATCGATGGCCAACACCCCTATCATTTCCAGCCGGTTCAAGAACTGGAAGACCGCGACTACCTACCGCGGGTGGTTTTCTCTCAATGGCTCTTAGATAACCTGGACAACGCTTCCATTCTCTTCACGGATGAAGCTACGTTCACCAGGTCGGGCTTTTACAATGTTCATAATGAACATTACTGGAATAGGCACAATAAATAAAATAAATAAATAATGCTCGACAAATCACACAGCATCATCTAGTCCCAAGCTAAAAATGAACACAGAGTGCGGGAAGACCATTTCCAGCGTAGGTTTTCGGTGAACGTGTGGGCGGGAATCGTGGACGGTATTCTCCTCGGTCCACATTTCATAGATGGAAATTTGAACGGAGATACCTACATGAACATTCTTCGTCGAGTTTTGCATCATATGTTGGAGAATGTGCCTCTCCGTTCATTAAGGAACTTGTGGTACCAGCATGATGGGGCTCCTGCACATTTCCAGTTGCAGGTTCGGGCTATGCTTGATGCGGAGTTACCTGGGCGATGGATTGGTCGCGGAGGGCCAGTCGCGTGGCCAGCGCGTTCACCTGACCTCACGCCTTTGGATTTTTATTTGTGGGGAGACATTAAGCGCAGGGTTTACGCCACTCGTTTTTACAATACAAGACAATTAAAAAGACGTATTCGTAAGGCGTTTAGGGAGGTGAAAAATAACCCATTTGTGCTTTCCCGAGTGCGTGATAACCTAAGAAGACGTGCGGAGGCGTGTGTGGCTGTAAATGGAGCCCATTTTGAAAACTTGTTACGTGTGATGTAGGTGTGTGTACATAAAACTGTAAATTTAAACTGTAATTAATTTGTAAATAAGACTTGTTTGTTAATGAACTTTTTAAATACGCCTAAAATAACTACTTTAGCCATAAAGCTTTTTTGATTCACTTTAATTATTTTACTTGTCTTGAAATAACTTAATAATGTGCTAGAGTAGTTATTTTTGCCTGTCCTAAGCCAGGAAAAGTATGAAGGGAAAGTTCTATGCAAGCATCCATTCGTTTTGATACGTACATCAGCCCGAGCGCAGCGACATTTGCGGGCGACGTACGACAGTAGGTAATTAGGGTGTCCAAAAAATCACGTTCCTTAGATGAGAAATGAATTATCAAAATGTAGCGAAACGAATTGACTATTATTTTTAATTATTACTTGTATCAATTCATTTTAGGGTTATACATTTGTGGTTTAAGTGATAAGTGTGTTCACACTAACATCCTGTATTATCTATTCTATTGTATATAGTATATCTGTGTATTAGAAGTTAGAGTTTTCCGAGAGCTAAACAGCGATCTCTTCCGTTCGAAGTTATCTTGGTTAGGTTGCCTGGAAGAGATCGCTGTTAGCGATAAGACCGCCCATTGCACCTATGTTTTGTAATAACTCTTGTTTTTCTGTAACAATCTTGATTTTGGTGTACAATAAAGTGATTTTCATTCATTCATTCATTTACCTACATTTTTAAAGTCAAACAGGAAATTTTGTAAAAATAAATGTGTCCTAATGCCGTGGGGTGCCGGCAGTAGAATGTTACCCCTCCGCCAGTAAAAGCCTGCTAAGGGATACCTCCGGAAGATGGGCAGCAGCGTCTTTCCGTGTATCAACATCCCCTACTGCGCTCGCCAACCCGCCTGCCAAGCGTGGTGAGTTTGGCAACTACCCCTCATGGAGATCCATGAGGAAGGCCTGTTCAGTAGTGGACTTTTTACGGCTGGAATGATGAGATGTGTCCTATTTTTAAAGGCTATGCAAATATCATCTTGGACTCCCCATTAAACCTTATCGAGATAATCGTTAGAACCCTCGTCGATGGTAGGTATCAAAGAGGGGTTAAACTCTACAAATAGTAGGTAACTTGAAAGGATATCTCCTTGTTCCATAAATCTGAGACACCCTGCAAACTACCTAGATACACACCGAAACAACAAAGTCTCACAATATTCATAGAATCCTGAAAATCCCCAGTCCTCCCTGAAGTAGTGTTATCTCCCGCGGGCTTACTCACTCAGCTAATACATATTTATGATGTGTCGCAAGGAGCGCCATTTTGTTTGTTGTTGGAAGCTGTGATAGCAAGGGTTTATTAGACCCGAGGGCGGTTTCTCGTAGTTATTTTAGGATACCTTGTACTCGCACAGATTACGAAAGAATAATGATAACTGCACAGTTTTTGAGCCGTCAGCAAACACAATGTTTGGTTCACCATGAAGACTGCAAAGTATGTTGCTAAACAACTATAGAAATAAAATAATATGAAATTGTTGGTCTGTGTGACTGTTTCTGATAATCTCCGAAACGGTTGGACCGATTGACGGGACTTCCACTGGCAGATAGCTGTTTATGGCGTAACATTCTACCGAAATAATTAGGGTTCCGCGCAAAAAAAACAGTAAACAGCGCGCAAAGCCGCGAGTTAATAAATAATTGCGCCTTTTAAAAGGCGTTTCATCTGGATTGAGCCTGCGTTTATTTACATAATTTTTGACACTACGATTGATTTGTAAGAACATTTCAAATATAATTTTAAGTCAACTTCCATTAAGATTTCAATTTTTTATTTCACCCAAAAATACAGACCGATATTATAACGATTACCACAAAAAAATATGGCCGCCAACATGGCCAGCCAAATAACATAAGAATTTATAAACTTGACACTGGCGGAATTGTGTAAAACCAAACACCAAAAGCCATAAAATAAAAAGACAAGATATTACAAAAATTATTATAATATGTACTAAACTTACTAAGCTAATAGGTTTTTACTAAGTAAAAAAATAAATAAAAAAATAAGGGTAGAAAAATTAGTTGGCTTACACAAAATTCAGGGATCACGGGTAAAATAATTCCCGTAGTACCTTCCAGGGACTATCACAGGGACCATGGACAACAAAGGAAAACATCAGTAGGTAACTCTAAAAGCTGCATTGCTAATAGGTAGAAAGATAACTTTTTATTGCACTTAACTTAATATTAACACAAAAATAATATAAATTAAGTAGAAAGAACATAAATTACAAAACTTCTTTTACTACATTTAATTTATTTTACTAGTCCCACCTAGTTACCAAGTAGTTAGATACCTACCTACCAACCTATTTCATTCTTACTTACACATGACAGAAAGTGATTTGGTACCATTCCCTCAGGACGTAACCTAGGTACTCAATTTAATCAGCATAATGAACTTTATGAGAGCCGTCCTAGAGGTTTTATATTCGTTTAATTGCGAGGGAATACAGTTCATTTTCATTTGAAGCGTTTCGTTTATGTTTCAAATACAGGACCGCACTCTAAACCGTAAGTGGATAGTTTAGGGGCAAGCCTAAACTATCAAATAATTTGTAAATTTTAAATTTTTGCAACACGCCTAAAGCTGACTGACTCATCGACGCGCAATTGAAACTACTGAAGATACACAATTTTGTATTAGGTAGGTCCTTTTAAAACAAGCAATAAGAAAGGATTTTACGAAATTCAATCCTTAAGATTGTAAATGATCGGTTATCAGTTTTATATTATGTTTAATCGTTGTTTTGCACTTAATGCATTTGAAAGTAGTGTTTCTCAAAAATCACTCCCTTACAGAAAATATACTACGTAGGGGATGAAAGTTTGTATGGGGAATATCTTTATTACGTGATTTACTTGCAATTTTGAAAAAAATGTTGGAAAATAGATATAATTCGACACGTGTTTCATCGTTTTTCAAATATCATTTCCTAAGTGAAAATACTGAGCCGACGTAATTTACGATTAAACGACGATTAAATTAGAAAATGACAAAAATCGATTTTTTGTCAAGTTTTGTTTTTTGTCAAGTTTTTTTTTAAACTCCTAAATGACGAGACAAGCCGAGATGTCAAGCGGTAACCTCTACCCATAACAACTGCACTACCGCGGTGATCCCGTTCACTAAGCACGTGACCAACACTGCATTGCATTGCGCCCGTCACCCTGTTACAATGAGTTGTAAGGTCTCATGTGCCCGTAATTACACCGCTCCCCCTGAGGTGAGCGCAAATTACATTTTCATGTTTATAATACAAGATTACGAGTATGTCGCTAGCGGGGAGCATGCAAAACATGCAAATCCTGACGCAACGCGTGCAATTTTTTTTTCTCATAAGAAATATCTACACAATCCGAATAGAACAATCTGTTATGTAGGTAGGAATTAGAGCCCATGGAACCTGAATAATTATCATGAAAGGTTTCTAATTTCCTTATTCCCAATCAGAAGAAACAAAAAAGAGAGGGTAGATTTACACTATTTTTACGCCTTATTAGAATTACTGTAAGTCTTGCGCGAATTCTTATGTCGTGGGGTGCCGGCAGGTAGAATGTTACCCCTGCTCTCATGCCCATAGATGCAGTGAGAGCCTGATAAGGGATACCTCCGGAAGATGGGCAGCAGCGTTTTTCCTATGGGCAGCTGTGTTTTTCCTTGTGTCAACGTCCCATATTGCGTTCACCAACCCGCCTGCCAAGCGTGGTAAGTATGGCAACTACCCCTCATGGAGACCCATGAGGGAGGCCTGTGTTCAGTAGTGGATGTTTTACGGCTGAAACGATGGTGATGAACTTCTTCTGCATCACTTATGAGAGGGTTGGAGGACCTTTACCGTTACCGCAGCGCTCAAAAATAATATTTTTTCCCCGTTTTTGCAACATTTTTAATTAATGCTCCTATCATATTGGTCGAAGCGTGATGTTATACATATAACGCCTTCCTCGATATATGGGCTATCCAACACTTAAACAAGCATTGGTCCGTACCCCCTTTTCTGGTACCCCCGTGGGTACCAGAAAAGGGGGCGAAGGTTTCCGAAAAAAAGGTTTCCATTTTTGACCTTTGGTGACCTTTTGAGGTCACAATAACTCCGGTTCCTGTGATCTACTGATTGATTTTGGGACCATCAGCACCAAAATTAATCAGTACCCTTCTCTCATTAAGACAGTGCTAACAATAAAGGTTCCATGTAAATCGACCTATGCATAATAAGGGGCTTCGCCCCCTAATAAATATTCATTTTGAATCAGTAGTTTCTGAGATTAGCGCGTTCAACGAACAAACAAACTCTTCGGCTTCATAATGTTAGTAAGTATAGAATCCGCAACCGTTCTCCTATGACCGATTCGTCACTGGACTGTACGTCGAAAGGATCTTTAATTTATGTCTGTTTCCCCAGCAGTCTTTCTGAAAGGATGGCCGAGTTGCAAAGCTCATTGATGATTAATTTTATCTTATAGAAAATGTATCCTCATGTTAAGAAAATCTCAAGAAGGAGAGGGAATCACCTATAATTTTGAGAGGTAATAATAACAATGAAAAAAGGAAAAAGCTGGCACAAGTAATAATTTAATTGACTAACGGATATAAAATTCTTTCAATTTCACCTTTGTTAATCAGTGAGTTCTTCCCTGTAAGTTACTCCGTCCCTGGACAGGACTCTCTCAGGTGTTAATGAATGTGAATAACTCACGGAAACAAGCTACCCACGTTCCAGGCACCCCCACTGCCACTGCTAAAACTTGCCGAAAGGTACCTTCATTCAATTATAAACTGCTTTTGAAATAATGAGTTTTAGAAAATTTCGTACAGTACCAAAAAGAACTACAATATTATGTTTTACGTATAATGTGAAGGTATTGTTAAACGGCTATTCTTCTTGATCGCTAATTGTTTAACAATAAGCCAGGCAATGCCGTGGGGTACCGGCTGTAGAATGTTGCCCCTCCTCCCTAGGACGTAGTAAGAATCTGCCAAGGGATACGCCTGGAAAATAGGCAGCAGCGTCTTTCCGTACATCAAAACCCCGCACTGCGATCGCCAACCTGCCTGCCAAGCACGGTGAAAATGGCAACAACCTCTTATGATCAGTACTAGGAGATCCATGAGGGAGGCCTGTGCCCAACAGTGGACGAGGCCAGACAATGGGTAGGTTCTGACTTACAAAGGGTCAAGGAAAGATCATAATTTGGTAGGTTTTTACAGTTCTATGCTACCATTATATTTGTACAGTTCTATCAGAAAAAAGAAAGGCCTTTGCATCTATTATAGATGATTTATACAGCGTCAGCTACTGGTAATCATGCTGTATGGGACGCTGCAGTGCCTGAGACATTGTAAGATGGATTAGGCTTGCCCAGCACCTATACCATCCTCTCAGCTTAGTCAGCTATTATTCAGAGGAAAGAACCATGTTTCCTTCACCGTTAAATCTCGTGCTAAGTGTGCACATACATTTTTCAAGAAAGAAAAATCCATTGGTGCACGGCCGGTATCGAACCCACGACCTTCGGATTGAAAGTCGGGGGTACATACCACTCGGCCAACACGGCTTTTTATGTTACTTTTTATAGTTCTATCAACTGCATCGCTTATTTGAGGAAAAATTTCCGAAACTAACGTCAGTCAGCGCCCTATTCAACCAGCTTTGCTCTACACGAATCAGGTTGTTGTAAATGTTTGTTTTAAACCTTATTTTATTTAGTGTAGTGTAGATGGATAAGGTTAATCCTAATCCTAATAATTGCCTTATCCATCTAACAATGTGCCAGGCACTGCAGCGTCCCGTACAGCATAATTACCAATTGCTGACGCTGTATAAATCATCTTTAATAGATGAAAAGGCCTTACTTTTAGGGGGCGAAGCCTCCTAATATGCATAGCGCTGACTGTCTGTCTGTATGTCTGTCTGTCTATCTGTCTATCGTATTTGACGATTACAATCGAACGCGTTGACCGATTTACATGAAACCTTTTTTGTTAGCACCGTCTTAATGAGAGAAGGTGATTTTGGTGACCCAAGGGTCACAGGGACCGGAGTTATTGTGACCTGAAAAGGTCACCAAAGTAATTATCATTAATTTATAGAACTAAATTATTTTATTTATACATAGACGAATATTTCGATAATTCACTCTAAATTAGCGACGTAAAAATGTTACAATAACTCCAATGAGCCAGAAAAATAATAAAATAAGCACGATGAGGTTTACTTTTCAACTCCTGGTTATTTTAATATTGTATGGGATTTAGCCATGAAGACGTTCCCTAAAATAGATAAATTATATTAAATTCTACTGAAGCCGTTGTCCTCAAAACAATCAATATTATACTTCCTTCCATTACTGTCTGTTCACGTTGATCCAGTCTTTCGAGCCAGTACGAAAAGTTGAAAGCATATACGTACTATCCCTAATATTATAAACATTAAAGTTTGTGAGTATTATTGGATGGTTGTTACTCCTTCACGTAAAAACTAGCCTATGAATTGAGCTGAAATTATCGATATTGACCAGGATTAACACATAGGCTTAATTTTTTTATCCGGGTAGGTACAACGCATCCGTAGCGGCGGGCATAGGCTAGTCACATTAGCCCTCACGTCTAAACACAAGTGAAAAATTAGAGCGACTATGACTTTGAAAGGTTTTGAATACAAGTGCAAAATAAATAGAATATGTTGTGCCTAATAAAACTTTAACTGCTTTAACTGAGAATATTATGTACTTTGTAAACCTACTTTTTTTGTCCGAGTATGTTTTTTTTTTAATTTTATTAGACATATTATGGTCATTCATTAACCTTTATCAGCATTTAATTGACGGTTTTTTTTAGTTTTATACAAAAATATGTCAAACCGCTGATTTGCTGTAGATTTATTTAATCAGCGTGTATACAGGATCTATTAAAATACGTGTACTAACCCAAAAGAGGGGGTTACAGCCCATAAAAACAAGTGGTTTTGGAAGTGAACAAAAATTTTGTATCTCCTTAAGTCCTTACATACCAAATTTTCCCTGGACTTCCCTTAAGTTGATATTGAGCAGTGACTGTTAGAAGGGTGGTGAATTTATGGAGATTAAAATTACCCCATCTATACAAATAAATATATATATATACATATGTACATACATATATATATCTAGTATTTTAGGTTACTTCAGGATATTATATTCTGAAAGCGTTCAGAAATCTATGTACATAGGACTTGGCCAAATTCATCATTTTGACACAAGTACACCGCGTACACGCCGTACCTAACTAACTACTCAATTCATCGTATAACTGAAACTAAAAGCGTGAATTACTAGATCAGATAAAACCTTCCACAATGGATATACCTACTATTCCCAAGGGAAGTCGTCATACTTCCAATTTCTTCCACTTACGTAACCACCGAATATGCTGTGCGTATCTACTTAACTTCAGGTATCCATTACTTGAGTGCCCCCAGAGATTACTTTTGATTCTGTTATTAAATTAACCGGAAGCAAATTATGTCTCTGAGGGGAAATGTTGGTGGCAGCCTAAAGATATTAGCCCTCATTAATTCAGCCGTAAAACGTCCACTTCTGAACACAGGCCTCGTGCTGCCCATCTGCCGGAGGTATCCCTTAGCAGGCTCTTACTTCATCTACGGACTTGAGAGGAGGGTAACACTACTGCCGGCACCCCACGTCATATTAGCACAGATTACAGAAACTAAACAATAGTTAGTATGACGCGCTTTCGACATCTAAATGAACGCATTTAACGTGCGTGCGCTCAAGCGGGCTTGTGGCAGCCTACTGCCTTGCAGCTCCGGCGATGTACAGAGCGGTAGGCATTTAACGCGTGGCCTTGAGCGAGTGACGGACGCCTGATATTAGCTCTACCGAAATGATTTTTCGCTATGGTCGTTACTTTATTTTTGTTGTACCTACCAATGTTGCATCTCATTTAGCTCAGGTTTGCTGAATGAAAACTCTTTAGGGTTATGTACATGTTTATTTCTACAGTCTTTTTGTGAAAGTTCTTTGTATGTAATAAAGAATTATATTAGTAGGTACAACTTAAATACAATACTTAGTATTGTCGATCAAACTGTCAAAACATCGTCCATACTGATGATGATGTCGCCCATTGTGCATTTGTGTTTATTGTAACTATCAGTTTTAATACTGTATTCTACCGTTATTTGGACCCAAAGCCCAAATGCCGTCAATTTACAAAAGGAAAACGAAATACATATAAATTGAATATACATAGTGCAAAATTTTTTGCGCTCTTAAGTTCAAATTCGTTTGCTTCAGAACATGTTATTTTCCGAGGGAAAGAAGCAATAAGAAACCTAGCTTTTTTCCCTCTTATTGTAAGGAGACCCGCGGCTTCCGATGTGTTAACCTGTTCTTTCCTCTGACTAAAAGCCGACTAAGCTGGGAAGTTGGTATAGGTGCTGGGCTAGCCTAATCCATCTAACAATGTCCCACGCACTGCAGCGTCCCGTACAGCATAAATACCAGTATATGACGCTGTATAAATCATCAAGGATTTAAATGCCTTACTTTTTAGGGTTCCGTACCTCAACAGTAAAAAAAACGGAACCCTTATAGCATCACTTTGTTGTCCGTCTGTTTGTCGGTCTGTCAAGACCCTTTATCTCGAGAACGTATAAAGGTATCGAGTTGAAATTAAAACCATATACTCAAATCTACAGCTTCTTTAAGCTGTGAAAAAAAAACAATATTCTAAGTTAACTTGAAAAAAAGATACGACCGTTTATGCCGCAAAAAACGCATGTTTTGACATTCTCAAAGGAATCAAAATTCATAGGGTAGATCGTAGATCTAGAACTATGAAATTTGGCATGGTATATCGTCCTAAACTATAGATACAGGGAAAATCCTAAAACTATACATTTGCAATGAAATTATAAAAAAATCGTCCTTAAAAATGTACGAAATCAATCATCGAGGTTAAGCAACCCTACGCGCGGTCATAAATTGGAGGGTGACGGAATAATTTTGTACATTTTTAAAACTTTTACTTAATATATTTATTACGTTCCTACATACCTACGGAACCATCGGTGGGCGAGCTCAGCACTTGTCCGGTTTTATTTATAACGGGAAGTCGCCCGCGGTTTCACCCGCATCTTTGGTTACTGCTCCGCTCCCGTAGGTCGTAGCGTAATGTTATATAGCCTATAGCCTTTCACAATAAATGGGCTATCTAACACTGAAATAATTTTTCATATCGGACCAGTAGTTCCTGAGATTAGCGCGTTCAAGCAAACAAACAAACAAACAAACTCTTTAGCTTTATATATGTATTAGTATAGATTAAACTTTTGTTTGTGATTTTGTATCTCAAGACGGCTCTTCTAAGTTTTCCTCTTCAACAAATAATCTCTGTAGTTGCGTAGTTACGGAACTAAATTAGGTACTTAATGTTTAGTTTCCTTTTAACGTCACAATTTATTTTATATTATTTTTATAATGATTGCTTTTCCTGGCTTTAAATCTTACCCGCCCTCGATAGTTTCGTACCTAAAGAGGATAATGCAAATAGAATATGCAGCGCCATCACAGGTAATGGCCCTGCCGCCAGTAAAACGTGCTCGCGTTAGGAGAGCCTGCCAAATGTCGAATAGGTAATAGTTTAGGATTAGATATTGCTTTGGAGTGCCGTAAGGTGTTGTAGAATGTTGCCCCTCCTCTCTTGCCCGTGGATGCAGTAAGAATCTGCTAACGGTCTGCTCTGCTTCGGAAGACGGGCAGCAGCACCTCCGTGTATCAACATCACATACTGCGCTCGCCAACCCGCCTGCCAAAAGTGGCAAGTATGGCAACAATCCCCTCATGATCTTAAAGATGTATGAGGGAGGCCTATATCCAGCAGTGGACGTGGACAGCAGTCCTACGGCCGTAATGAAGATTAATACTAAGTAGTTCCGAAATTAGTTAATTTTCCACTTTTTTACAATGCGATGTCAATGAATGTCGCCCTTCGGCGACTCCCTTTTACGTGTAACGTAATTAAACGGTGAGCCCTTTCAAGAACCGCCTACTTTTCCCACATATTGATAAACAGTTAATTTGATTTTACCGTTACCTCGTACCTTCACCAACAAACTTGTGTATGCAAGCCACCAGAGAGCGCACAAAAGGGTGGAACAATTACACCCCCATTCACCCTCATAACCCTCAAATAAGTCCTTATAGTTGAATTCATTTCGGCCGTAATACTTCCACTACTGAACACACGCCTCCCTCATGGACCTCCATGAGGGGTAGTTGCCATACTCACCACGCTTGGCAGGCGGGTTTTGACACACGGAAAGACGCTGCTGCCCGTCTTCCGGAGGTATCCCTTAGCAGACTCTTACTGCATCCACGGGCATGAAAGGAGGGGTAACATTCTACTGCCGGCACCCCACGGCAAATATATTATAGTTGAATATGTCCAGTAAAATCGAAAGTAAGGTCGAAATCGGCCAAGACAGATATAATATATATAATTTGATTTTGTGATGCGGTCGTCAAATTGTCACCTAGAAGACATAAATAACACCTAAAAACATTTACATTAAAGTAGTTTATTAAGAACGTTATTGTATGTAAACAGTCTTATCTAATAGAATTTGAAAATTAAAAATTGTAAACTAACATGAGTACTCCTCAAGTAAGGAGCCAAACGTAGGATAATGATAAATTTATAATTTTTAATATCAAGCAAATGTCGGCCGGGCGACATTTTGTCCGTAGTTGTTAAATTAAAATCAATAAAAAAAACACTAACACGTCAATTCCTATACTAAGCTTGTTTCTGTAATCTGTGGTAGTACCAGACACGAGTAGGTAGTTAATAACTCGTATATTGTATTGCATATTAACTCGTCTCTGGTAGTATACAATAACGACAAAAACAACACCTGAAAACGTCAATTCCCTATACTAGGTAGTATCAGAGACGAGTCAATAACTCGTATACCTAGTGTACTGGTTTTTAACTCGTCTCTGGCAGTATACATGTACAAGACAAAAATAACACCTAAAAGCGTTAATTCCCTACACCCGAATGTAATAGAACCTATTCGCCGATGGAGGCATTGAATTACCTCTAACTAGAAGTTCCGATAACGCTCCGTAATTACACAGGCTCGAATATTGAGTTTCAGAGGCTGTGCTCTCCTTACAGATATTGGGATAGTAGGTGATTTTACAAAGAGGAAAGAGTAATTTCGATACCAATAAAGACAAAGTCAATAAGTGTTTACTCAATAGAGCAAGAACAGGATAGAGTCAGTTTACAAAATTTAAAAAAAAACACATTAAATTGAAATAAAACGGGGCAAGAGCGAATCGGACTCGCGCACCGAGGGAGGGTTCCGTGCCATCATCTATATATATAAAACTCAAAGACAATTTGAAGCATCTTGTTTATTTTATTTTTTGTCTTATTCATTATTGTAACTTTCAGTTTGTCATATTAACGTCTAGTTCTAAGTTTGTAAAAAATTTTGATGCTCCAAATAAAGTTGATTTTATTCTTTATTCTATTTATTCAAAGTCCTGACTGACTCACTGACTGACTGACTGATATATCAACGCACAGCCTAAACCACTGGACCTAAAGACTTGAAATTTGGCACACATATACCATGAGTATCCTAGAGGTGCACTAAGACGGGATTTTTCGAAATTCCCACGGGATAGGGAATGAATGGGATCTATATTTTCTCTGCGTGAAAAAGGGGATTTTACGTTTTATAACATCCACGCGGACGAAGTCGCGGGCAAAAGCTAGTACAATATAATATATGATGAAGGCGGTTTATATTTGTTGGAGAACCTTGACAGCGCCATCTCTTGTCTGATAGCGGAAGTTATATACGTTTTTTTACAATTTCGATGAGTTCTAAAATATTATGCAAATCAGAGAGTTTGCTATAATTTTCCTATAAAATTTACATACACTTCTATTAGCTATAAAATTTTCACAGATTTATCTTTGCACACTTCGGAGATAAAGGGGGGGAACAATAAAGACTTTCATCACTATAGAAACTTACACCTGCCAACCTATTGCTCCTCATATTATCCAGCACTGGCGCGCGCTACTTTTACTCTTCCTCATGATAACATGAGGTACTCATTACTAATCCTGTTCATTCTCGTGCCTTCACACATCCATCTCAACATTGTCATCTCTGCTGTATGTATATATACGGTATGCGTATGCAAGTTAAAGATAAATAATTTTATTAGGGAAATCTTATTTATTTAACATTAAAAACTTAAACTATGTTGTATTGACTAATCGATATTGTAAATTAAAAACTAAGATAAACTCAGCTACCGACAGTTTTTTACAGAAAGAAACACTAGAAAACTTAATTTTAGGAAAACGAAACATGAGTTTTTAAATTGAGAATTTTAATTGAGTATTCTGAGTGGCAGTATTTTTATACAATTAAAATTAAACTTATACGTAACATTAGACTAAAATTAGAAGGATTAAATATAACGCGAAAAGAAACCAAATGGGTGGGTTCATGTTTTTAAGTAAATAGCGATATTCATGGGACATCTTTAGAAGACAAACTGAGTAGAACTTTAACTTTTGCGATTTGTTAACATATTATTAGTCTTTAAAATACACGATTTTACCGTACTTGAGTCCTCCCGCGACCACGACCAGGTGCAATCCGGTCGAAACGTCTTGAAAATAATAAAAAATCCGCGATAAAACCCTGTAATTTAAAAACTAAAGATTGCGATTATTGTACTTAATATTGCGATTATTGTATAGTAAGTAACATATTTTACATAGAAATGAGAACTAAACGACATAACTTAGAGCAACAGCGTATCAGTTTCAAAATATTTAGCGACAGGTTGGAATAATAAGCAATCATTATTCTGACGAGCTCTATCTTAATATTCAAATATGTATGTAGATACATTAATTCAAACAATATTTTCGACGACACCTTTTAAGTTTACATTCTGCCATGAACAGTCTATTTAGAGACTCGGAAAAAAGAAGTGTTTAAGGGAAATATTTGTTAGGCACAATGTGAAAATCCCACGTAGAATATTTTTGAGGGTAGATGTGAAAGGGCACTAGTTCCTGTTTTGGTTTTTGGGTCTTGGGCGGCCTTGGTCGGAGTAGTCAGGGCCTGGTCGGTTGGACTTGTGTTGGTTCTGAAACAATATTGATTATATTAAGTTCAAGATTTCTCTAGTTCTTTCAAGAACCTACCTGATTCTCTTTAGATCACATATCTCAGGGAGTATTATCGAAAACCTTATAAAACCCTCTAGATCCTTTTAGATTCTACCCGTCTTTTTTGTGGTTCTTCTGAAGCAGAGGTGATTGTTGTAGACACGTGTCATTCTTCGGTAGGAGGCACTTCACATCTTAGTGAACGCATGTCGAAGACTATCATGGCAAGACGGCGCTGCAGATGCAGGTAGCCTCCCTGCTAGTAACTGTTGCAGTACTTGCCAGCATCATCTGGAACTCTGAAACTATCTTGTACTTTCTAGAACCTACCGGTCTCTCATGAGGTTATCTGGCTGAAGGGTGGCTGCACTACACATCTCAGGGTGCGCCTGTTGAAGACCAACATGACCGGGCAGTGTTGCAGACGCGGGTCCTCCCTGATATTGCCAGAAATAGTTGCCGGACTTGCCAGCATCATCTTCTGAACTCTTTAGTACTTTCTACAACATACCGGTCTGTCTTCAAGCTCCTCTGACTGAGGGTTGGTAGTAATAGACAAGTCACATACCTTAGCCTAGCAAAGAATATACTGCCTACAGCACTATACATCTCAGAGTTGGCCTATCGAAGAACAATATGATAGAGCGACGCTGAGGCGGGTGGTCTCACTAATAGTACCGGTTGCAGGACTGACCAGCATCGTCTGAAACTCAGGAACTCTCTAGATCTTTGTAGAACGTACCGGTCTCTCTTCAGGATCCTCTGGTTCAGGGGTGGTAGTAGAAGGCACGTCACATTCCTCTGTAGGGGGCACCACACATCTCAGTGAGCGCCTGTCGAAGACCAGCATGGCCGGGCAGCGCTGCAGACGCGGGTACCCTCCCTGGCACTGCCAGTAGCGGTTGCAGGACTTGCCGAGGGGTACGTTGCCGTTGGGGTCGTCGTTGCAGAGGGCTGGAATGAAAAATAGATAGATAAAATTAATAAATTTCATTGTACGCCTTTAAATAACATGAATGTAAAATTAATAAAGATTAAGTGCACAGTGGGCGCTAAAATCGATCTCTGCTAGCTAGGCAACCTGTGGATGGTGATCCGGACTAGTTATTTTTAATGGACTCCAACAATATGGGTATCAAATGAAAGGCCTTGCTGAGAATAACTCAAAAAATGAAATGATGTCACTCTCAATCCAACATGGCAAAGATTTAAGCAGGTTCTCGTATATACATTGTTTAAAAAAAATTAAATCAATTAGATCAAGTAACAGGCACACAGGTTAATCTCGCGACAAGCTTTTTATCACATATATTGTGTAAAGAAGTTTTAACTGGACATTAAACTTTAATGGAAAATGTTTATTTTATTATTTTTGGTGGTTATTTATTATTAGTTTATATTTATTATTAGTTTAGTGGGGTACGTTTAAATAAAGCTTGTTTGTTATAAAGTTCTTTTTTACTTTAAATTTATTTTTAAGATCAAGCTTACTAAACTAATAAAGTGTATTGGATTTTGGAATTTTCCTTCTGTTAGAGAAGGAAAATTCCAATATATATATATATATATATATATATATATTGTGTATTTTTCTTTTAATATACAAAATATCAAAAGGCTACACAGAAATGTCAATTTACAGAAGAAAGAGATACCTACCAGAATTAAATGAATAGTTATAGATTTTTAGGGTTTCGTAATACAACAAGAAACGCTTATAGTTTAGCTTTGTCTGTCTGTCTGTCTTCGGCTTTACGAAGAGACTATTAGTATTAGAAAGCTGTAATTATGCATGGGCATTTAAAATAATCACACCCAGATAACGGTACAAAAAAATCTGAAAAAATAATCATAGAAATTTTTATGACTCATCTTGCAAATTTCACCTAATGGGAACTGAAAACGGTGCTTTGGCAGACGCTGCGGTAGCAGTTTTTTTTTGTGACGCATCTCCCGCACTTTTGTTGATGGAAGCCGTACTTTGACGGAAGCTGCGGTAGCTGGAAATGTTTATGACTCAGCTCTCAAGTTCAAGGTACTTTGGCAGAAGCTGCGGCAGCTGGACATTTTTATGACGCATTTTTTAAACTTTACCTGACGGAAGTAAAATAAGGTCCTTGAGCAGACGCTGAGATAGCTAGAAGTTTTAATGGCGTTTTTCTCGAACTTTTGTTGATGGAAGCCGAATAATTCGAATACTTTGGCAGAAGCTGCGGTAGCTGAAATATTTTATGACTCAGCTCTCAAATTTTACTTAACCGGAGCTGAATACGGTACTTTGGCAGACGCTGTGGTAGCTGGAAATCTTTTATGACGCATTTCTCAAACTTTACTTGACGGGGTGAAATAAAATACTCCAGCAGACGCTGCGGTAGCTGGAATTTTTTAATGACGAAACTTATAAACTTTTAACGTGACGTGATCGGAATAAGGAATAAGAGAAATCGGATTCATCCCTCGTACTTTTACTAAGAGGATCCTGAACTTTTAACTGTGACCTATGTGTTAATTCCAGTCACTACCGGTAGCTTTTGTGCTAAGATGTAACAAAGACATAAAATAAAATAAAAAGTAAATGGACAAAGATGTAACAAAGTCAAATTTTCATATAAAAGAAAACTGTTTACGTCATATCTGTCTTCCGGAACTCAATTTTGGAACAAAAAGTAGCCTATTTGTTATTCCTGGTTCACGTCTGCAAAATTTTTATCCTAATCCGTTGGGTAGTTTTTACGTGAGGAGGTAACAAACCTCCATGCATCTATACAAACAAACTATCGAATTTGTAATATTAGTGAGACTAGTAGGATTCGTGCTGTGGGGTGCCGGCAGTAAAATATTACCCCTCCTTTCATGCCCATGGATGCAGTAAGAGCTTAAGGGATACTTCCGAAAGATGGGCAGCAGCGTCTTTGCCTGACAAGCGTGCCAAGCGTGGTGAATATGGCAACTCTCTCATGGAGATCCACGAGGGCTTGTGTTCAGTAGTGGACATTTTACGGCTGAAATGATGATGATATATTCGTAGAACTTATGATAGTTCATAAAATCATAAATCATAAAAGGTTTATTTGTTGAAAAAAATAACATAATGTAACAGGAATTACAATTAAAGTTTATAAGTAGGTGCCATAAATATAGTTGTTCTTGTTTATTGGTAATGCAGATCACATAATATCCTACGTAGGTGAGTTAAGTAATACCACACAGATAATAATATAGTAGCACCAGTAGTATTCTACTATACTAATGTGGTAATACCAAAACCGCATTTTTTTTTCACAGGCGATTTTAATCACGTGTAGCGAGTGATTTAGGTCTATTTTTTAGGGTTCCGGACCAAAATGGTAAAAAAGGAACCCTTATAGAATCACTCTGTCTGTCTGTCTGTCTGTCTGTCTGTCTGTCACAGATGGATATCTCGAGAACTACTGATGCTATCGACTTGCAATTTAAAATAGTAAAAGACAACAGTTTTTTACTTATATAGCATATATAAAAATTTTAAAAAATATTCTTATTTTGATTGCAGGGGGGCGGATAGGGGATCTCAAAAATTTTAAATGAAGTTACTAGGCCGTGTGGGGTATCATATGAAAGGTATTAATTTGTACATTAATAAACAGTTTTTAGTTTCCCTTTAAAACGTATCGTTTTTGAGTTATTTACAAAAATGTTTAAAAAACGACCGTTCCCCCCCCCTTATCTCCGAAGTTTGCAGAGATAAACCCGTGATACTTTTAAAGCTAATAGAAGTGTATGTAAACTTTATAGGAAAATTATAGCGAACTCTCTGATTTGCATAGTTTTTTAGACAAGGGGGGTGGAAGGGGGGTTTTCAAAAATTTTGTGAAGTTAGTAGGTGATGTGGGGTATCATATGAAAGGTATTCATTTGCACATTAAAAAACAGTTTTTAGTTTTCCTTTCAGCCGTATTGTTTTTGAATTATTTACAAAAATGTCGAAAAACCGACCGTTCCCCCCCCTTATCTCCGAAGTTTGCAGAGATAAACCCGTGATACTTATATAGCTCATAGAAGTGTATGTAAACTTAATAGGAAAATTGTAGCATACTCTCTAATTTGCACAGTTTTTTAGACAAGGGGGGTTGAAGGGGGGTTTTCAAAAATTTTGTGAAGTAAATAGGTTATATGGGGTATCATATGAAAGGTATTCATTTGCACATTAATAAACAGTTTTTAGTTTTCCTTTAAGCCGTATTGTTTTTGAGTTATTTACAAAAATGTTGAAAAAACGACCGTTCCCCCCCCCTTATCTCCGAAGTTTGCAGAGATAAACCCGTGATACTTTTAAAGCTAATAGAAGTGTATGTAAACTTCATAGGAAAATTATAGCGAACTCTCTAATTTGCATAGTTTTTTAGACAATGGGGGTGGAAGGGGTGTTTTCAAAATTTTTGGAAAGTTACTAGGTTATGTGGGGTATCATATGAAAGGTATTCTTTAGCACATTAATAAACAATTTTTAGTTTTCCTTTAAGCCGTATAGTTTTTGAGTTATTTACAAAAATGTTGAAAAAAATAGCGTTCCCCCCCCTTATCTCCGAAGTTTGCGAAGATAAACCTTTGAAACTTTTATTACTATTAGAAGTGTATGTAAAGATTAGAGGAAATTTATTACAATCTCTCTACATAGCATACTTTTTTAGAAATCATCGAAAGTGTAAAAAATCTATATAAGTTCCGCTATCAGACAAGAGATGGCGCTGTCAAGGTTCTCCAACAAATATAAAACCGCCTTTGTCATAAATTATATTGTATGATGGCACGGAACCCTCGGTGCGCGAGTCCGACTCGCTCTTGCCCGGTTTTATTTAATTACCACCTTAACTCACCTAGGTGAGTTAGTCCAGGTGATTCAAGTAGAACAATCCCATTTGCATTTTTCATTTCTAAAAGGGGTTGTTGTACATTTGCCACAAAGTAAATTCGTCACGAAAAAAAGTATGTGTAAATTCTAAAGTATGTGTACACTCATTTTGTAAAAACGGGATTTACTCACGTAGTATTGTAACGTCGAAGATTATTCCGACACGTTTCGATTTTTCAAGAAAATCATCATCATGGGATTGAATGCCCGTCCGCGCGTGGGGCCGACACGACACTGGCGCTGGCAGCGGCGCGTGCCGCGCGAGCTTCGTATCGTTCGGCGCGACTGGAGGGGCGCGGTCGGCGTGGCGCATGATGTGCTTGCGCTGTTGCAGGCGTCGTTGTTGGAGTAGTGGCGCTGGCATATGTGTCCGGTGCAGGTTCATCGTCACTACTGTCGTCTCGACTAAATGACGACAGTAGACGACAGTAGTGACGATGAACCTGCACCGGACACATATGCCAGCGCCACTACTCCAACAACGACGCCTGCAACAGCGCAAGCACATCATGCGCCACGCCGACCGCGCCCCTCCAGTCGCGCCGAACGATACGAAGCTCGCGCGGCACGCGCCGCTGCCAGCGCCAGTGTCGTGTCGGCCCCACGCGCGGACGGGCATTCAATCCCATGATGATGATTTTCTTGAAAAATCGAAACGTGTCGGAATAATCTTCGACGTTACAATACTACGTGAGTAAATCCCGTTTTTACAAAATGAATAGTATATCTCACGTTAATTTTGAAAGTGAAATATGTGTACACTGTCGAGTTATTTGACAAATAGAGTAACTTTCATTTGTATTTTTATAGTGTTTAACCACACTGAGGTGTGAAACCTCACCGGAATCGAATATTTTGATAAGGCTTTTCATTTCCTTGAAATGTTCTTTCTACCTACGAGTAAGTGTGGTTTAACACTATATAAAATTAAAAATTATAGAATATGCTAAAGGGATTGTTAGTATATTCAGATCCTATGTTTATTTTGATTTATTGTATTGTGTCTGTGACAAATAAACGTACCACTCTAATGGATCACCCGCTACTAGATTCGTTATAACATATTCTGTGACAGCTCGTCACAGACACTTTCGTTTTCACGATCTCGCGATAATTGTCAGCGATCTCCATCAATTATAATTACGTAACGACCGTTAAAGCCGTTTGTACATTACGCTATTATACGCCTTATTACACAGACTATTAGCGTGAAAGTCCGATGATTAATTGGTGAAACCGTATGACCATTGATTAAGGACCGGTAAGCCCGGCTGAGGTCATGAAAAAATCATGTTCAAAAAGAATGGTCAAGTAACATCAATCAATATATGCATAGTGCTGTATGTTTGTCTGTCTGACGTTTACAACCGAACGCGTTGACCAATTTACATGAAACCTTGTTTGTTAGCACAGTCTAAATGAGAGAAGGTGACTGATTGATTTTGGTGAACCTAGGGTCACAGGGACCGGAGTTATTGTGACCTCAAAAGGTCACCAAAAAAATAAAAGTCTTCAAATGGCCGAAAACGTCCAAAAACCCAAAAATATAATATATACATATATAATATATATAATAATAAAACATATCTCTATGTAGTATAATGTATTAAGTATATCAGTCATCTAGTACCCATAACACAAGCTCTGCTTAGCTTGGGGCTAGATGATGCTGTGTGTATTTTCCAGCATTATTTATATTTAATAATAAAATACTTACATAACTTAAAGTATAGATTCATAATACCATTTTCAATCCATCAATACCATTCAACTGTTTAAGATACAACGATAAGAATACTAGTACCTATCTTTCGTCTTTAACCATTATGCAGTGTACATGATATTGGCCTGTCACGTTAGGTTAAAATTAAACCCTGTTAATCATGAACAGTCCAGAGTATTCCTTGAGGAAATTATGACGACTTAGTTTGCCGATACCAGCGCACCCTAATCAGGGGTAGCGATTAGAATCTGTCTATAACATAATTAATTCAGTGGATCATTTATCGGCTTTTCATGACGATATGATGATTTAACGGAAGCTTCGCCTGTTTGTGATCGGATGGAAATGGCGCGAGGAGAATTCCGCGATCCAAGCTTTTAAGAGTGGATTTACGAGTAAACTTGCTTCGAACTTTGCATAAAAGTAGGAAGCCTTTCAAACTTTCTGACTAATGTAGCTCCACAATCCCATCAAGCGATCCACGATACTTTTCCAGGAGATTGACCAGTATTTGCGTGAAGTTCTTTTCTTCTCCAGCTATGTATGATGGTTCTGGCCAGATGCCACTCAAACTGGATTATATCTCCTACTTCTCTTCTAGATATTACGTTCTATAGGATACTTCTAAAGTCTGACAGAGAATCTAAGCATAATTTTCTGATTCTTATAGCTGCTCATGTCATGTCTGGAAGAAATCGCTTCAAGCGATAAGACCGCCCATTGTGTATTTCTGTTGTTTTTGTAGTTTAGGTTAATTTTAGTAATTTTATATTGTTTCTGTATGGTTTACACAATAAAGAGTTTATTTATCTCATGCTAAAAGATTGGTAGCATTTTCTCCATCATCAATTCTTCAGCTAGTCATTAGAATCCTGTACTCGCGTATGTAGGATCTGGACAATCTACAGCATCTGGGCCTTTCGACAAGGTCCACGTTACATTTCCAGTTGTCTAATCAAGGTGTGTGGTGTCTGCAATTGCTGTGGGGTTCCGGCAGTAGAATGTTACCCCTCCTCTCATGCCCGTGGATGCAGTAAGAGCCTGCTAAGGGATACCTTCGGAAGATGGGCAACAGCGTCTTTCCGTGTATCAACATCCCATACTGCGCTCGCCAACCCGCCTGCCAAGCGTGGTGAGTATGGCAACTACCCCTCATGGATATCCACGAGGGAGGCCTGTGTTCAGTAGTGGACGTTTTACGGCTGAAATGATGAATCAAAAGGTAAGTTTTCTGGCTCTAAGGCCTTATTTACGGAGACGCAGTGCGTCGCACGTTGCGTTGGGCGGCATGCACTGAATTCAAATATATGGCGTTGTAGAGTACACTTACGGGGAAGTTTGCATGCCGCACGCGACACGCGACGTCCCGCGTCTCCGTGTATGAGGCCTGAGGCTTCAGGTTCTACTTACGGTGTTTCTGGCAGCCGTCAACGTTTTCGGGCCAGTCGCAGGAGTGAGCGTTCTCGTTGTAGAGCAGGCCGCCGATGCAGAGCTGCTCGGTGGCGGTGCCGTTCCAGCAGGTCCAGTAGCGGGTGCAGGATGTCTCGTGCCCGAAGATGCCGTACAGCCAGTCGCAGTGCTCCGTGCCCAGCGGTGGGTCTGGAAGACGATGTGATGTGAGCACAGCGTGTAAAATGGTTGAAAGTATTCAAAATATTGCCGTAGGGTGTAATGTTACCCCTCCCCTCCAACCCGTGGATGCAGTAAGAGCCTGCTAAGGGACACCTCCGGAAGATGGGCAGCAGCGTCTTTCCGTGTATCAACATCCCATACTGCGCTCGCCAACCCCTGGTGAGTATGGCAACTACCCCTACTTATGAGAGGTCCATGAGGGAGGCCTGTGCTCAGTAGAGGACGTTTTACGGCTGAAATGATGATATTTTATCCCCGTATTTCCACAAGAACGGGAACTAGCAGGTGAAACCGCGGAGTGCGGCTAGTATTAATAAAATCTACCTATTTATGGTATACAGGCTTCCTAAAGGTCGTATTAAACCGTACTTATCCGAGAAACCCTCAACATACTAAAGCAGACGTGACAGCGCCACCCGCATCATCAGTCGCTAAAAGCTAAGCGTTTTGACTACGCGACTTATGATCGCGACTTTTAGTCGCACACGGGAATCATTCTAAAAAAGAAAGAGCTATAAGATATTTCTGTTTGTAGCCAAATGTACCAATGTGACTTCCATCATTACAAATCAGAAGTTTGAATTAAAATATTTTTTTTTCTAAAAGAGCGTTATAGGATACACCGGACGCCGCCGGTGACCGGCAGGGTGATTGCGTATCTTACGACTGGTTTGCAACAGGCGTATATTTCGCGATCAATGCTGCGACAGGCATAAATCTCGCAATCATCGCTGTCAATGGTCAATTTTGTAGTAAATAAAAGCAAAAAATATATAGGTAGTTTAAATGTATAGGCGATCGATGATCGCGAGATATTCGCCTGCTGCAAACCTGTCGCGAGATACGTAATCAGCCTGCGGGAATGATAAAGTTAACGTGACTTTGTTTTGTTTATTTTAGTAATTAATCTTGGCTTGTAATCTTTAAGCATTTGAACGCTGACAAGTTTCGATTTATTTCCTTTTTTCCCATGTGCGACTAAAAGTCGTAACCACAAATCATGTAGTGAAAACTTGGTAGCTTTCAGCGACTTCTGAAGCGTTTTCATTAAAAGAAAAATCATCCAAAATAGTACCCTCGAACCTTTGTGATGACGTATGCGTCCTTTTATAAAGAAACATAATTGAAAATGACAGAATTATTTTCGTCTTGCTACCTCCGCTCGCTCGATCTATCAGGTTCAGTAGGAAATATTTTTTTCTTTTTTAAGATTTCCGTAACCAAAGGGTAAAAACGGGACACTATTACCACACTATTACTAAGTCTCCGCTGTCCGTCTGTCTGTCTGTCACCAGGCTGTACCTCATGAACCGTGACAGCTAGACAGTTGAAATTTTCACAGATGATGTGTTTCTGTTGCCGCTAAGCAGAATGAAATACATATTTAAGGTGGGCTCCCATACAACAAACGTGAGTTTAATGCCGTTGTTTGCTTATCACGAACAAATAACCGAAACAAATAATGATATTCTAATAACCCGAAAGGGATGGTTTCACCCCATGAAACCACCCCTACCGGGTTTGTACATTTTTTAAGCTCTGTTTCTTATTATTTTACCTCTTTACTTTTTTGTGACTCAAGCATGTAACCATTTTTCTTATTTTTTTGTTATAATATGTTTATTTGTATGGAAATGCTTGTTGTTACAAATAAATAAATTATTTTATCTATCTTATCCTTAGTGCTTATTCTTAAACTTGTTAAAGCCTGAGGTCCCCAACGAATTAAGTTTGGCTTGTATCCAACCAATCTCCAAACCAATTTGTGTTTACGAACACAGCAATGAAAAGTGGAAATGTTGTAATAATAATTTTCTTTGAGCACACATAGCTTTTACACTAACGAGGGTCTGAATTGAACTGTCATAGTTCTGAAAGACATGACATCTGTTTGACCCGGCGGGAAATGTGATTTGTTTAGAGATTTTCTGAACATTATTAGGTGATCAATGTCGTACTTTAAGTTTGTAGTTGTATCGATATACTGACTTAGAAAATAAGTCAAATAAAAAAATTGTGCCGGACATTGAACACAGCCGTGCCCGCAGTAGGATGCTGCCCCTCCTCTCTTGCCCTTGAATGCAGTAAAAATCTGCGAAGAGATACCTCCGGAAGATTGGCAGTGGCGTCTTTACGCGTATCAACATCCCGTACTGCTCTCGAAAAACCGCCTGCCAAGCGTGAGTAAAACATTTGGGTGTAACCACCGGGATCCAACACTTATTCATCATCAAGGACTTAGGCCTTCATCGATCGCAAAATATTGATCATGAGTAATGTTGTTGACATGAGTATGTCAATAACTGAGGGGTTGTTGACATGAGACCTGTATCCAGCAGTGATAATAATTAATAAGTGTTTGGTTGAACTATTATCCGGATCAAGAGTGAACAATAAAACTTTTGGGTGTAACCACCGGTGGTTACACCCAAAAGTTTTACTCAGTCTACTAGAAAAGGACTATCCGACAGCCATCTCACTAATGAGCACACTTCCTAATACTTCCAGTATGAATTCACCGTTTTTCCTCTTCTGTAGTCTTTTTGCAAGGGTTCCGGGAAGTTACTAATTATGTTACTGGCTCTTTACTTATCTGCACTAAATTCTGCGAACACCCTAGTTTCAATTACGCTATTCGCAGAAATATGTTCGCTCTCGATCCGGATAATAGTGAAACAAGCTGAGCCAGTTCATTAATGGAATTTAGACTGCTGTATTTTTAGCTAGTTCATTTTGTTCTATTTAGTTACTTCTAAGCCCGGGTAAAAGTATAAGAGACATCCACTAGATGATCTTTCCAATGGAGAAATTCTGCAGCATTGTTATAACCCTCAGCAGATTCTAATAATCCACTGTTTACTCAGGACCCCTCTTCCAAGACTATATCATCAACGTTATCTCTGCCGTAGGACGTCCACTGCTGGTCATAGTCCTGTCCATGGATCTCCATGAGGGCTTGTTATCATACTCACCACGCCTGTCAGGCAGGCAGGCGCAATACGGGATGGTGAACCACGGAAATACTGCCCAGCTTCCGGTGGTATCACTTGGCAGATTCTTACCACTTTTAGTTTTTAGATGGTTCATTTGGTTGTTTTTAGCTAGTTCACTTTACAGTAAAAGATCAACAGAACGCCACGACTCAGACACCTGCATCAATAAGTGTTCCAAGACAAGACTAAAGTGAATTAACTTACTTATCTGAACTTTAGGATATTCGCAGTAGTTGGACCGCCACGGATAGTCGCAGCCGTCCGTGACTCCGCGGTGTTTCCCCGCGAACACGAGGCCATTGGGACAGTCGTACTGCACGGTCTGCCCGTTATCGCACTCCCAGTACTTGTCGCAATATTTGTCGTCTGCGACGACTCGGGACTTCGTTTTGCAGGGGTCCTCAACCTGCGCGCAGGATGCTAGCGCCACGGTCGCGAGTAACACTGGAAAGAGAAAGAAGGCATTGGGAGTTTGAACAGAATGTTTGTTACAGAATGAGAGACAAATTATGGAGTCTATAAATGTCTAGTCTATCAATAAAAAATAATGTGTGGTAAAGATGTTATAATGAGCTAGTTGGCTTCACAACACTCTCATATCGCAGTTATCAATGTTTCTAGGTCACATAAAATTAATAATATCGCAACCTTACAAAGCAATTCACGAGCAGTAAAATTGTAATAACAAAAAGCATTAAGATCTTCACAAAGGAAGTTGTTTTTGCTTTCGTTGCATCGCATAACTTTCAATCTGCGCGTTATAAATAAAGAAGTAGCTGTGGGTAAAATAAATATCTTGAACAACAAATATAATCGCCATCATTTCAGCCGTAAAACGTCCACTACTGAACAAAGGCCTCCCTCATGGATCTCCATGGGTAGTTTGATCACCCCTCACCCGTCCATGGGGGGTTGCCATACATACCACACTTAGCAGGCGGGCTGGCGAGCGCAGTACGGGCTGATCATACATGGAAAGATGCTGCTGCCCATCAACAAATGTTATATTTCAAGGAAATTAAAAACCTTATCATAAAATTACGATTCCGGTGGCGTTCGACCCCACGTCCGTCAAATCGATCCTTAACGCTTCCTATAGCCGGAAGTTCTTTAACTCTTAAGGCACAGAACCCTTGTTGGGTTACGTAAAAAAGGTTAAGGTCATATCAATATTTTAATTTCCTAGAAATGTCCTACCTATGTAAGTGTGCTGTACTATAGAGGTATTGGCATGACTTTGCGGAAATTCATTACAATATCTATGAGTGAGTAGGTATATATTTATGAGTGTTTTATTGTGAAAAAATACTCATAAATAATTCGACATGATGTGCCGCCTCTCTACAAGATGCCTTCAGGAGAAATCGGCTCCCGTTTGCCTAGCAACGAACAATAGCATCGCTCCCTGGAATTGTTGCCTCTGCGACCGCCGAACAGAAAGACCTTTCGTTCTGTTCTTACTTGAATATATTGTTCATTTAGATATTTTAATAAATTTCCGCAAAATCACGCTTCAGTCAGTTAATTTGGTGAATTAAGGTCGAGGGTTTTTGTGGTTATTTACTATTAGGTACTCTTAACGACAGAAATTCTTATTAGCGTAAATCAATTTTCGGGTAGATTTAAAAAAAAAAATGTTTTTGTTGCCAACGTACAGAAATTCTTACGACTTATAGATCAATGCTACCCGCAAAAAGTACAAAAGTATAAAACTGTCATTATAAATTATTGTATGTTATAAAATTAATACCACGTTGCCGTTGGTAAATTATACGTACAATATTATAAAGCTGAAGAGTCTGTTTGTTTGGTTGAACGCGTTAATCTCAGGAACTACGGGCTCGAATCGAAAAAAATATTTTAGTTTTGCGATAGCTGTTTTTTAAGGAACGCTCTAGGTTGTAACATATATCTCTACGACAAATAGTACCTATACGAGCAGAGCATCAAATCGCGTACGAAGTAGCGGGGAACGTCTAGTATATTATAAGAGCACATATAATCAGTTTTATTAATACTTAGCTGAACAGCTACCGCGTCTAATAGCGCCTGCATTTCTAGTTTGCATGCGAAAGTATAGATTAGTGCGCTAGCACGTAGCTAACGATTTATAGGAACGTCGTGAGATGGCGCCGCATGTCACAGGTCGATTTATAACCAGAATACTTGACAGGGTATGAATGCCTCATAAACAGGATCACCTAGCTCAGACACACACTAAGTTCATTAGGTTTCTATGATTAAATTAGATATGAGTAATATGTATGTACTACTAAAACATATTGTATTGTATTCTAAAAACAAGCATTGGTACGGGGGTAACAGAAAAGGGGGCGAAGGTTTTGGTGACCTTTTGAGGTCACAATAACTCCGGTCCCTGTGACCACTAATCCAATAGGGTCACTAATCCAATCAGTACCCTTCTCTCATTAAGACAGTGCTAACAAAAAAGGTTTCATGTAAATCGGTCAACGCGTTCGGTTGTAATCGTGTCATGCACATTCAGACAGACAGACAGACAGCGCTATGCATATTAGGGGGTGAATAAAATAATGAGCAGATAGCGGCCTTAAGGAGCTATCAATAAATGAGGACCCCCCCCCTCTTCCCCCTTTGTCACAGCACATTTGTAACTCTTCCTAGAATGTCGCCACATATTTTTCATCTAGTTAAAAGTGCAGTTCCGAAATTACTTTTATTTTCATTAAAATTATTCACGATGAGGTGGGGTGCCGGCAGCAGAATGTTACCCCTCCCCTCTAGCCCGTGGATGCAGTAAGAATCTACCAAGGGGTACCCCTCTAATACCCATCGCAAGATAAGCAGCTGTGTCTTTCTGGGTGCCAAACGCTCGCCAACCCGCCAAGCGTGGAGTATGGCAACAACTCCCTCATTCATGATCAGTACTTGGTGACTCCTATGTGACGACTATGTCTAGCAGTAGACGTTCACGGCTGAGATGATGATGATGAACCGCACGAGTTTTAGGTCTCCCACCCCTTGTCAAACAAAGTCACAGACCGTCGACCCCCTCACTTAGAAAGAAAAAGTTATCTGAAGCGAACGTATTCAATTATTTACTTTATTCTATTTAAATGTATTTTTGTTTTTCTTGTCTAAATTGACGATTCTAAGACAGTTCAGAGTGGTTGTAGACATCATGGTAGGTAGACTCCATATTGTCCTTGTCGCCTGCTCTAGAAAACAATTACGATATTATCGTCAGAATGGCAATTTTTACGTAATGGCCATAATAGTTAGTTTACCTTGATTACGATTTCGATTCATCGCGATTTGCATTCAAGAGGGCCTCAAAATCGATTAATTAAAAAAAAATTGTCAAAATCACTATTGAAATTAAGTTCAGATTCAGCTGAAACTTTGCACACGTATTGATGTTAACCAGGATTTACAAATAGGCTACTTACATATTAGGGTACAACGCATGCGAAGCGACGGGCAGAAGCTAGTTTATCTATAATTGCAAACCGATCGTGATGTATCTACTGGTAAAAGGCGACAATCGAAGTGACAGTAGACTTGATGTAAAAAGTTTGAAGCTGTAGACAATGAGAAGTGTGACGAAGTTTCATGGTGTTCAAAAACAGACTGAAACTGAAAACTTTGCATTTAATTTGAAGATTTATTTACCAGCTTGTGCCCGCCGCTTCGCATGCGTTATACCCCGATAAAAGTAGTATGTGTTAATCCTAGTCAACATGTATAAATAAGTGTGCAAAATTTCAGCTCAATACGTGGGCTAGTTTTTGCGTGAAGAAGTACCTAACAAACATCCTTACATGAACTAAAGACAAACAAACTTTCGGCTTTATAATATTAGTGAGATTTTATGGACTAAGCAAACATTTTCCAACTACTCTTTGCTTTAGCTATCTCAATATTATATTTTTGGATTTATTCTCTTACGAAGTAAAATCACGTAAAATGCTCTATTGAGGCGGCGAAGAGTCGGCATCTTAAGTTGTTTGGTATGTGAAGATATTTCATACAGCTATTTCAGTTTATCGTACATTTGCATTTACATATTTTGTAACACACCGGTGTAACTGGCTTACTCACACATCACTAGGTAGATGGGTCTACTAAGTAGGTGTCTTTAGTATTGCAAAAATATACAATACTGTTACAAGCTGAGGGTTCGGGATTAAATAATGTAGTCCAATTTTACCAAAATAAACACTTTAATCACAGATCACACCAATAAGAATCTCACAGCAGATTCACACAGGAACACTTCTTCACGTACAACACTGATCACACTATAACACTTGTTCACTGAACACTATAGCACTTGTACACAATCACTGATCACTGTATTCACTTTGAAGTCACTCGGATATATCGCACTGTTCGCTTCCGTAGCCAAATAAAGACTGTTCGCTTGGTAAACACATCCGCGTATTTATATCGCACATAAAGAAGATTCTCGAAGCTGAATTTTCTAGATCCACACACAATAGAGACAGGACAACAAAAGACAAGTAAACAATTTTTTATGACTCTATTTACAACCAGCACTATTGTCTCAAAACCGGTTTGTCTAGAAACTTCACTTGTTTGTGTTCAAAACAATAAAGAGTGACCTTGGACTCTTTCGGCCGCTCAAACACCGGTCCTTTCTGGATCTTTCGCGAACTTACTGGTTTACGTTTGCGCTCGGCGCAACAATACGTACGTAAATTATCAGTTGGAAAGAGGGGTAGGAAAGGGGTCCTATCAAGCTTGAACTTAATCCTAATATTGCCTTTTTATTTTTATTTATTTCCGAGAAACATAATCGATGGCGTTCGTCATCATGATCATTACAGCCGTAGGACATGCACTGCTGGACAAAGCCTCAGGAATCTTAGAACTAATCAATAAGGGGTTGTTCCCCCACTCACCACGTTTGGCAGGCGGCTTGGCGAGCGCTGTATGGGATGTTGATACACGAAAGACGATGCTGCCCATCTTCCAGAGGTATCCCTAGGGAGATTTTTACTGCATCCACGGGTAAGAGAGGAAGAGCAAAATTCTACTGCCGGCGTCCTACGCCATTTGTGTTAGTTTATTGTTGGTAAACAATTGTTACTCTATCTTACTAGCTCCATCACTGTTACTCGTAGGTTCGGTAGGAAATGCAATTTTTTTTACTAACAACGACTCACTCTGATATTTTGATTAAAAAGTAATTTAAGTATTTAGAATCTACAGTATTTTACAATATGCTTAGGTTAAAATAGGATTGAAGACGTGCATTAAAAATGATTTACTAAAATACATTTTTACCTGACAACGTTGAATGATGACTATCTTATTATTTTCCACCAAAACTATTTATTTTCATAAGCTGAAACCTTCAGGATTGTTTACTCATTATAATACATGTTGTATAATTACGTGTGACTGTATGTACACGTAATTACGGCGCGCGGCGTGTACCTATTACAATACTAAAACGTTCTAATAATGATTGTACAAGTTAACATTTCCGACGGAAGATAATAATTAATCTCTATTCTCTACATAGTTACGAATTAAAGTTGCTTCCCGCGTCTGTTTGTTTGGCTGCTGACTCCTCCTAAACCACGCAACGGCTTTTGATACGATTATTACCAATAGATAGAGTGTTTCAAGAGGAAGTTTCAGAGGTAAAATTCATTAGGGTTTGGTTTAAGTTAGCTGAACTATATACTAGACTAAAAATAAAGATTGTTGATATTGTCGGAAAATTTCATGAAAAGTTGCTTTGGCGTGCGTCGCGTAAACCATTGAAGTTATGTGCAAGTGAAGTGTTGAAGAATTCTTCCTCTTAAAAATACCTACAAACAGGTCTGCGCCAGCATGCATATAGGCACTCGTATGTCTATCTTTTATGGATAACTCATAGCATTTATCTTTTTGAAATGTTGATTAAAAGCATGCATTATTTGCGAAGCTGTTTTCACCAACGTGATAATATCATGTTAAAACGGCATCGCAGACAATGCATACTTTTAATGAAAAAATAAAAATGCTATTACATATTTCACCTTCAAAATTAACGTGAGATATACTCATTTTTAAAAAATGGAAATTACTCACGTAAGTAGTATTGTAACGTCGAAGTTTATTCCGACACGTTTCGATTTTTCAAGAAAATCATCATCATGGGATTGAATGTCCGTCCGCGCGTAGGGCCGAGACGACATGAAACGTGTCGGAATAATCTTCGACGTTACAATACTACGTGAGTAATTCCCGCTTTTACAAAATGCTATTACATATTACAAGTTTTTTAATATCTTGAGTTTAAAAAGAACATAATATTTAATTTGTTCTTAAAACTATTAAATTTGGATGAATATCTTACGAGTCATAGCAAAATTAAAACTCTAGCGCGACAAAATATTTACGAAGCGCGGCGCGTCGGGTGGCCGTTTACACGGACGAGGTGACAGCTTTTCGCGTGTAATAACTATCTGACCACTGTCTTAGGAAAAACAGCTCTAAACATTATAATAGACATTACATCAGAAGCAATGTTGGTAAATTGTGTCATGTCTGGTTTCCATAATAACAACCTGTAACAAAAAACGCCAGAAATCCGAAAGTTTTGTGTCCACCAACCCGAAAAACTTTCGTAATACAACTTTGGAAAATCATATTTTTAACTCTTCTTACAAGATGACCGATGATGTTCGTCCGTACACCTATGCGAAACAGAGGCGGATAGCTAAATATTAAGAAGATTATTTTTCTAAGCTCAGTTGTTTTTGCGCACAGCGCCCACGAAAGAATCCCGTTGGTCAAGACCGAGTTTTTTTTTTTGGCATTTGTATTTGGGCACTTTGAGCACCGGTTCTAAGTGCCCCATCTTAGTTCTTCAAAAATATTAATTTCCAATTCCAATCAAAAGAAACAGAGGAGTCACAAAAAGTATTTTTCTTTGTTCATATTTATTGGTTCGAATTAATATTGTAATTTCCGCTCGTTTCAGCTGCAATATTGAAGCTTGGGTTTTAATTATTTTGCGAATTGGTTTACGGGAGGCAGGGTGTCCTGGAGATGGTTATTATAATATTCAGACTTCATCCTGGCTTTTAATTAATTTTGTTTGAAAATTATTAATATACACGTAAATATAAATTACTTGGACCAGTATGTGTACCGAAATAAATTTTGTTAGGATTATGAAAATCGCGTAAGTAAATTATTATTTACTAGCTGCACTCCGCGGTTTCGCCCGCGTAGGTCCCGTTCCCGCGGGAATACGGGATATAATCGGCAGTACAAATTGAAGTAGGTATTTTTGGATAAAAATTAAGAAACATATATTTCGTATACTAAAATAGTTAACATAATTATGCTTTTATTAGCTTAGCCTACTTTACCTACTTTAAAAAAAAAAGTTTATTGAAGATATGTAGGTAGTACAGAATTTTTAGTAGCTCAAAAAAATGTTTTCGTCTTAGCATCTCCGTTAGTTAAAAATTCTGGAAACTATAACGGTTTAAACATGACCCGTCATCTAAATTTAAATTTATAATTTAATTTCAATGGATTCCCTAATATTAAAAAAAAAAACATTTTGTACCTACCGACGACCTAATGATGAAACAAAACCCAAAGCCTTCAATTTCAAAACGTAATCCTTCCTCCCAGTAGCATTGTATTGTTCTAGCGACAATAGTTTTGTGGGTGTAAGACAAATCAAGGCTCCTACTAAGGATGTCTTTTAGGGGCTAAAGAGAAATATTAAACAGTCTATTTTATCGTTCATTCATCTTTTATTTAAAAAAGATACGTTGTATAGTCAATTTACAAAAGAAAAACAAAACACTTTTCAAACAAAACAATTGAAAAAAGCACATAAATTAATTCGTTTGCTTCAGAAAACATTTTTCCAAGTGAGGGATAGAAGCGCCGCAAGAATATTAGACTGTTTGGATATTGCAATATGACATCATTTTATATAGCGGTTGAACCGCGCAATACCCGGCCAAGAGTCGATATCATTTCAATAATCTTCTATGAAGTCTTTATTTGTAATACAACAATAAACTGTGTTTCTAGTTCTGATGGCTATTCCGTAACTGACGACCTCTGTGACCGGGTGTATTCTCGCCGCAGTACAAATGTTTCAATTCCATGTTTAATTCTGCTGGGGGTTACTAGATCACTGTCTGTGACATAGTTCACTGTCTGTGGACCCTGTCTTAAGGAGATGGTGTACCGTTATACCCACCATCATCCATATCTTGTATTTTCATCTTAAGCAAAGTATGAATCTATTTGTGCATTTGGTTTTCTCTGGGAGCATTAGTTTTGTATGCTTATTTGTAGTCCGGTCTACGTTCCCATATTTTCTGGTGCTCTTTTTCAGAATTAATTTTAAGCCTGGTTATATCTCTACGTTTGGGAGATCATTCTATTGTAAGGCCAATATCGTCAGAATTTGGAATGAGACAAGCTCCTTCCTTGGCCAACGTGTTTTGCCGTTCCCTGTGCATAATCCGTGACTTTTTGTACATTAATATAAATTATATAAATAAACTAACCACTTTCCGCGGTTTTAACAGCATAGTTCCCGCTCCCATGGGAATACGGTAATAAAATATAGCCTATGTTACTCATGGATAATGTAGCATTCTAATGGTGAAATAATTTTTCAAATCGATCAAGTAGTTTCGGAGTCTATTATTCAATTCATACAAACAATTGATAAAATCTTTCTTCTTTATTATTAGTGTAGATGTAGATGTATATAATAAAATCTGAATATTTTATAACCCCTCATTGCAAGCTCCTTGCTACATCTCTGGCGTCGAAAGTTCCCACGTCCTTGGGCGGTGAATGCCCAACATCTATTTGTACTGTGGGTGATTCGATGTAGGTTAATTCGCACACGCAGATTAAACATCATACGGCCTTTGTAAAGTTTCGTTTTAATCTATATGTAAAAAATGCTTATCCAATGAGAACGGCGATACATTTGTCGTAATTCCAAAATTAAAAATGGCTGTTTCAGGCCCCTTATGACGTCACGAGTCTAGTGGGGAAGATTATAGATTTAGTATTTTTTCATTTATTTGACAACGCAAAGTTACTTTTCTATAATATTTTATTATCATACTGATGGACTACACAGAATTAAATTTTTCGTACCCTATCAACATGCCTGTTCTTGCTATTTGAGGAACTACTTTGAAATTACCCTCACCTATTCTTAATCTAGGAATGTTCTAAAAGCTTGTAGCAACTCTCAGAAGGAAATTAAAAAGCTATCTTCAACCAACCGGGATTCTTCCAGAACAATCTAAAGTTTAAAACTTCAGCTGCATCTCGACAAAAGAAAGGAAATAGACAAAAGCGGAACGCACGGTGTCGGACAATACACTCGTTTTGGTGGAATTGCAAAGCGGAAAGGCGAGGCGGGTTAATAGTTTTGTTAGCCGTACACTTCTCATCTTACTTCGTGAAACACGAAAGTTTGTAAATTATTTTAATTACAGTACAGTGTGTCTACCATGTGTTGTCACTGCTAGATCACCTGCCGTTTCTACAGTAGTAATAGTACATTACTATAACACCAGATTTGCAACTCATGGTACAAAATTCTAAGCAAATGAAGCCCAAACTACAGTAGTTATAGTATAGTTTACTGCGTATTTTAGTACCAAACTATCCGCTAGAGACGCTGTACAAGTTTTCATACATTTTTCTAACTACAGTCGCTATCGAGTATAGATTGTGAAAACTCATGGTAGATCTACAGAAAGCTCGATAGGTTCAGTAGCTGGCAGTGGGACCGGTATCTGGACAGGTAGCTGAGTCAACTGTGGCAGAGTTGGCATCGTCGGTGTTGGCGGTGTAGGCAGCCGAGCACTCTCTGGATTCATTTATATATCAAATCAAATAAAAAAAAGACGTAACATTTTAAGTACGAAGAAGCACATAGCATGGTAAAAGTTTTCAAAAAATTTAATTTTTTTTTACTACAGTCGCTAGCGAGTATGGATTGTGAAAACTTATGGTAGAACTACTGGTATTCATGCAGTAACACCCGCACTGGCCGAGTGGTAATGTAACTCCAACTTGCGATACAAAGAGATTCGATTATGAACTCCGATTGTTTGAGTCAATCGCTCTCGAGAGCACGAATAATTATCGACTAATCGGGCTATCGAGACATCGATATCATCGGACGGGAATGTGACATATACAGAAGTGAAGAACTCTTTACCGTGTCCCTAATTTAAATTGTATGTGTCTCGTTGGCCAAATGGTATGTACACCCGACTTTGAATCCGAAAGCCGCGGGTTCGATATCAGCTGTGCATTTCTGTGCATCTGTGCACGGATTTTTCTTCTTGTTTCTTGAAAAATGTGTGCGCATCACATGCGCACGTGCTTGGTAAAGTAAAACTTGGAAAATAAATTCTTTAATAATGGGCCTACCTACAAGAAAAAAATATTTTTTTAGACAGTGGCGTTGATTAACAAAATCTATTGGACACGCATTTTTTAACCCGAAAATAACGGCGATATCATATTGGAATGTAGCGTGACGTCACGCGCCAACGTGTTTCGGTACAATTTATTACTATGCTCTGACGTCACGAGCTCGCACTCCTAAACTTCAATGCGCTTTATCACGCTATATTTCATTTATTTGAAAAAGCAAGAAATATGTGTTTTATTTTTTTATGATCTAATTGACGCGCTAAACACAATTTCGATTTTCATAATCTGTCAAGTACATCACCTATTACTTCAGACAGATTTTTAGCCAGTCAGAGAAAAAAGTCGCAACCGTCACGGGATACCCGGTAGATGTGAAAGTAAGTAATCGCTTCAGCGAGCGTTATCGTGAGGGCGTCGTCTCACGCGCGTCATTTTAATCAGAATGCTAATATTATTTTCTAATATTATTCTACGTATTATTCTAGATCGAAATAAACTAATATGTAGACCCGTCAATGAAAGAGAAAAATATTTTTTTTGAAACTTTACAATTTTTATCCCAAAGCGTATTTGAAATAAAAATTAAAAAAATTTACCGCTACATGTGTATGTATGAGTTTGCTGGAAATTCACGGATGGTAAAATTCAGCTGAGAGCAACCAAAGTTTGTCTATTTTACGGAATTTAATGAAGCGTTTTAAGTTATCGTCTTTGTATCCTGTTATATGAATGTCAGTGCCACGAGAACATCCTTTCGAGTGTAATATTACCATGTTCTACGACTTATCAGGAATCTGCGATTTTCATTAAAGAAAAGACCACGAAAGTTTTAACTTCAACCGCTGATTATACAATAATGACAACCTTAACGCCAGCTGATTTTGACGGGGTCATTGACCTCGGCAAATAGTTGCCAATAGTTTAAAATAACAATAAAATAGTTTACGACCTCGGATCATCTGCACAGCACAACACGTAATAAAAATGTAAATAAAAAAAAGAATAGCGAATTCCAGATTTTTTCCTTTTTCCATAAGTACTGGTTTTCCCTGGCCTGAACCCTCCCGAAGGGGGGGGGGGGCCCTTTTCGGATTAGTACCCCTATATAATCGTAGCAATATAAAATTAAACACAAGATTGTCTTATTGATCCTTATTCAGGAATATTATTGATCATTATTCATACAGGTATGGAGGCCTTTGTCCAACAGTGGGACTCAAATGGCTCATAATTATAATTCCTCTCACTACTGTACAAAGGTCTCCCTAGCCACTAGATTGGTTGGAGTGGTGACCTGTAAACACATAACATGAGGTCAGTAAATGACAGTAATCATCATTTCAGCCATAAAACGTCCACTGATGAAACCAGGCCTCCATGGATCTCCATGAGGGGTAGTTGCCATTCCCACCACGCTTGGCAGGCGGGTTGGTGAGCGCAGTATGGGATGTTGATACACGAATAGACGCTGCTGCCCATCTTCCGGAGGTATCCCTTAGCAGGCTCTTACTGCATCCATAGGCAGGAGAGGAGGGGTATCATTCTACTGCCGGCACCCCACGGCGAATGACAGTAATATTAATGTGAAATTTGCTGTAACTAATTAATAATAATAATAAAAATATTTATTCTCAGAGATGGGTTTACAAAGAAGGTACTTACAATCTATTGCATATTTAATAATGTAGTTCGGTTAATAGTGTGTGATTGATTACGTAGATACCTACTTGTGCTAAACCTTTTAGGGTCAAAGATAATGACACCTCGCTCTAACTAAGTTTGCACTTGTATTTAGACACGAGGGCTCAATCCTCTGGCTTCTTAAAGGTTCACAGTTATTCGAAATAACAGAAGTTAAGTTACAGCAAAGAGAACAATAGATAAACCTAATTAATTTTATATAAACTGCTTTAAATAAACCTTGATCCTAATTAATAACAAAGATATACCTACTAGAAAAACCGAAGTGAATAAATGTTTAACCTACTATTAGTATTATGTATAAATTAAATATAAAATTAAAAATAAAATATATTAATTATAAAATATATTACATTACAGCCACAAATCGTTCGGAAACCCCAAGAATGTCCAATCTAGCCGTGTCTAAATTCTGTGCCTATGTAGGATCTACAGGATGTTGCGACATCGCGCGCGCCATGTTGCACATGTGGGTTTTTCATAAAATACCGTTAAGCAAGCAATGGCCAGCATGTACATTCTTAAATTAGCTTTTAGGCTTAAGATAGTTATAAGTCTGATTGTAGTTTCTTTTATCGTAAATAAAATCTATAAATCTATGTACGGATGTCACACAGGTTAGTGTCCTTTCACATTCATCTAGATTCTCGATTCAACTACATAGCCTACTTCGAAAAGCTCAGGTTATATGAAACTGGTGCCCAATAGGCATCGAAAAAAAAGAAAGGAAGACCTTGAAAGACCGTGAAACCTTCTGTGGGCCTTTTTGAAAATCAGCGTAGCACTAAGCATTTTGCTAAGTGTCCTTTGATAGGTGCCCGTTTTACCCGCTTTCTATAGATTAAATAGATATTTATCTTTATAAGTGATATATTGAACCTCTAGTGAGGTTCGTTTTTCTACTATGTCATTTTTTCATTTGGACATTTTTATACTTTGTCATAATTTCATGTTGACATTTTTATTTTGTGATTGTTGGCATTATTATACCTTGTCATTTTTCATTTTGGACCAAAGTCGTCAAACCTGTTCGATCGTTATTATTTGAGTTAATTCACTTAAATATGAAAAATAATAATTATTATGTCTCTTAGTAACCTAACCTTGTTTCCATAATGTATAAACGGAAAGACGCTGTTGCTTATCTTCTGTAGGTATCCCTTGATAGATTCTTATGCGTCCACAGGCAAGAGAGAAAGGGTTACATTCTACTGCTGTCACCCCACGGCGGCAACAACTAGTATCATCATCATCATCATTTCAGCCGTAAAACGTCCACTACAGAACACAGGCCTCCCCCATGGATCTCTATGGGGGTAGTCGCCATACTCACCACGCTTGGCAGGCGGATTGGCGTGCGCAGTACGAGATGTTGATACACGGAAAGACGATGCTGCCCATCTTCCGGAGGTATCCCCTAGCAGGCTCTTACTGCATCCATGGGCATGAGAGGAGGGGTAACATTCTACTGCCGGCACCCCACGGCAATTGATTCATAATTAATTACTAGTCTCAAATAATTCATAATTAATTACTAGTCTCAACTAATTCATAATTAATTCACATGGATCGGTACTTTACAAGACTCCGATAACTTTAAGTCGCTTGCTGACTTTGTGTCTGGGACATTATGAGATGGATGAGGCTTGCACAGCACTATTCTACTGCCTTCACCACACAGCGTTTCCCGTTTTTTGCGTTTTTCTCATGACGATGGACTTCGTCGGTTATTTGATGACAATTTCAATGTAATTAAGTACTTGGTACTTGGTTTGACGAAATTGGGTCAAAATGGAAAATGACGAGGTATAAAAATGTCCAAATTAAAAAATGACATACGAGAAATGTCCACATGAAAAAATCACCAAGTATAATAATGGCAAGCTAAAAAAATATCAAGGATAAAGTTTGCTAAGTTAAACAGTTACTACATACTTAGAAATATCATATTTTTTAACATCTGTGTCAAAGCTATTGTGAAAACGTCAAATTGTAAATAAATAAAATTGTTACCTACCATATTATTTTAATTTGATTACTGTGTTTCATTTTCAAATTAACGTGAGATATACTATTCATTTTGTAAAAACGGGAATTACTCACGTAGTATTGTAACGTCGAAGATTATTCCGACACGTTTCGATTTTTCAAGAAAATCATCATCATGGGATTGAATGCCCGTCCGCGCGTGGGGCCGACACGACACTGTCGTCCTGTCCCGTTTTTACAAAATGATTACTGTGTGTTTTACCTACTTTCGGTAAGTTGTTAGTTTCTTTGTATGGGAATTTTTCATTTACGGTTTTCCTTTTAATTGTCCTGTTGTATTCATCATTCATCTCAGCCGTAGGATGGCCGTCCACGTCTCCTGATAGACATAGGCCTACTTCATGAATCTCTAAGATCAGGGTTCTTGCCATACTCGCCTCGCTTGGCAGGCGGGTTGGCGAGTGCAGTACGCGATGTTGATACACAGAAAGCCGCTGCTGCTCATCTTCCGAAGGTATCCCTTGGCAGATTCTCACTGCATCCACGGGCAAGAGAGAAGAGGCAAAATGCTACTGGCGGCAGCCCACGGCAACTGTTATATTATAAACTAGCCGCACCCCGCAGTTTCACCCGCGTAGTTACCGTTCCCGTGGGAATTTTGAAAAATCCCTTCTTAGTGCACCTCTAGGATACTCAATGTATATGTGTGCCAAATTTCAAGTCTCTAGGTCCAGTGGTTTAGGCTGTGCGTTGTCTGTCAGTCACTCAGTCAGTAACGGAAGAGTTTTATATATATTGATCAAGCCCGTGAGCAACTCCGCCCGTCGCCCTGAGTCATAGTGTGGTAAGGTCTCATGTGCTCGTAATTTCACCGGCCCCCTTATCCTGTTAATTCCTACTTTGCAGCTGCATTCTCGCCGCTATACGTACAAAAATGAGCCGTCTAGGGACGTCTGGCAAATGTAAAACATTTTTACCACAGTCGCCTTAATCGCCACAGTCACCACAGTCGCTACAGTAGACCTAGCTGCCATAGTCACAGTAGTTCCAGTCGTTACAATCGCCCCAGTCGCCACAGTCACCCCAGTCGTCACAGTCAATACGATGGACGAAGGGTAGTCGCCCTAATACTAACTCCCACATCTCCAAGCGTCTACTATACATAAATATGGTAGAATTTATATATTTATATCTGTCAATCTTCTTACCAAAATTATACCTAGACAGCAGCACCCAGCGCTTCACCCGCGTAAATCCCGTTCCCGTGGGAATACAGAGCCTATGTTACTCGCTGATAATGTAGCTCTCCATTGGTGAAATAATTTTTAAAATCGGTTCAGTGGTTTAGGCGTGAAAACGTTTCAAACAAACTCATATTCGCGTGACTAATACTTGCATAACAATGCAGCAAATATACACAACAGAATCCTTCGATTTATCCAAACTAATATTTGGGTTCAACGATGTGTTTCGTTGGTTCGTTATCGTTTAATCTATTCGCTGCACTCAGTTTTGTGAATATTTTATTTAACAAAAAAATATTTCGATATGACAATTACACCATAATAATAAATAATAGGGTATAATTAGTTCTCCCGCCGAACTTCGTATTGTACCAACTACTACAACTACTTACTACTACTACTCTAAAACTACTCTACAACTACTCTACAATTACTCTACTACTACTACTACAACTCTATATAGATATAAGTTTGTTATTTTAGTATCAAATCACACTTAAATTGAACATAATCTAATCGGTGCTCAATCGATATGACCTTATCAATAACTTCGACTTACGACACGGGTTTCGTAGCTTAGTGGATAAATGAATTAACTAAATTAATTTTATTGTACACAGATAAACTTATATAAACAGATAAAGCACTTCCGGCTTTGGGAAGCTACAAGGATCGATTTAATGGAGGTGGGTTCGAACCCCACCGGAATGTTTTTATAAGGTATTTCATTTTCTTGAAATATTGGACATGATTTGAATTTGAAATGTATAGGAAAAATGTAATGGATCTGTCCTCTGCCAATTGAAAAAACGACTGGAAGTTCATTCTAATTCTGGCGTGGATACCGCATCTGCGCTGACGAGATGCATGGGCATTGTCCGTGACACTACTCCGACCCTGGCCAGCGCAACTCCTTGAAATACCGGAAAGGGAAACTGCTGGCAGCATTCCATGAGCAGCTGAGGTAGAGAACCCTCGCGTCTACAGCACAAGCCACGAGCTTAGAGCGAGGTGTCGAAACTAAACATGTTACATTAGGTCTATATTAAGCATTTATTTGTTAATTTAGGCTTTACAGAAATTAACACTTTTTATATTCATCATTTCAGCCATAAAACGTCCACTGATGAACACAGGCCTCCCGGATGGATCCTCATGGATCCCTCCATGAGGTAGTTGCCATTCTTACCACGCTTGGCAGGCGGGTTTGTGAGCGCAGTATGGGATGTTGCTACACGGAAAGACGCTGCTGCCCATCTTCCGGAGGTATCCCTTAGCAGGCTCTTACTGCATCCACGGGTAGGAGAGGAGGGGTAACATTCTACTGCCGGCACCCCACGGTTTTTTATATTATCTTTATCTAACTCCGGAGGATATGCATATGTTGTAAAAGTGGACATCTTTATACATTTATTTGGAAGACCACCAGCTATATCATAGCTTTAAACATGATATATCTGACATTATCGAGGCATCAGCCAGTGCAATCGCAGAGCGCCTTTCTTAAGTCGTTCAAGAGCAAGAGTCTATTTTAGATTTTCAGAAAAACACGTCGAATTCGAACACTATGCATTTTTAGGAAAAACTACTAGGGCACCAATTGGCACAGTGCACCTGCCCACGAAAAATTCAAACGTTACTGCAGCGGCAATTGAAATTACCGAAAAACCACAGTGGGCACAAATGCCGCTGGCCGGCCGAGGAAAGGCAAAAATATAAGCTGCCTTTTAGGCTGCTTAAAATTCGACTGAGGCTAAAAAAAAATCATACCGCTGCAGTAACGTCAGGCGTTACTGCAGCAGCATTTTATTTTTTCGAATTACTCTGAAACCACTTATTATTTTTTGGGCTCTAATTTTTCTATATATTTTCAACTTGATCCGAGCCGACATGACGCCCCAGTAACGCACACTCATTTTTGGATTTTCATGCCGTCAACCGCCGTGGGGTGCCGGTAGTAGAATATTACCCTCCTCATGCCCGTGGATGCAGTAAGAGCCTGCTTAGAAGATGGGCAACAGCGTCTTTCTGTGTATCAACATCCCGCACTGCGTTCGCCAACCCGCCTGGCAAGCATGGTGAGTATGGCAATTACCCTGATCCACGGAGGCCCGTGCTCAGTAGTGAACTTTTACGACTGAAATGATGATGAATGATGCCGTCAACCATTAGTACCAAACTTAGTACTAATTAATAATGGCTGACGGCATCATTAATTGTTCGGTTATTTGAGTCCGGTAAAATAAAGGCTTGAGAACAATTAAACAATTCAGCAGTCCTAAGCCTCAACGAACCCCTATAATCCCCCGAATAAAACAACAGTAGTTGCAAAAACGACCTAATGAAATTCCATAAATTACCAAGTTGGCTTTAATAATTTAAAATTGTATTTTTATTTCTGTATACATATTTTCAAAGTCAAACTTTCATATCGTAATCTAAGCCGTAGGACGTCCACTACAGGACGTGACCTCTCTCATAGATCTCCTAGTTGTGCGGTTGCCTCACTTCAAAAAAAAGTTTTCTGAACCGAGCAAATTCAATTTTGTGTTTTATTAAATTTAAATGTGTTCTGTTTTTCGTTTGCAAATTGACCATCTGTTAAACGCGCTTCATGGTCTACCTATTGCCGGTGGCGGTGACTCGAGTCACCAAGTCACCACACGTCCCCCTACGTGTCACCTTATTTCTGGTTCGAACTCGTAGAACAACCCCGAGTACAGTAGGCCAATTCTCGTGCATCGTGATAACGCTCAAAGTCGATAAATTTCTTAAAAAATGTCAAAATCTTTCTGCATTCTCGTAATCCCACAAAAGACAAATGTCTACTACTAACCGATTGTGAAGCATCGACTAGTAAAGAGCGAGATCAAGATGATAGTAGATTTTTATACTGATGCGATAAGTTCGGAGTAGGTACTGAGAAGTGAAATGAGGGGAAGTATCACTCAAAATCTGTTCACGAGAATTGGCCCCCTGTCCTCTCAACATCTTGTTGAGAAACTCCAAAATCGGAGCTCCATATGGCCATAAGTGGAGGGCCACGTCTCGGCTCCCATATCATAATTGAAGAAATTAGTCTTTAGGCAACTGAGGTATGTTGGACGAAAAGACGTTGCGAAGTTTCCCAAACGCTGCCCATCCGAGTTGGCTCTTTATTCCATCCAGAATCAAGATAAATACTTTTTGAAGCATAAAAAGATTTTTATCTTTATCCTTTCTTTTTAGGGTTCCGTACCCAAAAGGAGAATCGGGACCCTATTACTCCGCTGTCCGTCTGTTTGTCTGTCACCAGTTTGTATCTCATGAACCGTGGTACTCGTAGCTAGACATTTAAAAATTTCACAGATAATGTATTTCTGTTGCCGCTATAACAGCAGATACTAAAATCAGAATAAAATAAATATTTAAGGGGGGCTCCCATACAACAAACGTGATTTTAATTGAATAATGCGCCGCAACCTCATAATTTGCTATGTTATTACGGTAATACTGAGTCAGAGTCCATTTTTCGACCCCACGCAGCATGTTGTTAAAATTACACCATAGTTATTTTTACATTTTCCTTATTGTGTGTCAAAAATAAATGTATTTCTTCTTCTTCTTAATGGTATGGAACTCTTCGTGCGCAAGTCCAACTCGCACTCGGCTGATTTTTTATTTAAATATGAGAGTCGTAACTCGAAAGTATGCTTTTACTTTTACCAGGATATCGTTAACAATGAAATCAGATCTAACGCTAATGCGCAAAACCTGCACTTTCTATTTTCGTTGTGTCGTGAGAATCAGACATAAAGCAAAACGTGAGAGAAAATCAGCCTACATAACAATTTCTGGAACTCATCGAGTTCATAATAGTATGTTATTTGCTACATACGTATGAAGGTACCTACTAGATAGGACTCTGTGCTTCTCATCTCAGCCGTGTGACTGCTGTTCCTGGATCTCCAAGACCAGGGGGTAATTACCTATTCTTCTACACTATAATCTTGTACCACTGGTGAACGATTGGAACAAACTTATAAAATGTATTCCTACCGTGTACCACCCAAACGAATCAGTATAAGAATTATTCTTCTTCTTTTCTCAAGCCAGCAATAACTTTAAAAAATGAAAGTAAATGTCAAAAATGACGGCATACGTCAAAAATTACAATATGTTTCTCGAAGTATCAAATACTTGGAATAAAATTATTTAGGTAAAGAGCATTTATAAGATCTACTTTTGATAACGGCTGTCAAACTTCTAACTGTCATATGTCAAGAACTGCTCAGCCTAAACTTCCCGTTAAGGGCTCAAGCGAAAATTGGTAAGATCAATTTTTATCTATAAACACTTTTTGACAAAAGTTAAAAAACAAAAAATGTCAAACCTACAAAAATATCAACAAAAATGTCAGGAGCACCAAAAATTAAAACAAATTACAAAAATGGTTGTTAGATTATCAAGCAAAAATGTCATCCTTATTTTTTTTGCTATATTATGATAAGGTTTGTAGTAGAAATCTTTATGGGTCTGATTCTCGTAAAAATTATAAAATATCACAAAACATAAATATCGTAACAAAAATACTATTCAATACATAATAATATACTTAGCAGAGTTTTTATGTAATATTTTCGCAAGAATTAGGACTGCAGTTTTTCAGATCGATAATTTTCACTATGACGTCCACCCATCTTGGACGTCATTGTCAAAATTATAGATCTGAAAAACTTGGTTGAAATAAAAAATACTGGAAGTAACAAAGAATATGGTAAAACGCTAGGGCAGGAAAATACCCGCTTTTACAAAACTAAACCTCTAATGGGGAGAAATAGGGGACTGTAAATTAACTCATTTGTTTCCATTAGTGTCACGGAATTATTAGAGAGTAGACAAACGGTATTCCACTTGCGCTAGCGGTATTTTGTCTTAGCGACACTGTATTTTGCCGCATCGTTTCACTCAATTTGTTATTTGTTAAGGGTGTTCTGGTTGTTTTTTTAACAATAAAAAATATCTATCTATATATTACTACGCGCTAGCGGTATTTTATCTTAGCGACACTGTATTTTGCCGCATCGTTTCACTTAATTTGTTATTTGTTCAGGGTGTTCTGGATGTTTTTTTTAACAATAAAAATACCTATTTATATATTAAGGTATAATGTATTAAGTATATCAGTCATCTAGTACCCATAAAACAAGCTCATCTTAGCTTGGGGCTAGAAGACGCTGTGTGAATTGTCCAGCATTATTTATTTGTTTATTTTATTTATTTATTTATTCTGTGTCGAATATTTAAGTTAAAATGTAGGGAGAAGGTCCGGTGTGGATGCACTTTAACAGATTGTTTGAAAGGGTTGACCCTTTCAAACAAAGCTTGCTTTTAGCTTCAAGTAAGTTAGTGTGATCACCTGTAATCTCACTAACTTCGCACGGAGGTCCGTGGCACTGTTGTTATAATAGCGAGTTATAAATGAGGCAGTCTTGCGTTTCAAATGGCTATTCAACGGCGCCGATCTTCGCCGAGGGACAAAATATTTGCTTTATCTGAAAATGCTTGTTTCGGTTACTTATGGGTGTTTTTTTTTCATAAAAAAGGCATAAGTAGATCCATAATTTATTGTTATTTTAAAAACATGAGCTACTGTGACTTAAAACTCTGACTAGATACTTTCGATACTTCAGATAATTTAATGTTATAGCGAATTATTTACCATTTATTTAGCGCTTAGAAGCTGGGATTAAAACCGCGACTAGACATTTCTTCGAATAAAATGCGACAGTCACTAACATTGTTGGGGCCGCAAAGTTCTCGAATGGAGGCCACGGTAACGGCTTTGTAAAGTCGGCGGTGGATGCAGACGGCTTCCAACCGCAGTACTTGGAGATCAATGAGGGAGGTCTTTGTCCAGCAGTGGACGTCCTACGGCTGATATGATGATGATGACTACCTTTGTTGATGTTAACGTCTGCACCTCGCCTTTACCAGGCGTTAGAAGCTAATAGTCAAGATAATTTGGCGTGCCGTGGCGAGCCGGCAGTAGAATGTTGCCTCTCCTGTCTTGCCCGTGGATTCAGCAAGAATCTGCCAAGGGGTTACCAGAACATGAGCAGCATCGTCTTTCTGTGTATCAACAACCCGCACTGCGGTGCTCGCCAAACCGCCTGCCAAGCGTGGCGAGTATGGCAACAACAACCTCATGATCTTAAAGATCTATGAGGGAGGCCTATATTCGGCACTGGACGTGTACGGCAGTCCTACGGATGAGATAAAGCGATAAAAAGTCCTTCACTATAAGCACGACTGTAGTAGGTACATACATGTATGTCGTACTTGTATGCAAACTTGAAGAGTGTCGACATGTCGTCTGAATTAGCGATTGGCAGTATGTAAACGTTTAACGAGTGATTAAATTTGAATAGAATTACTATCAGGCAGGCAATGAATTGTGACATAAAACGACATAAAATCTAACTCGGTAATTTTTAGTGACATGATGTCATACTTGATAAAAGAGTAAGCGAGCTTCGATAACGCAACGAAACTATAAAAGTTGAAGCGCCTTTCGGTACTTTTGATAGATCCATGTTCCTCATGGACCTCCAGGAAGGATACCTAAGTCCAGCAGTGGATCACTAAGTGAAATCATCATCATCAACATCCTTTGCGTCTGTTTTAGACGATTCAGGTAATGCCTGTGGTTTGGGTGTTGTATTTTTGAAATGACTAAACAATCCTGCCGTGGGGTGCCGGCAGTAGAATGTTACCCCTCCTCTCATGCCCGTGGATGCAGTAAGAGCCTGCTAAGGGATACCCCCGGAAGATGGGCAGCAGCATCTTTCCGGGTATCAACAATCCGTTCTGCGCTCGCCAACCCGCCTGCCAAGCGTCGTGAGTAAAGCAACTACCCCTCATGGAGATCCATGAGGGTGAACAGTAGTGGACATTTTACGGCTGAAATGATAATGATGATGATTGTTGCAATGTATCATGAAAGTTAACACACTTTAACAGTTTCTCATAGTTTGGACGTCTTGTGCGCGCGAAACGTGCATTTCACGCGCACGCTACGAGAATTAAAAGCCGCGCGCGGAGCGACCCGTGGTTTGCTTAGATTAAAACAAAAAAGATTTAAACAAAAACCTTTTTTGTTTTAATTTAAGGTGGTTGGTCGGTTTTTCGAAATAACACAGCGGGGCGCGCGGTGTGCGCAGCAGAGCAGCAGCGTGGACGGTCGCGCTATGCGTCCACGCTTGCAGCGAACATGCAATGTAAGGTAGAATGATACATTTCATGTTACGCTTCACCAGTCTAAACAACAAAACCGCAAAAAATATTTCATAATAAAATTGTACGGAAAAGTACACAGGTCAGCTGTTGGCGCTGTACTGTCAAAGGCGAGAGACAGTTGTCATTGCATTAGTGCAAAGCACTAATGGGATTCGGTATTCTTATGACCTCATTTCCCCTCTATTGAATATGTGCTCAATGGTGAATGATTAGTAAATGATTGATGGTAGATTGTTTCAGAGATCATTTAACAAAATGCGTCACCATCATCATCTCAGCCGTACGACTTCTACTGCTGGACATATATTATTTTGAAGAAAAAGAAACCCATATTCTATAAACACTGGTTTTCTGGTTCATTTGGTATGCTTAAAATAAGTCAAACTTTGACGGATAAACCAGAAAATGAACCGGAACTAGTCCTATTTTCCTAATATTTTGACGCGTTTCGTAAATGTGTCCATAACGCCAAACCCTACACGTGAGACCTGAATGCAAAGCAGTTGAACACACGCCTAGATCTAAATATCAGAGGAAGGTCGAAGGCCCAGTCTAAGTCAATCTGGCGCATAGCTAAAGATCGACATAAGTCCCCACACGCATGGTATGTAGACACTCGATCTATCTATAAGATGACTATTAGTATACTGGCGGATATACTGGTTTATTTATTAAGAGAGAACTTTAGAACTTTTAGACCTTTTTGTGAAGAGTTGATCCGGGAAAGTACTACCACCATGTCTATTTCAGCGCCAAGCAGTAATGGCTGCTTTGCTGTGTTGCGGTTTAAAGGGTAAGAGATCCGGTGAAATTACGGGCACATGGGACCTAACTGTCTCAGGGTGACGGGCGCAATGCAATGCAGCGTTGGTCACGTGCTTATTGATCGCTGCGGTGTGGCAATTGTAATAGGTAGGGGTTACCACTTTACATCGGGTGGGCCTTTGGACTGTCCCGTCATTTAGTCGTGTTAAAAAAGATGTTGTTTGGACGTCCACTGATGAGGATATTGAGCTCTCTCATATGTATGAGTTCTTGATCGTTTGCGAAGTAACTTAGAACCTTGGTGGGTTGGGTAGCTATAAATTCATCATCATCATCATCATCACAGCCGTAAGACTACACTGTTTACGTCGACTGTTGGACATTGGCCTCCCTGATGAATCTTCAAGATCATAAGAGTAGTTCGGGATGTTTAGATTTGAGATACGAAAGACGCTGCTGCCCATGTTCCGGAGGTTTTTCTTGGCAAACTTGGAGATCTCTCCAAGTATGGACCATGAGCGGGTAGTTGCCATACTCAGAACACTTGGCAGGCGGGTTGGTGAGCACAGTACGGGATATTGATACACGGCAAAACGACTGCTGCCCCTCTTCCGAAAGTATCCCTTAGCTGATTCTTGCTTTCACGGGCAAGAGAGTGGGGGTTATTTTTTTTATTTTTTTTATTTATTCAAACATACAAACCCACGACGCGAGTCACAGTCCTTTTACTGATAAAATATATCTTTAGGATCCAACAATGCCACAGGCTTATCCGACTTTTTCCTCGTGGAATATAATCTAGTCTGATTTCCACTACATTTTCCTCTTATCACATTTCCCTAAGCTAAAAAGCTTTTCATCTGGTACGCATAACAGAAGCTCTGCTTACCTTGGGGCTTAAAATGTTTCTACTATACTGCCTCTCTATACACTCTATACTATATAAATCGCTTCAATAATATAATTAATACAACACCTCGGCGTATCACCTGAAGCTCCTCGCGGAGAGGCGAAACACGTGTCGTCGTGTGGGTTTGGGTATGCATGTTGCACTAACAACCTAGTTCTCCCTGCATGTGCATAATTAGCCGGCGGGAGGGCGGTGCTCATGCATCTCACCATTAGCGGAATTAAAACTAGATATTTTCATTGCATTTTACTTCATAATAATGTTGGACTCTCACATATCCTTCACTTTTCATTTACCTCAAGAACAATTAGCAACTTCATCTTATGTTCACCATCGTTTCGTCATCCGCTGACGTCTTGGGCAACAGCTAATGGCCGAACAAAGAATACAAACACATATGTATGTAAGTATATGAAAGCTATTTGCCTACTAATCATTGCTAATCGCCATTGTTTCGTGTTACGAGTATGTCAGACTGACATAGAAAGCTTTTTTGTGCGTTTGCGCAATAACTTAGACCCTTAGTGGCTCTATAAATTCATCATCATCATCATCACAGCCGTAGGACCGCTGTCCAATGTTGGACATTGGCCTCCAAGATCACAAGAGGATGGTTGCCATATTTGCCTGATGCCAAGCGTCTAGGGATGTAGCCTGTATGAGGGAGTCTCACAAATGTGATAAGGAGAGAGGGGTTGCCAAAAAGTTTCTCATTCTTACTGCATCCACGGGCAAGAGAGCCCGTGGATGCAGTAAGAATCTGCCAAGAGATAACTCCGGAGATGGGCAGCAGCGTCTTTCCGTATCTCAAATCTCAACATCCCGTACTGCGCTTGCCAAACCGCCTGCTAAGCGTGGTGAGTATGGAAACCCACCCCTTTATGAGCACTTGGACATCCATGAGGGAGACCTTTGTCCAGCAGTGGATATCGTACGGCTGAGAAAGAAACAAACTACAAGGAATAGTCTTTATCAATTTGCATGCCGGATACCTAACTATAACCATACAACTAACTATAACCATAAAAAATGCTTGAGGCAAATAAATTATTTCGTTTCATTTAAAATTATTCCATTTTAAATTTTTGTGAAATGTTCGCATCACATCACATCATCATCATTTGAGCCGCAAAACGTCCCTCATGGATCTATGAGGGTAGTTGCCATACTCACCACGCTTGGCAGGCGGCTTGATGAGCGCAGTATGTTGATACATGGAAAGACGCTGCTGCCTATCTTCCGGAGGTATTCCTTAGCAGGCTCTTACTGCATCCATGGGCATGAGAGGAGGGGTATGATTCTACTGCCGGCACCCCACGTCATAATAAAGTCACATATTAAAACTCAAATCACGAAACTGTTTGTTTGAGCTTTCCAAAACCAAACAAACTCCTAAAAAGCAAGAATTATAACAGCTTATTTGAAACCCTTACCCACTCATATACTCGCGCCTCCCTTCATAAATATTTAGTACTAGTCGCACTCCGCGGTTTCACCCGCGTAGTTCCAGTTCCCGTGGGAATACGGGGATAAATATACAATTCTTTTTATTTCTATTTTGACTTATTTTATAGTTTTTGGTGTTTGACTTATTTCATTAACTCAACTAGTGTTTGACTTAATTTATTTTTGTTTATAAAGGTAACATCCTAATATTTAATGAATTGTATCATCATCATCATTTCAGCCGTAAAATATCCACTATTGAACACAGGCCTCCCTCATAGATCTCCATGAGGGGTAGTTGCCCTACTCACCACGCTTGGCAGGAGGGTTGGCGAGCGCAGTATGGGATGTTGATACACGAAAAGACACTGTTGTCCATGACTTATTAAAAATTTTTTTGTACGTCTATCTAAAGTAGATTGCATTTGGACTTAAGAATAGTTATTAAGACCTATTGTACATACATTCTGGCAAATAAATGATTACGATGATATGATTTTGATTAGGGATAAAGTAGCATTCAAGAATTTTGTAAATCAGTCCAGTAGTTTTTGAGTTTATTACAAAGAGTCTTTTTTAAACTTTCGCGATCACGACACATTCATCATCATCATCATCATTTCAGCCATAAAACGTCTACTGCTGAACACAGGCCTCCCTCATGGATCTCCATGAGGGGTAGTTGCCATACTCACCACGCTTGGCAGGCGGGTTGGTGAGCGCAGTATGGGATGTTGATACACGGATAGACGCTGCTGCCCATCTTCCGGAGGTATCCCTTAGCAGGCTCTTACTGCATCCATGGGCATGAGAGGAGGGGTATCATTCTACTGCCGGCACCCCACGACACATTATTAACACATTAACAGTCTAACACATACAGTCTTCCCGGGACCACGATGGGTGCAATCCTGTCGAAACGTCGGGCAATAATAAAGGTAAATAGCGCGATAAATATCCGGTTAAATATGTGTTAATAATTTATTACAAACGTACAAAATACAACATACAAATCTTTCCACTTTAAAATATCGAGAGATTGGAGAACCTACAGTTAGATAGATAGATAGATAGATAGATAACACTTTATTGATCACCACATGTAACAAAAAAATATACCGAGGTATAAAAACAAGCAAAAAATATAATACAATTTTGGGCAATTCAACGGGACATACAGTTATTTACTTTGTGATATTGCCAACTCTGTTTTAATTGGGACGGAATCTGCTCCAACTCTGTCAGACGTAACATATTATTTAAGACAAAAGAAAATTGTTAAATGATGACTGTAACGACCAAGTTAGGTTCTTCTGTTCGCTTCTTTTCCTAACTCGCGTGTCATCTGAAGTGAACCGATTGAATTATGCGCTATATTCTATTAATTTGTGTTGTTTTATTTTGTAATTTATTTTATCTATGACGCATTATATACCTAAGGTCCATGCGGCCGCACTGATTAAAGTATTTTTTGAAGTTGTAATTTGAAATCCTTTTAACCTAAAAACCTTTGCACTGGGTTTTTTTATGAATGAGGGTATTTATATTAATAGGTAAATAGTAAATGTTTCTGCAGGTATCTCGTAGTTTGGAAAGGTCATTTTTTACGCTATTAATTATTCCAGTCACTTCGATGAACTTTCCTCCCTGTTTTTTATAGAGACTTATAGTCGGAGGTACCTGTCCGTTGGCAGATTCTTACTGGCAGAAATTTATTCCCACCATGTACCATTGCTACACGGCATTTTGGCAGTAAGTTTGAAATCTTATCACCTAACTTTCGTTGTCTTCCCGGTCTTCCGGGGCCACGATGGGTGCAATCCTGTCGAAACGTCGGGCAATAATAAAGCTTTCGTTGCTCAAAAGATAAGTCAAAATAAGTCTTATCCTCTAATGTTATTTCTTTTATTTTATGGTGTACAATAAAGTTATAATCATTCATTCATTCATTCATCCAAATCTTATTCTAGATTAAGTTTCTTATTGAATCTGTATAACTAGTAGTCTATTGTCCCAACTCACCAATCATCCCAGTCAAATGGGCGGCCATTTTGCAGGTTTACGGAACTCTGAAACAAAGGAAGCACAATCAAAATATACCCTTGGACACTTACTATTTGAACCTTATGTAGAACACGATAGAGCTCAATTTAACATGGTATTCGTCTCGTCTATTGATTCCAGATTCCGAGCCAACGGTAATGAGATTTGAATCATGGCAGCTAAATAGTCGATATTTCGGCGCGTATTATTCGTATTGGAGAATTTCAGGAAATAATTATTGGTTCGAAATGCGGCTTCGTCTCTTTGTGAAATATCCTTGCGGACATATAATAAAATATTGGGATTTTTTTTTAGATAATTTATAGAAGTCATCTACCACATCGTCCGTTACCATCAGGTGGCATTTTGGCCAAACGAAACATAGCAAAAAATATTAAAGAGCAAAGCTTTTTCGCTTCATTCACGTGGAATAAAGTTTTCTTTCATAACTTTTTGACTTGGACTTTGAAGAAATTCGGGAAATATTTATTACCATGAAAGGCGGCTTTGTGTCATTGTTAAATATCCTCGCGGACTCTAAGCATATTATGAAGGGAAAAATTCTAACAATGAATAGAAGTGAAAGAGTATTCTTCGTTTCCTCTCCCTAACTTGGAAAAAAGTTTTCTAAAGCGAACCAACTCACATAAAGCTTTATTCAATAATAATTTATTTTGTTTCTCTTTTGTAAATTGACATTTTTATTATGTGGCCTTTGTGTCCAAATGCATGTCATTATGACTTTGACTTTGACTTGAGACTAACGCGGGTTGTAGCGAGATCATTGACATTGTCATTTTTCACATTCATTATATGTCACGTGTAGACTAAGAAGTTTTATTACGACTTCTAATCTCATCAAAGCACTCAAATTACTTGTTTCTTTTTAATTGAAAATCAAGATTCTCTGCTCCAATTAGTCAGTAATACAGCACGCAAGTACACTCACGCAACAATAATTCATCTCAAAACTCCTCTGTGGCGTAAGAACGGAGTGAAAGCTGTCAGTTTGTACGTCTGATGTAACAGGATATGAAATGAATCAGGTCTTCAAATCTCAAAAAAATACTGGGACTTATGCCCAAGGCAATGAAAGTTTAAGATTCGCGATTCGCATACATTTCACGTCATCAAAGAGGAAACGTATACTTTAAATATCAATCAGGTCTTCAAATCTCAAAAATACAAGAAAATATTATAAAAATCCGACTTTAATTTTGCATCTGTTATAGATAATTTATACAGCGTCAGCAACTGGTAATCATGATGTACGGGACGCTGCAGTGCCTGAGACATTGTTAGATGGATTAGGCTTGCCCTGCACCTATACCATCCTCTCAGCTTAGTCAACTATAAGCCAGTTCTTTCCTCTGACTATAACATGTACGCCTATTTCATTTGGGTGTTTCCCTCATCATCAAAAACAAAAAACCCAACCAGAAGATTACATATAGGGCATGAGACTATGCCTTGAGGGACTCCAGTGTCTACTTCTACAATTATTTAATTCCTCATCCCATCAACAGAATCGCGTTTTATGTGTATACCTTTTCATCAAAAATAAGAAAATAGGTATACATATACCTACTGTTCATTAGTTTGATTAAAAATTGCATGCTTTCGATATAAATTGTGAATTCGTTTTTAATATTATGTAGTTATAGATGCCATCGTTTTATATGTTAAGAGGTATTCTTTTCTTTAACACTTCGCACTTTATTAGGTATTTCAATTTATTCTAGACAGATGAATGATTTAGGGAAATAATAAGGGAAACCTATAATTGGCAGTTTTAGATTAGGTGACTTATTTTAAGTAAATTTTATAACGAGTGCTGTTGGTTTTCTTATGAACATAAAAATTATAAATATTTTGTGTATCTGATGTAAGAGGATGTGAAATTATTCAGGTCTTCGTATCTCGATAAATCAAACACAAAAAACTGAACCAAAATCGGTTCAGCCGTCTGGGAGTTAAGATGCCAAAGACTAAACACATGTCAAACTCTATAAGACACCTCGGTTTTGCATTGGCGGTCAAAAATATATCAACAAAAGTATACAAATTTGGTTTCATTATACTTATCCTCGCTGCTAGGTAATGGTAGGACTTAATTAATGAACTTCGACCGGTTCATCAAGGCTATATCACTTTAGCAATTAATAGTGATAAATGAAATGTCTTATACACAACAAAAACACTATAAATTATACGATTTCGTCAATTTCTTCTTTCAGTCAACAAACTCATTTAAAGAATTAAACCGGTTTTTATTAAGCCATGATGATAATCAGCCCATTACACACACTGCTGGGCACAGCTGCTTAGCAAATGATGACTATACCGGCCGAGTTAGGTTTTTCTGTTCGCTTCTTTTCCTAACTCGCGTGTCATCTGTAGTGAACAGGTTCAATTATGTGCTTTATTCTATTAATTGTGTTTATTTTGAAATCTGTGACGCGTCAGTATGGTCCATGCGGCCACACTAAATAAAGTATTTCTTGAATTTGAATTGATTGCTACACATTTTGAGTCCTCGTGGATGAAGTCGCAAGTTGTAGTTATAAGTTGTCTCTTATAGGTTTATTCTATAAAAAGTGGTCCCAGCTTGTAGCTTATAATAAGCTTGTTCTATAAAAAAAACCCAACCGTAAGGTTAAATTTAGGGCATCAAACTATACCTTGAGAGACTCCAGTGTCTACTATGGTATTTTATAGTAGCTTCGAAGAATAACTTTTTCTCTTTTCTGTGGTAGCTCAAAAGTTGTATATAAAAGCCTGTTCTTATTTAGTTCACAGCTATATTCATCGCTCACCACTCCATTCATGCAAACGACTTATGTAACTGTTGAAATACTCGTATGTGTGTAGCCGAACTGGGCGAGTTCGGTTACAAAACTGCGATGACCCGCCAATGCGCAAGTTGCAAAGTACGTGTAGCGGACAATTTGAGCGGACATTGAGGATTGCGCACTGCGCTATAAATAGATTATCAACATCTTTGTCTGCTCGTAGTAATCCACTGCTGGGACGTGTAGCGGACAATTTAAGCGGACATTGAGGATTGCACACTGCGCTATAAATAGATCACCGACATCTCAAATGCAGTATACCCAATGCTGGGCAAAAGCCTATTTCTCTAACCACCAAACATCTCTACTCTGGGCTCTTGCATCCCTGTTCGGCATTATATCATCCGTCTATTTGGCAGGTATAATAAATTAAATAAATAATGCTGGACAACTCACACAGCATCATTTAGCCCCAAGCTAAGCAGAGCTTGTGTTATGGTACTAGATGACTGATATACTTAATACATTATACTACCTAAATACGAGGGGCGGCTGATAAGTTCGCGACCTAAGGTACTTAAAAATTACCTACCGTCTCATTACTGATATAACTTATTGCGAGGTTCAGTGGTGTATAAATCTAGCCTCATTTTATTTTTTTAAATCATAACTCAATATTTTGTGGAACATCGAACAACATCATGTCAGCCGAATCTACGAATTCTCGCAATTTTGAACACCGTGCCGTAATAAAGTACCTTGTAAAAAAGGGAAAAAGGTCGAAAGACATTTTTGAAGAGATGTCATCTGTTCTTCAGGGTTCTGGGCCTTCATACACGATGGTTAAAAAATGGGTACGTTTATTTCAACAAGGACGAGAAAACTGCGATGACGACCCCCGCCCGGGACGTCCAATAACGGCAGTGACTGAAGAAAATGTTAAAGAAGTCGAAAAATTGGTACTGGCCGATCGAAGAGTTAAATTGTGGCAAATAGCAGAAGAGTTGCAGATCAGCAAAGAGAGGGTTGGAGAAATTTTACATCAACATTTCATTATGAAAAAAAATTGTGCGCGTTGGGTACCAAAAATGCTTACGCCACTCGACAAAGATCGACGACTCCAGACTTGCATGGATTTTTTGGAGTTAGCCGGCGAAAATTTGGACGCAATTTCCGATCGCATCGTGACCGTTGATAAAACATGGGTTCGCCAGTATGATCCGGAGTCCAAACAAGAATCCATGCAATGGATGAAAAAAGGAGAAAGCGCCGAAGAAATTTAAGGTGGAAAAGTCAGCCTCAAAGCTTATGGCGACTGTTTTATGGGATAGCGAAGACATTTTACTAATTAATTACCTACCTAAGGGAACTACGATGAATGGTCAGTATTATGCAAATTTATTGGTTCAGGCTCGTCACGCTATTCTTGAGAAAAGACGCGGGAAGTTAACGCGTGGAGTCCTCTTTTTGCAGGACAACGCGCCTGTTCACACGGCGCGCGTTGCGAGGCAGGCCCTACGAGACACCGGCTTTTCTGAAATAGACCATCCTCCCTACAGTCCAGACCTGGCTCCTAGCAACTTTTTCCTTTTTTCCAATCTGAAAAAGGACTAACGGGGCTGGAGATTTTCAGATTACAATGAAACGATAGCCGCCGTAAATACACATTTTGAAGACATAGACAACGAATATTTTTTTGGTGGTTTAAAAGCATTATACTCCCGATGTGAAAAGTGCATATCCCTTGAGGGAGATTATATTGAGAAATAAAAAATATAAAACTTGACTTTTCGTTTTTTTAGTACCTTAGGCCGCGGACTTATCAGCCGCCCCTCGTAGGTCGTAAAAGCCTTTATCGATTCGAACCCGCAACCTCTGCGCCTTCGCCCGCTGCGCAACAGAGGTCGTAATAAATAAAAATAGAGACGGAAGTATCAAATAGAAAATTACATACGGTGGTAAAGAAATGAAGAAAAAAGTTGTGTATTCGCAAAGTGCGAGAAGATAGAACATTTTGCATAAAAGGCGGTAGTTTAAACTTTTTACAAATATACCGTATTTAGAAGGTTTACGCTGACGCACGTCAACATAAATAGACAATTTTGTTTTCAGGTACACGGAAGGAGACATCGTTATAGATAAGTATCATCCTTGCACAAGACACCCAGCTACAAATCCCTGCGGCGGCGGACGCGGTTGTGGGGTTACTTAATTGGGACACTACTGTACTACCAATTCTAATTCGCGAAAGGTTTAACCTAACCGAAAGGTCTAACCTTTTCGAGAAAAAGGTTGAATGAAAAAACCTTTCGCGATTACATCATATTATACCTAGACATGTAACCGGGTATGTTATGAGGTCTAAAACCATCCTTGAATTCAGAGCGGTTGGCATGCACAGCGGACATTACGCGTCCGCTCGGTGTGCAATAGGCGTAGGGCATTAGTATTGCAAACATGCTTAATGTACCTCACCCAACTACTGATGAACTGCTATTAGGTTGGCGTTTGGGCTACATAAGACCATAAGTATGGTCTTTCACACCTACTATAGATAATTAATACAGTCTTAGTCTTTTTTAAACTTTTGCGATCACGACTCATTATTAATATTATCGCGCTATTTACCTTTATTATTGCCCGACGTTTCGACAGGATTGCACCCATCGTGGTCCGGTAAATAGCGCGATAAATACCCGGTTAAATATGTGTTAATACAGTCTTGCAGTGTTGCCGTGCAGTAGAATGTTGCCCTCCTCATATACCCGTGGGTGCAGTTAGAGCCTGCTACAGGATACCGCCGGAAGATGTATTAACATCCCATACTGCGCTCGCCAACCCGCCTGTTAAGCGTGGTATGGCAACTACTCCTAATGGAGATCCATGAGGCAGGCCTATTATTATGTCCAGCAGTGGACATCCTACGGCTGAGATTTTATTTATTTTATTTGAGATGATCATTAAGATGATGATTAAGATGATCATAATGCTGTTGTGACACATTTGAATTGCATCTTCCACCGAAAACAGAGTCATTAGCAACCAAGGTTGCCCCATAAAAGTAATGGAGGCAGCCATCATTATTGTTACATCATCACCATAACTTGGGTAAAAACCATCATTACCAAAAACCCGAAAAACTACAATGACGCAAAAATCTCCAGATATTTAAACTGTATGATGTTTTAGGCAAAATCTTGTATAATGATTAATCATCATTACTTGGATATCAGTAAGTACGTGGATGCAGTAAGAGCCTGCTAAGGGACACCTCCGGAAGATGGGCAGCAGCGTCATTCCGTGTATCAACATCCCGTACTGCGCTCGCCAACCCGCCTGCCAAGCGTGGTTTGTATGGCAACTACCCTTCCTGGACATCCATGACGGAGGCCTGTGTTCAGTAGTGGACGCTTTAAGGCTGAAATGGTAATGAAATGATGCATTGAATAGACTCCGAAACTACTAGACCGATTTTCGAAAATCTTTCACCATTAGAATGCTACATTATACCTGAGTAACATAGGCTATATTTTATTACCGTATTCCCACGGGAACGGGAACTACGCGGGTGAAACTGCGGAGTGCAGCTAGTAATCAATATGCTCGACACTACACACAACACCATCTAGTCCCATACTAAGCAAAGATATGTAGGTACTATGGAAACCAAATGATTAGTACACAGAAAAATACCCAGAGACGAGACAGTGAAATAATAATAAATAATAAAAAAAAATTTGCTTAAAAGAATAATGTTCGCTATTCTACACTTATCATTAAACCATTTAATTAGGTAGCATGCTAGTGATATCTACCCTCCGTGTACTAGTTTAAGAAACTGTGTGTTACGGCAGAATAGCTCATCGCTTGCAGTGACCAGCGTAAGTTGCTACGTGAATGTGTGCGGCACAGCGCACTGGCGAGTTCAAGCTTGTTCGGTCAGTATACACCGACTTCGGTTTGGGTACAGTATAATCAACCAAAACAGATAAATCAGAAACTTAGGATCTGAGTAATTGAAATTCTGAACTAGTTATTGTGTCAACTTATTGCAAGTAAATAATTATATTATATTTACATGTATTAGTTATCACAATAATAATTATCTAATTATATAAGTACTTTTAATTAACGTTAAGAAATATAAATATATCTGCAGAACAATTACAAATATTTTTCCCGTGGCGGGAATCGAACCCTCCTCCTGCTCCTAGGGTTTCGTAGTACACAAGAAACCCTTATAGATTAGCTTTGTCTGATCCGAGACTACTAGTACCGAGTACCTTCCTACCTAACGAGTACCTACCAAGTTTGTAAGCCTATTCTGCCTGCGTGGCTCAGTTGGTCTAATATCTGACTGATACGCAGGAGGTAATCTTAAGCTTTTTATAAGGGTTTCTTGTGTACCTACTACGAAACCCTAAAAAGATTAAAATGGCTTTTACCGATATTTTATGATATTGACACAGGCACAATTTGTCGTATATTCTAAGACACGAAAGACATTCACAATATTCAAAAAATATTTCGAAAAAGGCGAAATCATTAGTGGCGAGGTAAAAGGACTCGGGTTGAGCATTTATAAAGAAAACGTTACAATGCCCTGCGACCTTTCACGCCCTTACATTATGTATTCTAGAGGTAGAGGTAAGAATATGCTGGTTGTACACTGAATGCCGTGGGCTTCCAGCAGTAGAATGTTGCCCCTCCTCTTTTGAATGCAGTAAGAATCTGCCAAGGGATACCCTCTGCCCTCACTCGATACAACATTCTTCAGCCAATGATCATGTTCATCATCATTTCAACCGTAGGACGTCCACTGCTGGACATACTTGTAGGCCTCCCTCGTGGATATTGCGATTGGAAGCGATCTGCATTCACCGTCGACCTGCGGTCTTCACTCATGGCCAATGCTTATTTAAACGTTTAAGATCTTCAATAATATTTCTCTTAAATATTACAAATCACTTGCGGGAAACATAACAGCAATAATATACTATATAAATAGTCTACTATGTCTTTTGCTTTCTATTGAGACTGTTTCAGTTTGTTGTCAAACTACCCTCTACTTAGCGTATTTTTGATTTGTTGTGAACTGTAAGTTGTATATTTTAGGTTACTCAACTTTATTAACGCTTTCCGGTGTTATAATTAACTTAGGTTTAAGTTTCTCTGTAAGTGAATTGTCACATAATTCTTAAGAGAAATAAAAAATGTCTTATACCATAAAAGTAGTTTCAGTTTTTTAGCATTAATAAATCTACAATTTAATTGGCAATACAGGTAACTGATACATTACAATGAAAAATATTCGAAAAGATTCTTTAACACTTTTAATGCGTACTGCGAAGATCTAGAATTCTTTGCCGGAGTCAGTATTCCCCGAAAAGTACAATTTGGCTGTCTTCAAATCAAGAGTAAACAGGTACCTTCTAGGCAAGCGTATCCCATCCTTGACCATATCATTGCTTATCATCAGGCAAGATGTGGTCAAACGCAAGCCTTACGAAATAAAAATAAACACTTTTTTACATATTAAGGCATTTATATATATAATTTGGCATTTTAAGATGTGGTGTTTAAGTCGGCTTTTAAATTGATCTATGGTTTTGAATCTTTAATGTTATTATGTAGTTTTATATATAACTGTGCTCCTTCAAACATGATACTTTTCTTACCATAATTGGTTCTGGTTTTTTGTAAATTAATTGTTCGCGCGCAAATCAAGCCAATGGACGCGACACGCTGAGCGGCTATCACGCGATAGACAGTCAATGAGAACGCGGCGCCATCATGTGATAGTGCGCTCTAATTGGTTTAATTTTGTTCCTCTCCCCGTGTTTCTAGATTATTGTATTTCTTGTTAAACTTTCGCGATTTGTTAACATATTTTTAGTTTTAAAATTACAGTCCTCCCGCGACCAAGAACGCTGAAAGGTGTTCGAAACGTCGGGAAAATAATAAAAAAGATACGCGATAAAATCCTGTAATTTTAAAACTAAAAATATTGTATTTCTTTAAATCATTACATTCGCCATTTTTGTTACACACAAGAAACATCTTTTTATTCAAAAAACCCTCCTGATAGCTTACCCGTAGGAAAGCAAGTCAATCTCACTATCATCATTCCAGCCTAACGTCCACTACTGAACACAGGCCTCCCTCATGGATCTCCATGAGGGGTAGTTGCCACACTCAACATGCTTGGCAGGCGGGTTGGCGAGCGCAGTTTGCGATGTTGATACACGGAAAGACGCTGCTGCCCATCTTCCGAAAGTATCCCTTAGCAGGCTCTTACTGCATCCACGTGCATGAGAGGAGGGGTGACATTCTACTGCCGGCACCCCACGGCTAATCTCTCTATAAGAGTAGCTAAATCACGCCGCTAAAGAATGTTGTGCGCATCTCTAATTTTTCGGTTGTGTACATGTATGTTATTTGTAAATGTTATTTGTGTATGTTATTTTAACTAATATTATAAAGCTGAAGAGTTTGTTTGTTTGGTCGAATGGAAAAAATATTTTAGTGTTGGATAGCTGATTTATGGAGGAAGGTTTAAGGCTATATACTAATAACTCTACGAAAAATAGTAAACGCGCACGAAGTCGCGGCAAACATCTAGACGAGTTCTCCCGCCTCGGGGCAAATGTCTGTACGATCTGCAGATATTTGTTTAGGGTGTTCTGGATGTTTTTCTATATATAATAAAAAAAAATATGTACCTAGTACTTATAATGTATTAAGTATGTATATAGTACCCATAACATAGGCTCTGCTTAGCTTGGGGCAAGATGATGCTGTGTGAATTGTCCAGCATTATTTATTTAGTTATCTGCAATGAATTTATTTTTTAGCCGTGTGTACCCGGACTAATAGCTTTGAGTTTTACGACCCTTTTCTCGATATTTTCCATAAAAGCAAGGGTCGCCCGTCGCGTCGGCCGAGGAAGCGACGGAATTCTCATTAGGGACCAAATACGGGTTAAGGGCTAGGAACGCGAATGAAATTGTATTTTAGGTGTTATGTCAAAGGTGTAGTTAAAAAGGATTGCTAAATATTAATAGTTTCACCTGCTTAGTTCCCGTTCCCGTGGGAATACGGGGATAAAATATAGCCTTTGTTACTCAGGGATAATTTAGCTTTCTATTAGTGAAATAACTTTGAAAATCGGACCAGTAGTTTTTGAGTTTATTCGTTAAAAAAAATACAACATACAAATGTTTCCTCTTTATAATATTGAGAAATATATAAATATGAAAATATACAATAAGCAGAGGTTACTGCCTAACGTAATCAGAACAGGGAAGGACATAATCTTATACCTCTTGATCAGAACTTTGAGATCCATAAGTGAGACATCATCATCATCAGAGACATCAGACAGCGTTGGACGTCCTACAGCTATAATCGACGTTTCGAACACATTTCAGCGTTCTTAGTCGCAAGAGGACTGACGTGAAGGGGGTAACGGATAAGATTGGAAATATTCTCAAGAGATTTTCAATTAGGTAAGTCAGTTTTCACTCCCCACTCAAAAGTCTCTCAGCATCTCCGAACACCAAAAGATAGCATACCGCTGCAAATGCCAGGCGTATACAATATTGACTGTAGCTGTAGCCATTACATAGGGCAAACTAAACGCACAATAGCCGAACGTGTCAAGGAGTATGTATAAGTCAGCGATTGCCGAACATCTGCTGGAGTGAGGACCTAACTACTGGATAGAACTACACGACCCAAAAGTTATATCCAAAGAACGCCACTATTATAAGAGGATAGTTCGAGAGGCGATTGAGATCAAGAAACACCTAAATTTCAATCGTGAAGATAGTTTTAGTCTCTCTTCTGCATGGAATCCTGTGTTTAATAAGTGTGTGCGTTGTGTTCCGACTGTACAGCAGTCCGATACCGTCAGTGTAGTGTGTCGTAATGTGAACTTGGAAATTTCTGAATCTGAAGACGAATTGAGGGTAGTCGTGGATCCTGCCATCAATTCACGGCGGTAGCTCCCATCACATCAGTCCTCCCGCGTCCAAGAACGCTGAAATGTGTTCGAAACGTCGGGAAAATAATAAAAAAGGTACGCGATAAAATCCTGTAATTTTAAAACTAAAAAAAAAAGTAATGATGATGGTACGTAAAGTATAGGCATTTTTAGAGGGGTGTACTTGTAAGGGTTGTTTTTATCTATATTATTACACACTAGCCAATACCCTCGTATTTATATTTTAACTGACAGATCTTCCACACATGTAACATTCATCATTTCCGCTATTTTAGCTCACGTGTCACGGTGACAGTGACAGTTCGATAACCAATACCCGTCAATACATAGGACACACGAGACTGATATGTATGCAATAGTATCGCATATACTACAGCTCTTATAACTTAGCCTCATGTAAAATTGATCCAGAGTAGCATTAAAGTTAGTTGCGAAACATGCATTCGCTTTGATAAAAAAGTAATGAATAACTTCAAAACTTCTGGAGTTCAAAGCTTCGTATGCTATGTTAGTTAAATATAAATAAATACATTTATAAATAACTTCAATCACAAAGTAGAGAAAAAGAAGTGGAGATCAAACAAACTGGTGAGTCGGGCGCTTTTTGCGACATTTTAATTGGATCGAGTCCACACGTAATTTAATTTCTTTACGGAGTTGATTTTTATTTGATGATTGATATTATTTGTGTTTTCTAATTTTCTTTATTTCCTTCTAGCGATCTAGGTTCAGCTTTAGGCAAATTGAGGAATTCATAAGATAAGGTACAATCGTTTATTTTGTGTCACAAATTCACAGTACAAAGAATACAATAAAAATAATTAAGTTAAATGACAGCAAAAACGTTAATCATGCAGCTATTTTGTTATTATAAGCCTGTAAGCCGCTACTATAACGCTGGTCTTCCGTGACGCCATCGGTCGACGAAATAAAAATACCGAACTTTATACGTTTTTCTGTATTTATTCAGGGGCTTGTCTTAACGGTAAGTATATAGAACTACTAGCCGACTCGGTGATCTTCGTACCGCACCGCACCCCTATGCCGCACAAAAGATAACCACTGTAAGTACTATTTTTTGCGGTATTGAGTTATGTATATATTCGGAATCAGCACAAAAAGATCTATATTAAAAATATATACTTATTTTTTTTTTAAATTGTACTGTGGTTATCTTTTGTGCTAAAATTGCAGCGCCTCCTACCATGTCCAAAAATATTGCCTATGTTACGGCCTGAAATGTAGCATTTTATAACTGAAAAAATTATGAAAATCGACTAAGTAGTTTTTGAGTTTATTTTTTACAAACATTTAAAAATACAAATCTTTATAATATTAGTATAGATAGTCAAACCCATAGACATATAATTTTACGTAGATACTAACTCTATGGTCAAACCCACATGCAAATGTTTCGAATTTTTATTTCTTATCAGCCAGTCCTAATCTCTAACGAGAGGAATAAAATACCCTTAGCTATTATTTACGAGCAGTTTTCATTTAAAAAGTATTTACTACTGAACATAACCAGATGGAGCTAGCGAGCGAATTTAAAAGCGAAAAATAAAATAGATGTATGTAATTGACATATTTCAACAAACTAATAAGATTGAATATTAAAATCACATTACATAAAATATAATATTAATCATGTTTATAGTATGGAATACATTGTATTCTACCTAAACTACATGATTTATGTATAGTATGTATTCTATGGATAGTTGTAATATAACAATAGTTTAATATGAACGTTATTTTATGTTTACATAAAATAACTAATAAAAAAATTGTACATTATATTTTTAGGTATAGTGTGTTTGAAAATGTATTACATTTGTTTTACTCAGATTTGCATAAAGATCATTTTGTCACTTGATCACTTTGTCGTCCGTCTGTCTGTCTGTCTGTCCGGCTGTCGATCTGTCAATACCCTTTATTTTTATGAAAACGTCCTATTTACCTGTAGTCGTTATCGTAGTAATTTTATGAAAAGAGGTTGCTAAAAATGTGTTTTTCGATTTTGCCTTCCAAATATAAAGCAGATAAGTCAAAGGGATGCAATATCTCACCGACCTTTCGGACATCGCCATTATTATTGAAATTAGAACAGGTTTTCGATCCTGCTTAAGAGGTTTTACTCTCGTTTTGAATTTACAATGAGTTTGGCATTGGACTGGTTTTGTTACTACCATTGGAAATCAAATTATTTTATATTAGTAGTTAATGGTGGCGTTTCTGACGTTGCATTAACCAGCTAAAGCTTATTGAATTGAGGTAAAACTAAAATGACGTGTAGCTTTTGCGGCTACTGCCGTTCTAAAATAAAATAAATAAAATCGACCAAGAGCGAGTAGGACTCGCGCACCGATCCGTGCCACAATATAATACATTATAATAAAGGCGGTTTATATTTGTTGGAGAACCTTGACAACGCCATCTCTTGTCTGATAGCGGAACTTATGCAGATTTTTTACACTTTCAATGATTCTAAAAAACTGCAAATTAGAGAGTTAGTTTTAATTTTCCTGTAATCTTTACATACAATTCTATTAGCAATTAAAGTTTCAGAGGTTGATCTCCGCAAACTTCGGAGATAAGGCGGGGAACGCTATTCTTTTCAACGTTTTTGTAAATAGCTCGAAAACAAAACGGCTTAAAGAAAAACTAAAAACTGTTTATTAATGTGCAAATGAATACCTCCTGGGGTATTATTTCATATAATACCCCACATGACCTAGTAAATTCACTTAAAATTTTAGACACCCCCTTGCAATCATTATAAGAATATTTTTCAACATTTTTATATATTCCATATAAGTGAAAAATTGTTATCTTATACCATTTTAAATTTCAAGTCGATAGCATCAGTAGTTCTCAAGTTCCATTTGTGACAGACAGACAGACAAATTGATACCATAAGGGTTCCTTTTTGTAATTTTGGTCCGGAGCCCTAAAAAGGAATATTTACACCCAATTTTACGCTTTATTAAAATATGGGATTATCGGGTATTTATCGCGTAATTACCTTTATTTTGCTATGCTGTGGGGTGCCGGCAGTAGAATGTTACCCCTCCTCTCATGCCCATGGATGCAGTAAGAGCCTGCTAAGGGATATCTCCGGAAGATGGGCAGCAGCGTCTTTCCGTGTTCAACATCCTATACTGCGCTCACCAACCCGCCTGCCAAGCGTGGTGAGTATGGCAACTACCCCACACGGAGATCCATGAGGGAGGCCTGTGTTCAGTAGTGGACGTTTTACGGCTGAACTGATGATGATGAAACCTTTATTTTACGCTGACAGCTCTAAATTAAGAAACGTCATATCTCAAAATTATGCTTAGTTTTAGGAAGTGTAAAACAAAAAAAATCCTCGACACCATTGTATACCTATATGTATAAAGACTAATCGATTGGACCTTATTCAAAATCATTCATTTCTGAAAAGTACATTAACCTTTTTTATGGAAAAATCAGTATTGTGTAGCTGTCCAATTCACGATTCAAAAGCATTAAATAATCTATACTAATATTATATATATATATATATTCTATTTTTTTTATTATCGCTTTTAGCGATAAGGCCGCCCATTGTGCATTTAGTTCAGTATCTTATCCTCTACTGTTATTTCTTTTATTTTATGGTGTACATTATGGTTATAATCATTCATCATTCATTCATTCATTATAAAGAGGTGAAAGTTTGTGAGTTTGTGAGGTTGTAGGGTAGGTAATCTCTGGATCTACTGAACCGATTTTGAAAATTATTTCACTAATAGAAAGCCACAGTATTTGTGAGTGTCTTAGGCTATAAATTACCGCCCAACGAAGTGGGCACCGGGTCAGCTAGCTAGTACTTTATATAATTATTTTTACCTCTCTCTCATTATTTTAAGCGGATTAAATAAAGAGGTAAGGATATAAATGGGCGCCTTTACCGAGCCTCGCCTGAACGAAAGAAGTTTGAACTAAACATAATATTTTACTAAAATAAAGGCCACCTATTTTTGGCATAATTAATTTGTAGTCTGGATTAAAGTTCGTAACTGGTTAAAATATAGTAAAGCAATTGTTCTGTTACATTAATTAGATTTCACAAAAAAAATATTAACAAATTATGATTATTAAATTTAACATTTTTCAACAAAATTGACTAACACCGGTTGACCTAACAATATAATTAAATTTTCAACGCATAGCACTCAAAAAAAATCTGTTTAGCATCGGGTATGCCCTATTCATAACTGACTTCAAAAGGAAGGAGGTTCTTAATTGGACTGTATGTTTTTTTTGTATATTTGTTACGCGATTGCGATTACGAATGGATTTTGATGATTCTTTTTTTTATGGAACGTTATGTTTAAAAAATCGATTCTGAAGACGAGATCCATGAGGAATTCAATAATTGTAATCGTAAATACTGGAGTTTCTGAAGGTATAGTTTGATGCTATAAACTTCAGCTTGCGGTTAACACGTTAAGTGCGTTAAGAGGCCTAAATTATCCCTAATGCAACTTCCCTGTGGTGCGGCAAGGAAAAACGTGAACTTCTCTGTCGTGCGACGGGCATAACTTCGGTTTGGTCCAGTGAAGAAAAATGATAAATATATATTTGAGATGTGCTAATGGTCCAGGACTCGGTGGTATACCTACCTAGGTACCGGATGTCTTAGACCTCGTACACCGCACTGAATTAATATAATTTTAATGTAGTGCGGAACGAGGCTAAAAACGTCCCATACTCCCCCTGACCTCGTACCGCACCCTACGCGAGCTCCCCGCGACCAGTGTTGTGCGTCGCGTCGATAAGAGAGCGCGTCCGTATTGTCAACGCCGACCATGTCCTCCAAACGATGTCGGAAGGAGTCAAATTTAAAAAATCCAAAAACAGAGCCAATATATATTTTTTAATAAATTTTTAGGTAAGAATTATAATTATCTTGACCATTTGTCTTCGTATTAGAAAACTGTCTGTAACCACATAAATTGTGATTATTTTTGTACTTAGCGTTTTAAAGTATAGGAATATTTTTTTTAATATTTTTGCTCTTTATGGCCCCTTGAAACGCAATTTCGATTATTTTTACAAGCTTTTATCTAGCTTGCCCTGTACGTATGTATGTATGAATGTATGTAACTATGTTTGTTCACGGAATCTTGCAACTCAATTTTGAAGCAGATATCTTCAACCGATTGAGCTGAATTTTTGTATACAAGTTTACTTTGGATGACAATGCATGGTCAGCTATGTGACGTCACTCTGAATCCAACATGGCGGAACACCCAAGATGGCGGACTACTTATCTTTAATGTAACCCTATAATATGGGTATCAAATAAAAGGTCTTGCTGAGAATAACTCAAAAAATGAAATGACGTCACTCTGAATCCAACATGGCGGAACACCCAAGATGGCGGACTAGTTATTTTTAATGGACTCCAACAATATGGGTATCAAATGAAATGCCTTGCTGAGAATAACTCAAAAAATGAAATGACGTCACTCTGAATCCAACATGGCGGAACACCCAAGATGGCGGACTACTTACTTTTAATCTACTCCTATAATATGGGTATCAAATGAAAGGACTTGCTGAGAATAACTAAAAAAAAATGAAATGACGTCATTCTGAATCTAACATGGCGGAACATCCAGGACTGGATTGGACTGGACTGCACTGCACTGCACGGCACTGGACTGGACAGGACAGGACTGGACAGACCTAGACTGGACTGGAGTGAATTGGACTGGTCTGGACTGTACTGTCATGTACTATTCTTTACTGTCCTGGCGAACTACTTATTTTTTTAATGTACTCCTACAATATGGGTATCAAATAAAAGGGCTTGCTGAGAATAATGCAAAAACTTATATGGCTTCACTCTGAATCCAACATGGCGGTCATAAGATGAACAGACAAGAAACCAACTGTCCAGTGATAACTAAAAAGTAGCTATATAACTAAACAAGCTTTTTTAATACATATATTGTGTAAAGACGTTTTAAGTTGACATTAAACTTTAATGGAAAATGTTTATTTTATTAATTTTAGTGGGCACGTTTAAATAAAAGCTTGTTTGTTAAAAAGTTTTTTACTTTAAATTTATTTTAAGATTATGTATCCTTTGATAGCTTTGTGTTTTGCCCTCAAAACGAATCTAATGATCGAAATCGGTCAAGTCGTTGAAGAGTATAACTCCTGTGGCTTTTAATAGATATCTTCAATAAACAGTTTATATTAAACACGTCGATATTATTTTTCCCATCACTAATCTCAGCGAAAATTTGCCCTATATCAGTGCGTTACGAGGTGAATAAGATCCCATATTTTGTTTTGTCTATAATTCCTAAACTAGCTAGCAGATCCCGGGGCGACGGTAGATTAGGGTTCATCAATTCACTGTCTATATTAATAAAGACAAACATTCTCATTTATCTTTGATTTCGCGCCAGAAAATGGATTTTAGTCTGTTAAGAGAGGTGGGGTCTAATAGACCGCGTGTCGCCCCAACGTCTGGTCACGGTGCAGGCCGATAACACCTCGTGCCGCAGGAATGGAAAGTATGCAAAAATTGATGCCGCAGCGAACGTGTTAAGATTTTTGGTTCACTTTATAATGTTAGCTTTGTTCTTACACCCAGTTCAGATGATGGGATCCATGATAAATCGAGAGAAATACTGAATATAATAGGCGTACATACTGCGGTTGAGGTGTTTAAACAATACGTCAAAGATTGTATATAAAGTCAGTTTTTTTTTAATTTATTATTGATACACATTCATGGAGTCTTAAAGGCATGTTATAATGATAGAAAAATACCCCACCTTTGGGATTTCTTCATTTGTTTTCCATAGAGTGACACTGTAGGTAAACGTTCTCATTAATCCCAGTTTAATCAAAACAAAGATGTGCTTGTTAATACGTGTCAGACATTAACCTAATTAAATAATAATGTGTGAATTACGAAGGCATTTTGTTTTTTTCTAAACTGAAACAGGGGTTTATTTTAAAACCGCTTGAAAATAAGCTCATTGGTGGGTTTTTCCGTAAAAATGTGTCAGTTCATAAAATACCACAAAATCTGCATTAAAACAAATTCAATTGATGTGCTTTTCAATTAAAAGGGGTTGATAAAACAACACACTTTGAATTGTCTTTTAATTTTGAAATTGATTTATATGAGAGACGAGTAACTTATACACCTAAATATTTCTAAAAAACCCTTGCGGTCCTACTGAGTAAAGACTTTGAGTTTGAATTTGAGGACTATTAGCATTCATACATTGCTTATAGGAAAGTAGCTCTATAAGACCATTAATTTTAATACAACTAGATTACTTTCTACAATGTTACTGAGAAGTTTAAAGGAATGGTTAGATAAGTACTGGTCAATAAGGAAATAAATTTAGTACCGTCTTTCACATCTCTGCGCTAACTACTCTACCACTTTCACTGTCTAGTATGTATGACATAATGTGTAAGTATTGCGATAATCGTACCTTTTTTGATTAAAAACCTGCCTACCTACATAAAAACCGGTAAATCTCTAAAAAGTTTATCATAAAGGCGCCAACTTTGAAATTAGAATGCTGAAAGAAAGAGGCAACTTATGAAATTGAAAAATAAACTTACGTTCAAAAAAAGAATCCTTGATCCTGGCACAACACAATTCGAATATTAAAAGAACACGAGTAGCATCAGTCAGTACAGAACGAACGACTGAGCTGGCCAGGCAGGAGAATGCCAGCCTTCCACCACTCTAGTCAGTTCTCTAGAATCGCTATATTAACCGCATTCACATTGCACCTTGCACGGCAACTCGCCAATGGAGTAAATTGTCTTCTCAAATTGTCAGGTGTATATGAGCGTTGAACTTTGCGGGTGTATGGAACGATTGTTATGCGCACGGGCACCGGACGATGCGTCTTCCATATTCATTAAGCCTTTACTGTTGTCGTGGATGCGAAGTCTATTTTTAAGTTTGTTCGAGCTGTAAGTTTTCCTTGTCTGTAAATGTAGCTTTTAAATACCTGCCCATATTTAGTAATAATTAATATAATGACCAATAAGTAAGGGTTAAAGGCTCTAACTTCATAATTATTATGTCAAAGAAGTATTCCATATACTTATCTAATAATATTTATTTGTGGTGTGTTTGTTTGTTAGTACTTTAAACACTGTCATAGTGTTTAAAGCCAGTTGTTTCTTTGATCACGCATTCACACACCCACACACATACATACACAATCACACATTTTGTACGTTCGTACAAATATATATTTAATTACTTTCTAAGTTTGCTTGCGATAATCATCGTTTAAATGTATTTTGTAACAATAAAGTTGTTCCTATTATCTATTGATCTTTTTTCATCTGAATTTCTGTTTTTTCTTAATACTTTATACCCGGGTATCACAAATGCAAAGCCGCCGGCAACAACAAGTTTTTAATAAACCTGCTTCTAATTTTCCTATAAGTATAGAAAAAAATTTAGTTTTAATAACCTGTCCATATTAGAATTACAGTACCTAAGTAAAATGTCATACAAATATTTCCACATGACTTTTATTTCCAAATTACTTTATAGAATACCTACCTTAGATTTAAAAAAGAAATATTCCCAGTCGCTCTACCAAAAATGAGTACCTATAGTATAGATAATAGGCACCTACATCGAATTTTGGAAAATCACTCACTCTTCAAATAACCGTTTCACACTTCACTTGCTAGGACAGTCGATAACATGACGCGCTTTGACGCCATTTGGTCACTGAACTATTCATTACAATCTGAATTACATTTTTAAAGCTTTCTTCGAAAAAAATATTCATCTCAGCTGTCCTAATATTATTTATACTAATAATTAAAAACTTATACCTGAACATTGCTTCGGCCCAGCAGCGGTGTAATCTCAATCTCTTCTCTACATTGTATAAATTGAAGTTGCTTCCCGCGTCTATCTGTCTGTTTGGGTTTCTTCTCCTTAACAACGCAACTTTAATGCGGTTTTTACTGAAGAATGTGTTTCGAGAGGAAGGTGTATAAGTAAAATTTATTGAGTTTTGGTGTAAGTTTTCTGAACTATGATGAAGATTGTTGAAGTTGTCGGAAAATTAAATGCCGATTGGGAGTTATTTTGGTGTGCGCCGCGCAAACCACTGTAGTTAGCCGTAGGACTGCTGTCCAAGTCCACTGCTGGACATAGGCCTCCCTCATGAATCTCCAAGAGCATGAGATTCATGTTGCCAGACTCTCCACGCTTGGCAGGCGGGTTGGGGAGCGCTGTACGGGATTTTGATACTCGGAAAGACGCTGACCCCCTTCTTCTGGAGGTATCCCTTGGCAGATCCGTACTGCATCCAAGCAAGAGGTTCTCTCACATTCTACTGACATCTCACTACTATTATAAAGCCGAAAGTTTGTTTGGATGGAGGTTTGTAACCTCTTCACGCAAAAACTAGCGTACGTTTCGAGCTGAAATGTTGCAAACGTATAGATGTTAACTAGGATAGATGTATAGATGTTAACGCATAGGCTACTTTTTATCCGGGTACAACGCATGCGAAGCGGCGGGCACGAGCTAGTTTTATTATATTATAGAAATAGGCACCTACCTCAAATGCTGTCAAACCACATAAAACTCTTCGACATGGGGACAGTCAAAAGATTGATATGATTTCTTAATAAATGGTAACATTAACAGGTATGTTTATTGGAAACGGTATTTTTTAACATTACCGTGAATAAGTTTTAAACTGTACGGGTTAAAACTAAAAACTGTTTATTACTGTGCAAATGAAGCCCTTTCATATGATACCTTCCATGACCTAGTAACTTCACTTCACATTTTTGAGACCTCCTTTCCGCAATCATATTAAGAATATTTTTCAACATTTTGATAATATGCTTTTTAAGTAAAACAGGTTTATCTTATACCATTTCAAGATATTACATCTGTGACAGCCAGACAGACAGAGTCACACCATAAGGATTCCTTTTTACCATTTTGGTCCGGAACCCTAAAAAAGAACCGCCACCCCACGGCATCACTTCTGAATGGTTCGCTAACATAATTGGTCTAAGATCTGTTACCCAATATCTTAGAGGAATGATGCTTGCATCATCAAGGCCAAGATGACCCGAGGCGTGTGAACAGGGGTTTTGAGCAACAATAAGGGCTTTTGAAATCATAACAAAGTTTAGGCCCGTGGATTTGATTTCGTAAGCATCATCATTCATCATCATCATTTCAGCCGTAAAACGTTCACTGCTGAACACAGGCATCCCTCATGGATCTCCATGAGGGGTAGTTGCCATACTCACCACGCTTGGCAGGCGGGTTGGCGAGCGCAGTACGGGATGTTGATACACGGAAAGACTGCTGCCCATCTTCCCGAGGTATCCCTTAGCAGGCTCTTACTGCATCCACAGGAGGGGTAACATTCTACTGCCGGTACCCCACGGGTTCCGGCAGTAGAATGAACGGATTTCATAGTATTTGTAAGTAAAGTGAATAGGATTTTCGACTTCTCTAAAAGACAACTATCGGGGTGTTGATGTCTGGATTCACATGTAAATAAATAATAAATAAATAAAGTATTTATATGACAAAAAGGTTAACACTGTAACTTAATTATGACTAACTTAAGATAGAGAGTTTTAAATATTTTACATAAAATGTTTTTGTGCTACAATTAAAATAAATAAACCTTGTAATCTTACACTATGTCCCCACGCTGTAACTAAGTTTGTACTTGTTTAGAGACGCGAGGGATCGCTGCTTCGGCTCACAATTGTTGCTATAGAAACGATCAAAAGGTTTACTGATCTCTCGGGGTTAAAGCACGAAATAAAGGAACATTCCGCATCTTAAAACTGGATTTAAACTTATTAATTATTCTCTCAGTCATCAAAAAAAGGTGTACCTTTATAAGCGGAGGCATTCACCCGCTAACCTTGAGATGAGGATCCGGACCGAAGGTCAACGCATACCAGAATCAAGACAATTTGCAATCAAAAGGCCTGTAGAATAAGATACAAGGTAAGTAGGTCAGTTTTATATGAACTCTCTTTGAGCGCATTTAAGGGTAAAAATTTATAAGGAAACTCACGCGCGGTGTGCCGTCAGTAGAACGTTACATCTCCGCTCGTGCCCGTCGATGCAGTAGGAAACTAACAAGGGATACCTCGGGAGAATGAGCAGCAGCGTCTTTCCGTGTGCTAACATCCGTCGCGCTTGCCAACCCTGCTGTCAATCGTGGTGAGTATGGCAACAATCGCAACAGTCTGTTATTTTTTCGGATAAATTATCCGGGGGGTGGCCCATGGTTAGTTACTTAGATACAGCCGAAGCTAATAAAACGTTTTAGAAATACTCGGAACTGCCCTCTACGAATCTTCACGCAGCTCTTATATTTCATCATCAACATCAAAGTCAAAGTCACTATGTCTTCATTCAAAAGAGCAAAAAGGTATATAAAGGACAAATTTAAATTGAATAAAGCACATAATGAAATTCTTTTTTAAACTTACGCGATCAGGAATTTCACGAATTTCATTATTATTAACACATATTTAACCGGGTATTTATCCATCAGTCTTCCCGGGAACACGATGGGTGCAATCCTGTCGAAACATCGGGCAATAATAAAGGTAAATAACGCGATAAATACCCGGTTAGATATGTGTTAATAATAAAGAAATTCGTTCGCTTCATATAACTTTTCCCAAGTGAGGGAAAGAAGCGTGCAAGAAACCTCACTCCTCCGTCATGGATCTCCGAGCACTGATCACGAGGGGTTGTTGCCATACATCACGCATGTTAGGCGGGTTGGCGGCGCAGTACGTGTTGTTAATACACGACGTAATCAGGACGACGTCTGCCGGGTCCACTAGTTGTAAATATATATTAACGAATAATTATCTATATATATAAAATTCAAAGTCCTGACTGACTGACTGACTGACTGACTGACTGAGATATCAACGCACAGCCTAAACCGCTGATCGCACAGACTTGAAATTTGGAGGGTATGTTTGTCTTGGTATGTAGGCGCTCACTAAGAAAGGAATTTTGAAAAATCGCACGCCAAGGGGTTCAAAATTGGGTTCAAAGTTCAGAGTAAAATATGACATATCTACGTGACCGTTCACGATAGACATTTGAAAATTCATTAAGCATTATTATTACTCAGTTAGTTTCAACGCCGTAGGGTGCCGGCAGTAGAATGTTACCCCTCCTCTCATGCCCGAAGATGCAGTAAGAGCCTGCTAAGGGATACCTCCGGAAGATAGGCAGCAGTGTCTTGCCGTATGTCAACATCCCATACTGCGCTCGCCAACCCGCCTGCCAAGCGTGGTGAGTATGGCAACTACCCCTCGTGAAGAGCCGTGAGAGAGGCCTGTGTTTAGTAGTGGACGTTTTACGGTTGAAATGATGATGATGAGTTAGTTTCAAACACTACGAACACCAATTTTCCATCACAGAAAACATATTACACAAAATATTGCATATGGGATCAAACCCAAATAACCCTGCGGCAAACCGAGCGCAATCGAAGCGATTAAAATATAATCGTTGTTTCAAAAGTAATTATCATGGAGATAGCCATTCGGAAGTAATGGCAAGGTCCATGGCGTTCCATCCTTTCTAAAACGATCGTCCCAATCGAGGTCAGTGGTTGTCCACTCAGGTTTACCGGTGGCTCAAGTTATAAGCTTTATACATTGACGAGCATATATTGACAAAAATTGACGAGCTCTGTGGCGCAGCGGGCGAAGGTCCGCCTGCGACGCAAGGGATTGCGGGTTCGATTCTCGCCTCGGCACAAATGTCTGTACGATCTGCAGACATTTATTCAGGGTGTTCTGGGTGTTTTTTTATATATAATAAAAATATCTATCTATATAGTATTAAGTATATCAGTCATCTAGTACCCATAACACAAGCTCTGCTTAGCTTGGGGCTAGATGATACTGTGTGATTTGTCCAGCATTATTTATTATTTATACAACACTGATTTACGAAGACTCAAGCCGGTTTGATTGAGTGTTTCTAATTGGTTACGAAAGCCAGTTACGTAATGGGACGAAGGGGTAGTATGTACCCCCGACCATCCTTTCTAAAGCGATCCATTGCGAAGTCAGTGGTTGTCCAATCAGGTTTACGTTGGCTGAAGTTATAAGCGCACGGCTTTACTAAGCGTTAAGGCGTTTTAACCGAGTGGTATAAAATAAGATAAGATAAGATAAGATAAGAAAAAGTTTATTTTGTGTCACACATAAAAAATATACATTATGTTATTGATATGTACCCCTGTAAAATCGGTGTATGTACACCCCCGACTTTCATATTTAATTTACTAGATTATGCATGCCGCTTCGCATGCTTTGTTCCCGGATAAAATGTAGCCTATATGTTAACCGTGGTCAACATCCGTACGTGTGTAAAATTTCAGCGCAATCCATAAACTAGATAGATAGATAGATAAACTCTTTATTGTGTAAGTCATACAGAAAAAATAAAAACAAAATAACTAAAATTAACTTAAACTACAAAAACAGCAGAAATACACAATGGGCGGTTTTTACTAGTTTTTACGTGAAAGAGTAATAATTAGTAGGAATTGCAAACATAGGTTTAAAAAATATTGATAAAATACACAGGCTCCAAGCCTGTTTTAAACTAATAAAAGGGATTCAAATTAATCACGGGTAAAATCAGTCCGTTCAATTTAAACTTTTAATCCCTTTTAACCCTTCGGGTTCAATACCTGCCGTGAACTGGATTTTGCTTTCTTGAAAAACGCATGTTCACATTTAACACTTGCTTCACGGTGTAGGAAAACATCGCGAGGAAACCCGCGGCTTAGCCAGCTTCTAGTATTGACCTGTTTTTTCAACTGACTAATAGTTGAGTCATCTAGGAGTATGGTGCTGGACAAGCCTAATCCATCTAATAATGTCTGGGACATTGTTTAATTTAATTAATAACGTTAGTGTGTTGTTCATTTTTATTTCTAATTCTAAAGCAGTTTTTTTTCCTTGAGGTACGAAACTGGTTGCATCATCTGCAAACATTACACATGAATTCGTAGTGATATCTAGGAGATCACTTATGTATAAGACAGCAGAAATACTATTTCAGGGGGGCCCAAGGATACTTCCTTGTGGCACTCCTAGTTTTAATTCATTAAATTCAGAGTGAATTCTCTCAACTATCTTATTTTTTAAGATATACCTGTCTATTATGGTGAATTGGAATCTGTGTGATAAGTAGGATTTAAATAAGTTTAGAGCTGATCCTCGAATAACATTTGTCTCTAATTTGTTAAGTAACATTTTGTGGACTACACAGTCAAAAGCTTTAGACATATCTAAGAAAATAGCTACACCATGAGATTTATTATCTTCCCATATTTCTTTTAACAGTTTGAAGATAGCCCTGGGAGGAACTGAACACGTTGGATACCTATTTTCAACAAATATTTAACGTGAGTAGAAAACCCATTTAACATTAACAAAGATAGCTACCGTTGTATTTTTTTGTTTTTGGAATCCAAATTGATTTTGATTGATAATTTTAAAGGTAAGTAGTTATAAAGGAAAAGAGTCTATTGTAAATAAATTTTTCGAAAATTTTGGATCAGCAAGCCAATATAGCTTTTGAACGGTAATTTCCTCGTTCAGTTTTGGATCCCTTTTAATATAAAGGTTTGATCAATGCCTTTTTAAAAGCATCAAGAAATAGACCGGTGTCTAGAGTTAAATTAATAATGTGTACTAGAGGATGTACTACAATATCAATTCCTCTTTTAATTAAGTACTTGAATAGGTATACCACCATGGCCTATACTTTTTTATTTTTTAAACTACAAACTATGTTTTTTAATTCATCGACTGATGGATGAAGACCAGGGAAAGGCGAAGGATTTGGAAGAGGCGATAGGCTACGGAAAAAAAAAACATTGAAACTCATGCAATACCGAATATTATTTCAGTAATAATTTTATGTCTTTCAGAGTTACATAAGAGTCCGGCTACTGTTCGGGGACAAGGTCGCAGAAGAAAACAGTTATAAATAAACAAATTAAAACCTGCTATGTCCTATAACTCGTACCACATCCAAAGGCTGTGTAAACAAACACAGCGTTGCGCTTACCCTGGGAGATTCTCACAATTGTACTTACAACGAGGCATTGTAAGCCCGCCTTGGCCAAAATATACCTATTGTGTGATAATTCATTTAATTATCAGGGAAATTAATTACTACTATCTGGAAGATAGAAGATAGCCATTTTGATTTGCTACAGACTGTTTTGTTATTCCTCAATTCACATTTTGCGTGTTCAAAACAGATTTATAATCAGTGTGTAGTGTAGGATTATAACAAACGATATATCTTGTAGATTCACATTAAACTTGTTAAACTTTTGCAATTTGTTCACGTATTAATTAGTTTATAAATTACCTGATTTTATCGCGTGCCTTTTTTATTTTGGTGGCACGTTTCGAACAAGAATTCTGTGTGTTCATTCTTTAGGCTGTAGAGCGTCCTATAAAAACAAATAAAATAAATAAAAATAAGACTTCTCATTTCAGCTGTAGGACGCCAACACTCCACTGCCATACATACATAAAAAATACACACACACACACACACACAAATACACACACACCACATATTTATTTATATTTAATAGTTTTTAAATACAAACCTTCGACGTGTTTTTTTATTATTATTTGTGTTTAATGTTAAGAAGGAGAGCGTTGGTATTGTTGCGCCGAGCGCATACGCAAACTAGTAAGTTAGCGAAAGATCCAGCAAGGACCGGTGCTTACGGGAGCGGTCAAAAGAGTCCAAAGGTCACTTCACTTTTGTAAACATAAAACAGGTGAAGTTTCTAGATAAATAAACCCGCAGGGTTGTTACGTATCTGGCGACAGGTTTTGCAACAGGCATTTGACAGAAACGATTGCTGTCAAATGTCAATTTTGTTTTAGAGAACAGCAAGGAATTGGCAATGGGCAGGCCATGTAGCTCGCAGAACAGATGGCCGATGGGGCCGAAAAGTTCTCGAGTGGAGGCCACGGACCGGCAAGCGCAGCGTAGGACGTCCACCAACAAGATGGGATGATGACCTGGTGAAGACCGCAGGTCGACGGTGGATGCAGATCGCTTCCAACCGCAATAACTGGATATCCATGAGGGAGGCCTATGTCCAGCAGTGGACGTCCTACGGCTGAAATAATGAAAGAATTGACATTTGACAGCAATCGTTGCTGTCGAATGCCTGTTGCAAAACCTGTCGCGAGATACGTAATCACCCTGCCGTTTTGAAAACAATAGCGCGGGTTGTAAATAAAGTTGTACACAAATTGTTTACCTGTCTATTGTTGTCCTGTTTCTATTGTTTGTGAATCTAAATATTCGATGTCTCAAATGTTTTTTATGTACGATATACATACGTGGATGTGTTTGCCGAGCGGACAGTCTTTATTTGGCTACGGAAGCGAACAGTGCGATATACCCAAGTGACAGTAAAGTGAATACAAGTGCCTTATAGCACTTCAGCTGTTCAGTGAACAAGTGTTATAGTGGTGATCAGTGTTGTTCAGTGAAGAAGTGTTGTAGTGAGAATCTGCTGAGCGATTCTTATAGGTGTAATCTGTGAATTAAGTGTTAATTTTGTTTTTGTAATGTTAATTTTCATTGGACTACATTATTTAACCCCCAACCTCCAGCTCGTAACAGTATCTACCACGCAGTTTCGTACTTCTGCAGGTACCATCGTCTTCAATCACTTGTGTTTCCTCTTATACATGTACAAATAAATAAATGAATGAAGTGTAAAATTATAGAATTAATTTTAAGACTTGTTCTCTCACAATTACAGCTTGTACCTGACATAACCAGAAAAAGGAACTTCGTCAGAGGCTGGAGTAGCTGATTTTTTTATGAGTAAAACTTCCCCTGACGCAATCTAAATACGGCACTTTAACAGACACTGTGGTAGATGGATTTTTTTTGACGCATCTCTTGAAATTTTCTTGACGGAAGCCGAATAAATTACTTTTGCAGAAGCTGCGGTAGCTGGAAATATTTTGTAACTAACTCATCTTATTTTACATAATGGGAACTAAAAAAGTTACTTAGGCAGACGCTGCGTTAGCTGGAGTTTTTTACGTCGTATCTTGTAAACTTTTCTAGACACATGCTGAATAAGTTACTATAACAAAAGCTCGATCCGGGGGTCAACGCCAATGACAGTAGGCCGACGACCCCTATGGTCAGGGGCCAGATGAATCTCCAGGCGAGGATCTTAAACTGTCAAACGACTCAAGCTACGAAAATGGACACTGAAAAGCTCAAAATTCTAACCTATAATGTCAAAACTCTACGATCAGAGGAAAGGTTAGTAGAGCTCGAGAATGCCCTCAAATATATCAACTGGGACATTATAGGCTTAGCAGAGGTGAGGCGAGAAGGTGAAAACACACTGGAACGTGCTCAAACTATCTTTTATCACAATGGATACGGAGGCCAGTATGGTGTGGGATTTTTAGTAGACAAACGGTGGAAATCTAACATCAAGGAGTTTATTTCATACTCTGACAGAGTAGCTGTTCTAAAATTCCACATAAGTAGTAAAACCGCTCTTACATTAATTCAAGTTCATGCGCCAACATCTGCGCGACCCGACGATGAAGTCGAGGAATTCTATGACTTGCTGGATAAAGCATGCGATGACAATAGAGGGACTTGGACTATTGTACTCGGGGATTTTAATGCCAAAATAGGCACAAAACTAGCCCAAGAAAATAACATGATTCTTGGCCCACATGGAACAGGCATCAGAAACCCCCGAGGAGAACGACTCTTAAACTTTGCTTTTGGGCAAGGTTTGAGTTTAAGCAACAGCTTCTTCTATAAAAAACCTCATCGTCGCTGGACATGGTTCTCTCCCGACAAAACCACCAAAAATGAAATAGATTTTTGTCTTTCTTCCAATAAGGAAATAATTAAAAACGTAGAGGTATTAAATAATATAAAATTTAGCTCAGACCATCGTCCAGTACGTTGTAGTATAAAATTCCACTTTAAAATTCAACGACTAAAAATGATTACACAAACGATTAGAAAATTAGACAAAACTATCCTCATCAGAAATCAAGACCAGTTTTGTCTAGACTTAAAAAACAGCTTCGCTCTTTTGGATGCCAAGAACTGTGAAGACGCCCAAACACAATATTCGAACATAATAAAAAGTATCAAAATCGCAAGTCAAAAAATTAAACACGACAAAATTAAATCTAATAAATTGAGTAATCAAACTAAAATACTTATAGAAGAAAGACAGAAGTTAACATTGTATACACCAGAATATAAATTAAAAGATAAAGCTGTAAAAAGAAAAATACGGAATGATATAAGGAAATATAATGAAGAATTGATTAGAGTTGCGTTAGATAAAAATAAGTCTCTCAGAATAGCAATGAGAGGAACACAGACTGGTAAAACTTCAATTACTCAAATTAAGGACATAAATGGATTAATACAGAGAGAAAAAAGAAAAATTTTAGATGTTTGCACTACATACTATCAGAATCTTTATTCAAACAAAAACAATTTAACGTCAACAATCAACTACTCATGCCCAAATAGTATACCTTGGACCACAGGACATGAAGTACATCGCGCAATAGTCAGCCTTAAATACGGAAAAAGTCCTGGAGACGATGGTGTAACTAGTGAGACTTTAAAAATAGGAGAGCCTATACTGATCCCTCATCTCACAAATTTATTTAACACAATTTTACAAACTGGCAATATACCTTCTAACTTCTGCCACTCCCATATAATTCTACTCCACAAGAAAGGTGACAAGACAGATATAGCTAACTATCGACCAATAAGCTTGATTTCACACATCTATAAAACTTTTATAAAAGTGATAGAGAACCGAGTATCAGGCCTCCTGGACCAACACCAACCGCCAGAACAGGCAGGCTTTCGCAGGGGCATGTCCACCACTGACCATCTTCAGTCACTAAATCAGCTTATTGAGAAATACACGGAGTACAACCTACCACTTTACATAGCCTTCATCGATTATTCGAAAGCCTTTGACAGTCTTGAGCACTCAGCCATTTTCGCAGCACTTAGAAAACAAGATATTCCAACCACTTACATCCAACTCTTAGAACACATTTACCTAAACAGCACTGCAGCCATTAAATTAGATTCTATCGGACAGTCTTTCCAAATACAACGAGGTGTTAAACAGGGTGATCCGCTGTCCCCAAAACTTTTCACAGCCACTTTAGAAGAGGTTTTTCAATCTCTAACACCTAGGTGGTTAGAAAAGGGGATCATCGTCGGTGATAAGAGATTGAATAATCTCCGATTTGCCGACGATATAGTTCTCTTTTCCACATCAGCAACTGAGCTCGGCACAATGTTGGACGAACTTAACACGGCAAGCCTCAAAGTTGGTCTTTGCATGAACAGGTCCAAAACCAAGATAATGACCAACGCCATAGAATGCAGGTTACAGGTAGGGGATGGGGAAATTGAATATGTCCATGAGTACTTATATTTAGGCCAATTAGTATCCTTCCAGAGCAGACAAGATGTGGAAATAACAAGACGAACTGAAAACGCCTGGAAGGGCTATTGGTCTATGAAAGATCTAATGAAAGGCGATCTGCCACTGACACTCAAAAGAAAACTCATGGACATGTGCATTTTGCCAATCCTCACCTATGGCGCACAGACCTGGTCATTGACCGCTTTGCAAAAGAGCAGACTTGGGGTTTGCCAGCGAGCGATGGAGCGCAGTATCCTAGGAGTCAAATTGTCAGACCGGATAAAAAATAGTGAACTGCGCTTCAAAACACAGATCGCAGACGTCGCCCAAAAATCGGGCCAATTGAAGTGGGATTGGGCGGGTCACGTCTGCCGCAGGCCGGATAAGTCATGGGCTAAATCCACTACCGAATGGATCCCACAAGACAGGAAACGACCTCGCGGCAGACCGAGACGTCGATGGAAAGACGAACTCGACGCATACTTGGAAGACTGGACCACAGTAGCTCAAGACAGAGATAGGTGGAAGGAAGGAAGGGAGGCCTTTGCCCTGCAGTGGGACAGTACAGGCTCTTAATAATAATAATAATAATAATAACAAAAGCTGCGGTAGCTGGAATTTTTTATAACTAATTTTGCAAATTTTACTAAAACTTGAAAGCTTCCCGATCTTCAGTATGTGCTGAATCTTCTGATACGAAACTCGCCTATTGTCTTGGATTGAATGTTTCACTGCTTGCACGTTTTGTTTCGTAACAGCCGTCCAAGGGCGACCACATCTTTCTTCATCTGCCAAAGTTGGTCGACCGCACTTGAATTCAATAAACCAACGATCCAAAGTTGCCTTGGAAGGGCCTTCATTCATGAATGCCATTTAAAGACTATCGTACGATTTGTTTGGTTTCAGGCGACAAATCGTAAAAAGTCATTAGCCCGAAGATGTTCCCGGCGCAGATCCATTTCTCAATAAACCACGATAATTTAAATTAGCTCGCAATAAACGTGGAGGGAAATTTTGAAAAGGGAACGCATCTATTTTTACAAGCTTTTATTTAGCTTGCCCAATAAAAATACCAATAACCACAAATATGTTTTTTTTATTAAAAAGTTTAAAAAATCGATTAAAATAATTATATTGTATATTATACAAACCACAGTTACAATATTGGTACAATATGATATCTAAAAATAGATATCAGTTAGGATATAGCAACCTAAACTTTTCGCACAGTTCCTCACACTAGGACACAAAATGCCTGTATAGTGAGGTCACAGTTTATTTATATATTTTTTATCGCAAAGATCATTTTATCGATTAAGGGTACCGTTTGCGAACCCCTCCCCCCCAGTTTCTTTCTAGGAAAACTATAACAGTCAAGCTAGCTTTTTTAGTTTTGGAGAAATTGTCGCCCAATTATGATGCGGTTTTTCAAACATACCGGAATATTTAGAAGCTAATCATCAATGAATACGTGTTAATATCTTTTGATAAACGTATAAAAACACACACCACCTTCTAACAACCTGTTGTTAGAAGGTGGTGTGTGTTGTTGTACGTTTTACGGGTGAATACGGAACCCTACATAACGCGTGGCTTACTTTTTTCAAAACTTGATCCTAATGATGGAATAAATATGAGGAATTAAGTAATAATTGTATAACCTGGAGTCTCTCAAGGTACCTATAGCTAGTTAGTTCGCTAAATTTAATAATTTTGTATTTATTACACTCAGATTTGATGGGACCCATGATAAATCGAGGGAAATTCTCAATTGTATGCGTACATAACCACCTAGGTTTGGGTATTATCAGCTAACAAGGCAAGGGTTTAACGGATAAGTTATTAACTAAACCTAAAGTTCGCTTCCCATTCATGTGAAACTACCTTCCAATTACCTACTTTATATTCGATTCAAACGCAAAGCCTTGCTTTCTAAACTAGCAAAATGAAACACCGAATAAAATGTATTGCCTTCATTTCGCTACAGGCGCGCGGGGAATTCTAAAAGAGTAATAACCACACGAAGACTTGTCTGGTACTTTGTCTGTGTTTGTAATTTTTATAGCGTTTAACCGCACGTAGGTAGAACATTTCAAGGAAATAAAAAACAGTACTTTGTATTTATGTTAATTATCGGGAATGTTCACGTACCTACCTACTTGTTTAATTGGTGGAGGCACCGTTTCGACCCTTATCGGAGGCCTTCTTCAGGGTGATGACAGGCCGCGACGTAATATGAAGCATTGACCACTCAAAATTATGGTTACTCACATAAAAGCTTATAATTTAATTTAGATCTCCTTATTTTCATTAAAAGAATAATGACAAATGTTGTTTAATTTTAATTTTTCGTTCTATAAGGCGAGGTAAAATATAGGAAATTTACGCTTAGCCGTTAATGTATAATGGTGTCTATTATAATGTATTATAATCTAGAATTATAATTTTTGTGTATTTAACAAAACAGCTAAAAACCAGTTAAATGCACTTAATGTTTTTAAAACTACGCGGGTATAATTTTACATGGAATACAATGCAAAACGACGGCAAAGTGACTTAACTGTGTTTTAGTTACGAATATGTAAATATATGTAAGTAACCCTCAAACCATCACGCAGTTTCAATAAAATACAACACTAAAAAGCGGCTGTGTTTCGCTAACCGTTTTTTAGCTTAGAATATCCTTACAATAAGAAGTAGATAACCATATCTAAAACACAAAAAAATAAATAAAATATCACTTGTTTAATTTGATGTTCGTGTCTGGTATTCCAAAAATAGCTTAATATTAATAGCGGAACTTATGTAGATATTGTTCACTTTCGATGATTTCTAAAAAACTATACAAATTAGTATTGGTTCCTTTTTATCATTTTGGTCCGGAACCCTAAAAAAATATAATATAAACATTTCGAATTCCTGAAAAAGCTTCGGAAAACACCTCTTAATATTATTCGCTACAAAGGCAGCTTATTTTTCACGCATTTTACGTATTTTTGATTAAATTGTTGACCTTATTAAATCAAATCAAATATTTCTTTATTTTTCTTCACAAAGTAGGCTTATAAATAAATTATTACATAGACAAAATGTATGAGTAGGTAGGTAGTAGAAAGCTTATTAATGAAAAAACATAAAAAAACGGATTCCAACGCGCGTGTCCTTTTAAAAACTCCAATAATTCATAAAAAAATCCAATTAATTAAGTACTGCTTCACAAATATGAACCTAATCCATAAGTTTCATTATATTAAAATGGTATATTAAATGCTATTTTATTTTGTACATTGTAAAATTTCTCAACAATATGAGTTTTTTATAGAATGTTATTTATTAACTTAAAGAACTATTTTTTCATTATTTTCAACTCGTTTTAACTCATTGCTAGGCATAGGCCTACTTTCCCAAGCGCCAGACTAATAGATTGTTCATCATCATCATTCATCATTTCATGTATAGGACGTCCCCTGTTGCACATAGGCCTCCTTCATGGACCTCCAAGAACTGCGGCGGGAAGCAGCCTGCATCCACCGCTGACCATTCCCATCATTTCAGCCGTAAAACGACCACTACTGAACACAGGTCTTGGATCTCCATAAGGGGTAGAAATTTATTTTTTATTTTTTAATTAAATTTTTACTGAAAAAATATGTTGTAGGTATGAATTCTGTTGATATAGGTAGGTAGTGTAATAGTGTATTTTATAGGTACTGTATTTTTATTATTTAGTTTAAATAAACTTTAAGTTAAAAGTGGCTCACGATAGCACAAGATAAACCTTAGTGGCTTAATGTGTTATCCTTAATTAAGTTGTAATTTATTCTTTTGCATATTTGATAATAAATAATAAAAAAAAAAATCCTAGTCACCACGCCTAGCACGCTTGGCGAGCGCTTTGGATGTTGATACATGGAACAACGCTGCTGCCCATCTTCTAGGTATCCCTTAGGTATCTCCTACTGCATCCAAGAGCATGAGGGGAGGTGTAACATTCTACTGTCAGTCCACGGCCAACCTGCATAACTAGGAGTTAAAATCAGGATGGGTTATAATAAAATAATAATAATAATGCTGGACAAATCACACAGCATCATCTAGCCCCAAGCTAAGCAGAGCTTGTGTTATGGGTACTAGATGACTGATATACTTAATACATTATACTACATAGATAGATATTTTTATTATATATAGAAAAACACCCAGAACACCCTGAACAAATATCTGCAGATCGTACAGACATTTGTCCCGAGGCGGGAATCGAACCCGCAACCCCTTGCGTCGCAGGCGGACCTTCGCCCGCTGCGCCACAGAGCTCGTCACAGGCTCGGGTTGCAGGGTCTTTCCATGTATCATCATCCAGTACTGCGCATCCATCTTCCGAAGGTATCTCTCGACATACTCGTATTATTACAGCATAGAATAAGAGAGGAGTTCTTGCCCGTGGAGGAAACATTCTATTGCCGTCACCCACCGGAACGTATTAATCATGAGGGGGTTATTGTCGTACCCTACCTACGCGTGGCAGGCAAACCTACGGGCAAGAGAGGAGGGGCAATATTCTACTGCCGGCGCCCCAAGGCAAGTGTTAAGTATCGGCTAATAAAAATACAATATTTATATAACGATCTTTGAATAAGTTGAGTGAGTAAAACTCTTAATTTCTTTTTTGATATTATTTGATTTCAATTTAATTTCTTGGTCAGAAATTACTAATCTGTCATTCGCATCAACTCGCAGTGGACAGTGCCCTGCTAAAACCAACTATGCCCCGGAGATCGTCAAGTAACTTACTTTCAGTGTAGTATAAGTGTGACTTTTTAGACAAATAACATTGCAAAGGTGCTGTGCAAACTTTGTAAAGCGTGAAATGCAGTTAGTGCTTTTTGCTTTGAAATTGCAGAATATTTTGCACGTTGCTCTGTAGATCTTAATTACCAACATTCGCTGTTAGTTAGTTAGTTAATGCACTCGGTACGTTGTTTGTTACATTACCTGAACTTGCATATCTAAAGGAAAGTAATAGCACATTTTGTTGTAGAACGTGTATATAGTCATCATTCATCATCATTTCAGCCATAAACCGTCCACTGATGAACACAGGCCTCCCTCATGGATCTCCATGAGGGGTAGTTGCCATTCTCACCACGCTTGGCGGGTTGGTGAGCGTAGTATGGGATGTATGGGATGTATGTACACGGATAGACGCTGCTGCCCATCTTCCGGAGGTATCCCTTAACAGGCTCTTACTGCATCCATGGGCATGAGAGGAGGGGTATCATTCTACTGCCGGCACCCCACGGCGGTGTATACAGTACCTAAGAATAACACAGGAAAGGAAACTAAGCGGATGAAACCGCGGCTAGTATCATCATCAATTCATTCCAAAATACTGTTAGGCGTGTATTATCCCCCATCATTGAAAGTTGATTACTTCTCTTCTCTGGAAAATAAACTTGAATCATATACCTCCATATACGATCACACTATTATTCTTGGGGACTTTAATACATGCCTCTTAAAAAATGATGTACGTGCTAACAAACTTGTAACTTTAGTATCCTCTGTCAACATGCACATTCTTCCTCTCTCAGCTACCCACCAAGCACCCCATTCCACACCCTCTCTTTTAGATCTTATTTTAGTCAGTGACACTGATCGCGTAGCAACGCATGGTCAGCTTTCAGCCCCTTTTTCTTACCATGATCTTCTGTTCCTTTCTTACAAAATTCGTTGTCCAAGGCGTAAGCCAAAAACCCTTTTCCTTCGTAGTTTCAAGGACATCAACTTGGAGCGCTTGAAGTCCGACGCTGATAGCATTAACTGGGAACCAGTGATCTCTGCGGTTGGTGTCGATGATAAAGTTTCTGCCTTTAACGCAATTGTCACCAACATCTTTGACATCCACGCCCCAATGAAAAGAGTTAAAATCAAACATCCGCCAGCACCTTGGTTAACTCCCCTTATTAAAACTATGATGTCCAAACGGGATAAGGCGAAAAGAACCTATAAGAAGTTCCCTTCTGCGATGAACCTAGCTTCTTTCAAGAAACTTCGTAACCGATGCAGCAAAGCGGTTAGAAATGCAAAGAGGCACCACATTCATAATTCCATACAAAATTCTAGTCCGGCTTTAATGTGGAAATTCCTTAATTCGCTCGGGCTTGGTAAAAGGTCAGATCCTGTCTCTTTTTCGTTTGATTTAAACACTATAAACTCGCATTTCTCCAAATCTCCACTTTCTCTTAATTCCACTGTTAAACTTTCTACTATTGATCTTGTTTCTCGTCTGCCCAGGCCCGATTGTTCATCTTTTAACTTTGTAGAGGTTTCTGAGAGCGAAATATTGAGGTTCCTCAATTCCATTTCTACCAGAGCTGTGGGTACGGATGGTATCCACGTCCACATGCTCCAGCTCCTGTCTGCTGAACTCGTTCCTGCAATCACACATATTGTTAACTATTCTCTCGAAACGAGCTCATATCCCTCTATTTGGAAAAAAGCTTACGTCATACCCCTACCTAAAGTGCCCAATCCTGTTTCTGTATCCCAATTTCGGCCAATCTCCATCTTACCTGTCCTATCCAAAATCCTAGAACACGCGGTACATAAGCAACTTTCTTACTTCCTTTCCCAACATAACCTGCTGAGCCCATTTCAGTCTGGCTTTCGTCCTGGCCATAGCACTGTGAGCGCCTTGACGAAAGTCTCTGACGACATTCGCTGGGGTATTGATAACAGACTTGTTACGGTCCTGGTGCTACTGGACTTTAGTAGCGCCTTCAACTCTGTTGACTATGATATCCTTCAAACCATTCTTTCCTCCCTCAATATTTCCCTCTCAGTAGTCTCTTGGTTTGACTCATATCTTTCGGGACGCTCGCAGTGCGTGCGCTCGGACGAGTCTTGCTCCGACTGGTGCAACATTACTGCGGGTGTTCCTCAAGGTGGAGTTCTTTCTCCTCTTCTTTTCTCTGTTTTTATAAATGCCATTTCTCAAGTCCTGTCTTGTCACTATCATCTTTATGCGGACGACCTGCAAATTTATCGCCAGTTTAAAGTCGAAGAGATCTCAGAAGGAATTAATCTTATTAACTTTGACCTCAAGTGTATTGACTCTTGGGCTAAGGCTTTCGGTCTACAGGTTAATCCTTCAAAGTCTCAAGCTTTGATCCTTGGAAGTCCTTTCATGCTAAATCTTGTGGGAAAGTCTTTCCTTCCCCCAATTTTATATGACAACACTCGAATAGACTTCGCTGCTAATGCCGTAAACCTAGGTGTCACTTTTGACAGTCACCTATCGTGGGCGAGTCATATAAATGTTATCAGCAAGCGGGTTAACTATTCATTCCAGTCACTCAAGCGTCTCCAAAAGTTTCTGCCCTTTGAAACCAAAATAACTCTTGCTCAAACTCTTTTATTACCTCTTCTCGACTACGCTGATGTCTGTTTCCTTGACGTCACGGAGGAACTACTTAACAAACTGGAGCGTCTTCAGAACTTGTGCATCCGTTTTATCTTTGGATTGCGCAAGTTTGATCACGTCTCCAGTTTTAGATCTCAACTTAAGTGGCTTCCCATTCGTCGTCGACGTGACCTCCATGTTCTATCATTTCTCTTTAACGTTCTTCACAATCCTCTGTCACCTTCCTACCTTCGTGAGCGTTTCGAGTTTCTTGTTCCGCGCGGTGTTCCCTGTAGGACTGCCAAGTCCCTACTCCTTAAAATTCCCTCCCATTCATCAAGCCGTTATAATGACTCCTTTACTGTTGGCGCTGCCAGGCTGTGGAATAGTCTTCCCCACTACATTCGCAACAGTCAAACTATAAGCACTTTTAAAAGGCAAGTAAAAGAGCACTATCTCTCTCTGTAATCACTTATGTTATATATATTATATATATATATTTAGTATACGTATATATATTTATTTATTTTATATATGTTTGTTTTTCGTAGCAACGTGTATTTATATAATTATTACCTTTTGTTTTGTGTACACGTACCCACTTTAAAATCAGTTTTCCTATCCTCAAAGGTTTGCTGGAAGAAAACTCTTGGTAGGGTTAAGCTCGCCTTTGTACATGTCCTATATATAAGCTTTTGTATATGTATTTACTTTGTGTACAATAAAGAATTAAGAATTAAGAATCATCATCATCATCTCAGCCGTAGGACGTCCACTGCCTGGACATAGGCCTCCTCTCATGGATCTCCAAGTACTGATCATGAGGGCGTTGTTGCCATACACACCACGCTTGGCAGGCAGCCCCGACATTCAATATTGAGGATATTAATCATATAACGTAGACTACGCCGAGTCTGGCACACCAGCAGAAATAGCGCGAACAAGACAGCATTCAATAAAGCAATTGTAAAGTTAAAAACTATGATTAAAAGTGCAAAAACTGAGACTCTAGACAGGAAATTGCCACTTTAAGCGCTACAAGCGCTACGGTCTACTCACACTGGAAGTTCATGAAATCATACAACAGACCGCAAATAGCAAACTTGTCGTTGAAATACAACAACAATGGTCATGTACCAGATGCTGAAACCGGCAATAATTTTTGGCGCAGCATCTGGTCTGTCCCTATTCATCACACAGAAGCTGACTGGATGAATGTAGTGAGTGCAGAGTGTGAGCAAATCGAAACCATGGAGAATATTACCATCTGTCCAATGGATGTTACTAGCGCAATCCGTTCGGCCCAGAACTGGAAAAGTCCTGGACCGGATGGATTGCATAACTTTTGGGTAAAATGGTTTCGTTGCTCACACTCCGTTCTGGCTACACAATTCCAAGAAGCTATTGAACTCGGGTCTCTTCCAATTTTCATGACAACTGGTGTTACCTTCTTGCTCCATAAGTCCGGTAGTACCGCGGAACCCAAGAATTACAGACCAGTTACATGCTTACCCACCATCTATAAGCTTCTCACATCCATTCTAACAGTAAAAATTAACACACACATTGTTGCAAACAATATTTTGGCACCTGTTCAGAATGGATGTAGAGTTGGGTCTCGCGGTACTAAGGAGCTCCTCCTCATTGACATGGCCATTAGCGAAAAGGTCAAGCGTAGCAAGGAAAACCTCTTTGCTGCTTGGATTGACTATAAGAAGGCATATGATTCAGTGCCACATACATGGCTTGAGAGGGTCTTAGAGTTGTATAAAGTAGATACTACTCTAAGATCATTCTTAGGTGCGTGTATGAGGCAGTGGACCACAGTACTTCGTCATCCAGGAAGTAGATGGGATTCTCTTGCTACGCAAGACCTGATAAGGATTGAGAGGGGTATATTCCAGGGTGATAGTCTGAGTCCTTTGTGGTTTTGCCTAGCACTGAACCCGCTTAGTACTTTACTAAAGGATTCAGGGATAGGTTATCGCCTTCGCAGAGGTGGTGAGAGCATATCTCACTTGTTGTATATGGATGATCTCAAACTTTTCGCGCCGAAAAAATCAGAGTTGATAGCTCTGCTTAATATTACACAGATATTTAGCAGCGCTATTAACATGGAGTTTGGTGTTGAAAAGTGTGCAATCATACATATTCAACATGGAAAAGTTGTAAATTTAACAAATTTACAGCTTTCCCAAAATATGTCTCTCAGGTGTCTCTCCGAAGGCGAAACATACAAGTACCTTGGTATGTCTGAATCGTTGGGTATAGTGGATAAGGACATAAAACAGACAGTGAAGGAACGTTTCTTTTGTCGCCTCACAAAAGTTCTAAATAGTCTTTTGTCAGGCGGTAACAAGGTGCGTGCTTACAATGGCTGGGTTATGCCCCTACTCATTTACACGTTCGGCATACTAAGGTGGTCTCAGACAGAATTGGATGCCCTGGATTGTAAAGTTCGTCAAATGCTAACTGCTCACCGCATGAGACACCCTCGTTCGTCGGTTATGAGACGAACGAGAAAAGTTCCTTCTCACACTTCCCGCGGAAGTGTGGAGGCCGGGGCTTTCTTAACGCGAAAACCCTCCACAACCGCGAGGTGTGCAATCTCAGGAGTTACTTTCTCCAAGCAAAGTGCGAGGTGCATCGTGATGTGGTTGCAGTTGACAAAAACTTTACTCCTCTCTCCTTAGCTAAAGAGAACTGGCGCCAACCACTGGTGATGAGCATTCAGGATCGTAGGGCAATATGGGAGAGCAAGGAGCAAGGTACATGGGAGATTCTATAAGACCCTTATGGGGCCTGATGTAGATCTCCTTCAGCTTCAGTGAATTGGCTACGTTTCGGTGATCTCTTCGGAGAAACTGAAGGGTTTGTCTGTGCAATTATGGATGAGGTAATCAAGACGAACAACTACCGAAAGTACATCATGAAAGATGGGACAATTGACATATGTCGGGCATGTCACCACCCTGGGGAGTCCCTCAGACATGTACTTTCGGGTTGTTCGTATCTTGCTAATTCTGAGTATTTGCACAGACAATCAAGTAGCCAAGATCATTCACCAGCAACTTGCTCTGCGATATGGCCTTACGGGCCCTGAAGTTCCGTATTATAAATACGCACCGGAGCCGGTTCTTGAAAATGGCCTTGCCACGCTCTATTGGGACCGATCTATAATTACGGACAGGACTATTCTTGCGAATAAGCCTGATATCGTTCTGATAGATCGGTTGGAGCGGAAGGCAATACTCGTTGATGTCACCATTCCACATGATGCCAATCTCGTCAAAGCCGAGAAAGATAAGCTCAGCAAATATCTTGATTTAGCCCACGAGATTGCCACCATGTGGGATGTTGACTCAGCGACTATTGTTCCGATAGTCGTTTCCGTTAACGGACTCATAGCGAAGAGTCTCGATCAACATCTCGAGAGACTTTCGCTAGGCAGTTGGATCAAGAGCCAGATCCAAAAGGCAGTACTCCTGGACTCGGCACGTATAGTAAGGAGATTCCTCTCCCTGCAGCCCTAGTCACCGACCGCTTGAGCCTTGCTTCGCGGCCGGTGATTCACCGTTTTGATATATTTTTTACTGTAGAGTATTTGTTTTTGTATTTCTTTATAGTAAAAAATGTATTTTTATGAGTTTACAAATAAATGATGTGGAATAATAATAATAAAAATATTTATTTTCAAAAAAGGTTTGACAATGGGGTAATCCTTACAAATAATAAATGTTTATATACATAAAAAAACGTTTGAATGAGTACCTTGTCCAAACCTATGTATGTAGTGACAATGCGTCAACTCCTCGCTCTAACTAAGTATGGTTATACTTGTAAATAGATACAGTGTCCAGACCGATTTGAAAAATTCTTTCACCATTAGAATCCTACATTATTTCTGATGAACATAGGCTATATTTTATTCCCGTGTTCCGTGGAACGGAAACTGCGCGGGTGAAACCGCGGAGTGCGGCTAGTATAAGATAAAGGTGGAGAATGTGAAGTCCATGCAAAATGAAAATCGGTCTGTTAGCTTATTTTCACGATAATCTTATTTCCCGTTAGCGATTTTTCACAACGCTCGCACTTGGTGAAATAACATAACGATATTCATGAGAATCTGATCCGATTATGCAAAGTATCTGTATCAGGAAATATATTGTAGTAAAATCTTTTATCAAGCCTTGTTGGTGCGAATATTTATATTCTTTGAAGGGGTAAAAATCCATTGGTGCACGGTCGGTAACGAAGCCACGACTGTCGAATACACGTGTATGTCGAGGTGCATTCTAATTGTAATGGTAACCTCTACCTATAACAATTGCAATGCCGTGGTGATCACGTTCACAAGCACGTGACCAACGCTGCATTGCATTGCGCCCGTCACCCTGAGACAGAGTTGTAAGGTCTCATGTGCCCGTAATTTCACCGGCCCCCTTGTCCTTCAAACCGGAACACAGCAATGAAGACATTACTGCTTGGCGGCAGAAATAGGTATGTTGGTAGTACTTCCCCGGATGAACCTTTCACAAAAAGTACTTCAGTACTTGCAGATCCATGAGGATGATTTCTCTGATGATAAATTGTTTTTCATATTCACCACGCTTGGTAGGCGGGTTGGGGAGCGCACTGCGGTAGGTACATTGGTACATGGAAAGCCCATCTTCCGGAGGTATCCCTAGGCAGATTTTTACAGCGTCCACAGATAAGAATGAAAAGGCAACATTCTACTGCCGGCACCTCGCGGATCTTCTTTAGATCCGTTATTAAGTACTAATTAAATGTTATTGAGTTATATTATTTAAATTTAATTTTATATTTAAAACTTGACGAACTCTACCACAGACAAAAATCTAGCATCCTACATTTTTTTTTAATTATAAATTATAATACAATAATTAATTGTATCGTTATCATCTCAGCCAAAGGACGTCCACTGCTGGACATAGGCCTCACTCATGGATCTCCAAGTGATCATAAGAGGGTTGTTGGCGGGAGTGTGCTTGGCAGATTCTTACTGCATCCACGGGCAAGAGAGGAGGGGCAACATTCTACTGCCGGTACCCCACGGCTGATTAAATGTTATTATTTATTTTATCCCTTTTAGTACGAACTCTTCCACGGTAGACAAATTGTAGTAACCTACAATTTTCTCTTAATTAATAAAATTGTACCTATAGTACCAAGCTGTAAATCAAGGCAAAATCAAATCATCATCTTTATCATCATCATCATATCAGCCGTAGGACGCTCCCTGTCCACTGCTGGACAAAGGCCTGCCTCATGGCCGAGTACTGATCATGAGAAGTTATTGCCATACTCACCACGCTTGGCAGGTGGGTTGGCGAGCGCAGTATAGGTTGTATATGTTGATACACGGAAAGACGCTGCTGCCCATATTTCGGAGGTATCTCTCAGCAGGCTCTTACTGCATCCACGGACATGAGAGGAGGGGTAACATTCTACTGCCCACGGCACTCCACGGCAATTAAATCAAATCACTGTTTAATTTTTGTGAACACACTAATTAACTAAAAGTTTAAAATAATAAAAAATACTTAATACCAAAACCCTAGTCTCCATATTGTCTCGAGACGTCTCGGGACTTCAAGACTCAGAATAAAATGAAAATAGAGTAAATTTTTAGCGAGATGTACAAATAAAATGGAAAAACCTTGATACCCTTTTATACAAAATTTTACAATATGCAAAAAAAACATTACCATTTCACAGTAGCTTTCACCACTTCAGAGAATTTAACAAAATATCAAAATGTTGTACCAAATAAATAACATAAATGTTGTTTGTACATCTCGCTTGTGCGAGATCGATAGGGACTTTCAACATGGCCTTTGTAACTAATGACGTATTAAGACCTTAAATAACTAAAATATATATTTTGTATGGAATAATATAACCCAAATCCAACTTTACGGCTTTACATATTTTTTTTGATTGTTGGAAGACAAACAGTAATTATTATTAATAACTAAATAATATTCTATGTATTTCCATACATTGTCACTTAGCTATCTATAGTTGCCTGAAATCTAACTAATATTATAAAGCTGGAAGTTTGTTTGTATAGATGTATGGATGTTTGTTACCTCTTCACGCAAAAAATAGCACACAGATTGAGCTGAAACTTTGCACACGTATAGCTGGTGACTAAGATTAGCACATAGGCTATTTTGTATTCGGTTACAATGCATGCGAAGCAGCAGGCAGAAGCTAGTAAAAATATATTATTATATACGGTAGTTACCTTATACGTCACCATATATTGTATCTATGTAAGCTTGCTCATCTATCTAGATAATACACAGCACGTTGGAGCAGTCACTTTTAATTTACGACATAAACCATACAAGCTTTTGTGGAACAGTATTATTAACCCGATAGCTATGTGTGTAGTATATACTTGTTGAATGCAATCTGAACTTTCAGCAGAACGGAGGTAACTTTCAGCTTCAGTCGAGCTTTGTGCCGCGCGGGGGACGCACGGGTGCGACGGTAGCTTGGCAATTAAAAAAACCGCGGCTGTATGAATTCTGGAACGTATAACTGTTCTGTTGGTGAATTAAAAAAAAATCCGCGACGGTGCTTGGAAGTCTTGTGTCTGTTTCAGTCAACATTTTGAATTTCGAAGTGAGCAAGTGATTCGAATATTAAAGTGAAGTTAGGGAGTGATTGTTCTAGTGTTTTGTTTAACTTTGAATTTAGAAGGAGCGAAATGAGCTGTTGCTAAGTTTTATTTTTTTCAAGGTAAGTTTATTCATGCACTATAAAAGGAGTTGATAAAAATATGCTTATGTTTGTAATGGTTACATATCGGTTAGCTTAAACGGAATGCATCGCGTGGAATTTTGGGTTTCAGTAAGTACTCTACCTAGTGTTATAAAATTAAATAAATAAAAAGAGTCAACTACATAGTAAATACAGTAGGCGAAGAGGTTCTGCCTTCCATTAGAACTGAATATGGTAAAAAGCAAAGATATAAATTGTCGATTTAAATCTTCATCATCTGGGTATCTGGGCATTTGCATAACTTTCGGGCGTGAATGCATTTTTGGAGATTAAAACGCAAAAAGGTATTCTATCGTTAATGAACAGCTAAAACATATTTTACGTAAATAATTAAACTGATTAAGTACCTACAGCTTTAATGTTATCTAACCGATAAGATAAAATGCATTTCGGAGGCAAAGCTGATGCTTTAGTTAACAAAGCATGTTATTGCAGAGAAATCGAGCCCTTTTTATTATAATAAATAACAAACACACGGTAATTTATCGCGTAATACCTTTGATAGTTCCCGTCCTCACCCTATTTGTTTCACTGTTTCTATGAACTGTGGGTAAGCGTCATCGTCACTGCGCAATAGAGTCCTACAAATATCATCATATTATTATATTAACATAGGTACATATTGCCGCAGGGTGCCGGCAGTAGAATGTTACCCCTCCTCTTATGCCCGTGGATGCAGTAAGATCCTGCTAAGGAAAGATGGGCAGCAGCGTCTTTCCTTGTATCAAAATCCCATACTGCGCTCGCCAACCCGCCTGCAAAGCGTGGTGAGTATGGCAACTGCCCCTCATGGAGAACCATGAGGGAGGCCTGTGTTCAGTAGTTAACGGTTAGGCCGTTGCAACCAATAAATTGCTAATTTCCTATGGAAAAACTAGTTTTCTTTACTTAGGTAAATATAAATACCTATTTAAACTACGTTGTGACAGAATCTGCAATTGTCATGCTATCCTATCCTTTTCATCATCACCGTCATCATCTCAAACGTAGGACGTCCACTGCTGGACATAGGCCTCCCTCGTGGATCTCTAGGTACTGATCATGGGGGGAGAGGAGGGGTAGGATGCTGCCCCTCCTCTCTTGTCTGTGGATGCAGTAAGAATATCTGTGAGTAATAGTGCCTTAATTTATTATAATGTACCAAAGACATACACTTGTTTACTAAAGAGCAATACATTAAAAACACAATAAAAACATTTACATTACACATAATTTATAAAAATAGCAATTGAATTTAAGTGAATTTGCGGGAGCTGTGGGGTGCCGACAGAAGAATTACTTTAATGCCCGTGGATGCAGTAAGAACCTGCTAAGGGATACCTCCGGAAGATAGGCAGCAGCGTCTTCCCGTGTATCAACATCCCGTACTTGCCAACCCGCCTGTAAAGCGGGGTGAATATGGCAACTACCCCTCATGGAGATCTATGAGTGAGGTAGGCCTGCGTTCAGTAGCCTCCAGTGTGTCTAAACACGGATCCGTGACAAAACTTTTGTTGCGCTCTTGTGTCTAAGCACGGATCCGTGTCCGAGCGCTCCTCTTTACTCCTTAATGAAATTAGAAATAATTTATCTATGGTTGTTTTGTTTATTTTGACAGTGACATAATAAAAGAATGACCCCTATCCAACATTTGTCCAGTCGTTCATAGAGTAAAAAAAATAAAGTAAACTCATTCGAACTTTTTCAGTTCCCGCTTTTACGAGTTTGTTGGGAGGTGCCTAAATATATTTACAATGTTTTTGTAATTATTTTTCTTTCACTTATGTATGACATTCCAATGAGCCGTTTTTAGTAAAACATAAAAAAGTGTTTTCTACTACACCAAACAGATGGAGCTGGTAAGCGGAGAAAACAAGTTTGTGATTGATTACAAATGCTGTCATTGTCAAATTGTGTTTCCTTCCATTAAATGGAAACTAACGCCATCTATAAAGTTTGAGGGAACTATTTTTGAAATTTTTACTTTTTAATGAAAACGCCTCATTACATAAGGTTGCAGCCCAGTTTTCAGTGATTAGGAAATTAAGTTTCATTTTAGGAGAAATAACGTGTAATCATATTTTATACGGGAATAAATATACATAGGTAGGTGTAAATTTATACATACTCTCGGTTAAAAGGCCTACAAAAAATTTATAAAAGATTTTCACTAGGTACCGTTTTGTTCAATTATAATACAGAAAAACTATTCACATAAACATAAAAATATCTTATGTTATGTCAATCTTTTCAAAATTATGATAAAGTTCAATTTATATCAGACGCGAAACGTTGGAGGTGCGCGCTTTGCGCTAGGCGCTGACATAGGACAAGGTAGTGGTCGTTTTATGGCTAAAATGATGACGATGATGAGTGTGAACCACAGTAGCAAATTGGTTCCGGCTCTGCATTATGCCTGTGTTAGTAGCGGACGATTATAATAATGTTATTAATAGCCGAGTAAGCTCACCTAACGAACAATATTTAACACTGCAGCGACCCATACATCACCAGTTGCTGACGCTATATAAATCACCTCATCAATACGCAGAAAGTCGCTGCTGCCCATCTTCCGGGTATATCCCTTAGCAGGCTCTTACTGCATCCACGGACATGAGAGGAGGATAACATTCTACTGCCGGCACCATACGGCAATATTATATTGTATAGTGCATGTAAATAGCCAATTTATGAATACTCCACTGAATTCTAAACGCTGCCACTGCCTGGCCGAGCCGAAACTCGGGAAGAATAGATCAAGGTCAAATTGCCCGCTCAATAATTTGCAATTGTCACTTTATCGCCATATAAAAACACTAGCGGTCCCGCGCAACTTCGTCTGCGTCACATCTAGCATATAAAAACACTAGCGGTCCCGCGCATCTTCGTCTGTGTCACAGAAGGGAATGGTGAGTTGAGGAGTGTGGATTCAAATAGTGCATAAAGGCATTCTGTCAAAATTTTATCCTATAGATGAATAACGTATTTATTTGGATAAGGATTAATACTGTGTTTATAAAAATATCTAGCCAAATACTGCATTATTTTAAAAATATTAATTTATTATAAAAAAAAATATTAATTATGTTAAAAGATATTTTATATTAGGAGTTTTTTTAGAGAAACAATTTCACCATACATGATAGTTGCGTTACTTAAGCGTTTACGCAGCGCACACATCGGAAGCTCTCAAAAGAAATAATATTTTCTCCTTTGATGTAATTATCGATGATCGCTCCTGTTAGTGTAATGAAAAAAAATTAAATAAACATAATTAATAATCTAACATAAGAAGGTTACAGTTTTTCATAAAAGTGTGGTGTGCCAAAAGGTTCTGTCTCAGCAATAGTTGCACCTAAGATAAAAGATGCAACGCTGGTATGTATTGGTAGTGCGGGGTAGCGTAGTGTTTTGTAGCCTTCCTCGATAATTGGGCTATAGAACACCGAAAGAGTTGATGATATGCGGGGGCAACATTCTACTATCATAAAATATGTAATAAAAATGACATTAACTTTAAAAAAGTATAACGCTATTTTATACAACGTTTTTGTTAAGTCGAAAACTATACAGCTCAAAGCAAAACTAAAAACTATTTTTTAGTGTGCAAATGAATACCTTTCATATGACAACCCACATGACCTAGTAACTTCACTTGAAAATTTTGAGATTCCCTATCCGCCCCCTTGCAATCATAATAAGTATATTTTATTTACATTTACATATGCTTTATTAGTAAAAAAGCGTTATCTTTAACAATTTCAAATTTCAAGTCGATAGCGTCAGTAGTTTTCAAGATATCCATTTGTGACAGACAGACAGACAAAGTGATACCATAAGGGTTCTTTTTAACCATTTTGGTCTAGAACCCTAAAAATGGCCAAAAATGGGTCACCACTCAGCATAAGCATTAATAAGTCGTCGAGTTCTCAATAAAAATAAAAATTGAGCCACGAAACATACGCCAATCCCAAAATGTGAACGTAAATCTTTACACCGCCGATAAAAAGCTGACTACAGGTCTAATAGGCACAAGGGCTATTATTCGTAATACTGAAAGCTGGTTTTATCGCCTAAGTCGTTTTTTAACACGTAAAAGGGAACCGAAATAACGGTATGAAAACTTGAGACTGGACAGCTTTGTTTAATGAACTCAAAATCAGTTAAAATAAAGTTAAAATCTATGCATATATTAATAATCAATTAATCATTTATTTACCCGCCGCGGGGTGCCGGCAGTAGAATGATACCCCTCCTCTCATGTCCATGGATGCAGTAAGAGCCTGCTAAGGGATACCTCCGGAAGATGGGCAGCAGCGTCTATCCGTGTATCAACATCCCATACTGCGCTCACCAACCCGCCTGCCAAGCATGGTGAGAATGGCAACTACCCCTCATGGAGATCCATGAGGGAGGCCTGTGTTCATCAGTGGACGTTTTATGGCTGAAATGATGATGATGTTGAATCATTTATTCAATATAAATTTTAACTTATAAACTTCCTCCTGAATTACTCTAGCTATTTGTGAAAACTGCATGAAAATTTTCTGAGTTTGGCGAGAACAGGCAGAAAAATAGACGCGGCAAAGGACTTTATTTTATAATATGTAAGGAATGTTAAATAATGTTGTTTGATCTATAAAAATATGATCATTTCAGATCAATATTCAATGCTGTCTACCTGAATTGCAATAAAGACTATGAATAAAACTATATTCTGTGAACTGCAATAATTCCATTTCAACTCCAAACAAAGCAGTCTAAAATAGATCATGGCAAATGAAAATTGATGGATCCCACGCATCCATACGTGATTGGCAACACTAACACACCGCTCTGGAGGTCGTGAGTGCGAGGTGCGATGTACGACAGAGATTAATGGGTAATACCTTACCACTTCCTGTTACTTCCATTTTGAAATTAAAATTCAATTCCATTTGGCATTTCCAGTTCGCATCGCTTTGATTAAAGAAATTAAGCTCGCGGCATTGCGCCTTGTTATCTCTAATCCATTGATGGATTGGATGCAAGTATGATTTATTGATGGTTTTATTGTAATAATAAAAATATGTCTATTACACTTTCCAAATAACCGTGAGATGAACTATTCATTTTGTTAAAGGTAAAATTTAAAATGGTCAACAATCCACAATTAATAAAAGTTATGTATGAAAATAAACAACAAGAAAACTATGCTTAGGGTACCTAAGAATAAAGCGCCTACTTTAGAAAACGATTACGATATTATCGTCAGAATGGCTATTTACGTTATGGCCAAAAGAGAAAATTACAATATTATCGTCAGAATGGCAATTTACGTTATGGCCATGAAAGTAAATTACGATATTATCGTCAGAATGGCTATTTACGTTATGGCCATGAAAGTAAATTACGATATTATCGTCAGAATGGCTATTTACTTTATGGCCATGAAAGTAAATTACGATATTATCGTCAGAATGGCTATTTACGTCATGGCCATAAGAGTTAGTTTAGCTTGATTACGATTTCGATTCATCGTAATTTGCATTTAAGAGTAGGCCCCCAGGTTTGTTTACCTTTGTTCGCATTGAATTTGGGTGAATTATTATGTAGCTTTGTTTGCCGTGGGGTGCCGGCTGCAGAATGTTACACCTGCTCTCATGCCCGTGGATGCAGTAAGAGCCTGCTAAGGGATCCCTCCGGAAGATCGTCAGCGTCTTTCCGTGTATCAACATCCCGTACTGCGCTCGCCAACCCGCCTGCCAAGCGTGGTGAGAATGGCAACTACCCCTCATGGAGATCCATGAGGAAGGCCTGTGTTCATCAGTGGACGTTTTATGGCTGAAATGATGATGATGATGCCGTGGGGTGCCAGCAGTAGAATGTTACCCCTCCTCTCATACCCGTGGATGCAGTAAGAACCTGCTAAGGGATACCTCCGGAAGATGGGCAGCAGCGTCTTTCCGTGTATCAACATCCCGTACTGCGCTCGCCAACCTGCCTGCCAAGCGTGGTGAGTATGGCAACTACCCCAAGTTTACCTAGACGACACTTTACCTAGAGATTGCTTAGCCCTACTTTCAACCCCCATTTCATGAATGGCTCGACCGATTTCTATATGACTTTTAGTTTCAAGTTTTGCAATCTACGCATTATTTCCATTGACTCCAAACTCGGGTAAATTTGGAAACATTCGATTATACATCCCCTCTTACCCCCTTTATCTTGTAAAGTTCTTAACCGATTTTGATAAAACATGTTTAAAAAGCCGTGGGGTGCCGGCAGTAGAATGTTACCCCTCCTCTCATGCCCGTGGATGCAGTAAGAGCCTGCTAAGGATACCTTCGGAAGATGGGCAGCAGCGTCTTTCCGTTTATCAAAATCCCGTACTGCACTCGCCAACCCGCCTGCCAAGCGTGGTGAGTATGGCAACTACCCCTCATGGAGATCCATGAGGGAGGCATGTTCAGTAGTGGACTTTTTACGGCTGGAATGATGATGATGATGATGAAAAAACAACCGCCAGATAACCTGTAAATAGTATAGTACATAAAACTTCATGCAATTCACTTGTTTAAGAGCTACGGTGCCACAGACAGACGCACAGAAACACACACATAGCGGTCAAACTTATAACACCCCTCTTTTTTGTCGGGGGATGAAAATGAGCCTCTGTGAGACAGATTAAAAGCCAAAACCCACGCATAGTTGCTGTGGGTGGAAAGCTTCTTATTGTTGTCTAGACTTACTGATATTTATTGTTTATTGATCATTATATTGAGCATGGAATAGGTATTACCTATTGTCTATGATCTTATTAAAGGTTATTAAAGGTTCCACACCCAAAGGGTAAAAACGATACCCTATTACTAAGACTCCGCTGTCCGTCAGCCTGTCTGTCTGTCTGTCTGTCTGCCACCAGGCTGTATCTCATGAACTGTGATAGCTAGACAGTTGAAATTTTCACAGAAGATGTATTTCTGTTGCCGCTATAACAACAAATACTAAGAACAGAATAAAATAAATATTTAAGGGGTCTCCCATCCAACAAACGTGATATTTTTGCCGTTTTTTGCTCGATATTAATAACGGCAACAAGTAGACGCTTGATATATTCACAGAGTAATAATTTGTATATTTATAATTAATAGAATCAGGCGTTACTTTGCGGAAATCCATGACAATAAAATGCGATGAAAATATCTAGTTTTAATTCCGCTAATGCTGAGATGAGACGAAAGCTTCGTTCCAGCCGCCGACCAGTCAACACCTCGGCGTCTCACCAAGATGCCTCGCGGAGAGGCGAAACACGTGTCGTCGTGTGGGTTTGGGTATGCATGTTGCACTAACAGCCTAGTTCTCCCTGCATGTGCATAATTAGCGGGCGGGAGGGCGGTCCTCATGCATCTCAGTATAAGCGGAATTAAAACTAGATATTTTCATTGCATTTTATTTGTATACATTGCATTTTATTTGTATACATATGTATATGTTTGGAACAAGTTATTTTGCCGAATAATTGTACGGAACCCTTCGTGCGCGAGTCCGACTTTCACTTGGCTGATTTTTTATTTTTATTGTGGGCACAATCCACTCAATGTTTATTTATCATCATCATTCCAGCCGTAAAAAGTCCACTACTGAACAAGCCTCCCTCATGGAATTCCATGAGAGGTAGTTGCCATACTCACCACGCTTGGCAGGCGGGTTGGCGAGCGCAGTACGGGATGTTGATACACGGAGAGACGCTGCTGCCCATCTTCTAAAGGTATCCCTTAGCAGGCTCTTACTGCATCCATGGGCATGAGAGGAGGGGTAACATTCTACTGCCGGCACCCCACGGCAAATGTTTATTAAACGGCAATGTTTATTATTCGTGTGGAATTACCAAAACAAATGTTGAAGGATAAATGCATGTAGTGTTCTTGTTTCATGAAGGTGCGTTGAGTTTCATGAAAGGTACATTCACGTATAGGTACTGCTTGTATATTTCCTTTTATAACATCATCATGCATATTCATTTCTGTAACAATACACCCGCCATTCTGGACCCACACGAATAAATGAATGCTTTCGTGGCTCAGTTGGTTTAAAGAAATCAAATCAAATATGTCTTTATTTTTCTTTACAAAGTAGGCTTATAAATAAATTATTACAACAAAAAAACGATTGGTCTTGTTACGACCTAAACGTAATGCTGAAATAAATAATACACTTCGACAGGCTCAGCAGAGGCAGTAGGAGTTCACAGGGAGACAGGTACATAGGTACTCACGATTCGGTGGCTTCGTTCTTGTCCGTTGATATGGAGATATTTATCACTTGTTTTGGCTGATTTAATGGATTTACGAAGAGTTTACAATCTAAATGGTGGTTTTATCACGTTTTGGAAAGCTTTCACATTTGTTTTAATTAATTTTTCACGGAGCGCACACGGCTTTTTTTGTATCCGGCAGACATCTTGATTTTTCTTCGTTCACCGCTCGTCCAGTTCGTTTTTGTTCCATGCCGTAGTGGCGCCAAATTCGAATCATTTGAGTTGCGGATAGGTAGATAAGTAGGTGAAGGAAGGGATAGGATGTATTAAGTATGCTGAAGCCTGAACAGGTCTAATAGCCGACTGATACGCAGGCGGTAGGTAGGGTTCGATTCCCGCCACGGGACAAATGTTTGTAATTGTTCTGCAGATATTTGTCCCGGGTCTGGTTGGTTTTCTATGTATAAAAAAAAATATTTATAATTATTTTAACAATCATCTGTTTTCCATAGTACTTTGCCTAGTTTGGGATTAGATGGTGTTCTGTGTGCATTGTTTATTTATTTATAAATCTCCAAGTCTTAATTGCGCCATGAGTTGCCGGTATTAGAACGTTGTCTCTCTTCTCCTGCCCGTGGATGCAGTAAGAGCCTGCTAAGGGATACCTCCGGAAGATGGGCAGCAGCATCTTTCCGTGTAACAACATCCCGTACTGCGCTCACCAAACCGCCTGCCAAGCGTGGTGAGTATGGCAACTACCCCTCATGGAGATCCATGAGGGAGGCCTGTGTTCAGTAGTGGACGTTTTACGGCTGAAATGATGAAGTCTTAATTGCGCCGTGAGTTGAACACGAGCCGGCATTAGAACGTTGCCTCTCTTATCCTGCCCGTGGATGCAGAATCTTCTAAGGGAAAGCTCCGGAAGATGTTCAGTAGCGTCTTTGCGTGTATCTCGCCAACTCGCCTGCTAAGCGTGGCGAGTATGGCAACAACCCCCTCATGATTAGTTCTAGTAGATCCATTATGGAGGCCTATGTCCAGCAGTGGACGACTGAGATGTATGTAAGCTGTATCTGTGGAATCTGAGGGGCGCACCGCTGTGCTGCTGATTGGCACTCGTGCGTTGGTTCATTATAATGCCAATCGAAGCCTCTACATGCCTGACATATCCTCTTGATGTGGTCTCTAGTTTGCAAACTTAGCTTGCCTACCTTTCGAACAACAGGCATGTTGTCAGGGTGTGACAACATGCCTGTTGTTCGATAATCTAAATTGTATTAAGTTTAATAAAATTGGGAATTTATTTAGTCCGTCCAGTGGGGTGCCGACAGAAGAATTACCCCTCCTCTTTTTCCCATGGGTGCAGTAAAAGCCTGCTAAGGGATATCTCCGGAAGATGGGCGGCAGCGTCTTTTCGTGTATAAACATCCCGTACTGCGCTCGCCAAACCGCCTGCCAAGCGTGGTGAGTATGGTAACTAGCCCCCATGGAGATCCGTGAGTGAGGCCTGTGTTCAGTAGTGGACGTTTTACAGCTGAAATCATGATGATTGATTTAGTAACAAATATGTATTCTCTAAAATTTGTTCGCTTCAGAATACTTTATTTCCAAGTACAAAATACAAAAAAAAATGTTAGAATTTATGTCTTAATCATCATCATTTCAGCCAGAATTGATGCCCTAATATACTTAATTTAATGTCCACATGTTGGATAGTTTTGATTTCACTGAAATATCATTTCCTATCGCGGCTGAACCAAGCAACACCCGGCCAAGAGTCAATAATTTTTATTAACTTATATATTTCAAATTACAAATTCATTTCACATATTTCAAATAAGACACAGGAACACACAATCATAGAAGCATTAATGAAAATTAGATCACATTAAATTATATATAAATTAAAATTCATAATAAAAATAAGGTAAAATTCAATAATTATTGTTTTCAATTAAAATAATAACTTACTAACCTTATTTAACATAACAAAATAAAAAAACACAAATTTCATAGATCCCAGGTAGATTCTACGCTACACACAATCATAGAAACATTAATAAAATTAGATCACATTAAATTATATATAACTTAAAATTCATTATAAAAATTAGGCAAAATTCAATAAATTACATTATAATTTAAATACTTAATAACTTACTAACATTAATTTAATAAAATAAAAAAACACACATTTCAAAGATCCCAGCAAGATTCTACGCTATTGGTTGGAGATGGGTTGGCTATGCTAGCCAGGCATTCGCATAATAAACCACGGTAGAGTTAAAATGCAGAAAACTCAGTCAAATTATATACATACATTGTATGTAACGAGCTTTTTTGATATAGCTGCACAGATTACAGAACCTAACAGATATATTACTCCAATACAAAAGCGAAAATACCAAAATCTTGGGAACGGACAGTGTTCCTGGCATGCCACCTTTCCAAAAGTCGACTGCAATCAGTAGCGGATTTAGAAATTTGCCTCCCGTAGGCTATTAAATTTTTTCTGCCCCTTCTGACCTAAGAAATTTGGAAACAATTAAATTGTAACTTAATGATTTCTACTCTTACGTCCTCATTAGGTACATCAGCTTTTTCCCGTTATCAAAATTGTTTTCATCCGTGTACATATTATAAGAATTTTTTAGTTTCTCTAAGACTAAAAAAGAAATGGTCTAACTTTGCCGCCCCAAAAGTCTCCCTACTCAGCTTATTGGTAAATCCGGCACTGACTGCAATGAAAGCTATTTCCACTCCACGCTCAGCTTTAAGCAAAATAATCAGTGATAAATTTATTTGAATTTATTTACAAGAATCTTCGCAAGTCGGTTCTGGGTAAAGAGGCCGAGTTTATAAATATACGATCGAGTTATCACGTCAATCGCCCAATATTTGGTTTCAAGCGATCATCACACAATCAATTTGAATTGTTCGCTCTTGAGATATGTTAGCCATCATTTCATTGCCTACGAGATTTTTTCTCATTATTATCCATATTTTTTTTATTTATGTATAAAATACATTTTAATAACGCAATATAAACGTCTAAAAAACCGCGTTTAGTTTGTCTTAGACGCTAATGAAGAACATTCCTCAAATTATAACATAAGTTAACAGAATCATATACTTAATTTAAGGGAGTTTCCAAAGCAATTCAAGATTTTTATAGATTAATATATATAAGAAATATAATAAACAATTTTATTTTATTTATTTATTATTAATCATTAATGTACGTAGCACAGTAACAGTAGTAATTCGAAGATTGCATTGTTTGAGCGCACTCACATTCCAACGTCCTTATCTGCGATAATAATAATAATAAAAATCTTTATTTTCGGAACTTAATTTAGGGTACAATAAAAACAAGGAAACCATGGTACCTGCATTAGCAAAAGCTGTGTCGCAGATACCATTGCCCTCCTCCGCTTTATAAAATGTAAGTACAGTTCCAGACCAAATGTACATGCATTTATACAAAAAAAAGCTTCTTAAATTATGTAATAAAGAAATAAAAATAAAATAGGCTCTTTATTGCGATCACAACTGAAATATCTTGAAATATTTATGTAAATTACGTTAATAATATTATAATAACATTTATAAATAAGATGTGTAAAGTGAAGTATTTATTATACACATGTTTTAATATTTATTTATAGTCAAGGATCGATTTGACGGACGCAGATTCGAACCCCACCGGCATCGTTATTGTTTGGTAATGTTTTTCATTGCCTTGAAATTTCATTTCATTTATTTAGGAACAATTAATTAACAATTGTATTTGAATATTCATAAAATAAAACACATATAAAAACAATAAGCATTAAATATAAATGTAAAATGTTCTACCTTAGTGTGGTTTAGCACTATAAAAACTCCAAACCATATCGTGACTTACTGTTGGCAGAAAAATCTCATAACCCGATGTGGGATTGGTGTTGAAATCTTTGTTGCAGCCGATATAATACAACTAAGCCCCAGTCACCCGATTTTATTACCTACATATATCCGTCAAATTCTCCCAAAACAATATTTGAATCGAACACGTCAAACAAAAGCTGCCATTAGTCAAAACAGTAACTGAATACTGCCCAGGATCCGCAAATTAACAGCATTAATCTTAGGCTGAGAATCAATCGAACCAATTTGTATGCTTATAGGAGCAAAAGCTGAACTATATACTTGTACTCGTACAACTGCGATTTAATCTCATTCTATATGCGAGTTAGTGTATCAAGCGTATGAAATTCTCTTTTATCATAATTTCAGCCGTAAAACGTCTACTACTGAGCACAGGCCTCCCTCATGGATCTCCATAAGGGGCAGTTGCCATACTCACCACGCTTGGCAGGCGGGTTCGCGAGCGCAGTATGCGATGTTGATACACGGAATGACGCTGCTGCCCATCTTCCGGAGGTAGCTCTTAGCAGGCTCTTACTGCATCCACGGGCAAGAGAGGAGGCAACATTCTACTACCGGCACCACACGGCAATTCTCTTTTATAAATAAATATGTTTCCAATAAAAAAATCTATTTCAATACATACAACTCATACGTTTCCATAACTAAGTCACATTAATATTCCTATTTTCAAAGAAAATAAACTGATTCCATTTTGCGAAGAAGTCTCACAACGGAAGCAATCATTTCTAAAAATATGTAAATGTTATTTTTCTTTCTTGAAATAAATATCATCATCATCATCATCTCAGCCGTAGGACATAGGCATGGATCGACAAGTAACGATCATAGGGGGGTTGTTGCCATACTCACCACGCATGGCAGGCGGGTTGTTAAGACACGGAATAACACTGCTGCCAATCATCCGGAGTCTTTATCTCTAGGCAGATTGTTACTGCATCCTCTGCACTGCAAGAGAGGAGGGCTACATTCTACGTTCGGCACTCCACGGCGAAAAAATATGTGAATATTTACTCTACAACTTAAATATACTAACTAAATATTCTGTGAATATTTCAAGCGTCTGCCTGTTTCCGTTATAATACGGACAGAGGAGTCTTAGTAATAGAGTCCCGTTTTTACCGGGGGGTACGAGACCCTAAAAACCCAGATGCTAGACAAATAGCTGCAGAAAATCAAACATCCCCGCCGGGAATCGAACCCGCAACCTATTGCGGATCAGCCTGCTAGACTGATATCAGAATCACGGTTAAAGCAACAAAAACAAGATTAAACGATAACCTACGGTACTAATAAACGGTTTAAAGCCGACACAGTTTCAATTTTCCTCGCATTAATAAAGTCGTAAATCAATATCGTAATTTTTATGTTGCTTATAATAATCGGAATTAACCGAATTAACCTGTTCTCCATGCCTGCTGTCTGCAGCCTGGTGTCCATATTCCGGAGGTGTCCCTTAGCAGGCTCTTACTGCATCCACGGGCATGAGAAGAGGGGAAGCAGTCTACTGCCGGCATTCCACGGCATTCTTCAGTACTTTTTCAAAGGAATGAATAACCTTATCAAAAATATTACGGTTTTTTTTATATAATTAATGCTGGACAATTCACACAGCATCATCTAGCCCCAAGTTAAGCAGACCTTGTGTTATGGGTACTAGATGACTGACATACTTAATACATTATGCATAGATAGATATTTTTTATTATAAACAGAAAAACACCTAGAACACCCTGAACAATATCTACAGATCATACATACATTTTGTTCCGAGGCGGGAATCGAAACCGCAACCTCTTGCGTCGCGGGTGGACCTTCGCCCGCTGCGACAGAGAGGTTGTCGTGGTTCAGGTGGGAATCGAACCCACGTCCGTCAAATCGATACTTGACGCTTCCTTAAGCCGGAAGTGCTTTGACCGCTAAGCTACAGAACCCACGTCGGGATCCGCTGAAATTCTTGATAAGGTGATGTCGGTTTGAGCAACCGAACCTTCTTCTGTACTTCTAATTCTCATTCTGGGGGGTCACCAGATCTGCACTGACGTCCCGCATTAGGGTGTCCTGTGCATTGTCCTAACCTAACCGACCAGCCCAACTCCTTGAAATACCGGAGAAGGACTCGGGGTCGCCGGCAGCATTCTATAGCACCCCCGAAGGATATGCCGATGTTGTTGAAGAAGATGGGCATGACTCCATGAGCTCCTGAAGACCTGTCTCTAATCTAGTCTGTCTCGTGGCACCACAGTGCAGAAGCACGTGCTCCACGGTTTCTTCCTCTTCAAGACACCCGCGACATAGTCCACTGTCTGTGACACCTGTCTTGAGAAGATGGTAGTTGAGACAGTGTCCCGTGATGACGCCCACCATCATCCGTAGGTCTTGTTTTTTCAGTACTTATTTAAAAACCGTTCGAAGCTGACACAGATTCCAGAAGCTTCCGCGTATTACCTCGGGTGCTGGCAATAGAATGTTTCCCCTCCTCTTATGCCCGTGGATGCAGTAAGAGCCTGCTAAGAGATACCTGCGGAAGATGGGCAGCAGCGTCTTCCCGTGTCAACATCCCGTTCTGCGCTCGCCAACCCGCCTGCCAAGCGTGGTCTGTATGGCAACTACCCCTTGTAGAGTTTCATGAGGGAGGCTTGTGTTCAGTAGTGGACGTTTTACGGCTGAAATAATCACCCTGAATAAAAATCGTAAATCAATACCGTAATTTTTATGTGGCATAAAACATATTTTGCTCGTAAACGCTAAAGATAAACGTTTATGTTGGCTTGTGTGTATAAAAAGTAAAAACTGGAATACAATATGTTTAGGAAAAACATTGCTCTTATAACGTGGCGTTGCGGTTTAGCACAATTGAAGTGGGAAAAATAGATAAAAAATCGCGAGAACTGTATCTGTGTGGCAGGCCGGTAGATAGATAGATAGAAAATACTTTATAACAAGAGAAACAAGAAAACATAGTGACAATTGGTGGCATTATCGCTAAAGAGCGAACTCTACCTGGCAACCTTGGGATGGATTGGATTGTAAAAATACGACAAGGGGTTAATATGGTGCACGTTGATATAAAAGTAATTACAAAATATACGATAGTAGTTAATAATTATTATTAATCGGTAGTTCGATCTGTTAAAAATATATTCAGTTTACAACATTGTGTGTATTTGCACAATATTGTAGTACTCTTTGCTATTTCCACTGTAATTTTTTCCCCTATTATCATTTCAGCCGTAGGACGTCGACTGCTGGACATAGGCCTCCCTCATGGATCTCCAATTACTGTAGGTCTACCATGTGTTTTTACAATCTATACTCGCCAGCGACTGTAGTTAAAAAAATGTATATAAAACTTGTACAGCGCCTCTAGCGGATAGTTTGGTACTAAAATACGCAGTAAACTACACTGCAGCGACTGTAGCTTGGGCTTCATTTGCTTAGAATTTGGTACCATGAGTTGTGACTCTCTGTTGTAAAATGAGATGTATAAATCTTTGAACTGAAATCAAATACAGTAAAAGAATAGGAACATTGACAGCTATAATTAATTGAATCAGGCGTTACTTTGCGGAAATCGACGAAAAGAACGAAAAGTTTCGTTCCAGCGGCCGACCAGTCAACACCTCAGCGTCTCACCTGATGATGCCTCGCGGAGAGGCGAAACACGTGTCGTCGTATAGGTTTGGGTATGCATGCTGCACTGACAAGCTAGTTCTCCCTGCATGTGCATAATTAGCGGGCGGGAGGGCGGTGCTCCTGCATCTCAGCATAAGCGGAATTAAAACTAAATATTTTTATTGCATTTTATTTACACTGACAGCTGTAAAATTGGGTAAAGTTGCAGTACAGTGCAGTACAGTACATTACGCGTCTTCATAACAAAATTTCGGTAAAAATTACTTAAATTAAAATGTAGAATTTTCCTGATATCGCCCCTAGGGGATCCAGCAGGGGAGACAATAGACCTTCATCAATGTATTAGGTATAATGAGAAAGAAAAAGATTCACAAATAGTAAGAAAGAGAACAAATAATTAAAAGTTGCCTTAATAACAGTATAAACTATACCTACTTGTGTGTTTCATGAATATAATATTTGATGTAAATGGATGATGATGCACTCGTAAAGTAATCCATAAAGTGCTTGTAGTCATTACTTAGAAAGATAAGCACAATTAAGTCTTATCACACGCAATAACCTACCTACATATTTTAGCTAAATGGTGTTAAATGCATACTTTGGTAGTTATAGTAATGTTAGATAGGTAAATAAGATTGACCTATTCTTTCCTCTGACTAAGCTAGGAGGATGGTTTAGAAGATGTAAAAGACTAGTTTTTTTAAATATTAATGAAGTAATATTAATGCAGTCTAATGATAAATATGTAAGCATAGCATTGTAATCCATAGAGAATAGAGTCCTTCTATGAAATAGACTATGATAAAGCGCCATGTACATTTGGCCGCGGAACGGTGAATTAGCCTCGGCCCAAAAAAGACGAGCGATTGAGAGGGCTCGCGACATGAAGAGAAACTTGGCATATTATCAAATTCTCTATTATATCGTTCTTCAATTGCTTTAAGCAGTTTTGAATATCCCGTTCGTTAATTCATTTCAGGCAATATATTACATGTATGTGAGACAATAGCCCTAATTTTTATCATTGCAGACTAGCTGTCCCGGCGAACTTTGTACCGCCCAGAATCAACTACCTACTACCACATCTTCTAACTACTACTCTACTACTATCACTACTTCTACTCCACCGCTACTCTACTATCACTACTTCTCTACTATCATTACAACTCTAATATTACTACTACTCCACCACTACTCTATTCTCTACTTCTACCCTACTACTACTCTATTACTACTCTACTTCTACCCTACTAGCTACTCTACTACTACTCTACTTCAACCTTACTACTACTCTACTACTACGCTACAACTACTAAACTACTGCCCTACAACTACTCAACTACCACACTACTACTACTACCTAAGAGATCCAAAAAATATAATTAGTTTAAATTTAGTAACGTTTAGTTACCTACCAAACGCTGCAAATCACAACACATAGCTAACGTATTGTAAGTTTTGAAATACAGGATTTTATCGCGTACCTTTTTAATTATTTTCCTGACGTTGCGACCGGATTGCACCTGGTCACGGTCGCGGGAGGAAGAAAAGTACGCGATAAAATCCTGTATTTTAAAAACTATTAATATATTAACAAATCGCGTAAGTTTAAACAAGTTACATAGGTAGCTAAAGAACAAAACCAGAGAAATTCACCTAAGTGGAATGAACAGAAGTGAGCCCCAGTTTAATTATGAAGACGTGACAGGTGTCATCCTCCTGTCATTTATGCGCGGGCTTTATGGAAATGAAGTTGTGAAAGTCGTTCAGAGTTATTGTTAAAGTTCCGTCCTTTTATTGCTTTGCTATTTGGAGTTGGTAGATTACGTCATTCAAAAGAACGCAGGGTTTCGTAACTTCCTATAAGCCGGTGACGACATTTGTCGTCCTACTTTTATGATGTACAGATTATTTTTCAGGGTGTGTTTACAACAAGATGGCCCTGTCTAAAATGTGTACTTAAAACCCAGAAGGCTCAGCATTGAAGTAGGCGCAAACGAGATGCACACATATACATACATATACAAAATAAAACAAATTACAGGAAAAATTACATTTAAATAATGTAAAATCTATCATATCATATACTGCCGTCATACTATTGCACAGTTTGGCAGACATTATTTTAAGATAGATGTACATTTAATAGAAATAAATAAATAAATAATAAAATATATATATCAGATATTTATCCATATTTCTGCACGCCCAGGATGACTGGCAGAGAATGCTTTAGCATTAAGTCCTCCTTACACAATTGTTATGTGTTATAGTGTTAAATAAATAAATAAATAAAATGTGCAGCGTTATTTCCAAGAGCAATCTGTTATTGGTCACCTTTGCATGGACACGTGTAAGATGGAGGCGTTTTAATAAGATCAAAATAGTAATAATACATAATAACGTACTCGTATATAAATAAGAAAACCCAATAAACGTTGCTGCCCACGTTCCAGAAATATCCCTTGGCAGATTCTTACGGCATCCCCGGGCAAGAGACTCCTCTCTTCCTCTCCAAAGGCTTTGTTGGCATTGTCAAACATACGCAAGCCAAATAATAAAGGAAGAAGACGCTTTTCAAGTTTTTCAGTTGATGTTTCTGAGATGAAGCCATATAAACCTTGACAGATTGTCAACCTTTTAAACAAATTGTGCTAATAGAACACCAGTGGCTAAAGTCAATCGTTGGTATTGAGAGAGGGAAACAAGCATGATGGAAAATTCAAGTCCAAATACGGAAAACAGAGTCACACCAAACAATGCCTTCAAAAATGAACACAACATTGAATTAAACTCTTTGTAACAACTCCTATTGTTACACGTTTTATAGATTTAAAAAGGTTGGCCCTTTCCTTTTTAGGTCACTTACTCTTTATACTTCTTTAATTTATCAACAAAAAAGCACAAATACATAAAAATGTACCCTCCTAAATAAAAAAATAATACTTTTTCTGAAACTTGTTCTCAAGTGATTGTAATTTGTCTTTTTGAGAATAAACGATATTAAACTAAACTTAAACTAAGAAAAACCAACTTCAATGATAAAATCTAATGTAAATGTAGCTGAAAATACCCAACCCGCTATCATCATTACAGCCGCAGGATTACTGTCCACGTCCGCTCATGGACATGGACATAGGCCTCCCTCATATATCTCCAGGATCATGAGGGGATTGTTGCCATACTCGCCACGCTTGGCAGGCAGGTTGGCGAGCGCAGTATGGGATGTTGATACACGGAAAGACATGCCCATCTTCCAGAGCAGAGTAGACCCTCAGACTCTTACAGCATCCACGGGCAAGAGAGGAGAGGCAACATTCTAATGGCGGCACCTCACGGCAACCGCTATAAGTATGCTTATTACAGTTATTACATTTGAGTCATCATTTCAGCCATAAAACGTCCACTGATGAACACAGGCCTCCCTCATGGATCTCCATGAGGGGTAGCTGCCATACTCACCACGCTTGGCAGGCGGGTTGGTGAGCGCAGTATGGGATGTTGATACACGGATAGACGCTACTGCCCATCTTCCGGAGGTATCCCTTAGCAGGCTCTTACTGCATCCATGGGCATGAGAGGAGGGGTATCATTCTAATGCCGGCACCCCACGGCGGTTACATTTGAGTATTTCCCTCGATTTATCATGTATCTCTCAGAACTGGTTTATAAAGCAAGCAAACTTGTTTTTTTATTAGCTTATACTGTCTGACTGTTGGTCAAAGGCTTAGGTGAGTATTATTGAGCAAAATGTAAAATAAAATAAAGTCACTGGAAGCTTTACTGAGTTTAATTTCACCTGAAATACCGACCGTATTTTCAGAACGACGTCCAAGCATGGATTTAAACCTGAGTGGAGATTTTTTGTCACTTTTTAATGTCATCATTAATTTCAGCTGTAAAACGAACTACTGAACACAGGCCTCCCTCATGGATCTCCATGAGGGGTAGTTGCCATACTCACAACGCTTAGCAGGCGGGTTGGCGAGTGCAGCACGGGATGTTGATACACAGAAAGACGCTGCTGCCCATCTTCTGGAGGTGTTCCTTGGCAGGCTCTTACTGCATCCACGGGCATGGGGAGAGGGTTAACATTATACTGCCGGCACCCTACGGCAACTGCTGGCATGGCTAAGAGCATGCTAAAAGGGATACCTCCGGAAGATGGGCAGTAGCGTCTTTCCGTGTATCAACATCCCGTACTGCGCTCGCCAATGCCTGCCAAGCGTGGTGAGTACGACAACTACCCCTCATGAAGATCCATGAAGGAGGCCTGTGTTCAGTAGTGGACGTTTTACGGCTGAAATGATAAATCAGTAAGTAATGTATCATATTCAACACTAATTTCACGCATTGGGCATGACCTGGCTTCTGGCTTTTTGCCAGGTGTCGGTGTCGTCTCCGTAAATTTTACACCTAAATGTTATCGCCGGATGTAAATGCGAGACAATTTGGGCGCGAAAATATTTGCTTTGCTATTTTTGAGGCCAATTTGGCTTCGTCTCGCGCCCTGGATGAAGAATATTGTTTACAAAGGGAATCTAGGTGAGGAATAACAAAGGTGGCACTTAAATCATTTGCAGCGATTTGGTAAACTAGCGTAACACGTGGGTGACAGACATGGTTTGCATGCCTGACGTGAACATCATAGTCACGAGCTCCACGGAGCGCGAGTTACGCTTCTACGACTGCACTGCCAAGACTTTTACCATGAAGATTGTTATCATCCGCTGGGAGTTTGTTGTAAGTAAAGTGAATGTTTTAGTTTATATAGTGGACACAGCGCCATCTAGTATTACCTCAACATCGTCTGCCGTCTCGCCAACCCGCCCGCCAAGCGTGGTGAGTATGGCAACTACCCCTCATGGAGATCCATGAGGGAGGCCTGAGTCCAGTAGTGAACGTATTATGGCTGAAATGATGATGATAAACTAGAATCGAGACACTAACATTCTAGTGTCTATCTCATCTCAGACGTAGGACTGCTGTCCAGGTCCACTGCTGAAAATAGGTATATATTGATACACGGAAAGATGCTGCTGCCCGTCTTCTGGAGGTATCCCTTAGCAGACTCTTACTGCTTCCATGGGTATGAGAGCAAGGGTAACATTCTACTGCCGCGCCTCACGGCAATTTCGCCTATGTACATGCTTTATTTTATGCAACACTGAATTTTCTTATCTTTCCGGAGCAAGAAAAGCAATCTCGTGATGGTTTCGGTGCCACTTTGGCTAGCAGGTACAAGCCACTGGATGAAAATATTACTGCCCCATTTTATACCTCACTGCGTTTGACGTTTTTTTACTTGTTTACAAAAAGGCAGCTATTGGAACAATTAAAAGGTTGACACTGCATGTGACATGGTGAAAGTTCATTTTGCGTTGGATTTCAAAAAATATTAGGTGAATAGAAAATGGCCGCCTACATTGCCAGCCAAATAACATAATAATTTATAAATTAACTTGACACTGGCAGAATTGTGTAAAACCAACCACAAAAAGCCATAAAATAAGAAGACAAGACAAGACAAAAAATATTAACGGAATTGCTTTCAAATCTGTAAAGTCTAAAAATAGCCTATGGAGGTTGTTAAGCATCATTCATTTCATTCAATGCAGCTGTAAATTGTCCACTACTGAACACAGGCCTTCCTCATTATCCATGAGAGGTAGTTGCCATACCCACCTCGCTTGGCAGGCGGGTTGGTGAGCGCAGTTCAGGATGTTCTTACACGGAAAAACGCTGCTGCCCATCTTCCGGTGATATCCCTTAGCAGATTCTTACTGCATCCACGGGCAGGAGAGGAGGGGTGACATTCTACTGCCGGCACCCCACGGCGGCAATAATAACAATAGTCTCGATTAACATCTCGGGAGACTCTCGCTAGGCAGTTGGATCATGACCCACATATAGTTAATGGATTCCTCTCCCTGCAGTCCTAACCACCGGTTTGGTATATTTAGTACTGTAGAGTATGTTTTTATATTTTCATATAGTTATTGCATCGGTCGGAATAATCTTCGACGTTACAAACTACGCGAGTAATTCCCCTTTTTAATAAAACCGGACAAGAGCGAGTCGGACTCGCGCACCGAGGGTTCCGTGCCATCATACAATATAATATATGACAAAGGCGGTTTTATATTTGTTGGAGAACCTTGACAGCGCCATCTCTTGTCTGATAGTGGAAATTATGTAGAGATTTACACTTTCGATGATTTCTAAAAAAGTATGCTAAGTAGAGAGATTGTAATAAATTTCCTCTAATCTTTACATTTACTTCTAATAGCAATAAAAGTTTCAGAGGTTTATCTCCGCAAACTTCGGAGATAAGGGGGGGGGAACGCTATTTTTTTCAACATTTTTGTAAATAACTGAAAAACGATACGACTTAAAGGAAAACTAAAAACTGTTTATTAATGTACAAATGAATACCTGTCATATGATACCCCACATCACCTATAATTTTAACAAAATTTTTGAAAACCTTCCTTCCACCCCCCTTGTATAAAAAACTATGCAAATTAGGGAGTTCGCTATAATTTTCCTATAAAGTTTACATACACTTCTATTAGCTATAAAAGTATCACGCGTTTATCTCTGCAAACTTCGGAGATAAGGGGGGGAACGGTCGTTTTTTCAACATTTTTGTAAATAACTCAAAAACGATACGACTTAAAGAAAAACTAAAAACTGTTTATTAATGTACAAATGAATACCTGTCATATGATACCCCACATCACCTATTAATTTCACAAAGTTTTTGAAAACCCCCCTTCCACCCCCCTTGTATAAAAAACTATGCAAATTAGGGAGTTCGCTATAATTTTCCTATAAAGTTTACATACACTTCTATTAGCTATAAAAGTATCACGGGTTTATCTCTGCAAACTTCGGAGATAAGGGGGGGGGGGAACGGTCGTTTTTTCAACATTTTTGTAAATAACTCAAAAACAATACGACTTGAAGGAAAACTAAAAACTGTTTATTAATGTGCAAATGAATACCTTTCATATGACACCCCACACGGCCTGGCCTAGTAACTTCACTTAAAAATTTTGAGATCCCCTATCCGCCCCCCTGCAGTCAAAATAAGGATATTTATTAACATTTTCATATAGAAGAAGAAGAAGAAGAAAATCATTTATTTTTGACACACACACAACATATACAAATTACAAAGAAAACATAAAATAATCAAATTAGGCTTACACTGTTAAACAAAATTTTAAAAATATGTACAACCAATGCTGCGTGAGGTCAAAAAATGGACACTGCCTCAGTATTACCGCAATCACGTAGCAAGCTACGCGGTTGCGGCGCTGATTTTCAGGCAGGTCCGTGTGACCGCCTCGTCTGCCAGTGCAAAGCGCAGGCGTACAAAATAAATAAATACCATTTATACAGCAATAATATTACATACAATAATAGAATACTTAATTAATGAATAAATGAGGAGAGTAATATAATATAAATACGTGACCGACCAACCATCAAACCACACCAACACAGGCACAGCGAACACCTGTGGACAGGCCATTAGCGTGCGATACTCTGTGGTCGTTGTGGTCTTATCTATGGCCATTTGTGTGAAAAATGAAAAAAAGATGTCTACCGACAGGATTACAAGGTTATCAATTAACTTCGTTTACCGTCACTCCAATTCAAATTTGGCGTAGGTATGAAAAGTGTAACAGAAATCGTGGACTGTGTAGACTACCTACCTATGGACAAGTGTGAAACCATTGCGCAGGGAAATTTAAAGACGCGGATCAGAGCCAAAATGATGGTGGCTAAGGAGTTTGAGCTTGCCATTCGTAGCAGTAACTCATCTTCAAACCCCGATACGCGTCCCGTGCAGAACCAAAGGTAAGAGACTTGTGCCTAGGAGTAAAATATATAGATTTAAACGTGCATGACGTAAAGCGAAGCTGAGTGAATCTCAGCTCTATTGGATATCACTATTTTACAATTTTAGTACATTATTTTGCAGCGCACGAAAACAAGCCGGGGCGAGAGAGAGAAAGAGAAGAGGCTCAGGCTGTTTGAATGCACCAGCTCAACACAGCTAAATGCAGTGCCAGGTTGAGTGTTCTGTGGGTTGAACAGGCTCATGCAACTGATTTCAGCCCCGATCCGTGCGCCGTGCTTATGAACAAAGGTAAGTTGCCCTAAAAGGAATAAACATACATTAGAGAGTTCTTATTTTAAGACAAGGCTATTTATTTAAAGCTAGTCTCAGTACACAGACTAAATGAAGCTATCCGCCTTATGTTGAAATGTATTAAATTACAGCGCATATGTACAAGCCAAGGGCAAGTGAGAAGAAAAGCAAGAGGCTGAGTCTGTAGTAATGCAGGAGAAATTAGCAGAGACTGTACATTAACTGTACCAAGCTCACATCAGAGGTCTCCATTCTTCTCAAGCTGGATGTGCATACAATAAGAGGTAAGATGGCAGTAGCAGGTTAAATAAAAATTATTTATTTGCAGCTAAAAGGAGTTGTTGACTGAGTAAGTACTTTTTTACCACACATCTAAAAGTATAAACTGTTTTCAGCATGCGCACAGGCGGAGGGAGGTCATTCCACACCTTGGAAGCTGCAAATTTGAAGGCACCACGAAAGACCCTAGACTTATGTCTAGGAGTATCGAATACATGAGTGCATGCTCTGCTGGGTAGTGAAGACTGACAACGTGCCCATGTGAGTTTATTGTATAAATATGGTGGACACTTACCTGCAATTACTCCGAAAAGAAGCGTTGCAAGATGTAGTTTTCTACGTGCCTCCATTTTAAGCATTTTAGATGTATTCAGAAAGGGAGTTATGTGAGATCGAGGGGGTATAATAAAGCTGAAACGTGCACAAGCATTCTGAACACGCTGAATTAAATTAGAAGTTCGTTTAAGAATACATGGGCCATAAACAGTGTTACAATAATTTAATTTTGATAATATTAAGGACTCACAGAGAGTAATTCTAATTTGTTCACTCAGGAAGGGGCGGATTTTATATAGAATTTTAAGTCGGAAGAAACAGTTTCTCACACTCTCAGACACATGTTTTTCAAAATTAAGAGAGCTGTCCATGGTCAGACCAAGGTTTCTTACCTCAGAAACACGCTCTACAGCAGTTCCATCTACAATTATATCCAATGTGACATTATGTAAGCACTTTAATTTCTGCCTTGATCCAGTAAGCATGAATTTAGATTTCTTTGGGTTAATAATTAAGGAATTATCTCTAGACCATTTAGATATTTGGGCTAGGTCAAAGTTGATTTTATTTACTGCCTCACCTATCTTTGATGGAGGGCAAGAAATGTAAAGCTGCAGATCATCTGCATATAGGTGGAATTTAGAGTGTACTATTGACTTTATTATATCTGAGCTGTGCAATGTAAACAAGGTCGGACCCAGTATGGAGCCTTGTGGAACCCCTCTAGTGACATGTAGAGGCCTAGAGTGACTCTTAGGCTCATTATTAAGCTCGACAAATTGATAGCGGTGGTTCAGGTAGCTTTCAAACCATTTTACAGTTAAAACATCAAAACCATAATAAGACAATTTGGATAAAAGTAGGGAGGTATTCAAAGAATCAAATGCGCGGGAAAAGTCAAGTAGTACAAGAATGCTTATCATGCCACTATCCTGCGCAGTGAGCAAGTCATCAACAACATTAATAAGTGCTGTGGAAGTGCTATGGCCCTTCCGGAAGCCTGATTGAACTTCAGGAAGGATCCTGTTATCTTCTACAAATTTTACTACCTGCAAGTTAACAATTCTTTCTAGCACTTTAGAAAGACAGGGTAGTAAGCTGATTGGTCTTAAATCGCTACATGATAGAGGGTCGTTATTCTTGGGAATTGGTCTTACCATAGCCATCTTCCACTGCTCAGGAAATGATCCACTGAGTATAGATTGGTTGATAATTGAAGTGATAGCTTTTAGTGACTCAGGTAGGGTCAATAATAACATTTCCAAGGATATACCATCAACCCCTACTGCATTCGATTTCAGGCTTTTTATAGCTTTCATAACAGCATCTTCGCTGACTGTGCCTAATGAGAAATGTTCGTCTGAACAATGTCTATGAAATTCATAATATGTCAGAAGTGATAAAGGAACATGTTCAGCACCAGGCACCTTCAGAAAGTGACGATTGATAAGATCAGGGTCATTGAAACCTGGTGGAAGCTCGCAGGACTTGTTAAATGGAATGATAGTACTTTTTAAGTTAGACCATAGCTTCTTGGAATTTTTAACATTCCTATTAATGTACTCACCAAAATACGCCTTTTTTTCACTGAATATTGAGGCAATCACAATATGTTTCATTTCAATGTAACAGTTTTTGGCTGAAACAGTTTTAAGATGCCTGTACTTGTTATGATACCCATCCCTGATCCTGATCATAGACTTAACAGTGTCTGTAATCCATGGGTGGGGGGGTTATGCTATGTTATGTTAGTAAAAAAGTGTTGTCTTTTACCATTTCAAATTTCAAGTCGATAGCATCAGTAGTTCTCGAGATATCCAGTTGTGACAGACAGACAGACAGACAGACAGAGTGATTCTATAAGGGTTCCTTTTTACCATTTTGGTCCGGAACCCTAAAAATGAATACTTATGTTTGTATGGTATATTTTTGTATGTCAAACTATCTGAGTTGGCGGAGTGGTGCCTATGTACTCCAGACTTTCGGTCGAGGTGGTGGGTTTGATACCAGCAGTGGACCAATGGATTTTTCTTTCCTGAAAAAATTATGTGAACATGTAACACGTACTGCAATGGTAAGTAGTTTTATTTACATTGGTGTGACTTTGTGTGTTCAAAATCACATTTTTTTGTTAAAAAAACCATAGATTGGTTTCAAATATTTTTATTTGTACCTCTCTTGTAACTCTTTGTAACTCTTTGTGGAGTTCAATGACCCTGAAAAGAATCTTTATCGTGGTGAAGTTAAAACTTTTGTGGTCTTTTCTTGAATGAAAATCACCGAATCCTAAAAGCTCGTAAAACCAAAGTTGTACCTTGGGATGCTTAAAACCACACCCTTCGGTTTAGTACTCATATTATAATATACCCTGTATAGTGAGATGAGTAGAAGTGTAAAACTGGAAGAGCAGTAAAACTGGTCATAAACTTGTTTTACAGATATGAAATAAATTAATAAAGGATTTCATAATTACAAAGCTTTTTTAACACCAGTATACTCTCGTTATAAACATTGTTTCGGTATTATTATTAAAAAACTGAATTGTAATACACCAATAATGTCTAAGATACTCGCGTCCCGAAATTAAATATTTTCATGCAACAGCGGGACAAGCAAAATGGACCATTTGTTGTAAAATTGTAAATGAAAGGGTAACGCTCTGAAAATGCTCTAAGAAAGAAATCAACCGTGTTTTATCGTTAATTCTAAGAGAGGTCGTCGGACTGAGGTTTGCCTCAGTGTGCGTTTCCACTGACAAGTTGGGCTTCGCGTAATTTTATCCTATCACTACTCTCAAGGGACACAAGACTCGAGATAACGAACGCGAATTCGGATTTTCATATCAAGAGAAGCCACGTCATACAAAATTGAAATTTAAAAAAAAAACATGAGACCAAATTACGATTTTATTACTAACGATTACAATAAAATTATGGTTGAATTACTCTCCATTTATATCGTTAGTTAGACTGTACAACTTTCTCAGGAGAGTAACTGGATCTACTGAGAGTGATGATCCTTTCATTCTGTATGTTCGTCACAGGCCGAGATCTATAATTGAGCAACCATCTAACTGTACCCAGTAAAAATACTAAACTACTGTCTGACGGGAAAACTCCCACAAGATTCAGAAAAACCGGTCCCGCCGGCAGGGCCGAAGAATACACTCTTCCGTCTTAAGGTGCAGTTTTGCACCTGGATGTTAACCATCATGACTTATAAAAATCTGGCAACAGTCCAAGCCGTGGTTCGAACCTAAGTGGTGCCCTTGAGCTTGTTGCCCCAACTTTTGCGGCTGGGCACCTTCGGCGCTCGCCATAGTCCGGTAACGTTGTCATGGCCATCTGCGGTCAACAACATTAAAAGTCAATTAAAAAAAAATATCTCCCAAGGTCCAGAGTGGATCTTTAAAGTAAAAGTCAAAGTCAATAAGTGTTTATTCAATAGAGCAAAACGCTACTTAAAATAGTTATAAAATAAAAACAAAACACATTTAAATTGAATAAATGGACTAGATCTACTGAGAGTGATCCTTTCGTTCTGTATGTTCGTCACAGGGCGAGATCTATAATTCAGCAACCAACTGTAAACTGTCGTTTTAGTTTGCCTTTAGGCTCAACACACCCTCATAATAAACTTTCCCTTGCCGATTAAAGTTATAAAGCACATAATAACCGTAGATTGCACGTTTTATTCGTCTCTTGCAGGGATGTTACAAATTAAATCGGATTTTTTGTACCCGATCGGAGTCATGTGTTGGAGTTTCGGAGGTGTAAAATCAATAAGAAATTACGATCTTTCGCAGTCAAAGCGAAAAAGGAGACCGAAAGGTCGTGTATTCAAACCCAAAGATCATTTTCCAAATCGGTTTATATGTATATGTCACTGTTTAACACACTACCATGCACCACGCTGCATGTTGCGTGTCGACACACCTACGCGCATACTTGCGGGAGTGCAGATCTGCATTATCATGCGGGTTTTTCACGCACTCACGCGCGTAGTTGCGTTTTGTGGGTTCACGGCGGCTCTGACTCATTTCATTCGAAGCTGTTCGCTAGACTGCGGGACTCGGTGAACCATACCTTGCGTCTCGCCCCGCAACTAAGACCGTGGATGCATGTTTCACCGCGCTTGAGCGCGTGATCTGCATGAACGCGCGTAGATGCATTTTCTGTGTGTTGGTCTGTGCGTCTTTTCTATACAAACGGAGATACTTACAAGCAACGTTAGAAGACGCATTCACGCAATATGCAGTGTGATACGTGGCAGTGTGTGAAGCGCCTCAGGTAACAAAGATTCAAATATGATTTAAATGTATGTATATTTTTGTTTTTGTTGATTTTTTCAAAAAGCGCTGCACCAATTGTATTAAAATATACCTTTCTTCTTCTCTTTTCTTTAATAATTCTCTGAGAAATTACCTACCTTAAGAAAAAACTCATCAATCCATACATAATTGGCGGAGTGATCGCACAACAAACATAAAATAAAACCGGGCAAGAGCGAGTCGGACTCGCGCACCAAGGGTTCCGTGACATCATACAATATAATATTGATAAATTATATTTGTTGAAGAACCTTGACGGCGCCATCTCTTGTCTGGTAGCGGAACTTATGTAGATTTTTTACACTGTCGATGATTTTTAAAAAAGTATGCTAATTAGAGAGTTCGTTATAATTTTTCCGTAATCTTTACATACACTTCTAATAGCAATAAAAGTTTCAAAGGTTTATACGCATACTTCGGACATAAGGGGGGGAACGCTATTTTTTCAACGTTTTTGTAAATAAGCCAAAAACTATACGGCATAAAGCGAAACTAAAAACTGTTTATTAATGTGATCCCCTATCCGCCCCCCTACAATCATAATAAGAATATTTTTTTGCATTTTCATTATATGCTATGTTAGTAAAAAAGTTTAATCTTTAACCGTTTCAAATTTTAAGTCGTTAGCATCAGTAGTTCTCGAGATATCCACTTTTGACAGACAGACACAGACAGTGTGATTCTATAAGGGTTCCTTTTTACCATTTTGGTCCAGAACCCTAAAAACATAGTCGAATTGAGAACCTCCTCCTTATTTTGAAGTCGTATAAGAAATGCTTTGAGCGATAGCTGCGTTTTGATCTTCGACTCCGATAATTTCGAATGGGAGTTTCATAATTATATATTACACCTCCAACTCCGTGTAAAATCAATCCGAAGTTGCAACCTTTTGGAGTCTGATTCGACACGTAACATCCCTAATCTCTTGAAGAGCGAATTATAGGTATACAAACTCATCGTGTAAAGGATCTAAAACGAACGTAAAAGCAATAAAATAAATGGGTACACTCGCTTTGCTGAATTTTTGTTCGAAACAGTTTAACGATTATTTGACTGTTTGCTATTCATTTTGAAGGGATTCTGTGTTTGTTTGCTGTTTCGTTGAAATGACGCGTATGAGATTGATCACAAGATTTCCGAAGTCAATGAACTGGGTAAATAGGTACCGACTCTAAAGTCAGTGACCTGAATAAGTACAAGGGAAATATTAATGCGTTTTCTAGAGCATAAAGTATAAGTCAAAGACAAAGTTCTATGACCGCCTTTTGACGATTTAATAAAGTCCTTAAACTGTCGGGCTATCGGTCTCTTTCGTTTGCGCTAACTTTGTTTAAAGGAATATCCCCATGTTGTTGATATTATTAGGCAAAATATGATTACTATGATTAGAGAAGAAATATGTTTGACCGTCCTAAACGACATGATAGTTTTCATAAAGAAAATCTCTCTAAAGGCATTTTACATCTATTATAGATGATTTATATGCGCGTCAGAAACTGGTATTCATGCTGTAGTGCCTGGAACATTGTTAGATGGATTAGGCTTGCCCATCCTCTCAGCAAAGTCAGCGAATATCAGTCTCAGTCCTGTTCTTATCTTTCTTAAGAATATATAGAAATAAACCGGGTGAAGAATGTCACTGAGTTCAAGGAAGCTGCCCCGGAGAGCAATCAATGGACAGGGTTGCATTATTTCCACCGACAAAAGTGAAACTCTTAGATAAAACGAAGTACATATACTACGATTGTATTTACTTTTTCGTACAAATAATATGTATATTGGTGTATTGAGAGTTCATCATCAACCTTTCTGCGCTCGCCAACCCGCCTGCCAAGCGTGGCGAGTATGGCAACAACCCCTCATGATCAGAACGTAGTGACTCGTGAAGGAGGCTTTTGTACAGCAGTGGACGCCCTTACGGCTGAGATGATGATGATGAGTATTCAGCGTCAGATTTCGGCCTTCAGGTAGGGGACAAAGTTATGAAAACCGTTGAGGCTCATAACTCCACCAATGGCTCCAAGCAGCGGCCGCACCCCGGGCAACCATGTCGACTCGTGGGACAAACCGTTCGAGGGGATGATTGTTTGTTTCGACATTCAAGTGGCGGATATTTCCTGCATAGTGCACAATGTCTACCTCGGCTTGAGTAGCATTCCACTTACGGTGGCGAGGTAGCTAGGCGTTGTAGAAGGCCTGAAGGGTGCCGATACAGTTCATATAGATATCGTTCAGCAACAGCAGTAGGGACGAGCAAAGTGGACCAGCGCAACTGCTTGACCACTAGACCCAGGGGAAGTTGCCATACTCACCACGCTTGGCAGGTAGGTTGGCGAGCGCAGTACGGGAAGTTGAAAGACAGGCGCTGCTGCCCATCTTCCGGAGGTGTCCCTTAGCAGGCTCTTACTACATCCATAGTATGAGAGGAGAAGTAACTTTCTACTGCCGGCACCCCACGACAAACGAACCATTTTTTGGTAGGTGTATCATAATATGTGTACTAAGCCGAAGCCGGGGCGTTTCAGACCCCAATAATGATCAGTTTTGGGTGGGAGATAATTAAAAAATCCTATTTTCAGTTTCCCATACAAAAAGTTTAAATTTCCTAGTGCCTAAAAAACGTGACAGCCCTATCCGGGCAATAACCTCTGCACGTAGATAGGTAGGTATTTATCGTCGCAGGTAGATTTTCGCTATGGCGGGAGATTACTAGACGATTTATTTAGTAAATGCGTAAGTAATAATAAGATGTGTGAGGTACCTCAACCTAGATAGTATTAGGAAAGTTTTAAATGCACATACCTCATATTTTCTCTCTTGTCAAATGTCTAGACGGCTTCTTATTTCGTAGGTCACACTTCGAAGGTACACAATCACAGACAAGTAATTCACTCACTTCTAGCACTGGCACATTTACACAAGATAAAGATTTTATTGAATAAAATGACGTAGGTACATAGCCGCTCGTTTGGTTTCGCGTCGCGCCGAATAAACACCTCGTTTGGTTTCAGATTTCGCGCGAAAACGGCATGTGCTCCGCAACGGCGCTAAGAGGTTATAAGGTCGCGCGATAGTTAAAGATCGCTCGGCAAAAGTAGAAGGGGTATGCGCAGTATTCAATTCTAAGGTCTATTTGGTGATGTGCGGAGTGAGGGGGGCGGGTGTGTCGTGAGAGCGACTGATCTACCAATGACGTGACGGCGTCACGTCACGTCATTGGTAGATCAGTCGCTCTCAAGGTCTCAAGGTCACCTCCCGCGTTGCGTTTACGCGTCACGATTCGTGCGCGATTTGACACATGCGCCGATTGCCCCTCGAGGGATCTTAAACCGCCGCGCGACCTACTGGCTCCGATCTTTACAATGGAACTTATTTTGTATCTTGCTTGCTATGCTTTATGGAAAGGGCTTGAATGAAGGTTGCCAGTACGGCAATTCATTCTTTAGTCTGTGGTCCGGATATTGTTTAAAACACAGTAAAAATTACATCAGCTGAAAATAAGTGGGATTTTTTGGATTTTATGATGTAGTTCAAAATTTATTATTATCTATCTACATTTTCTGCTCCCTTTAATAAGTTAGTAGTTTATCCTCACTAAAAATAATAAAATAAGTAGGTGTAATCAAATAAAATATTACTATAATCGTAATTCTAAAATGCATAATTTTTCTACCACTCGCGTCATTTGACGCTTGGATTTAGAGTCCAAAATCTAGTGTTTGCAATGCTTTATCTTTAAAATAAATAGTAAACCCTTACTATTAGCTAATAAAAACTAAAAACATAAAGTTTTCATTATTTTAGATTAGGTAGGTACACAACACGAAAAAAACCAGGACCATTCGTAATAAGCGGAGAGTTTGTTACAATTAATGTCTGTTTTTTCCTAGATTTTTATACTAAGTTAGAATAAATGAATGTGTCTAAAGTATTCTCTGTTTATTTCCCTTTCCAATGATGTATTACACTAGGTACCAACCAATTAACATTCCTAGAATTGCCTTTCACAACAACAACAACAAATATCACAATTTAGCAAAAAATGGGTCAGATTAGGACAGCGACACACCGAGCGCACCGGCGGCGCCGTCCACCGGCGGCTGGGGCATGGGCTTTAATAGCAAATATTTGTTTAGGGTGTTCTGGTCGTTTTCTATGTATCATAAAATAACTATTTATGTAATGTATCACTATATCTACATAGTATAAAACAAAGTCTGTCTGTATTTGCTTAGATCTTTAAATGTACGCAACAGATTTTGATGCGGATTTTTTTTTATAGATAGTTATTCAATAGTAAGGTTTTTATGTATGTCTGTCTGTCTGTATATTTGCTTAGATCTTTAAAAGTACGCAACAGATTTTGATGCGGTTTTTTTAATAGATAGAGTTATTCAATAGTAAGGTTTTTATGTATAATACATGTACATAATAGTAGAGAAACACTGATAATTTTATAGGTTTTTAATGTAAAGTCGTAAATAAACACATTAACATTAAATAAACACACAACAAACGCTGGCTGAACCCTTATGTACATATTTCCTCGCCACCCATGGGGTAATGTAATTGGCGCGTTTTTTTTTACGTGGTTTCCCCGGTAGGCCTAATCCACGATCTGTTGACTATTGATGATTATTTAGAAATAATGAAAATAATAACAGTAGAAAACAACAGGCTATAATAGTCCACTGCTGAACATAGCATTCCCCTAGTCCACAGCTCCTAGTGGTTTCCCCTGTAGGCCTAATCCACGATCTGTTGACATAAAAAACATGATTAATTAGCAATAATGAAAATAGTAATAGTAGAATAGTCCACTGCTCCGTACCGTGAAAATTGTAATAGTTTTTAAAATTAGCAATAATGAAATTAGCAATAATGAAAATAGTAATAGTAGAAAACAATAATAGTCTACTGCTGAACATAGTGTCGGTATCCTTCCAATTCTCCAACCTAGACTTACCGCAAGGTGTTGTTTGCGGTTTGATCTGGTGGGCATATCTGTTAGTTTCCTCTACTATAATGGACATAATCGGGATATCGAATATTTTTTGGAGAATTGAGAAAGGCGTCTCTTCATTCACTGGGAATGTGGGACCTGAGCTGCCTTTCCTTAGTCCCGGTGAATGTAGAGACGTCATCTACCCAATTAAAATACGTGATGTCAGGCTCACCTGAGCTGGATGCAACATTACGAAGGGCTTCGTCTTCAGCTGCATCCAGCTCCAAAATATGATGTGCTGAGTTGAACTCCACCTGGTCAGCTACCGCCACAGCGTCATCCTCGTCGTCGTCGCTTCCGTCGTACCGCTGCACCTGACGTCGAAATCGTCGAACACGTTGGGTGACACTATAAACAAAAATGCATAACGTATAGTAATATTATTTGTGTTTGAAGGACGGAGGGGGGGAGAAAGTATTAGTCTCAAAAGTAACTTACCAGGCCGATGGCTTGTTGACGGCTGGGGCGAGTTCACTGTCGAAGGCTGCGTTGAGTTGACCCTGGATGACACTACGAACAAAAATGCATAACGATACATTAAATTGATATGATTTCAATTAATTCTGAAGTTCAGATTTTTTTTGGTTACATTCATACCCACGGGGGCTAAAGCCGATCAGCTCGATGTCTACCGGGATCAAGTTCAGATGTTGGGCTTCGCAAACCGAAACCTGCTGGATACCCGTTGAGAGCGAGAATGTCGGCATCTGTCTTGATGCCGGCGAGGGCGGCGGCGATGGCGAGGGCGGCCGTTCGTTAGAACTGCGAAAAATATAACACAGTTACTAGACAGCTAACGCTAGGAGAGGTGAGATGCAAAAGGTTTTCTTCAAGTTAACAAACGGTATTTATTTAGGAATGCACGTAAATCGTAGTAAAAGGAAAACACCTACCTCATGGGCTGTATTTCCCAAGGCATTGGGATCCTGGGCGGTGGTACTGAGGGGGTGCTCTCTCTAAGAGGGCATGCCACCCTTTCCGGTGATGTTTTACTGTAATAATAAAATAACCAACATATGCAACCCATCATAAATAATGTCATCAATAATACAAACAAATACAAATCGGCTTCTCTTCAGTGGCGCATCTGGCATTAAAAAGAGGCTACGCTCTTTTTTCGCCCTCATCCTCTCGAGTTGCCTCCGGACCTCGGGCGTTCCACCCTCTTTTGTCGTCAGACCTTTTCCTCCTAACAACTGCTAGGGTTTCGTTTAATCTAGATAAATATTTTAAATTAGCAAATAGTTAAGAACGATAAGATTATCTATCACAAAGAAAAAATCATATTTATTCTAACGTTGAGGGCAAAGGCACAGCCAGGTCGCCTTCAAGTTCAAATCTGAAAACAACGAAAAATGCTGTAAAAATAATTCCAAAGGTTATCAAAAAAACATTCATACGTAATGTTGAAAAAAAATACCTTGAGGGTCCTGGTGTCACCGACGACGACGCAGGTTGATGTTGGTCATACCTAAAAAAAGTTCACATTAGTTCAAATAAAAGATGAAATTTTAGGAATAGAAAACAATGCATAATCTTGTGCAATTTAATTTTTGATCTTGGACTTTCATTATTTTTATGAAACTAGAAAATTATTAAAAAAAACTTAGACTTTACTCCACGCAAGCCGCATCCACCACGCGAGCCACGTCCACCACGTGAGCCGCGGCCACCACGGGAGCCACGGCCACCACGGGAACCACGATGTTCCGCATCCATCGTAAAAGCTAAGGCAAGAAAGACTAAAATTAATACCTTGGTGGTCAATGACTTTTACAAGAGCTCGGCATTCTCTCTCAGGTGCCATTATAAAAAATGTACTGAAAAAATAATAATTAAAAACACAAAAAAATATCTAAGTACGTACGCTTTACGCTCCAACCGAGACAAAAAAAAAAGGATTGAAAAAAAAAATAAACGACGAACCAAAAATAAACCAACCAAAGTTTGCCTTGTGTGTCTCTGTCCTAACGTGATGATTCGAGCGTTGCAAGATGGCGGCCGAAAATTTCGACGACCCGTATTGATTTAAGTACAAAGATCAACGAAATGAAAATATTTGCTCAAGTGCTACCAACCAGGCACCATTATTTTTGTAATGAAATTATCTTGTTAGTAATGGCATTACAGTTTACTTTTCATGCATTTATCAGCTAGTAATTTGCACCGAAACATAGACTTGACGAGAAAAAGCAGATTTGTCAACATTACTTGCATAGCCGTGGGGTGCCGGCAGTAGAATGTTACCCCTCCTCTCCTACCCGTGGATGCAGTAAGAGCCTGCTAAGGGAAACCTCCGGTAGATGGGCAGCAGCGTTTTTCCGTATATCAACATCCGGTACTGCGCTCACCAACCCGCCTGCCAAGCGTGGTGAGTATGGCAACTACCCCTCATGGAGATCCATGAGGGGGAGGCCTTAGTTCAGTAGTGGATGTTTTACGGCTGAAATGATGATGATGATGATTTGCAATGAAATGGGATAATTTACTTACGAAACGGCAAAACACGATCACATCACAATACACACAATATCACTGCGTTGGTAAACTAGCTACCAAAACCAAACGAGCGGCTATACCGATGCACCTAGGTAAGGCTCGATATGCCTCCCTTCTTCTGAGCAACACAGACGAGCGCGGCCAACCACAGATGCTGTGGCGTTCCGTATCTTTGTCTGTGTAAGAGCGGCACACGCTTCCACCACACGCCTCCTCATCTCTTCAGCTGTGTGACACTCCGATGCATACACCACACCCTTAAGGTAGCCCCACAGAAAGAAGTCAAGCGGGGTGAGGTCAGGGGAGCGCGGTGGCCAGGCAATCGTACCTCCGCGGCCGATCCACATACGGAACCGCCGGTCCAGGTAGCTCCTCACTGCGCGCGAGTAGTGAGCTGGTGCTCCGTCTTGCTGGAAGACCAGGTCCCGGTAGACTCGCAGGGGCAGCTCCTCTAGCAGATCTTCGACCTGTTCAGACAGGACCTGGAGATAGGTTTCTCCGTCTAAGCGGTTACGCAAAAAAATTGGACCGATAAGACGGTCTCCAACAATGCCAGCCCAGACGTTGACGGACCAGCGATGTTGGAAGGAGGATTGGCTCGACGCATGTGGGTTGACGTGCGCCCAGATATGGTCATTGTGAATGTTCGAAATTCCGTTCCGGGTAAAAGTGGCCTCGTCACTCCACAGCACCGTGCTGATCCAGCTTCGGTCCGCCTCTGCCCTTTCTACTACCCATCTGGAGAACTGAACGCGAGGGCCGTAATCAGCTGCAGTCAGTTCCTGGGTCCTCCGGTAGTGATACGGGTGCTGGCCATCGTCATTCAAGACCCGCCATACTCTCATGTGAGGCACGCCAAATTGAGCCGCTGCTCTACGAGTACTCCTTCGAGGGTCTTCATCGAAGAAATCCAAAATCGCTTCCTCATCGTGTGCCGAGGAAGTGTTTGGACGCCCTCCGCTGTCACTCCTGTGGAAGGAGCCTGTAGAGTAGAGCCTTCCTACAAGCTCACGAAAGCAGCGGTATGAGGGCAGCGGCTTGTCCGGGTATCTTTCACCATACAATCTCCGCGCAGCCATCAGGTTGTGATTTGAAGCTGCACCCACACACAGAATCATATTGTAATAGTCAGCATTGCTGTAAGTCGCCATTGTTCATAAATCCGACTGTGAAAAATAAAACTAGTAATAGTAACGCACTACGCACTACAACGAAGTGAAACTAAAATCTAAATAAAGTTCATAAGTATAGTTCGCGCAAAACTTCTTGAGCTCTGTGAAGTTAGCTTCAGTGACTGCGCAGTACACAGTTTTTAGGGCGTTGAGGGGAACGAATGATAAAAGGGGTTCTCAGTCTGTGAAATTAGGGCTGCCAGCGTGAGTTTTGGTGTATTTTCGTTTTATTTAGCACACATTTTACTATGCATTTATTTATTTTTCAATTATTCAAACAAACATATTTAAAAATCAATTATTATATTAAATTAAGGATTAATAAAAACTTAAATGCTAGAACGAATTCACCTTTATTATCGCAAGAAGCCAATTTTTTAATACGAAATTTCGACTATGTGGCAAGATTATTTATAACCTAGTTGGCAATATTGAATTAAAAATTAATATCTAATTTGCCTACTCATCAAGAGATGGCGCTATTGCCAAATATTTTTTTATAGTCTCTATTCCCAGGAAATAAGATAATTAATACAATGGCTGCTTTTTCTGATTGCTTGATTGTACACAACACAAAGCTACTTAACGATAGATGGCGCTATTGCAATCGATTTTTATTATAGTCCCTATCAACGAGACATAAGATAGATAATACAATGGCTGTTTATCGATTGCCCAGAAAACATAGCTATTTCCTTAGTGTTGTACCAATGAGGATACGAGCCGAATGTATCGATATCGATCATTACCTACTGATGAATAACGAAATAGGTACGTCAGGTTATTTGTGGTGCTCGAAATAAAAAGCTTGCCTTTTCTTTTATTCTTTCATGACAATGAATGAAAATTTATTGTCCTTGAAATAGGACGTACTTGTTAAATAACTGTATTTTCGTAAGTTTTTCGTTTAATTTTAATAAATGATGAATACGCACATTTATGCATCGTTCTGTTATGGCTTTTATCAAATCACTGACATGGTTTGATGCGGGAAACTGTCCGACTTGATGAATTGATAATACGTAATATTTTCATCCGCCGTGGGGTGCCGGCAGTAGAATGATACCCTTCCTCTCATGCCCATGGATGCAGTAAGAGCCTGCTAAGGGATACCTCTGGAAGATGGGCAGCAGCGTCTATCCGTGTATCAACATCCCATACTGCGCTCACCAACCCGCCTGCCAAGCGTGGTGAGAATGGCAACTACCCCTCATGGAGATCCATAAGGGAGGCCTGTGTTCATCAGTGGACGTTTAATGGCTGAAATGAATATTTTCATTATTATAAATTATTTTTTTATTACCTTTCCATAAAAATACCCTTCCATACATCGAATAACAGCTTCTGCTACTTTGCATATTCTGATTATGTCATCAGATGGATAAACCAGTCCGCCCTTATCTTTGGCTACTATGAATTTGTGTAGCGAATTTATTTGTTTCGTAATAAGTGCGCCAGCACAGACGTCACAATTTAATTTCTTGATCAAAATTCGGGCAATGTAACCTGCAATGTGTGCTATAGCTTGGGAACTGAATTCTGAAATGTTACTTAACAGCTCACCAATTTCTTGTTTTCTGTGTGACATAGTTCGTTAAGTCTTCTGAATCAAGTTTCCGCTTATGTCTCTTTGGCGTTGAAGAATTTTCTGAACTCGGTGTTGCTGAGAGATTTTGTGCCTGTAGTTTTTAATACATTTCATTAGATTTCGATTTTACATACCTATTCGTTACATAAAATAAGATGTCTTTAATACAAGTACCATAATAACCTGAAAACACAAAATTTTTAGAGTCGTTATAGCTGTGTCAACAATGTATTTGTTTCCACATTTTTATTAGAAAATCTTGGTTCATAAAGTGCTCTGAGCAAATTGCGCTGGTTTTTGAAGGAAACCAATTTTGTCTCCCAGTTGCATCGATCCATTTTTTTCTAATGTCTGGTGCCTTGGGAAAACTGAAACCAGAGAATACTTTCTTATACTTCTTAATAGTTTATAATTTTTACCTTGTACCCAGTGGTTGGGTATGAACCCAGGTCTAAAATACATCTAGATTAAATCATCACAAAAACAAAACAAAAATTAACACTCTAAAACATACTTAAATGGTAATGTTTACAAAATCATAACCATTAAAGTTATCGATATCACATTCGTGTTTATTACGGCACATCCCTAATTGAGTAGCGAAAATTGCGGTTTAAGAAAAACCGACCTTAAGTGTTATGTTTCATAGTCTATTTTTCTATTTCTATTTTCTATGATACTGAGGTCATCGTCCCGACAATTAGGGTAGTCACTGCGTAAAAATCAGCTGTTAATGTTGAAAGTTTCTTCAGAGTTTTTTCAGAGATACCAATCGAAATTCGAAAAGTCGTTGAACAAACGTTGTTCCCTGGGGGGGTCTAAATCCCCCCCCTTCCGCATAGTACACATATTATGATACAGATTGTATACATATATTTAAATATGTTACTGGTGACTACATTTATTAGCAAAGGAATCGCAATTTGAGTGACTTTATTAAATTAAACTTACTCTTGTCAGTCGAACTGATGCAATCCAAAGATTTAAAATCTTTGATGCAACCCTTTATTTTATTCTTTTAGAGAAATAAATGTCTTAAACCATAACCATAACCATAACCCTTTTCCTTTTATCTTTCTCCAGGGCAGATTCCTTGACCTCATTGTTCGACATGACAGCAACTGGGACAGTTCAACTAGTTAATGTTACTACCAGAGGTTAGTATATCTCATTAAAAGTAAATCATTCTTGTTTCTATATGAAACAGCAAGTTATACAAACAGTTTGAAAGAAACATTTACGACCGCCAGACAAAAAGATAACATTACCGCCGACAAACGAACCATTTTTTGTCGTATAACACGGACATTAATCGTTAAGGGAACATCCGCACCATTTATTATTTTTGGAGGGAAATAATATAAAGCAGTATTTTACGCGTCAAGACTTGAATAATGGCGTCAAAATTGTAGATAAATCATTCTTTGTTGCAAGAGTGCCCTGCTAATGTTACGAAGTGATTTCCAGCAAAAATTAATGATGGAACTATCTACCTAGACAATTTTATGATTTATGAAAATTTTTGATTCTGACGTAATTCGGATTGGTGATGATGATGACGACGGGATTCGAGCCCGCACGTTCGGACATCTTTATCGCGGGCTGCCTTTACCGTTCGGCTACAGAATCACTAATCGTCAGGCCGAAGATATTGCATGTCGTTTATAGCACCGCTTTCAGTGTGGGTTTACACTTAAAAATAAATAAAATATGTTACTATAGAGAAAAATATATCAAAACGGTGGATCACCGGCCGCGAAGCAAGGCTCAAGCGGTCGGCGCTCCTCTCCTCTCCTTAAAATACGTGCCGAGTCCAGGAGTTCTGCCTTTTTGATCTGGCTCTTGATCCAACTGCTTAGCGAAAGTATCTCGGGATGTTGATCGATTATTATTATTATTATGCCGTGGGGTACCGGCAGTAGAATGTTGCCCCTCCTCTCTTGCCCGTGGATGCAGTAAGAGCCTGCTAAGAGCTACTTCCGGAAGACGGGCAGCAGCGTTATTCCGTGTATCAACATCCCATATTGCGCTCGCCAACCCGCCTGCCAAACGTGGTCAGATGGCAACTGCCCCTTGTGGAGATAATTGAGAGAGGCCTGTGTTCAGTAGTGGACGATTTACGGCTGAAATAATTATTCCTATCCGTTTTCGTCCCACTGCAGGGCAAAGGTCTCCCTATCCCCCTTCCATTTTTCCCGATCCTGTGCTATGGAGGACAACCTTTGAAAAACGAGTCACGCTCGTCTCGCCATCTAGGTCTGCCGCGGTGCCGTCTTCCAGCGTTGGGGGCCCACTCTGTTATTATTAAAGCCCAAAGATCTCTCGGCATACGGCAGACGTGCCCAGCCATAATAGCTTATGAAAACAAAGTTCATAATTAATTTTCTATTCCGTCGGGATACGGTCCCAGTTCGTTTCAGCCGTAAAATGTCCACTACTGAACACAGGCTTCGCTCATGGATCTCCATGAGGGGTAGTTGCCATACTAACCATACTTGATTTTTTTTATTTGATTGTAAAAATGTGACAAAATAAACGTTTCTTTATCTTTATCTTATCTTAACCACGCTTGGCAGGCGGGTTGGCGAGCGCAGTACGGGACGTTGGTACACGGAAAGACGCTGCTGCCCATCTTCCGGATGTATCCCTTAGCAGGCTCTTACTGCATCCATGGGTATGAGAGGAGGGGTAACATTCTACTGCAGGCACCCCACGGCGCAGTACAAGGAATAAATTTGTATAGGAACAACCCACGTAAAACGACTTCAGACATGATATTTACAAAGGATTGCGACAAATTCCAATAGAAGCTTTGAAATCCATAAAAACAGGAGCTTTTCAGGATACGAAACTCTAATGCCTCGGGATTTACGTCATCCGGAAAGTACCCAATTTGAAATATGCAAACTGCCTATTGTAGGTATCTGTCGCTATAAAATATACGGTTATTGTAGCGAGAACATGGTGTGTTTTACATTTATTCGTCCCTGAGTTTTAGACATGGTTGACATAAAATTTAATATACCTACAAAATATGTAGATTTATGGAATATTTTATAGGTACGTGGGGCACTCTGAGTGTCCCACGTACCTATAAAAATACAGTGTTCTTACGCGTAAAGTTAAATATTTTTTTATTTAACTTTTTTAAAGTACCCTCCACCAGCCTCTATACAAAGTTGAACCAGTTTATAAAACACTTTTTCCAGTCCGCCGCAGACGTTTACAGCCTGCTCGAACGCTGACAGCAGATCTTCCGGCGACAAAAGTTGTATCTTTCATGATTTTTCGTGAGGAGCCCTGCCTCCGTCGACTGGCGCTTCGTTTCTGGATGGTTTTGATAAATCCAGGACTCACCTGTAATGATGTCGCAAACACGCCTAAACGAGCCTGCTTCAAATTTGTTATCACATCACGGCACCGCAATGATGGTGCCGCTTCTCAATGATAGGACCGCTTCTGAGCATCGTTGAGGTTGTGTGGCACCCAGCGTCAAAATATCCTCTTCACGCAAAGATGCACGAGTAGAATCTAATGAAGGCTTCCCGATCCAATCTTCAGTATGTGCTGAATTTCCTGTTACGTAACTCGCCTATTCATAATTTCAGCCATAAAACGTCCACTGATGAACACAGGCCTCCCTCATGGATCTCCATGTGGGTAGTTGCCATTCTCACCACGCTTGGCAGGCGGGTTGGTGAGCGCAGTATGGGATGTTGATACACGGATAGACGCTGCTGTCCATCTACCGGAGGTATCCCTTAGCAGGATCTTACTGCATCCATGGGCATGAGAGGAGGGGTATCATTCTACTGCCGGCACCCCACGGCGACTGCCGGCACTCCACGGCGCTCGCCACTCGCCTATTGTCTTGGATTTAACTTTTCACAGCTAGCACGCTTCCATAACAGCCAAAGTTAGTCGACCGCGCTTGAATTCGTCATACTCGTCCAACGATACACGGTTGCCTTGGAAGGGTCTTCATCCATTATGCCATTTGAAGTAACGTTCGATTCGTACGTCGTACGATTGGTTTGGTTTCAGGCAACACTTGAAATCGTAAAAAATTATACCGTGAATTGTTCCCGGCGCAGATCCATTTTTCAATAAGGCTTTAATTTAAATTAGCGCGCAAAATGTGTGTGTGTGACACCGTTTTCCGCATTTAGACTCGAAGTTGGTCCATTATGCGTGAGGTGTCTGGCTAGCATAGCCAGCCCAACTCCGACCAGAATCTAAAAGCGCGCAAAAAATGTGGAAGGATTTAAAATTGGAATGTAGATAGATAGATAGATAGAAAATGCTTTATTGCACACCTTAAAACATACAAGTACAAAATAAAAAACTAAAGAAACACTGATCATGTGACAATCGGCGGTCTTATCGCTAAAGAGCGATCTCTACCAGACAACCTTGGGATGGATTGGATTATTATATGCAACATGGGGTTCTATCGATGTAAGATGTACATACGGTAATAGTAATAAATTTGAAAATATTATACATGTACATAAATTTGAAAATATTATACATGTACATATTATATAATGTACATAGGTACCTATTTTTATTAATAATCATATTTTCAAAATAAATTATAACTGGCTATTCTCTCTTACATAAAAACTTTTTTTGCAATACTTTCTAAGTGGCATGGTATTTTGAGGGACATTTTTAAAATAACCATTAACAAACCACCCAAACATAACAACCAAAACATATAAACCAATAACATCGTACCTTTTTACATAGTCGTTATTTGGAACATGCATTTCCTTCTTTGCCTAAAACCACTTATCACCTTTATTGCTCATGATAATTCTTACTAAGATGACATTGAGTTAGCTTAGGTTACATTCAATTCAGCAGCCGTAAATATTTATTTTAGTTTTGACGGTATGTAATTCGTTACCTTATAATAATTAATTTTTGATGTGTTTTGCTTAATTTTGTTTCTATTTTAAATATTATATTTTTATTTTATTTCTAATTGAAAGTGTTTAAAACTATGATAATTTCAAGAGTTCTAACTTAAATAAACCTGGAGTGGTTATTTAGGAAAATTTGAAGCTCTCTTTCAGGTATCACCTACCTTTTATACAAGTTCACTCAAACCATTAGGTGGGTACTTACCCACCTAAGTGGTACTGAATGTAGCATGACGTAAAGTGCTTGTCGCAATATATGTACATAGGGTTGTATACCTTGCTAGGTTTGGGGGAAACGGGAGAATTACAAAGTAATATTGTGTTGGTATTGCCTTTGGTTTCAGTTATGGGATTTTTTTGACATAGAAACTACTTGGATACTTTATCAAAAAACTAAATCAATCAAATTGACCTGTTTTATAAAAAATAAAACCAGACAAGTGGGAACTGGACTCGTCCACCCAGTGTTCCGTACGTAGGTATGTAAATATAATAAAGTATGAGTAAATTTTTTTTAAAGGCACAAAAAGATATGGTCACCCATCCAATCTATGAACGCGCGCAGGGTTGCTTAACCTCGATGATTGATTTCGTACTTATTTTACGGACGATTTTTTATGATTCCATTGCAAATGTATAATTTTTCTCTGTATCTACAGTATAGAACGATATACCTTGCCTAATTTCATAGTTCTAAGTATACGGGAAGTTTCGACATTCTCAAAGGAATCAAAGTTCATAGGTTTGATTCCGTACTAACTTTGATTCCTTTGAGAATGTCAAAACATGCGTTTTTTGCGGCGTATCTTTTTTACAGATTAACTTAGAATATTGATTTTTTCACAGCTTAAGGAGACTGTAGATTAGAGTACATGGTTTTAATTTGAACTCGATACCTCTACACGTTCTCGAGATAAAGGGTATTGACATACCGACATACGGTCAGACAGACAGACAGACGGACCACAAAGTGATCCTATAAGGGTTCCGTTTTTTTTCTTTTTGAGGTTCGAAACCCTGAGAAATGCCGAGTGCGTGTCGGGCCACGCGCAGGGTTCCGTGCACTTATTAGTATTGTGTTTTACGTTTACCAAAACATAAATTAAAAGGTACTCATAGAGTTTTATGTTTAAAGTATTTCGGTATGTTTGGTAAACCGTATTAATCATTTGAACGACAATTTCATAAAATGAGGATATTACAATTGCAAAAAGCAGCATCTTTCCGTGTATCAACATCCCATACTGCGCTCGCCAACCTGCCTGCCAAGCGTGGTGAGTATGGCAACTGCCCCTCGTGGAGATCCTTGAGGGAGGCCTGTGTACAGTAGTGGACATTTTACGGCTGAAATGATGATGATGATGATGATTACAATTCACTGTTACAACCTGCGTTTCAACTGAGGCGAAGCGGGGTTTAATTGACTAATGACAAGGGCTCAAGGCTCGAAGAAACGTAATGATTGGTCAATTGAGCTCCGCTTCACCCCCACTTCGATCGGAACACACCCATAAACACTGTCATAACAGACCCTCTCCCCCGCAATGGAAGTTTGTCTTTATTTATGGAAACAAACTTTATCAATACGCCTATTATTGACCTCAAAGTTTCCACGGGTAAGTATGTACTGTGTTTTCGGTACATTTAATTTCCGAAACAAAACTTTGAACCTTTGGGATTCCGATATTCCAACAATTCTCAAACTCACTTCACTTTTCAAATTATAAACTTTGCTCACAAAATTTAGGGTTCACAAAACCTTCAAAGAAAGAAAATAAAATTATTTATGACATACCTCATACTATTTTAAGTTACAGCATAATTTAAATAAATTAGGCCAGGACCGTGTCGGGCCACGCACTGTGCAGGGTTCCGCAGTTAACCATAGAACTATTTGTATATGTTTTTTTACGTTTACCAAAACATATTAACAGGTCTTAATTGAGTTTTAAAGTATTCCGGTATATTTGGTAGACCGTATCACTTATTTCAGCGACAATTCATCCGAAACAAAAAAGCTAGATTATCCGTTACAGTTTTCCTAAAATGATCATTGTCAAAACTACATTCACGATTTTATCAGATTTGTAAAGCTAGCAGTTGAGAGGGACACTCGAAAAGAAGTTTAAAAGTTTAATATATCGCAAACGAAACCTTTTATCGAAAAACTAGCGACCCGCCCCGGCTTCGCACGGGTGCAATATATAACTCTCACTAAATATACTACAAAATATACCATTGCGGACTTTTTTGTAGACCTTTTTAAGGTGTAAAATACTGTAGTACATTATTTTGATCTATCTCGTAGGGTTCAGGCAACCTTTGCAGTGTGAGCGCAAAAAATGTGTTTATTTACGACCTCACATTAGAAACCTCCAAAATTACCAGTGTTTTTCTACTATATTATGCATGTATTATACATATAAACCTTCCTCTTGAATTATATTATCTATTGAAAAAACCGCATCAAAATCCATTGCGTAGTTTTAAAGATGTTAGCAAATATAGGGACAGACAGACAGTGGGAAGCGACTTTGTTTTATACTATGTATTGATATTGATGTATTATGCCACCTTAAATGGTTTTAAAATACCTATTTAATGTGACACTCCACACGATGGGATACTCAAAAAAAAATGTGTATGACAGGATATTTAGTTTTTAGGGTTCCGGACCAAAATGGTAAAAAGGAACCCTTATAGAATCACTCTGTCTGTCTGTCTGTCTGTCTGTCACACATGGATATCTCGAGAACTACTGATGCTATCGTCTTGAAATTTAAAATGGTAAAAGACATTGCTTTTTTACTAATAGCAGATATAAAAATGTTAAAAAATATTCTTATTTTGATTGCAGGGGGGCGGATAGGGGATCACAAAAATTTTAAGTGAAGTTAATAGGTGATGTGGGATATCATATGAAAGGTATTCATTTGCACATCAACAAACAGTTTTTAGTTTTTCTTTAAGTCATATAGTTTTTGAGTTATTTACAAAAATGTCGAAAAAACGACCGTTCCCCCCCCCCCCCTTATCTCCGAAGTTTGCAAAGATAAACCCGTGATTTTTTATAGATAATAGAAGTGTATGTAAACTTTATAGGAAAATTGTAGCGAACTCTTTAATTTGCATAGTTTTTTAGACAAGGGGGGTTGAAGGGGCGTTTTCAAAAATTTTGTAAAGTAAATAGGTGATGTGGGGTATCATATGAAAGGTATTCATTTGCACATTAATAAACAGTTTGTATTTTTCCTTTAAATTGTATAGTTTTTGAGTTATGTACAAAAATATTGAAAAAAATAGCGTTCCCCCCCCTTATCTCCGAAGTTTGCGGAGATAAACCTCTGAAACTTTTATTGCTATTAGAAGTGTATGTAAAGATTAGAGGAAATTTATTACAATCTCTCTACATAGCATACTTTTTTAGAAATCATCGAAAGTGTAAAAAATCTACATAAGTTCCGCTATCAGACAAGAGATGGCGCTGTCAAGGTTCTCCAACAAATATAAAACCGCCTTTGTCATATATTATTGTATGATGGCACGGAACCCTCGGTGCGCGAGTCCGACTCGCTCTTGCCCGGTTTTATTTATTTACCGTTATCTCGCTGTCAAAATTACAGATTTCTAGGACTAGTCTTTTCGTAAAGCCGAAGGCAGACATAGTGAAACTATAAGTGTTCCTAAGGGCGTACACATGAACGCTCTACGCACCACTACACTCAGGAGTAATTAAGACTTAAAATGTAACTTAATTATTATATTAGAGTACAAGGTAGTCGACTACTAAATGCGAAACCAGGAGGATGAGGAGCTACCAGTGCTGAATTTCACTGCGCTGCCGAGACTGGCCCACGGAGGCCTTAGTGTGGAAACCTACGACGACTTTTCGTTGAAGTGGCTAATCTCGGTCTCTAGCCAGGCTCAGAAGGTTTTGCGGTAGTGGCCAAGCATCTGCTGAAGCAATTCGGGGTTGTCTTTACTTCAACAAACATTTGCATATTAAAAAATGGCCCATCTTCGCCCACCGGGTAGTCGTAAACAAAAAACACGACGAATAACGTCGTGGTCTTCGGAATCCCGGTGGAAGAACTAGAGAGCTTAAAAAGCCGCGGATGTAGACTGGCGTACAATATGGCGACAGTCTACGTAGACATGCGCAAGCCAAGAGCTGGGGACGAGAAAACCCCCATCGTAGCGCCTGCGTCAGTGGCTCCTTGCCACAACAGCAGCGGCGTACCAGAGGCTGGTTTGTGCAACAACACCGCCACGTAGATAGGAGAGGGGGAGTTCTCTCAGGATGAAATGATTTCAGGATTTAGAAGGGTATATATATATTGACGAGCTCTGTGGCGCAGCGGGCGAAGGTCCGCCTGCGACGCAAGGGGTTGCGGGTTCGATTCCCGCCTCGGGACAAATGTCTGTACGATCTGCAGATATTTGTTCAGGGTGTTCTGGGTGTTTTTCTATATATAATAAAAATATCTATCTATGTAGTATAATGTATTTAGTATATCAGTCATCTAGTACCCATAACACAAGCTCTGCTTAGCTTGGGGCTAGATGATGCTGTGTGATTTGTCCAGCATTATTTATTTTATTTATTTATTATTTATTATATATATACTACGCAACCCTAAACACGAAACTTACAACTTAACGTTCAACAAAGAAGCGATAAAATAAATGCCATTCTATTATAGAGATGAAATACGACATTAGATAACAGAATAGGGTTCAATAGATAGATATTTTGACAGGGTTACCATCGATCACAGACCAGTGGGTGACTATTTCACAACGAATACGAGGTAAGCGCGACGCGATGGTATCAAATTGCTTGTGAAGTTGAAGGTATCGGTAGTCTTGACATTTATTGAACGGTTTTAAAAAGAGGATTTGATACAAGTATTGTGTCACTGAAACAAAAAAAATCCTCTTAATAACACACTCTCTCTCTTAGTTCCACACAAGCAACAGCCATAACAAAGAAGAATAAGATGTTTCATACATAACATTTTATTTCCTCTAGAATCCTTTTTATTTCCTCTAGAATCCTGGCGACACCTAATAAACAAATTATCATTGAATAACAATTCTGTAAACTTAATCCTAGTTAATACTAGACAGTGCAAAAAAACGTATTGTTATCGGGTTGGGGATTCAGAATTTAATAACGTAGTCGGGAATGTTCTAGGAACAGAAGCACCTAGTTTCGCAAACAAAAGCTTTCGAGAACCTTCCTTTGGTTGCGTTCGAAACGATGCATTCTCAGAAAATTAAGAAGTTTTCTGTTAGCTTTGGAAGCAAAAGAATTTATACACATATGTACATCCAATGCATGCTATCGAACTACATGCATTCACCTTATACATCTTTCTGTTCAGCTTTCGGCGAGATAACGATTTATTATCTGTTGTTTTTAAACTACGATTATAACTAAAATACTATTACAATTAGCCGTAAGTGTCCCACTGCTGGGCAAAGGCCTCCCCCACATCTCTCCATGCTTCTCGATCTGCTGTCAATTCGACCCATGCGCTGCTATATTGGTCGAACTCGTCCCACCATCGCTTCTTCGGTCTGCCGCGGCGTCTTACCGTGTCGGGGTTCCACTGAGCGATGGTCTTAGCCCACAGTTCTTCGGGCATGCGGCAAACATGACCAGCCCAGCTCCATTTCAGTTTCGCAACTTTCTTAGCTACGTCGACAATTTGAGTCTTGGAGCGCAGTGCTGTATTACGAACACAGCCTGTTCGTTTTACTACGAGTATACTGCGCTCCATTGCCCGCTGGCAAACCTCGAGCTTGGACTTTTGTTTGTTGGTAATCGACCAAGTCTGCGTGCCGTGAGTTAGTATGGGGAGGACACACATGTCCATAGGCTTTCTTTTCTAGGAAGGAGGAAACTATTTTGGCATTAAAATCTCCTAATATAGGCATGCCAAGCGTGTGAGTAACCCGCCTGCAGGCGGGTTGGCGAGCGCAGTACGGGATGTTGATACACGGAAAGACATTGCTGCCCATCTTCCGGAGGAATCCCTTAGCAGGCTCTTACTGTATCCACGGGCATGACAAGGAGGGGTAACATTCTGCAGCCGGCACCCCACGGCTACTTTAAACTTACGTACGATTAAAACGTAAAACTTACAAACTCTTTTAACATCCAACTCTACCAACAACTTATTGTTATCCAACAATCATATAAGGTTTCCATCCGGAAACCATATCGATTATATGGTTTCCATAATACACGCTGTGCTGTTGCTGTGCTGGTACTGTGTTGGTAGTGTCCAGCAGTTTTTCAACCACCAAGATTATGTCCTGCGCATCGGACTGTTCTCTGCATAAAGGATTCTCGAGACTTACAAGTCCTGTGGCGATGGATTGAGATTGAGAGGTTCGGCTTTGCAAGCCGGACTTTGTCCAAGATCTGCACACAGGCGGCAAGGGGAGAGTGGTCGTTTTCGTGCTACATTGGAACAACAGCGTGAATTGGGCAGCACCCCGTGCGACGTGCTTTCCACACGTTAATATCCCGTTGACGAAATTTTCTGGGCGAGACAACTTTGTCAACGGGGCATTAACGTATTTCAGTTTCGAAACACTAGTGAGTAACACTATTCATTGTAATGTTAAACGGGCTTTCTACTCACGTTAATTATACGTCGAAAATAGGTTTCCAACGTGTTCAGTTCCTCCCAGGGGAACTTTCATCAGGGAATGGAGTCTTACGCGGCGCCTTCTCCTTCCCTCTCGCGCGCTCGCGCTGCATATTAACGGTATGGGGTATTAAAGTGCCCAAAGTGCTCTCGTACCGTCTCGAATCGTCCTAAGATTGGATACTCGAGTCACCTCAGAGCACATGAAAGGGTAGAAAACTAAAACTCTTCTTTCATTACAATGAGCGTTCACCTCTGACTTTGCAAATCACAATTCATGATGAATCACTACTTAATTAATCTAGATTTATCACAATGAGACAATAACGAAGCCTGCCAGTGTCACACCAGTGACATCATAGTCTGAGTGTGAGTTAAGCGACTATTATCATTAATTAGGCCAGATTATACGATATTTAGCCAATTTTCGATTCAATTTTACACGATCAAATATCCTTTGGTTTCATATTTGATCTTTTGTGTTGTATGTCATCATCATCATCATCATATCAGCCGTAGGACGTCCACTGCTCGACAAAGGCCTCCCTTATTGATCTCCAGGTACTGCGGTTGGAAGCGGCCTGCATCCAACGCCGACCTGCGATTAGGTAGTTTTAGATGTGGAAGGCCATAAACAAGTGATTCGTTTTTTTTATCGTTTATGAGGGCACCAACAGTATACAACAGACGTAAAATTAACAAAGATTATATAATATGGATACACCATAAAGATAAACATTCAGTAAACTTTTGTTATTTTTATTTGTTTGCTCATAGTTACATTATTATTTTTTAACATTTTTAACATCACACCCATTAGTAAAGATAAAAACAAAATTATTTATAAAATAGGAATTCCTAATTTTTCCCTTTCTAAACTACTTGTGTTCAAGTTTCAAGCTCAAGTTTTCGGGTTAGTACACACATTATAATATACCTTGTATACTATTATAATATAACTCAATATATTTACAATGTTCGCTTGTTTTTGCACCCAGGTCTGATGATCGGATTCATGATAAATCGAGGGAAATATTCAAATAAAATAGGCGTTCGATATAGCGATGTGGGTGGTTTTCAGCAACAAGTCAAGAATTTTATCATATTATGTATAAAGTTAGTTTTATTTTGAAAATTATTTATAAAAAAATATTTAAATCTGTATTTTCGGAATTTTATTAAAATGTATAGCATATAGTTATAAAATTCTGTGTATGTGTTATTGTGATAAGGCCTTTGCATCAATTATAGATGATTTATACAGCGTCAGCAACTGATAATCATGCTGTATGGGACGCTGCAGTGCCTGGAGCATTGTTAGATGGATTGGGCTTACCCAGCACCTACACCATCCTATCAGCTTAGTCAGCAGCTATTAGTCAGAGGAAATAACAGGTCAATACGTCTGAAGCTAACTAAGCTGCGTTCACCGTTAAAGCGCGTGTTAAGAGTGCACATACATTTTTCAAGAAATAAAAATCCATTGGTGCACGGCCGGTATAAAACCCACGGATTGAAAGTCGGGGGTATATACCACTAGGCCAACACGGCTTACATGTGTTATTTTAAGTATAAATGGCTGCCAATATAATCAATAAATGCCGTACTGCGCTCGCCAACCCGCCTGCCAAGTATGGCAACTACCTCTCATGGAGATTCATGAGGGAGGCCTGTGTTCAGTAGTGGACGTTTTACGGCTGAAATGATGATGATGAATAACTGGCCTAGGCTACACTTCATCATATATCATCATATCAGCCGTAGGACGTCTACTGTCGGACAAAGGCCTCCTTCATTGATCTCCAAGTACTGCACTTATCCAGCATTATTTACTCAATTCATTTTTGTATACTTACTAAATTAATGTAGGTACGGTAATTTAATCAGATTTACCTGATGTGGGTTAATCTGATTAAATTACCCTACTATTCTTATTCGTACTACTTAAACAATCAGCATACACTACATCTACTCTCGCAGCAACACCAACAAAACTACTCGAAACATGAGCAGAACTAAGTGAATTACACCATTTATTGGATTTACCTAAGGTGCTGGGAAGATCAAAGTTTTATCGGAGCAGAGAATGGACCCAAGTTTGAGATTGAGTTTCCTATAAGTTATAGTGAGATAAGAGTGTGTGTTCTAAACGAATTCACTTAGCTGTTCTCTTGAACATTTCACATAGATCTTCTTCTTATTAAGCCGACCGTCCACCGCCAGCTAAACTGAATGAAAACTAAGCTCAATGAACTAAGTTAAGCGAAACTAGGAAATAATAATAAAGTAAAAAGTAAGGCCTTAGCATCTATTATAGATGATTTATACAGCGTCAGCAACTGGTAATTATGCTGTACGGGACACTGCAGTGCCTGGGACATTGTTAGATGGATTAGGTTTGCCCAGCACCTATACCATCCTCTCAGCTTAGTCAACTAATAGTCAGAGGAAAGAACAGGTCGATACGTATGAAGCTAACTAAGCCGCGGGTTTCCTCACGATGTTTCCTTCACCGTTTCACCGAAATAATAATACGTCCACCAAAAAATAAGCTAACACTACATTAGTAATGACCAGTTTGTGCTAGAACGTTGAGTTAATCGGACGTGATGGAAGAAGAGACGAGCTATAATGAGAGTTCAGAGGAAGATTACAATCGTCTTAGGAAATAAAGATTGATTATTGCTTATTTCATAAAGAAAAAACGTAAACACAGATACTGGATAAGCAAACACATTCAATCCTGGAAAACAAGTAGCGAATTTAACACTTTGTTTAACGAACTAGACAATAAAAATTTTAAGATGTATTATCGTGTATCTAGAGAACAGTTTGATGAGTTAATTACAATGCCAAGAATATCGCTAAGATTGATACTAACTATCGAAAAGCTATATCGCCAGAAGAATGATTGGCTATTTGTTTGAGGTAAGTGTATAAACATTTAAATGAAACAGATTAAGTTACATATACTTAGGTATATTTATTGAAAAGTAGGTTGTACAAAGAAATCAATTCGAAGTAGTATTATTTTGAGTACGTGGAGTGCCTTCGATGTCTGGAGTATCGTGGAAGTATAGAGTATCTTGGCTGTCGAAGTGTCTTGAGAGTGTGGTGTAGATTGAGCAGAAGATATCGAATATCTATAGGGGAACTGACTTTCATATAAGTAATTGTCGTACTTATCTTCTGCCTTATTTATTATGGTAAAGACTTTCCTTTTAACGTCCCTTTGCAACCAGTCCGGAAAATTCAAGGCTTTTCACTCATACTCTCAAAAACAGTTTTAAAGTATGTCTTCTTGATTCTCTTTCAGCTCTCTCTTTCTCCTTTATCACACGCCAGCGCTTTTCATAATCTGCATCAATGCCTTTCAGCATATCAACTAAAGATTCATCGTTACTCTTTCTCTTCCTTTGCCTTTGTTCAGACGATAAGCTGTGTGATGTAGATGGTATAGATTCATCAGTGTTAGAAACATGTTCAGATTGTTCAGTAACTTCCAGCGTCTCAGTGTATGAAACACCTCCTGTCGTGTTAGTCGTAATATCCTGGCCTTCATTTGCATTACCAGCTTCCATTGAACTGTTTGTTGTATTATCTTGGCTTTTATTTACGTTGCCACCTCTAGGGCGGTTTTTTATATAAGGCAATACAAATTCAAGTAGACTGGCATATTTACAAACGTTTGTTAGTGGTTCAGCTTGGCCAGTTTTAGAGGTTTTCATTATTTTTATTGATTCTCGATGCCCATCCAGTAATTTCTGCCATTAGTTTTTTGCCGTTTTAACTGTTCTAACTCTTTCACGATTGGAAGTGAGAAATCGCTTCTCAGAGTGTCTTCTACAAACAGACTGCTTTCGAAGATCTTGGATGCTCAGGCTTCGAAGCCTATCACAGTGCAACCAAGTTTGGAGTCCCACTCTTTGGAAACATTAGATAGATAGATAGATAGATGTAAGTGTAAGTGGTTGTCCTTTCGCTAACTAGCACAGCTCACAACACAACACATCGACGTAATGAAATTCAGGGTAATACTGCAGCTTCAGAAATTGAGAGAAGTTACAGAAATTACTCAAGAAACTTTACTCTATCAACTCGAATACTGCAGTAGCGGCCACTGACCGGTATTTATTTTCCAAGTTTTGTTTTGACATTGGCTAATAATCGTTCAATCGTTTATAAATTGTAAAACATGGCGGATTGCTAGCCCAGGTGTGATATTTAAGTATGAAGGAAGGGATGAAAAGGAAGTGGCACAGAATAAAACTTAGTCGTTATACTTGTCATCTGGTATAAGGCCAGATTTTCGCGTCATTGTGTATGGAGGCGGCCCTTTTGTACTCAGGTACAATTATTTCAAAGCGATTACATTATAGTAAGAATAATGCCGTGCGTAATGGTTTTATTCTTACTTGAGTCACGCTTTAATTCCTCATGTTTTACATAAGCAGGAAAGTCTCGTGTACAAGAGAAAATATAGCGAGCACCTAACGTGTCAATCCAATAAAAAATTCACAAGATGGCGGGCGCGGCGTCACTTTGCATTAACTTTTCACAGCAAAGTTGCTCCTGGCAATTTATATTCGTTTTTTACAGGTATTCGCTATTTTTGGAAGGTGTTTGATAATCGCTTTATTCGTTTAGAGGATAATTTGAAGAGGAAAATGTTGGTGTCATACTTAGATCAAAAGTTGGAAGGAGGAAAATTTATAAAAATATTTGTTGTTATTTTGGTCGAAAAAACTTGAATGGAGTTTTAGCATTATACAGCTGTCTCTTCTTCATGTCTTCCGTAAGTACATATATCGACTTCAAAAAATGAAATATTCAAATCAAACAATAAAATATTTACTTACCTACGCCAAATTATTAGGTTAAAGTTTAATGAGGACTAAATGTATATTTAACCGAAAATACACACGCTAACATAATTATTTAGTTAATGTTTATTGAAGACTAACTGTATTATTATTTCGCTTAAACATTATTCTTCGAAAGGGTCTGTAGTTTGCTTATACTGTAACGGCTGAAAACATAAGAGAGCTATTACAATAACCCTACAAAGACTGTCGTTACCGTTATCATGATAAGTCATACAAGATATGATAAGTCATACAAAGACTGTATAAGACTTTATATTTACCCCTTTTAATATTAGTTTAATGGTTGTTCGAGACTTATCTATTTATTTTGAGCCACTCTCATGGACACATGAAAACTGAGGGCAAACGTAGGTATAAATCCATTAATTAATCCGCAGATAAGTTGTTGTATTAATTTTGTAACTTGAATAAAATATCCATGTTACTTCATATTAAATAGCGGGAATGTTCACGTACTTACTTGTTATTGTTGGTGGAGGCACCAACCGTTTCGACCCTTATCAAGGGTATCCAAGTAACTTGTTTATTCTCTTCGGATATACCTTTGTCTTTATTGACCTGCTTTTATTAGCTTCACCTGTATCTATGTAACTTGTATTTACTGTTATGGAGTCTTCGAGCGTTGTTTAACCACGTTTAACCCCCTTAAAATCATCAGATTTAAATGTAACTTTTAATACTCATTAATGACCGATGACAGTTCAATAATTCAGCGTGTTTTTTTTTAACTATTAATGGTAGACAATGACACCAGATATGATTTCGTACTTTGGTGGAAGACAGATATATTAATAGCATCACCTCCTCATCTTGACAGGCATGTGAATGTCTATATTACAGCATAATTAACCATCAATAGTCTCAGTTTGTTTATATTACATAATAGATTTAAAAAAGATACATTTTATACCTAATTAATTTAAAAGTCTAATTCATTTCCAACCAGCAAATGTCATAACTTATAAATTATTTAAAAGGAAATAAAAAAATATTTAGTTTTAATTCCGCTTATGCAGCATAAGCATAAGCGGAATTAAAACTAAATATTTTTTTTTATTGCATTTTATTGTCATGGATTTCCGCAAAGTAACACCTGATTCCATTAATTATATAAATACTTTTTAATGTACCTATAACCACACTATTTCTTTCACGCAAATGAATAATTAAGATTTCTTATTACCGAACTTGACATATTTCTTTCTTTATTTTTTATTTATTAATTGACATTTGTTGTGCTTGTCATTGTAATTTTACCAATATTCCATGGAACCTTCTTGTTGACATGCTTTTTTAAATTATTATTGGCATGTGTGCGTTATTATTTTGTAATTTGTGGTATTGTTACCAACGTAAACCTACGTAAAAAACCATTTGTGACATATGTATACAATGTTCATTATCAATAAATTACTATTATGACTATTAAGAATTTTACCTATGTATATATATCTACTTTTATTATGTTCATAAATTTTAACCGTGTTTTTACTGTGCGTGCGTTATTTTTGCGTGTAACCCTTCGTCTGTGACACTCGTTTTGCGCGAATTGCCGCATCTGTGTCACATTCTTTTACATTGTTTTTTTTAGCGCGATTCATCGGCGCCTTGGACCAGGATTACGATATCTCTAAAGTTTTGTATGGGAGATTTATAAAAACTATATATCTATAATATCATTGGAATCTTTAGAATTTAGACATTTATTTAGACATTTATTTATTAAGAAAGATAGTAGCTTACAGTAATAAAACCAAATGGCTTACTATCTACACACATTACACATAACTTAGAACCAAAAACAAATTTAAATAAAGCTTAAAGTAAATAAAATTAAATCAAAACGCTTACCCACCATCTACACAAATTACACAGAACTTAAAAACAATAACAAATTTAAATAAATAGAATTAAAACTGTCAAGGAATATGTCGACATGCTGGAACTCAGACAAAAACTTATTGAATAATGCGAAGGTCCGCAGTGTTGGTGCGTGGTTGGCATGCTGTGTACGCCCTGGAAAATAACTAAACACCCTATGCTGTCTTCGACCACTTCTAATGTAGTTGTCCGGCACATATGTATGTATATACCCATATCACTAAGTAAGGTTGGATTGTTCACTTTATTGCGCAAAATTAGGCAATAGTGCATAGCCAATTGTAGTTTGCGCCTCAGCTAGAATATAAGCTAACAAAAAAACATAGCTCAGTGCCATTGTGCCTTGAAATAAATTAGAGGTTCCAACGGAAGATTAACGTTCCTTGTCAAGTACAAGACAAAAAAATATGGGTTTTTTGAAACACCTAACGTTCATTCTGTTTTAATATTCGTTTGAATTTAGTGTCTAGTCACAAATAAATGTTTTTTTTTAATATATTTTTGTCTTTCTAATAGTTATATTTTCTATTGTATGTAAATACAGGGTGTATATGTATATGTGAACTAAGCCGAAAGGGGGTGATTCTGACCATCCCAAGGTGATTTTCATTTGAGAAAAGATCACAAAAGTTTTAACTTTAACAGCTGATTATAAGATAAAATCAACCAAAACTCCAGCTGATTCTTGACAGGGTCATTGACCTGCGCAAAGAGTTGCCGTACAGGTACAAATAAAAATACCTACCACAAATACGATAATAATGTGAAAATGATTATGGTAATAATCGGATTTTAATTTTGCTATTTATTTTAATAAAAATAAACCTAGTAAAATTATAAATAAAAATATTGAAAAAAAAATATGTAAAAAAAACTTGATTTTTCCTTCCAAAACTACTTGTTTTCTCGGGCTGAAACGGTTAGTACACATAATATAATACACTCTGTATTGGCAAAATTATCCACCGATTTCGCTCAGATGTATCTCGATCTTACGATTAGTGGCATTAAATATACAAGGAGTATTAAAATAAACTAAAAAAATGCTTATTAAAACCCTACTAAATCGAGCAGAAAGTACTTGCCTAATACTGATCAGTAGTATCAGATACAACGAGGCAGCTGAAATAAACGAACTGAGCCTGATTATCTCTGTTTTCTTTGTTCTCAGGGCGCGAAACAACAAGATGACGTCAGACAACGCACTCAATGCACAGAGGTAAATAAAATTGCCGTGGGGTGCCGGCAGTAGAATGTTACCCCTCCTCTCATGCCCGTAGATGCAGTAAGAGCCTGCTAAGGGATACCCCCGGAAGATGGGCAGCAGCGTCTTTCCGTGTATCAACATCCCGTACTGCGCTCGCCAACCTGCCTGCCAAGCGTGGTGAGTATGGCAACTACCCCTCATGGGGATCCATGAGGGAGGCTGTGTTCAGTGGTGGACGCTTACAGCATAAATAATGATGACAATGTTATTAATAGTTTTTTTTTCTATTGATTGCGTCGGGTGCCCATTCTGTCTCCGGAAAACGATTGTCCGAAAATCACAATCAATAACATGTGTCTCCGAAACTTCACCATCCATAATAATATGGTCCCATAAATATCATTTGCAATAAGATATTGTTCATCCTAATACTCCTTACGTATACAATTATTTTACCTGATATATAATTTCCATAATTTTCATCGTTATAAACTTGTGTCATAATAATAACGAAACATAAAACTTATATATACCGAATATTTTCAAAAGATTATAAAACCTTCCAGTGGCAGAATCGAGACGGAAGGACAATAGGTTATTAGGTTTTTTTTAACACTCTGGTAACGGTAAAACTTTTGCGAACCTGCGCTTATTATAGACTAGCCGCACTCCGCGGTTTCGCCCGCGTAGTTCCCTTTCCGTATAAATACGGGGATAAAATATAGCCTATGTTTCTCAAGGATAATAGTAGCAATCGAAGTCGATGCAGTGAGTGCCTGCTAAGGGATACCTCCGGAAGATGGGCAGCAGCGTTTTTATGTTATCAACATCCCGTACTGCGCTCGCCAACACTCGGCCATGAGGTAGGCCTTGTCCAGCAGTGGACGTCCTGCGTCTGAGATGATGATGATGATGATGATTACACACTCGAGGTGTATTTTTGGGTTGTATAATACATACGGCTCATCTGTTTACGACTCACGTCCCACGAGTATCAATCTCCCAGCCACGCGTACCAAATGTGAATTAGTGGAATTAGTGGCTTATTTAGTATCCGTTGCGGGTTCCGCGAGCAATTAGTACTTGTGTTGTGAGGGCGTTGTGTTGTGTTTGCCGTAGGCGTAGATGTGTTAAATGTTTTTAGCCGACGCAAAAAAAGAAGGAGGTTCGTAATACGTCTGTATTTTATTTATCTTCGTTAGGGTCATTCGTCATCTCGCGGATTTGAAACACGCTGGAATACGCCAGTTGGCACCTTCTGATTTTACCTATTTTTATTGTCGTCAACTCGCGTGATCGTAAATATCTGACGTATTATTGTACAGTAGATGAGTTCGAATAGATACACTTTCAAGACTCTGATGACTGGATCCATGAGGAATAGAATAGTTGTAAGCTGTGGGGTGCCGGCAGTAGAGTGTTGCCCCTCCTCTCATGCCTGTGGATGCAGTGATAATCTGCCAAGGGATACTTCCGGAAGATAGGCAGCAACGACTTCTCTTATGTGAACATACCGTACTGCGCTCGCTAACCCGCCTGCCAAGCGTGATGAGTATGGCAACAATTCCTGATCCGTACTTGAGGGAGGCCATATGTCTAGCAGAGGATGTACTACGGCTGAAATGATGAGATGATGATGATGAATAGTGTCTACTGGAGTCCCTCAAGAGTCGCGGTTGGGTTTTTTGTTTCAATTTATAATGTTTGCTCGTTTTAACACCCAGTTCTGATGATGGGATTCGTGATAAATCGAGGGAAATACTTAGAAGTATGTAAAAGGCGTACATAAAATACGATATAAAAATTTTGTTTAATCAGGATATCATCATCATCATTTCAGCCGTAAAACGTCCACTACTGAAAACAGCCTCTCTCATGGATCTCCATGAGGGGTAGTTGCCATACTCACCACGCTTGGCAGGTGGGTTGGCGAGCGCAGTATGGGATGTCGATACTCGAAAAGACGCTGCTGCCCATCTTCCGGAGGTATCCCTTAGCAGGCTCTTAATGCATCCACGGGCGTGAAAGGAGGGGTAACATTCTTCTGCCGGCACCCCACCGCTATGCTTCAGGATATACTTTTATATTATTTTTATTGTAATATCTGTGTGTATTTTTGAAATAGATAAATGAAATCTGAAACCGGGTTCCGTACCTCAAAAGGTAAAAAACGGAACCTTATAGGATCACTTTGTTGTCCGTCTGTCTGTCGGTCTATCTAGACCCTTTACCTCGAGAACGTGTAGAGGTATCGATTTGAAAATTAAACAATGTACTCGAATCTACAATCTCTTTAAGCTGTGAAAAAATCAATATTCTAAGTTAACCTGAGAAAAAGATACAGCCGTTCATGCCGTAAAAACGCATGTGTAGACATTCTCAAAGGAATCAAAATTCATAGGGTAGTTCCCGTAGAACTATGAGATTTGGCAAGGTATATCGTCTTATACTGAAGATACAGAGAAAAATCCAAAAACTATACATTTGCATAGTAATCATTAAAAAAAATGTCCCTAAAATAGTACGAAATCAACAAACGTGCATTTTTAAAACTTAATATATATAATTATGTTCCTACATACCTACGGAACCCTCGGTGTGTGCAGCTCGCACTTGTCCGGTTTATTTTTATTGAGAAATTAAAGAATTCTTGGACCCACAAATTATTTGTGTTATGGTGGCAGAATGCCGGTTAAAGGATATCTAACCACCTTCTCATTACACAGGGTGTTCAAGAAGGCGTCGCCCAACAACAAACTGACGCTGTACCTGGCGTCTCGTGACCTGGTGGTGGAGAATGGCAGCATCGACAAGATACAAGGCGTTCTGCACGTGGAGGCGGATTATTTGGAGAAGAAGAACCTGTACGGACAGGTCACATTGACCTTCAGGTGAGAATTATTGACCTTCAGGTGAGAATTATTGACCTTCAGGTGAGAATTATTGACCTTCAGGTGAGAATTATCGACCTTCAGGTGAGAATTATCGACCTTCAGGTGAGAATTATTGACCTTCAGGTGAGAATTATTGACCTTCAGGTGAGAATTATTGACCTTCAGGTGAGAATTTCGATATTTTAATCAACACAGCCGTACATAGGCCTCCCTCATGGACTCGGAGGATAAAACAAATGCAAATACAAAATAAATTGTTGTAGGTTATCTTATAGGTAAAATTTAATAAAAGGAGTGATCCCAACTCAGCAAATCATGCAGGTTACGAGCTGACCTGCGCTGGTTCCGTTGAGCCCTTCGCCAGTTTAATGTTCTTTGTTTTTAGACACTTTTGTTCTGTAGTAATTTATTAATGTCATGTTGACAAGTTAATAAAATAAAACATTTCAAGCTACCTCCGTCACTTTACCTAAAAATTAGGTAACTCGGAGGTTACCTATTTTTTTTGTAATGTGTTCCCTCAGATTTGCAATCTACACATCATGCTCTTTCATTTGATACCACACTTGGGTATAATTGAAAACATTCGATTGTTCACCCCTACTTTCAACCCCCGTATACCCCGACTGGAACAAACTACCATCGTCTGTGTTTCCAACCTCTTATGACCCGATTACGTTTAAGAAAGGAGTTAAAAGGCATTTTCTAGGGAAGCTCGCTCCATCGTCGATCTCATTCTTGCGATAGCAAGGATGAAATCAAGAGCTAACCTATCTAACGTAAAAAAAACTCATGAATGGCTTGACCTATTCTACCTATATCTATATAACTTTCAGTTTGGCATTTAACACATCATTTCCTTTCATTTGATACCAAACTTGGGTATATTTGGAAACATTAGATTATTCATCCCCTCTTTCACCCCCCATATCTTGTAAACTTCTTAACTGATTTCGATAAAACCTATTTAAGAACCACCGCCGGAAAACCTGCTTTAAAATAAAAAAAACTACATGCAAAACGGTTCATTCGTTTAAGAGCTACAGACGTATTGACCTGTTCTTTCCTCTGACTAATAGCCGACTAAGCTGGGAGGATGGTATAGGTGCTGGGCAAGCTTAATCCATCTAACAATGTCCCAGTAACTGCAGCGTCCCGTACAGCATGATTACCAGTTGCTGACGCTGTATAAATCATATACGAGCAGATGCAAAGGCCTTACTTTTGTTGAGTGGGAGAGGAGTGAGTGAAACTTGACAGTTTGATTACCTAAACTCTTGCATTTGTATTTCTATTCTGCGAATGTTTCATTGTGCAAATGTCACCCAGGGCACGTGCCCCAGTACTTAGAATTCGTATTTGTCATCATCATCATTTCAGCCATAAAACGTCCACTGATGAACACAGGCCTCCCTCATGGATCTCCATGAGGGGTAGTTGCCATTCTCACCACGCTTGGCAGGCGGGTTGGTGAGCGCAGTATGGGATGTTGATACACGGATAGACGCTGCTGCCCATCTTCCGGAGGTGTTCCTTAGCAGGCTCTTACTGCATCCACGGGTAGGAGAGGAGGGGTAACATTCTACTGCCGGCACCCCACGGCAATTCGTATTTGTATTTGCTTAGAAATACTTAAACATACATATCATATCAGTATCAAACGAGAAATAACAAACACCCAATTTTTACTGAAAATACCGAAATCGCTTTATTATGTATGCTGATTATGATTACATTTGAGTTTCCCTCGATTTATTATGGATTCCATCATCAGAACTGGGTTTCATTTTCAGCCGTAGAACGTCCACTACTGAACATAGGCCTCCCCCATGGATCTCCATGAGTAGTTGCCATACTTACCACTTTTGGCAGGCGGTTGGCGAGCGCAGTAAGGTATGTTGATACACGGAAAGACGCTGCTGCTCATCTTCACAACATATTGTACATTGAAATGCTAATCTTTTTAGGGCTTAGCGTGCATTTGTCAGTGGATGCATCATGGAGATCCATGAGGGAGGCTTGTATTCAGTAGTGGACGTTTTACGGCTGAAATCGTGATGAAAATTACTATGTGTGTAATAATGTTTTTTTTATAAACTAGGGAACCGTAATTTCACCATTTGGCACAACCTATCAAAACTTTTATACTAGTAACTTTTTTATACCATAATGTATAAAGTAATAAAAAATCACATAAAAGAACGTGCACAAAGGCGAGCTTAACCCTAAAGAGAGTTCTATTACAGCAAACCTTTGAGGCTAGTGAAAGATGATTCTTCGTTTTAACTTCGTTAGTTCTGAAGCTTTTCCATTTGAGTTTTTAAATTAGGTGAGCACAATTTCCAGTCCGCTTTTTATTTATATTTTAAAATAAAATGTAAATAAAAAGCGGACCTCCGGAATTCTTTTAGCAATCTCCATCCCTTTCAAATCACTTTGATTCTCAAATCATTCTAGCTAAACTCCATACAAATTATAAGAATCAGAAGTTAGAATTAAGCGTTATCGCCCTCAATTGACGGTATCACTTTCACCAACAATATCCATATTCCGTAGATTGCCGGCAGTAAAATGTTGCCTCTCATCTCTTGTTCATGGCTGCAGTAAGAATCTGCCAAGGGATATCTCCGGTAGATGGGCATCATTGTCTTTTCGTGTATCAACATGCCGTACTGCGCTCGCTAACCCGCCTGAAAGTATGGCTAGTATTGCTACAGACCCTCAAGATTTTAGAGATCCATAAGGTCAACAGCCATATATAGCTGAGATGATCATAATAATCCATAAAATAGCGTAATACCTAGCACCTACTTAAAATCGACAAAAGATACCTTGGATTTAATAATTCTTTAATTTGTCAACAAAAAAAACCGACTTCAATGAGATAAATTGTATTGCTTTAAAATACTTAATGAAATTAAAACATATAATAGCTTTCTTATGGATCCATTGTCAGAACTAGACCAAATTGAAATGGGATAACATAGGAAGCGCACTCTTTCGAAAAAAAAATAAACTCGGTTCTGAATCGACGGAGAAATCGGTGAACATTCATAAAAAAAAATATACAATCGAAAATAGAACCTCCTCCTTTTTTGAAGTCAGTTAAAAAACATTGAGATCCCTAGACAAATTTAAACAGCAGATAAAATATAAATCGTTCCCCAGACACGAGTGATCTAAAACCGAAAGGGCTTACAAACCATCGTAATCACAATACGTTTACACACCATTTAAGTTTTATTTGCGGGCAGTAAAATGTAAGAGTATTTTAGGCAAATTGACGTGTTCAATTGTAAGGGCTGTAGGTGATTATTTGCACTCGCGTATTTAAGGGTTAGTTAAGTGCTAGAAGATCCCACAGGGATTGTTATTGAGTTTTATATCTGTCGGTGTATGACCTAGGTAATAAAACTTCAAACATGTCTATCAAGGCTATCTGCGTGTAGACCATGAGTGGTCACTGTAAGATCGCCTGCCGTTACTACAGTAGTAATATAAGTACGTTACTATGACATCTGGCAGATTTGTAACTCATGGTATCAAATTCTATGCAAATGAAGCCCAAACTACAGTAGCTGTAGTATAGTTTACTGCGTATTTTAGTGCCAAACTATCCGCTAGAGGCGCTGAACATGTTATCATATTTTTTTTATTACAGTCGCTAGCGAATATAGATTGTGAAAACTCATGGTAGACCTACTGCTATCCTAAGGTGTGACTGTAGGATTATTATTTTATTATTATTCCACTTCATTTCATTGTTGATTCGTAAAAATATAGTTTTTACTGCAGAGATTTTTTTTAAATATATTTCATCAAAACGGTAAATTATCAACCATGAAGCAAGGCTCAATGGGTCAGTGAATAGGACGGCAGGAAGAGGAAACTCCTTACTATTACGTGCCGAGTCCAGGAGTACCTACTGCCTTTTGGATCTGACTTGCTGATTACCGATTATCGAGAGACTTTAATCGTTACTATCTTCAGCGACAACAACGATTAAAAGCTGGGCATAAACCGTCCTCTATTTCCTCATGATGTTTCGATCCAGAGCTTCGTTGGATTGCAACATTAAAGCTAGGATAGTATGTGCTGAGACATGGACGCTCACGCAGGAGGCTGTGTAAATAAGAGTTGCTCAGAGAGCCATGGAGCGTGCCATGCTCGGATTCAAGCTTATTGACCGTGTTCCCAACATCAAGATCCGAAGTCAGACAAAGGTGAACGATGTTGGGAATCGCATAACGGAACTAAAGTGGAGCTGGCAGGATACGTTGCACGGAGACATGACGACAGGTGGAGTAAGACGTAAACTGAATAACGTCCAAGAACTGGATACAGGAACGTCGGTCGTCCAATAGATGGGCAGACGACATCAAAAGCGTTGCAGGGCTGAACTGGATGAGATTGGCACAGGACCGTGAAATGTGGCACAGACATATGGAGGCCTATACCCAGCAGTGGATGAAGTCGGGCTGCGGATGATGTTGATGGTGAGTATGTGAAAATATTTCAATGTTGATGATCGTTTTTTTGCAATTAAGTCGTCGTTACCAAACATGACTGCCCAAACTAAAAACTTATAAAGCTGCTTCCATCATCATAGGACTTCCATCATCCGTAGGACTGATGTCTACGTCCACTGCTGGACATAGGCATCCCTTATGAATCTCCTAGGGTTGTTGACATACTTCGCCACGCTTGGTAGGCAGGTTAGCGAGCGGAGTGTGGGATGTTGATATATGAACTGAAGCTGCTGCCCATCTTCCAGAGGTATCCCTTGGCAGATTCTTACTAAATTCACAGCCAAGGGAGAAGAGGCAACTTTATAACTTTCTACTGCCGGCACCTCACGGCACAGAAAACTGCTTTTGCGGATAAATAATTAGAAAAATTGAACTTCCTATTGAAACTCTTGGCAGAGATACTGTTAAGAGTTACTTGTGCTTACCGTTGCCAAAAGTTCGCATTCAGCCGTTGCCAAACAATCCATTGACTTAAAAATAGGAACCTTTTCCGAAAACAACCAAACAGAAATCCAACGATCAAACTATACTATGGAGTTTCCATTTTTCGTCGTCTTAAGTATTTTCATGACGCAACGCAACGGTCGAGACTTTCTGGCACTAGTTTATGGAATAACTACAGTCTTCTCTTGACAATTTTAGGTTAAAAATATTATGGTTCATAGACATAGACATTCATTTTTTTACTAAAGAGCACACGATACATTTTAAAACACAACGAAAACATTTACATTTAACATTACATAGTTACATACATAAACGTACATAGTTTTTACTTAAAAGAAAAACAGCAATTAGTAAAATAAATAGAACCAATAGAATAAAAATTAAATAATGTGTGCCACAGTAGCAGTTGGTCCCGGCTCAGCATTATGCCCACTGTATTAGCAGCGGACGCTGGTATTCTGCCGAAACTACCTCTTCCTAGATCGGAAGACCTCGTAAGAACAAAATAAAAATGTTTAGCTTATTTATTTTTAAGTACTGTAATATAATATGTTCAGAAATCTTAGACATTTGAAATTAGCCACAGTCTTCTCACTAGTCTTCTCACCGGCCCCCTTACTTATCAAACCGGAACACAGCAAAGCAGACATTACTGCTTTGCGGCAGAAATAGGTATAACGGTAGAACTTTTACCCAGATGAACTTCTTACAAATTGTTCTACTACAACTTTCTACGTTATCTACGTTCCACAGCTAAATCGTGAACTTAAAACCCGCCCGTCTCGTGTCGGTTGCTTTTATGAATCATAAACTACAAACACACTACGAACTTTACGGTTTAATTTGGTCTAGAGCAGGGATTCCCAAACTATTTAGTAACACGCCCCCCTTCCGCAGAATAAAATTACCTATTTTGGGAATCGCTGGTCTGGAGATTTAACGCTTTAAGGTGTTAGCTTTAAAACGAAATAATTATCTGTTATGTGCAACAATATATGTAAGTACTATATTTTTGTATGTATGATACGTATTTTTTTTTTATAAAATATAAATTTATTTACATACAAACGTTAACAATTTACATAATATATTATAATGTCTTAAAAATAATTTGTCACAATACTATGGGAAGGCATATGTATCCAAACTAGGTTAGAACCTGTGCGATGGCATATCTAGAACTTCCGCTGGAATGTAGTCTCAAATCGTATGTTTTTTCAATGAAAAGTACCTATGTAAGTATTCTACCAATCGTCTGGAAATACAAGCATTGCTTACTTTGGGGCTAAATGTTGCTGTGTAAATTGTCCAGCATTACATATTTCTTTATTTGTATTCTTTCCTCATTCAAGATAAATCAATTCGTTCAAACATTTGTGTAACGATTTTCACTTGGTAATATTTCATATTTCATTTATTTTGCTTACATGTACACATATAAAACAGCTTAGATCTTATAATTAGCCTAAGGAAAGTACATGCACCCTGCAAGGGCACTGCAAATTTGGTTTGGGCCTATAAAATACACAGTTAGATATTTTTAAAATGATCAGTTAAAAAAAAAATACAAAGATTTACAATTTTATTATCATTCCAACATACAATTATGAATAAAGGTGTCATACATGCCATGTCAATGGAATAAATCCACAAAAAATATTTACAAAATGGCTGTCAATTAAATAAAAAGTCAATAACATTATGTCAAATAAATAATAATCCACAGTCAACTTTTAATGTCAACAAACGATAAACTATTGTTAGAAATGTCAGAAATTACAATTGCTCGTCAGAGAAAAAATCGTCAACAGAATAATAACATTTATTTAATAATAATAATTTTACATGTTTATAGAATAGTGATGTTTGTTCTTCATTTTTTATGCTTTCAGGTAGTTTATTATAAATTTTTACCAACCACATTTATATAAGCCGTGTTCCAAACATTATTCTAGACAACGAAGACCAATTCTTGTATGTTCCGGATGACATGACATATGAGGGGAACGGCGAACTGCATTGTATTTATACATGTAGTAAAGATATCATAGTCAGATATACCGTCAGCGTGATATTAACCGCGAACACACGCCAGAGACAGGTCACCGCGAAATTAATCAAACTAAATTGAGGGTAGTAGTTACAAATGAGTACAACATACATATAGGTGAGTAGGTAAACAATGTTTACTAACTGTTAATGTTTGTGTTATATGTAATTAGTAGCATATTAGCACTGAAGTGTAGAAAGCATTTTAGTCACTGGTGCACAAGTTAAAGATTTTAAAAACAGCAGATACCAGTACTACCTATCTATCTAACAATTTATATCTGCGAACTTTTCCTATCTAGAAGGTGCTACGTGAAATATCCGGAATTTTTTATTTAATACTTGTAGATACGATTACGTGTAGAGATGGTTATACAAATTTGTTTGCAAAACTAAAATGCCCCACCTTTGGGCGCCAGTAGAACTAAAATTTTAATTTAACTAACCATGGCACTAAAGCTCGCAGTGGACGGTACTTTAACCACGTTACAATCACTGGACGTTTGTCGCAGCCACTTACCACAAACAACTGCATTACGGCAGTAACTATTATGAACTTTGCGCCAAAAGTGTGATTGTTGATTAAACAAAATGTAAGCTAAATTTAACGAGTTATTGCATATTAATAGATCTGAAGTCAAATTATTGTTAGAAATTGAGTTTCGGTTCTCTGGTTACTTTATTGGATTATCATGTATTTGTCGCATAAAAATATACACACAAGTGATTAATACCTACCCAATAATCCGATAAACTATTATTGTGCTTTTGGCCACGTGGTTCGACCGCATGGTTCGATCAATCGGACTAGGTGAACTTTTTTTACAGTTGTTTTGATTAATCGAACCATGTGTTCGTGTGTAGTGTACACAAGCTTTATACAGACTCAATTGGTTCTCTAACATATGGATTTCCTTATACTGGCGCCCAACGTGGTATTGTTCGTCAAGTACTGTAAAAAATATCTTTTATTTATTTATTTATTTATTTGAGCCACCAACAGAAGATACACAAGTAAAAAATTACAAAAGTAAAAGCAATAAAAATCATGAGCTAGTGTTTTCCCAATTACAGGCAGCTACATCTTACAAATGAAGTTATCATAGCAAAAGTTAATATATTATGAATTAGAATTTTTAAACATAGGTAACAATTATATTAAATTATATTTAAGAATGTTTAAACAAAACAAATATCTACGTTCTACATTAGGTTGAATAAAATAAAAAGAAACTAGTGAAAGTAAACTAGTAAAGAAACTATGACTTAGTGTCAGAAGACTATGCACAGAGAGATGCAAGGCTTTTTTTATATTTAAGTAGAGGTTCTCCTAAATCTAGGTCGCTTATTTTCGATAAAGTGTTATATGCTTTACAAATCCTGGACAAAACAGCATTTTGTCCCAAGTTGCTATGGGAAAATGGTATAAAGAATAGGTTAAACGCTTTTTTTCTAGGTAATCTTGAAGGTATGTTGATGTTTAATTTACTGGTTAATTCAGGGCAATCTATTAATCCGTTAAATATTTTGTATAAAAAAATAAGGTCTAGCTTCTTCCTACGAGATGAGAGTGAGGACATATGATAATGTTTGAGTCTATCTTCGTATTTCTTTACTGTTTTTGCTAAATTGTAATTTATGACTTATACCCGATATAATAAAGATTGTTGGTCCTGTAGGTAATTTTCTAAGCTACATTAAGTATATACATAGATGTAGGTATCTAAGTAAAAGTCGTCTGCATTTTTATGGTTTCGTAGTAAAACAAGAAACCCTTATAGTTTCGCTATGTCTGTCTGTCTCTCCGTCCGTCCGTCCGTCCGTCACTAAATTAAAATTAATTAAAAATCGTTTATTCATAAAGGTCAATGGTACAAAATTATCAATGTAGTATATTTTAGGTTAACCTTATTATATTTAGCTAAGACCTGTTTGTGTTGCTTAAACATTGAGCGTCTCGTTCTAACTAAGCTCTAGGCTTGTAAAAAGAAACGAGCGATCACTGCTTCGGCACAGTGAAAACAAAAGCGAATAAAACTAGTTACAGAAAAAACTACATGTAGGTCGAATAAACGAAATTAAAACTATAGAGATCATCATACAAAATAATCTCAAAAAATAGAAATACAACTAAGAAACCTTAAATAAAAGAAAACAAAGCTTATATCTCGAAGAATAAAACTAGAACTAAAATAATATAAAAAACAATTTTTCACAACTACGAAATTATGTGATAAATTTTATATATATATACATATATATATTTATATATATAATAAATATCTGCCTTTCTATCTATAAATAAATTTAAAAAAAAATTCTCAAATTTTGAAACTAGGATGGAATGTAAAAAAGTTTCTCTGTTAGTGGGTAATCTAGGGTCAAGAGATATTTGTGGATACACTTTTTGCATTCATAGTAAGATTTGTCTTGAAGTGGTACTATTTTATTTATTTGGTTATATATGTGTGGTGCTAAAAAACCGCTATGTTTCTGCGCGAATCTTGTTTTACAGCAAGTTTTGTTAAAAACTTTATCTCTCCGCCTTTAAGTTAGGTATCCGACGCGTGGTGAAGCCACACGTTGCTTCAGTAGGACCTGCTGGATGTATAATTGCCTTACTGTAAGGACTCCAGCATCATTGTATAGATCTTTGGTTGGGTATCTAAACGGGCGACATAGAGCGACCTTTAGAACCGCCCTTTGTGCTCGTTCCAAGGTCAATAGAAGTGTTTTTGCTGCACCGCCCCAAGTCGTATTGCAGTAGAGTAGCAAATATTGGCAGAGCGCGTAGTTAATGGTTTTAATCTGTGTGTTTGTTGCTGCATGTCGAATGTTCTTAAATACGTATATTAATTTTCGTACTCTAGCTGATAGTTTAGTGATATGGGCCTGGTACGTCAGATGACAATCTATAGTGATGCCAAGATATCTATAGGTATTAACATTTTCCAATAATGTACAGTTGCAATCTTCTGGACTGTATGCTGTGCAGTTATGTATGTGTGCTTTTAAGGCATATTGACCAGGGTCTGCTAAGCTGTTTTTACGTATTGCAAATGTTATGTATTGTGTTTTAGTTGCATTCAACGTTAACAGATTGCTAATGATTGCACTGACTTTGCGCAGAGACCTAAATTTTTGCATGGAACTTATAATAACAATCAGAAAATATTTCTGATTGTTATTATACGTTCCATGCAACGCTGAAATAATTTGTTTAAATGCCGAAATAACAACGCCGAAATAATTTGGGGTACCTTCCATAGGTGGGGATGAACTTTTTCGTTCTCTATTTTACCATCGTGTTTGAATAGTTATTTTCAATAGTTTGCTATTTTTAAAGTGTTTAACCATACTTAGGTATAACATTTTCAAATAAATGAATAACCTTATTAAAAATTTTACGGTTCCGGTGGGATTAGAACCTACGTCCGGCAAATCGATACTTGACTCTTCGTTAAGCCGGAAGTGCTTTGACCGCTAAGCTACAGAACCCATGTCGGGACCCGCTGAAATTCTTGATAAGGTGATGTCGGTTTGAGCAACCACAGAAAAAGTTAATTTCAAATCATTTAGGGATTGCGAAAACAATTTTTCAATTTTGGGTTCCGTTTGCGAATTATTAAAGTTTTAAACTTTTTGCTTTAAATTTATTTATTACTTATTTATTTACTTTAATTATAACGATACAAAACCAATTACAATAATTAAAACAAAAACCAAAACGAACACAATTAAAAGTAAAATAATAATCATCATTTTATATATTAATAATAAACAAATATAATATAACAATTGAAAAAACGTAATCATCCATCCTTCTCACAGAAACACAAACACTCTGGACCATATATCCTCCAGCCATCCATCCGCAAACAAATCACATTCAGGATTGGCGGTCAGGAGAGCGTTGAGTGCCGCGAGCGTGCGCGGTATGGGCGAGCTAGCAAATATTGAAATACTAGCCGCGCCCCGCAGTTTCACCCGCGTAGTTCCCGTTCCCGTGGGAATTTCGAAAAATCCCTTCTTAGTGCACCTCTAGGATACTCAAGGTATATGTGTGCAAAATTTCAAGTCTCTAGGTCCAGTGGTTTAGGCTGTGCGTTGTCTGTCAGTCACTCAGTCAGTAACGGAAGAGTTTTATATAATTAAATTGATTGTGTACTGTAGTGTGTACTGGTGTTCCGCAAGGTATGCCCTAAACTTAAACTTGCAGCTGGGTTTTATGCTTCACTTCATAATGTTTGCTTCCTTTTAAATCCAGTTCTGGTAATGTGGGATAAACTGTTAAGTTATACGCATTTATAAAAGTTTTTATTTTCAGTACATTTTTGATTTTTTTCATTGGAGTCGGTTTTTGTTTTGTTGTAAAACTAAAAAATATTATACTTTTCTTAAATTTGTTATTGCCAGTACAAGGTATGAAAAAAAAATTAAAAACTTATAGCTTTTTTACTCAAATGTTCTTTCAACAGATACGGTCGTGAAGACGAAGAGGTTATGGGTCTGAAGTTCTGTAACGAAGCCATCATGAGCCTGGCGCAGATCTCACCGATACACTGCAACCACGAGAGGGAACCGAACAGTCCACTACAGGTAACATTACAACATTTTGTATTTTATATTACACCGCATAAAAGCTATACAAGTATTTTGTATGTCGTCGGTGATACTTCAATACCGCTTATGAGCACTTTGTAAATACCGCGTATCTGCAAAAGTAGCAAAATTGCATTATCGCGCCAAGGGATTCCTCACGCTAATTTGCAATCTTATTTATACAAGTATTTTTGTATATCGTCGGTGATACTTCAATACCGCTTATGAGCACTTTGTAAATACCGCGTATCTGCAAAAGTAGCAAAATTGCATTATCGCGCCAAGGGATTCCTCACGCTAATTTGCAATCTTATTTATACAAGTATTTTTGTATATCGTCGGTGATACTTCAATACCGCTTATAAGCACTTTGTAAATACCGCGTATCTGCAAAAGTAGCAAAATTGCATTATCGCGCCAAGGGATTGCTCACGCTAATTTGCAATCTAAGGGGTTAAGGTTAATTATCTTTATCATAGGTACTTATAAAGTAGGGTACAGAGACGTCACAAAAGAGTTCAGTCAAAAAAATATTCTGAAACTGTTCAAATATAACGCTTTTACGATACTTGACGCTTCCTTAAGCCGGAAGTGCTTTGACCGCTAAGCTAGAGAATCAATGTCGGGACCCGCTGAAATTATTGATAAAGTGATGTCGGTTTGAGCAACCGAAGAGTTGTTTTTTTATGTTTCTCTCACATCATCATCACAGGCGTAGGAAACCTGTCTACTGCTGGACATAGGCCTCCAAGATTATGGAGGGATTGTTACCATACTCGCCACGCTTGGCCGGCGGGTTGGCGAATGCAGTTTTGGGTGTGATAAGTACATGGCCTTTTTCTCAATTAACGAACCAAAAATGTTAGTAATCGTACGACAAGAGCGTGTCAGCCTATAATTAAAATTAATGACACGTTTCAAAAGGCACCTTCTAAAACTATATTTAAATATGGGTCAAACTATTTGGGTCGTCCGGGTGTAAACAATAACCATGTCGAGTCGATGTGAGTTTATTTTCCATTTTCAAAACTATGAACATCAAAAAACCACTCGGGTTTGATGATGAGTCTAGATGATTTCATTTATATCTAAATAAAAATAAAAATAGCTATACGTTTTTGATTGTTCTTTTTTAGGTTTCGTAGTAAAACAAGAAACCCTTATAGTTTCGCTTTATCTATCTGTCTGTCTGTCCGTTCGTCCGTCACCGGCTTTGCCGAGAAGAGACTTTTTGTCATAGAAAGCTGATTTCTAAGACGAAAAGTCTCTTCTCGGCAAATAAAACTTCATTGCATGACATTTGCATGGTCATATAAAATGACAACGCCAAGATAACGCTACATAAGTGCTGAAAAAAAAATATTTGGGATTCCTCTGATACAAACATGTAAGCTGGATCATGGACGGAGAAGCCCCAATTATCGCCCGCCCGCTCGGTGTTAAGACTTCTTGAACCACGTAATATTTTTTTATTATCTTAGGAGTAAAACGACAACTACTGGACACAGGCCTCCCTCATCATCTACATGAGGGGTAGTTGCCATACGCATCACGCTTGGCAGGCGTCTCAAAAACTATATTTTCTTTTATTTTAAACTCAAATAATACTGTATTCTTTTGGTACATTCAAAATAGGTAACTTTTTTGTAGATGACTGTACATGAATACGTCGGATATTTACAATCACGCGACTTGACGACAATAAAAATAGGTAAAATCAGAAGGTGCCAACTTACGGATTCCAGCGAGTTTCAAATCCGCGAGATGACGAATAAGTCGTCTGATTAGGTATCGCCTTTTATGATATCGACGATGGTGTCACCCGTCGTATAAAATTTATTGTTTCTTTCTCTGCGTTGTAATCATTTCTAATGCATTTCGTTGATTTCTCCTGAAGGTGCCTTGTATCGAGGAAAAACAATTCTTTTCGAGTGTTTTTTGAAGCGCTCGTTAGAAGGTTAGCGGATTTGTTAGTAAATATTTGTTGTTTATTTAGATATTCTTCTTTTACAGTTTCAGAGCTTGTGTTATTTTAAATTTAAACAAAATAATTCGTAATAAGAACTTTATTATTTACCTAATTAAATATCACATTGTTATAAAAAATATATCTACTTGATAATTCTTAGATAAACTTAAAAATCAGTCCGTTCTATGTACCCTTATTGTACCTACTTTAAATCACACTCACATAATCTATCAGAATAGGAACCATGTACAGTCAGCATCAAAAGTATCTCAGAATGCAGGGTAGCCAAAACGATCTCACTTTCAGACATTCAAATTTATGTACGCTCTCAGACTAGCCATAATGATCTAAAAAACCAAAGTGTTAAAAAGACCTTAGCAAGGACCTGTCATAAATATCTCCGTTACCAGGGCGTTCATTATTATAAGCAGTCAACTTGATCAATGGTATCCAGGCATTAGAAAAGATCAAAAGTATTCACGTAAAATCAACTGTATTTCTTTGTATTATGGTTTATATTTGTAATTCTAAACATGAGAAAACTGCTGAGAAGTAAAATGTAATAATGAACTTTCATTTCTAATCGAAAACGGATCGCTTGTTAACGCCGGAAGGTTCACATTTGTCAAATACATACAAAGGGCGCCTTTAATCCTTATTGTATCTTTGGACTAAGACAAGTTATTTGCGAAGGTGTTCTTATGAACATAGTTAAAATCTTAACCCTTATCCAAATAATAACGGTATTCATCTTTAGTATTACATTTTGGCGTGGGGTGCCGGCAGTAGAATGTACTTTTCCTCTGATGCCCGTGGATGCAGTAAAATGCTAAGGCATACCTACGGAAGATCTCTCTCTCTCTCTCTCTCTCTCTCTCTCTCTCTCTCTCTCTCTCTCTCTCTCTCTCTCTCTCTCTCTCTCTCTCTCTCTCTCTCTCTCTCTCTCTCTCTCTCTCTCTCTCTCTCTCTCTCTCTCATATGTAACGCTCTCTCTCTCTTATGTAGCGCAGACAAAGTTGCGCGGGACAGCTAGTAGATAAATATAAGATTATTTGGTTATAATTTTTTGTACAAAGCTTGTCTTATCAGAGATCATTCAAAATAGTGTAGCGAACTGAGACACTCATCATCATCATCATCATCATGGTGACCTTTTGGTGATCCAGTCATGGACCTAGGCCTCTTCCCTCTTCTTCCATTCTTCACGGTCTTTTGCCCGACTCATCCAGTCCGGGCCTCCGTGTAGTCAGATGTCGTCTGCCCAGCGCTGCGGTGGTCTGCCGCGCCGTCTCGTGTCCGCTCTGGGTCTCCATTCAAAGACTCGTCTCATCCAGCGACTTTCGTCTTTATAGCAATGTGCCCTGCCCATGCAGGAACAATAAAAAAACATACCCTGCCCCTAATTACAAGTTAATTGCCTTTTTACACAGTAATTTTGTTTTATTATTAGGTTTGGTTTCACCACTTTAAACGTTAATTACCCTTGAACAAACCAGCGAAGAACTAATTGACTTGTTTGTTTAACTTCTAAAAGCCTGAAGTTCATTATGAAAACGTTGCTGTAAGATAAAACCAGCATCTATTATGACGAGCTCTGTGGCGCAGCGGGCGAAGGTCCGCTTGCGACGCAAGGGGTTGCGGGTTCGATTCCCGCCTCGGGACAAATGTCTGTACGATCTGCAGATATTTGTTCAGGGTGTTCTGGGTGTTTTTCTATATATAATAAAAATATCTATCTATGTAGTATAATGTATTAAGTATATCAGTCATCTAGTACCCATAACACAAGCTCTGCTTAGCTTGGGGCTAGATGTTGCTGTGTGATTTGTCGAGCATTATTTATTATTATTATTATTTATTTATTATTATGGCTACAAGAGATAACCCATTAATTCAAATAAATACTTTAATTAACTTAGGAAACTCACGGTACAAATTAACTTCAACTTTGTTATTTCACCCTCAAAACAAATCGGTTAAGCAGTTTAGTTGAAGGCACATAGCACAGAAGTTGTTAATATCTAATTTATATGATTTATACAGCGTCAGCAACTGGTATTCATATTGTACCTGTACAACAAGCGTCCAGACGCTGCAGTATCTGGAACATTGTAAGATGGATTAGGCTTGCCCAGCACCTATACAGTTTATACAGGTTTTTGGTGTAGTATTGAGCTGATCCTGTGTTGCATGGGCTTTCAAATATAATTTTTAAGTTTAGAATCCACAGCCCGATTTCACCCACAGCTGGGTATAGGCCTCCCTAAGTTTGTGCCATCCACCACGATTCTGTGCCAGTCGCATCCATTGACGCCCTGCGATGTGTACCAGGTCGTCGACCCACCTCGCCATCGGTCGCCCGACACTTCAATGCCCCATCCTCGGCCACCATTCTGTTGTTGTCTTGCTCCACCGATCAGCACCACGCCTTGCAATGTGTCCTGCCCAACTCCACTTTAGTTCCATTATCCTGGTTCCAACGTCTTGGACTTTTGTCCTTTGTCGGATATCGATATTCGGAACTCGGTTGATTAGTTTGATACTGAGCATGTCGCGCTCCATGGCTCTCTGTGTAACTCGCAGCTTGTACACAGTCTCCTGCGTGAGCGTCCATGTCTCGGCACCGTACGTCATGGTGGGCAGAACGCACTGATTAAACAAGCGGGTTTTCAGACATTGTGGGACGTTTAGAATAAGTATTTTTTCTTTACTGGTGTTTTATGTTATGATGTAATGTTTTTTCTTTCTTTTTAAATGTGTAGTTCACATTGCGACACTCGCCAAAGGACCTGAAACCGTTAATGCTTATTTAGATTAACATTATGCTGACCTTTTGGTCCAAAAACTTCCTTTTTTTAATTTTTACCTTTGATGTGGAATAATATTTTTTTCTTTCTTTTTTTTTCTAAACACTTCTTCTAGCTTAGTCTGCTGTAAGTCAGAGGAAAGAACAGGTCAATACTGAAGCTGACAAAGCTGCGGGTTTTCCTATGTTTTCCTTCACCGTTAAAGCGCGTTTTCAATGTGAACATAAAATATTAAAGGAATAAAACTCCATCCAATTAAAATGCCAGTATCGAACCCACGACCTTCGGATGAGTACACACCACTCGGCGAGCCCGGCTCCTGAACACAGAAGACTGTTTTATTTCCGCGCCTCCACAATCCCACTGTTTGTGTCGGGGGCTTATAAAAGGTAAACTATACAGGGTGTATTATATGTGTATTAAGCCGAGAGGGGGTGATTTTGCCCACCCCAAGAAACAACTTTAGTTCTACGACTTGGATTCGGCGATTTTCATTCAAGAAATGACCACGAAAGTTTTGACTTTAACAGCTGATTATACGATAGTGACAACCTAAAGGCCAGCTGTTTCTTGACAGGGTTATTGACACCGATAAAGGCAATCAAGATTTTCGACCCGACGGTTAGTGTCTTCGTTGCCGAAATGGTTAAGGCAGCCTGCCAGGTTTCGGTCTGAACATTGCGGGTTCGAGTCACGTCGAAGACAAAATTTTGATTGCATTTTTCATTTCTATAAATGATACCTTAGTGTGGGTTTACATTTTAAAAACAAAAATAGAGTTATTGGCCTCTGCAAAAAGTTGCTGTATAAATAAAAATTATCTTAACCACACAGAGGTTTATTTTTATTAAAATAAAAAATATAAAAATCCTAAGGATCATTTTCACAAATTACTCTTACTAGTAAAATATATACTAATATTATAAAGAGGTAAAGTTTGTGAGTTTGTGAGGTTGTAGGGGGTAATCTCTGGATCTCCTGAACCGATTTTCAAAATTCTTTCACTAATAGAAAGCCACAGTATTTGTGAGTGTCGTAGGCTATAAATTACCGCCCAACGATGTGGGCACCGGGTCAGCTAGTTGTAAATAAAATGAATGTAAAAAATATACGAATTTCCGATTTTTTTTCTTTCAAAACTACTTGTTTGCACGGGCTGATACTACCCCTTTCGGGTTAGTAAATATATGTATAATACACCCTGTAGAACCAGTGAGCGTCGGACGTTAATAGTTATAGCTATTTCACCCTGTCAATGGTATTGTCTGAGTCAAGGAATAGATGCATGAATTTGTACTGCACAAAGAGCAATGGAGCGCCATACTCGGCATCCACAATACTTACATGCGATTAAATCATCATCATCATCACTTCAGTCGTAAAACGTCCACTACTGAACTAAGGCCTCCCTCATGGATCTCCATGAGGTGTAGTTGCCATACTCACCACGCTTGGCAGACGGGTTGGTGAGCGCAGTATGGGATGTTGATATACGGAAAGACGCTGCTGCCCATCTTCCGGAAGTGTCCCTTAGCAGGCTCATACTGCATCCACGGGTAGGAGAGGAGGGGTAACATTCTACTGCCGGCACCCCACGGCTATAAAATACTCGAATATTATTTTAGCAAAATTTTCGTAAAACAAGTCGGGTTAGTTACACTACTTATAACTACGACCTTTGTGGCGCTGCGGGCGAAGGTGCACCTGGGACGCAGGAGGTTACGGGTTCGATTTCCGCCTCGGAAGAAATGTCTGTACGATCTGCAGATATTTAGTCAGGGCGTTCTGGGTGTTTTCTATATAATAAAGAAACTAAACCTACTAATATATAAAAGCGAAAGTGTGTAAGTATGGATGTATGTATGTTCCGCTTTCACGCCAAAACGGCTGGGCCGATTTTGATGAATTTTGGCATAATAATAGGTTAGGCCTTGGAGACGGACATTTGACTTTATGTTGCAAAAATTAAACTTGAAAGTTAAATAGGGGTTGAAAGTTTGTATGGAAAATCATTGTTTTTGTCTTAAACTACTGGCGGATGAAACCGCGCGGCATAGTTAGTTATACATTTATATTGCTCGCGTACTGTAAAAAAATATAATTAACTGTTCCTAAGGCTGCTATTTTGTATTACCGTGTTATTTTACGTTGCACGCTCGTTAATTGCCTGTCCAGAAGTTTCCTGGGACACAGCATTAAACTACTTCTGTGGTTTTTCATTATGTTTGTGTATGTCACCGCAATTTGGGAATGTTTTGCTCCATTTTGTTATTTAATGTGTTGCTTTCCATGACGTCACCAAACGGCACTGGTGGAAGACCAGCGTTGGTTGTTAACATAACCAACTATATGCTGAGACAGAGACCTTTTTGTATCTCAAGCATGCCGCCATTTGCTATAAAAGGTTTATTTGTATGGAAATGCTAGTTGTTACAAATATGGTTTTATCTATCAATTGAATTTTTATTTTACAGTTGATACAATAAACCATTTTGCCCCCAGGATGCTTTGATAAAGCGACTTGGAGCAAACGCGTATCCGTTCTACCTTGAGCTGACGCCGCTAGCGCCGCCTAGCGTCCAGCTCGTGCCAGCCAAGCAGTACCATGGCGCGCCTATAGGGACTTCGTATGATGTTCGAGCTTTCATCGGTAAGTAAACTATAACGCAACAACCCATCGATGAAGTATACCGTTGAGGCAAAGACCCGTCGAGGTAGAAACCCTTCAAGGTAATGATGATGATGATGACTTAAGCTCGAAAAACGTTAGCTCGATGATTCAATACCTTGATGTCTACCTCGATGGTACGTTTCGTCGATGGGTCGTTACCTCGAAAGATCAATCAATCGGTATTTAATCATCGAGCTAACGTTTTTCGAGCTTAAGTCATCAGCATCATCATTTCAGCCGTAAAACGTCCACTAATGAACACAGGCCTCCCTCATGGATCTCCATGAGGGGTAGTTGCCATACTCGTGGTGAGTATGAGCTTGGCAGGCTGGTTGTCGAGCGCAGTACGGGATTTTGATACACGGAATGACGCTGCTGCCCATCTTCCGGAGGTATCATTTTGTTTTTTTTTTATATATGCATGTAGTTGGAGAGAACTTGCCTTACCAAAAGATAGTTTTTAACTAGCGCGGGAGGTAAGGTCATGATAATTATGACAAATACATATATCATTGTTGTTGATAGCCGTGTTGGCCGAGTGGTATGTACCCTCGACTTTCAATCCGAAGTTTGTGGGTTCGATACCGGCTGTGCACCAATGGATTTTTCTTTCTTAAAAAATATATGTGCACACTTAACACGTGCTTTAACGGTGAAGGAAACATCGTGAGGAAACCCACGGCTTAGTCAGCTTCAGACGTATTGACCTGTTCTTTCCTCTGACTAATAGTCGACTAAGCTGAGAGGATGGTATAGGTGCTGGGCAAGCCTTATCCATCTAACAATGTCCCAGGCACTGCAGCGTCCCGTATATCATGATTACCAGTTGCTAACGCTGTATAAATCATCTATAATAGATGCAAAGGCCTTACTACTTTACTTTTATTCGCATGCCAGCTCTATCTGTTAGGTCTAGTAGAGAACACTTTTATTTTTTTTACTGAAAGGGCTCATTACCTAATTATAACTACATTATACTTATAATACATAAATCCTGTAGCTTAAGTATAAATTGCATTCTGTATATGATTATTATTATAATGTGGTTTAAATATGGGAGGGTAGCGATACGGATTGTAATAAAAAGGAAGATCGGGAGATATTGAGTAAAAAGATCACTCATTTTTAATCAATATCTCCCGATCTTCCGTTAAAAAAAAAGTAGATCGGGAGATATTGAGTTATAATAGCGAAGAAACAGAAAATTACAAAATGATTTGCGATTAATCGTGTTAAATGAAAACGAGATATTGTGAGTATATTAGTAAGTACTTTTAAGAAGACATTTCGCACTGATTAATCGCATATCATTGAGTAATTTTCTGTTTCTTCGCTATTATAACTCAATATCTCCAATCTACTCTTTTTTTTAACAATCCGTCTCACTAGGTACCCTCACTAAGAATAATGTAATTTGAATATTTTAACTTATAAGTATCTACAAAGTTAGTTGAAGCAAAAGAATAGGTAGGTATCTAATTATAATGGTTAAGGAGATTTGTGGAAACCTTGTCCATAAATCCCCTTTGCGTCCCCTTCGAGAGCCGCAAGGGGCTTTCTGGACGAAAAGTCCAATAATTGCCTTCGAAGGGGATCGTCGAAGGGGATTTTTGGAATAAGCCAATCTATTTACTTACATCTATTTATTTATTGTTTATTGTTCAAAAAATAAATGTAACATAACAGATACTTAGGGCGTCTTGCACCAAAGTTAAACGTATTTAATCTGGCGCTAAACAAAATTAATTTGACAGATTTGTATGAAACTACTGTCAAAATAGTGATTTAAATTATATTTAAGCTTAAACAACTTTTGGTGCAAGACGCACTTTATCTAAATCATTACATCCATCATACCTAAAAACATTAAATTCAGGTTAGAGTTGCATATTGCACGACAAAGGAACTTATTCATAACTTTAATACACTTTCAAAGTTCATGCAATAACAACATACTACACTTTAAAATCAAATAATATATAAAAATAGCAATGAAGTAGAACAAAAATAAAGCACACAATTCTCATTAATAAGACATAGAAATAATAATATGGTAATAATAATAAATTAAATGTTCTCATAATAGGTTAGGCAAGATCTTTCTAGTGCCCGCCATCTATCTACAAATATATCTACATTCTGTGTTTGGGATTTTAATAAAATATTTAAGTGCTTTTGTACGCGACAGACGGGAGACATTTGACGCGCCACAGTACGCGATGTGCTTACAGCAAATAGCGGCACTCGACCAGGACGGAATCTCGTCCTATTCTCAGGTACATGTAGTCTACTGACTTCACATAATAGTTCTGGGCAGTCAAGAGTACTCCACAGAATACGACAAAAAGTAAGAATTTGATCCGATTGTCTACGCGTTTCCAAAGAATTATAGCCCAGTGTGCCCTGAAGGAATTTAGTTGGATAAAGGAAAGGATAATATCCAACTACTTTGTGATATAAGTATCTCAAAAATCGTTTCTGAACCTTTTCGATCATATGTGTGTACGTGGTTTCATGGGGATTCCATACACAAGAGCACACTTCCAACTTAGACCTGATTAGCGCGGTATACAGCGTTCTTATGGCCATAATGTTAGAGAAATATCGACAGGTACGATTGACAAAACCAAGTCTTTTAAAACAATCAATTGTGATGGTACGCATGTGATTGTGGAAAGTAAGTTCGGGATCAAAAAGGACTCCTAGGTCTTTTACAGAATTACATCTAATTAGTGGTTCGCCATCAATATTATATTGAAAATGAATTGGTCTTTCTGATCGAGTGAAGCTCATTACTTGGCATTTTTTGATGTTCAGATTAAGTTTATTAATTTGGCACCAGCTTTTTACTGCATCTACATAAGTCCTTTTGCAATGCAAAGCGATCTTAAGATGATGATTTATAAAAAGTATGGGTTACCGTTAGGTGAAATCAAAGTAATGGAAGGTGTTATTAAAAATAAATACTGAAAAAAAAGAGTAAATAAAACAATCAGGCGAAATCTGTGATTTTGCTGGCTTACAAGATTTATCTCGTCTCAGACAACGAAGCTGTCTCTGGTGATGGGGTTTTGATATAACTAGCTGTGAATGGTATTCTCACTGCGCTATTTGCGCACGCACGTTCAAAGACAAAATTGGCTTCAATAAGTCATCTCAGGGTTCATCACACTCATAAGCAGAAATAAGGTCGCCGTAGCCGAAAACGATTAGGAGGATTATTATCATTATTTTGGGTAAAGATTCTCGAGCTGATGAGTTCTCATCAGCTCAGGTCCAAAAAGCCGGAATTTGACTAACGTACACGGCCCTACTCCAAGTGCACATTAGTTGTGTCTGTGAAAGCACCCTGGTTGGTACTGTGTGATGCATCAAAGGATACATATGTTTGCAAAAATGCTCTTACTATCCTACACGTGTTCAAAACAACTGATTTCTGAAGATGAGCAAATGTATGCTTCGGGAGGTCTAGTTGGGTGAGCGACTGGAAGAGTTGCTTAGGTACCACCCGCGTTGATAGGAGCACTATCGGAATAATAGTCACGTTATCCAGTCTCCACATTCTAGTTATTTCGTTCTTTAAGTCAATGTATTTAGTAATTTTCTCAGCTATTGTGTTCTGCAAATTATAATTATTATTATAACTACCATCTTGCAAAATGTTGCTCAACTTTGTGTAACTGTAGATGCTCCATTTGAGATAGGCATTACCTCTCGCTCACAGATATCAGAAACTAAATACCTTACAGACCTCTTTGTTTCTACATACATTATACGGAATAGGGAGGGCTCAAGGGCTTAAGGCTATTTCGCGCGGCCCTAATGACCGACAGAGGTCAAGCCATCGCAAGGGTCGCAAGGACCCCCGATCATTAACATGTTACCATTAAAAATAATTACGAAATGTCCTAATTGACTTTTACAGCGCTAACGGCTTTTCACGTTGCTGCAAATGTTATTAATTGCTCTTTGAAATTAATAAATGAACGGTGTTTACAGTGACTGTATAAAGCCATCCATTGTTAGCTGTGAGCATGTGATTTATTATTGTAGTAAATGTTGCAGCGGATAAAACATAACACAACATGAGGTATGGCAACGGAGACAATGTGTGGATGTGTAAAAAAATTTAGGAAAAAGGGACCACTGTTAATCCCACGGAAGTGTGATCGAATAAATTTTTTTAGAGCTTAGTAGAGACGCAGCTAAAAATAATTGAGCCGTAACGGAACGCCTGGCAGTTTTCTCCACAATCGCCATAGTCGCTACAGTAGCCCCAGTTGCCATAGTCACCACATTCGCTGCAGTCACTACAGTAGACCTAGTCGTACCTTAATATTGGCCGCCTGTGGATGCAGTGATACCACCGGAAGATAGGCAGTAGCGTCTTTCCGTGTTTCGACAACCCGTACTGCTCTTGTGTTGTGGGTATGACATAATACACCCGCGTGGAGGGAGACCTATGTCCAGCAATAGACGTCCTGCGGCTGAGATGATGTAGAAGAGAACCTCCTTATTTCTGAAGTAGGTTAAAAATGATAAAGAGGTCTGTTGCATGTTGTTCCTCCGTTTTGGAAGAAGTCGGTTCTGGTATTCCCTTGATTATCATATTTCGACTTCGGATGTCACGTTCATTTATTTCTGCTATGACATCTTCATGCGTTTTACATGATGACTGTTGCAATGATTGTTAGTTATCATCACATTGAAGTTGTTCAAAAGCATTTTTCAAGCTTTTTTTCTGTTTCAGTGTTATCGTGTCGCAAAGCCCATCTGATTTTATAGTATTTTGTTCTTTTACTAGATTTTCAGTCGTGAGTTTCACATCCAACATCTGTTTCTTTGATTGTGTTGATATCGGTGGACATTCTTTGCGAGAACTCATTTTGGTTGGCAGTTAGCGATGTTAGCATATTCATCATTTGAGTCAATTGTTTACGCATCTCACTTAGCTCTGTGCGAATAAATTCTTCTTCCTCGGGTTGTTTCCGCTTCTTACTACGCAGGCCCATTTTGTTTTGCGTGAATTCGAAATCGTGACCCGCAAGGGTTGGTTGCGAGTCACTGCGACTGACCCCAGCGTTGATGTCACTTCCAGTAGGTGATCGTACAACACTCATGATTGTAGTCCTCTTGTGCTGTGTAGTGACGACGTGCAAGCGAGATAAAAAAAAATTAGACTACCCCGTTTACTCGCGGGGGTGAAGAGGGGGTGCAGTTTTTTACTTGGCGAGTGAAGGTCGTAAGAGTTATTAACTGGTGCAATTGAAACTGAGATTTAATGGAATGGATGAACGTTGCTAAATGCAAATAGATTTTCGTATTTTTGTAAAGAATTAAACAACACGTCTGCTTAGTATACGACGATCTGTACAGATAAATATTGTAATTATGCTTTTAGTGAAATATATCTTAATTTCAAGCTCAAAATTGGGGGACTTCCATAAAACTAAATTAGGGATAATTAAAAAAATATGAGCTCGTCCTTCTTTAAGGAATGTATCGAATAACCAATCACCCTGTTTATATAAAACAAAGTCGAGTTAGTTACACCACTTATAACTCGAGAGCAGCTGGACCTTTTTCAACGATCTTAGATGTTTTGAATTTATCTGAGCCCGAGTTAACATTATAGGCTATTTAGACATTGAAAAAGGTCACAGATAATAATTACTTGCCCAGCACCTATACCATCCTCTCGGCAAAGTCAGCTATTACTCAGAGGAAAGAACAGGTCAATACGTCTGAAGCTAACTAAGCCGTGGGTTTCCTCACGATGTTTTACTTCACCGCCAAAGCACGTGTTAAATGCGCACATATATTTTTCAAGCATTGGTGCACGGCCGGTATCGAACCCTCGAACTTCGGATTGAAAGTCGGGGTTTGATACCACTCGGCCATCCGTGACAAATTATGTGCAACATTTAGTCCCCGGCGGGGATCAAACTACCTCTTGCGTACCAGCCGGCTCTTAGTCCAACAAGCCACGGAGGGCTTATTTTCTGGCCCTTTTTAATAAAAATCTAAATTTTTAATAGAATTCAGCATTCAGCGGTTACAGTATTGCGGTTCTAATATGCAAGTACATTCTTAGAACTAATCTCGGAAAAAACTGGAAGAATGTCAAATAATTAATTATTTTTACTAACAAACATATAATTTTAAATTTATTAAAAATTACATAAATTAGTATTAAAAATTTAAGTATAGGTAACAACATTTGAAATTAAAATAAAGAAGCAATCAAATTTAAATAGATCACAATATATATTAGTTAACTGAATAGAAAGCCTACTCGCTAAACCAATTTTTCAGCCTACATTTACAATAAATAATAAGCAAGATACCAACGCTGTGCCTACTGCATTACATTTCAAAACCCCGTGACCCTTTATATTGAAGTCATGGTAAATATCCCGTATATAACAATTTTGTAATAAAAGTCGATTGTAGCCTCTAAGCCAACCTCACAAACACTATATTGCGTTTCATAGAATGCGCTCCCTTTTAAGTCCATCGAGTATCGATTGCAGAACAAAAAAGACTATTTTGGTCTAATACCGTACTGATTCGCAGGAGGTAGCGGTGTTGATTCTCGCCACGGGACAAATGTTTGTAATTGTGCAGCAGATAATTGTCCCGAGTCTGGGTATTTTTCTATGTACGAGTATATTGTTGCGCCGTGCGTAAACGCAAACTAGTAAGTTAGCGAAAGATCCAGAAAGGACCGGTGTGCGAGCGGCCGAAAGAGTTCAAAGGTCCACTCTCTGTTGTTTTCAACACACGTGAAGTTACTAGACAAATTGGTTTTAAAACGATAGTGCGTGTTGTAAATAAAGCTGTAAAAAGTTGTTTATTTGTCTATTGTTGTCCTGTCTCTATTGTATGTGAATCTAGATACTTCGGCGACTAGAATCTTCTTCATGTGCGCATGTGTTTGCCGAGGGATAGTCTTTAATTGGCTACGGAAGTGAACAGAGATGTCAGTAAAGTGAATACAAGTGCTAGTGTTCAGTGAATAGTGAACAAGTGTTATAGTGTTATTCAGTGAAGTGTTCTAGTGAGAATCTGCCGAGAGATTCTTATTGGTGTGATGAGTGATTAAAGTGTTAATTTTAGTTTAATTGAACTACATTATTTAATCCCGAACCCCCAGCTCGTAACAATATAAATCATCTAGTTTCCACAGTACAAGACTTGTTTAGTTTGTGACTGGATGTGCTGTGTGTAGCACGCATCACAGCGGAAGGACTGCTGTCGTCCACTGGTGAACATAGGCCTCCCTAATGCATAATCATTATTGATTATGACGTGATTTGTGGCGCAGCGGGCGAAGGTCCGCCTGCGATGCAAGGGGTTGTGGGTTCGATTCCCGCCTCGGGACAAATGTCTGTACAATCTGCAGATATTTGTTCAGGGTGTTCTGTCTATATATAATAAAAATATCTATCTATGTAGTATAATGTATTAAGTATATCAGTCATCTAGTATCCATAACACAAGCTCTGCTTAGCTTGGGGCTAGATTTATTTATTTATTTATTATCATAATCATTCAAGATCATGAGGGGATGGTTGCCATGCTCTCCACTCTTAACAGGCGTACAGTCCAGCATTATTATTTAGTAAGCAGAGCTTGTGTGCTAGATGATTGATGGATATATATTTTTTGTAGATACCTACTTATATCCATACATATATATGTAGGAAAACACAGACCCGAGACAAATAACTGTAGAAGATCAAATATTTGTCCCCCAGCGGAATCGGGTTGTTCGCAAAGTACTCCATACTTTATTCTCAAACTACTACACGAAATTTTTACCTAAAATAAAAGATTAAAATTAAGTTTCATTCTACTCCATGCCAATTTTATGATTTCCATACATTCGTTCTCAAAGTACTACAGACATTTTTTAATAGAATAAATTAATCTTTATATCACACAAGGTATCTTAAGTACAGTCAGTTGCAAAATTTGAATTATAAAAATATGTTGCAAGTATATGGAAGAATTTAAATAAAATACAGTGACTGATTTGTTATTACTTTATTAACACACATTTTTAATCAACCATAAAATAAAATTTAAATCATAAAGAGGTCCACAAATTAAAACGAATCATCATCATCATCATCATTTCAGCCGTAGGACGTCCACTGCTGGACATAGGCATAAAACGAATAATGATAAAATATTATAAGCCAGCTTTAAAATGAAATTCCGGGATTCCGGTACTAGGTCCAGCATTCCCACTATCGTTAAAATGGTCGTTAGACATATTTTTATAACCTCTCACACACTTTGTTTTTTGTCCCGTGACGTCAACTGACTAACTAATGACGTATTCCGCTCATTGCAAAAAGCGTCATGAATTCCACTTTACTATTTATTTAACAATAGATAGATAACAAATACTCACTCTAACCAGTTAGACCACTATCGCGCCACCTTTTTTACAAGTACGTTGTTTCTTTCTTACAAGTACATTGTCTCTTACACTTCTGTTTTATTTTTTAATAATTTGTTACAAATATGGCATATTGAAGTGATGCAATTTACTCTTTTTACCACAGACGTGAACGTTATATACAGGAAACTCTTGTTAGCAAAATTTTGTTATAGAAAAACTGTGACTGACTGTACTTCTTCAACATCTAATGGAGTAGAACGAAATTTACTTTGAATAATTAATAATTCGATGTTTTTGATGGAGCAGTTTGAGAACAAGCCCAGGTACCTCGTGGAGATGATACCAGTAGGATGCAACAAAAATTCAGTATTTTTTATCTACAAATTTATTTTAAAAATTCTTTGGAGTAGATCGAGAACTAATGTATGAGATTCTTATCTTTTTTAAACAATAGAATGGAGTACTTTGCGAATAACCCGCGGAATCGAACCCGGAACCTCTTTGAGTACCAGCCGGCTGTAAATCCTCTGAGCCACGGTGACGACAGTCGTCCATTATCTTACCTTATAACACGCTTTTTATAGATAGATAGATAGAAAATTCTTTATTGCACACCTTAAAATATACAAACACAAAATAAAAACTACAGTAACACTGAACATAAAGTGACAATCGGCGGTCTTAAAGCTAAAGAGCATTCTCTACCAGACAACCTTGGAATGGATTTTATTATTAAAAGCAACATGGGGTTCTATCGATGCAAGACGTACATCATCATTTCAGCCGTAAAACGTCCACCTGAACACTCCCTCATGGATCTCCATGTGGGGTAGTTGCCATACTCACCACGCTTGACAAGCGAGTTGGCGAGCGCAGTACGGGTTGTTTATACACGGAAAGACGCTGCTGCCCATCTTCCGGAGGATCCCTTAGCAGGCTCTTACTGCATCCACGGGCATGAGAAGAGGGGTAACATTCTTCAGCCGGCACCCCACGGCATGGCCGGCACCCCACGGCATAAGACGTACATACGGTAATAGTAATTGAAATTATACTACCATAGGTAATTTATACATATACATACATAGGTACTTGATAAACGTACATATAAAGAAAACTATGCAACTGTATAACGGAATTAGTTTCTTTGAAAACGAATAACGGAATCTTCGTACGTTGTTTAACCCACTTTAACACTCACTCACCTGCCGAGCCACATTCATAAAAATGTAATTGTTTATACCTACATATATTTTTCTTGCAATTTTTGTTTCCCATCAATTTTGTTTAATTTTTTCTCTTCTTTTTTTTTTGTTTTAATTCGACTAGGTATAGCATTCCATTGCTGTTTTCTTTATGTTTGTCTTATTTTGTGTAACCTTCATTGGCCTTAATATTGTATAAATTAAAAAAAACTAGATACATTGTCACGCTGTTGGTTTACCATAAGAAAAATAAAATAAAAAAATAAAATAAAAGACAACAGATTTCATTAAAACTTTGCATACCCTACTGTGGGGTTCAGACACAAGTCTAGGGTTTGAAATAATATTTCTGGCTTCCTCAGTACAGGATGAGCCTAGTGAGGAAGCCGACAATAACCTTACCTAGCTAATAAGTGCCCCACATGAAATTTTAGCCGTGGGGTGCCGGCAGTAGAATGTTACCCCTCCTCTCATGCCCGTGGATGGAGTAAGAGCCTGCTAAGGGATACCTCCGGAAGAAGGGCAGCGGCGTCTTTCCGTGTAGCAACATCCCGTACTGCGCTCGCCAACCCGCTTGCCAAACGTGGTGAGTATGGCAACTACCCCTCAATAGAGCCTGGGAGGCCTGTGTTCAGTAGTGCATGTGTTACGGCTGAAATTATGAAAATGACGATGGTTATACAATAATTCGGCGTGTTTTTTAGTTTTCAAACTATTTAAATCAAAGAGCAATGCTGAGTAACAATATTGCGATATAACTTTTGAATTATCATTTACACCATGATTTGAGTATTTGCGAGTTCACAGATTTCTACGCCGTTTCCAGGCAGAGTTTATCATGACTTGTGAAACTGCGTCGAAATTTCGGAAAAATATTACATTTGCAATACCGCGATAATCACGTTTACTAAGCACGTGACCAACGCTGTACTGCATTGCACCCGTCACCCTTTACATTGTTATTTTGAAGTCATGGTAAATATCCCATAAATATCGCAAATAAGTCGATTGAAACCTCTAAGCCAACGCCACGTTATTGCGTTTCAAAGAGTGCTCCCATTAACGTCTATCGAGTATCGATTGCAGAACAAATACGGCCGCTGGGGGGCAATTATCGTGAATCGTGACTTTGCGCGATATTCCATCTCATCTCACTTCTGAAAGTCTACTATTATATCATCGATCTCGCTCGTTACCAGTTGATACATCACAATCGGTTTGCAATATACATGTGTCTTTCGTGAGATCTCGAGAATGCAGAAAATTCTTTTTACTAGAGATCTTGGCACTTTGTGAAATTTATCGATTTGGTGCGTTTATCACTTGGATCACGATCCACCAGAATTGGACCCCTGGATATCGACAGGCTTTGTTTGAGTTTGCTGTAATGCACCTCGTTACTTTCAAAGAGTTTTCCGGCTAGGTGTGAGTTGTACTTACGCATTAAAAGTCCTCTAAACGTAGCTTGATCGCTGCGGAAGCTGTCATCAAAATCCCATCAAGTTCTGAATTTTGTAACGGCTTAAACGACCTGTGGCAAAGTCGTACTTTACGGGTAGTGCATGAATAGTGATGTGCGGTGCCAATGAGTCATCGTAACCAACATAATATATTCACTTACCGTCATATTTCAACATCGTCACATTTTGTCCTAGCCTTATTCGTGTCACTTGGCATATAATGAAGTGTTCGAGCTCTTTTTTACGAAATTATAAAGGTCCACATAATAAACACCTTAATGTTTGGAATTGTACTCGTATGATACGAGTACATTCCTACTCGTGGTGAATATTAATATTGGTGTAAGTATATAGCTCATTAGATCTTAGAGCTAAAGTCAACCTCTCCTGCACGTGGCGCACCCTGTCTAACAGCGAACGAGGCTCTGGCGCACACTGATCCCCTTACTGTGGTTGCTGTGGTTTGATTCCGCCCAGCGCAATTCTTAAGAAATCTGCTGGTGGTAGGATCCCTGTGGTCCGCATGGATGGCTACCACCCTTGGGCCGTAATCTGCCGCAAAGCACTCTTAGGTATGTTCCGGCTGCCGAGCCCATGTGCCAGTTCTTTTCCTCCTCCCGAGCGGCATGTATTTTGCAACCCTAGGATCCGTGGAGCTACGAGAATCTTGTTTGTATGCGCAAGCGTGATGGGTTGGTTCGGGGCCAGGGAGACTCGATGAAAAGGTTGTCCGCGATGGAACCTGGGCGTTCCTAACCCAGGAGGCTGTCCCGCCGCCAATGTCAAAAGCTTCGAAAGGGACAGGTTTATCAAGAAAATGTATTCCATAAAAAATGTTTAGGATCATCCAAACACCTTAGTTTAAAAAAATCTGATCCAAATTCGGACTTCGACCACTATGTACAAGATTCAGATCAGTACCTATCTACCAGTGTGCGGCAGCGCAAGTGTGACGCCTTTGGTGTCGCATGGTCTATAGGCTTCGGTAACCGCTTACCATCAGGTGGGCCGTATGCTTGTCTGCTACCTTAGTAGTATAAAAAAATCCAATGGAGATATTTAAACTGAGTTTTGTTTGTTTGTAGCCGAGCGCCCGGATGAGAAGGTGTCTCGCCGCGGCACAGTGCGAATGGGCATCCGCGTGCTGCAAGGATCGGGGCGAATGCCACCACCGGTGCTGCCTTCTCCCCAGCACTCCGGACACCACAGCTTGCTCAGGTTAGTAAAACTAGTTGGTGAAGATCCCGAAGAAATCCCGCAGACAAATATTTGCTAACAAAAAAGGATTATCCATAAGCTCACCAAGACTCATGGTACACTATTTGACGAGTACATAGGACCTAGAACGATGACCCGCAGGATTATTACGTATTTCGCAACAGGTTTGCAACAGGCGTAAATCTCTCGGCCATCGCTAACAAACGTCAATTCGTGAATTAACATTGTGACGAATATACAACAACACATGTTATCTAAATCAAATGGACGTGAAACCCATCGCTAGATACGTAATCAGCCTGCCAAAAAGATCTTTAATCTTAGATGAACTTCGGATCTTGATGAGTAGATAAACATGAGTGAGAGGCTCAGGATAAGATGGCAATCTTCCCTGATGAGATGGTGTCTCGCCACACCACGGCGTGTGCAAGGATCGGGGCAAATCCTACCACCATTGCTGCCTTCTGCCAAGCGAGCAGGCTAACCTAACCTGAGTTAAAAAAACTTCTTTGCTAAGGGTTCTGACTAAATGGTAGATTTCGATTCTATGGTTGTTTGCTAAGGATTCTGACTAAAAGGTAGATTCCGATTCTATCGCTGTTTGTTAAGGATTCTGACTAAATGGTAAATTCTGATTCTATCGTTGTTTGCTAAGGATTCTGACTAAATGGTAAATTCCGATTCTATCATTGTTTGCTAAGGATTCTGACTAAATGGTAAATTCCGATTCTATCGTTGTTTGTTAAGGATTCTGACTAAATGGTAAATTCCGATTATATCGTTGTTTGTTAAGGATTCTGACTAAATGGTAAATTCCGATTCTATCGTTGTTTGCTAAGGATTCTGACTAAATGGTAGATTCCGATTCTATCGTTGTTTCGGCTCGTCGTTCCATCCACAGACAAATTAAAGCTTACAAAAAAATAACCATTAGCACACCACGAGCTTATGTTTCATTAGTACTGGTACTTATCGTATCGTATACCTGTCTTAGGTCTTAGGACTAGGAATTTTCATAATACTGCTCGTATTATGTAAAGGGAAACCAGAATCTTATATTAAAACATGTTTACAGGAATGAATTGAGCTTTCGGTTCAAAGTATTCCGGTATGTTTGGGAAACTGCATCACTTATTTGAGCGACTATTTTTCCGAATTTAGAAAAGCTAAACCTTATAGTTTTCCTAAAAAAGTTAATGGTTAATTATAAATCTTATAGTTTTCCTAAATGTAAACGGTTAATAATACATTCATGATTTTTTTCAGATTTGTAAAGCAGTTTAGATTTTCGACGCTCGAAAAAAGTTTAGGACTAATAGTATCTTCGCAAAGGCGGTGACGGACGGATAGACTACATAAAGCAAAACTATATGGGTTTCTTGTTTTACTAAGAAACCCTAAAAAGAGCAATGTTACGTGTCTTGTAGCAGTTAGCCCTGCCGGAATAATTTGGCATTCGGCCTTCTTCCCCTGACCTTTTCTAATAAAAGAAACAAGTGGTGACAAGTAATAAACTTTACTAAAACGCCCTACTAAGTAAAGTGGCCCTTTCTTTGCCTTTATTTATGTACGACTAAGATCGATATTCAATGATGTTTTTTGGTTGACCACGTAACCTATAAATTGATCGAAAATCAACCATGCATTAGTTTCTAATTAGATTAAAGATTAGTTTACTTTTAACCGACCTGTTTTTTTATTGCCTCAGTAATATTTATATTTGCTCAACAGCTGTATATTTTTTAAAGTAATAGGTAGGTTTTAAATCACAGTTTGATCAACATTAAACATTTTACTACAAATTAACTATTGCTAATCACAGGTATGTATATTAATTGAAATCCTTAAATATTTGATGCGTGCCTAAACCCCATTTCAGAAGAATCTTGGGCGATTCGCACCGCTGAACCACTGCGGTGCGAATGGCCCCATTCAGAAACAGAACTTGGGTATTTCGCACCGCGCGGTCCGAATCGCGTGTGGTGCGAAACGACTAAAGATCCCTTTATTTATAAATCTATTTAAACAGACATTTTTGGATTCGAATATATTCTTCAACCTTGGTTACTTTTAATCTTTAAATAAAAAAAAATGGAAGTCGATCATAAAAAGTCAAAACGTCCTAAGCTAACTAAGCCGCGGGTTTCCTCGTGATGTTTTCCTTCGTCGTTAAAGCTTGTTAAATGTGCACATACAGAAAAATCCATAGGTGCACCGCCAGTATTGAAGCCACAACCTTCGAACTGAAAGACGGGGTACATACCACTCGGCCAACATGGCTTTATCTATAATAGGTATACATATGTACATACGCGTTCATAGTAAAGGATACCACTTTTTCTATTAATGTATCTTTATCTTTACTTGTCTCTGGCCGACTAGGTACTGTGACTGGCCGGCTTAGTGGTATCCGTTACTATGAACGCGTCTGTAGATCTATAGCTAAATGTGTAGAAATAATAATGAAAACTGGTATTACACTCTGTTCCAATTAAGTTTTTCTTAAACTTTCGCGATCACAATGTCCTACTAATATTACAAACGTGGAAGTTTGCGAGTATATATTTAAGTTTGTTACACTTTCATGCAAAAACTAGTCTACGGATTGAGCTGAAATTTTGCACACGCATAGTTTTGAGGATTAACACATAGGCTACATTGTATCCGGGTACAACGTATGCGCTGCGGCGAGTATAAGCTAGTATTTAATATAACAAAGACACGGGAATTTACCGCGTAGTTCAACAGCTGTGGTCCCGGGTAAATACCGTACGGATGTCCCATTACATATAACAAAATAAGGGTAGGAGAAATAGGTACCTATTTATTTCCATCTATTTTTACCTTTGATACAATCTATCCTACTCACTTAACATTAATGAATAAGTATATTTCAACCCATAGAGCTCATAATACTAATAAATAAGAAACAGGTTTAATATACATATAACCAAGAAAGCTACGTAATGCCAGCGATAACCGGTTATTTACGGCTGTGCTGATATCCGACATCCAACGTGAGAAATGTTTATGTGCCAAGGGCGTATTATAGAAGTAAAGCTCTAGCACTTAGTATCGGAAACACGGTGTATGCTGTCGGAATAAACTAGAGCTTTTTTTTTTGATCAGTCGCCTATGATATATTTATTTAATGAATGAATGATTATAACTTTATTGTACACCATAAAATAAAAGAAATAACAGTAGACTTTAATTAATTATTGTTATGTTAAACGGGTTTTCTACTCACGTTAATTATTCGTTGGAAATAGGTATCCAACGTGTTCAGTTCCTCCCAGGGGAACTTTCGTCAGGGAATGGAGCCTTTTACCGCCGCGGTACCGACTCTCCCTCCGCAGTGACCGACTATACCGACATATACCGCTTGTACTGCATTAACCGACTTTAAAAAAGGAGGAGGTTCTATATTCGACTGTTTATTTTTTTTATCTATATTCACCGATTTCTCCGTCAATTGTGGACCGATGTTCAAAATATTTTCTTTTCATTTTAAAGAGTGTACTTCCCAGGTGGTCCCATTTCAATTTAATCCAGTTCTGACATTGGGATCCATGAGAAAACCATATAAGTTAAATTTCATTAAGTATTTTAAAGCAATACAATTTATCTCATTGAAGTCGGTTTTTATTTGTTTACAAATTAAAGAATTATGTTTGTATGGGGTACAAATTCCAATTAGTTCAGAATAGTAATGTTGCGCCACCTTTTGGAAGGAATAAATTAACGACCGTATAGCCAATATTAACCACGGGGTGCAAATTGGTCCGAATAATTCCTAAAATAAGTAAACAAGGAGGATAGGATGTTTTTGTTTATTTAGGACGGAACGGCCGCCATGTTGGTTTTCCAAGGTAAATTAAAGTCGTTGGAACGGCCGCCATGTTGGTTTTCCAAGGTAAATTAAAGTCGTTAAACAAACTAAGTGCTAAAAGTAGGAAGTTTCTGTGTAAAATTACCAACAATAGCTAAGTGAATCAATTAGTCAATTGCTTACATAATTGTTAAATTATTATAACTATCGTGAATTATCTTATATATGTGTAATATCGGGAATGTTGACGTACTTGTTATAGTGGTAGAGGCACCAACTGTTTCTACCCTTATTGAAGCCCTTTTGGGTGATTACAGGCCGCGACCATTTCCCTCCGCGTCCCGTTTGCACTGTTTAATTTATAATTAATTTATTTATTTATTTATTTATTCAATTAGCACGGTTTACACCAATTACACTAATTAATCACATATCATAATATATATTCATCAAAATCTCAGTCATAAGACCTCCCTCATGGATCTTCATGAGGCGTTGTAGCCATACTCACCACGATTTGCAGGCGGATTGGCGAGCGCAGTACAGGATGTTGATACACGGATAGACGCTAAACATCTTCCGGAAGTATCACTTTGGCAGGTTCTTACTGGATCCATGGAAAATGGAGGGGGCAACATTTTAATGCCGGCACCCCACGGCATTTTATATATTATTATTATAACCTAACTTATATGATAAATGCGAATGTGAATTTGTTTGTTCCGTTACACGCCCTAATCACTTAACCGATTGTACAAATTATTTAATTAATGGAAAGCGACATTATAAGTTAGTATTTTTTTTTCCCTTTATATATTTAAGCCTATGTAATTGTAACCCCGTATTCCTACAGGAACTACGCGGGTAAAACCGCGGGACGTTGCTAGTGAATAATATATTAAGAATAAGAAACGTTTATTTTGTGTCACAAAATATAAAACAATAACACACACAATAACAAAATTAGAAATATTGACAACAAAAATGGTCGCCACTCAGCTATTGTTACGGTATGGCTGTGAGCCGTTACTGTAACGCTGGTCTTCTGTGACGCCAGCGTGCGCAAAGCAACGTCTGAGATATACTAATTTAAAAAAAAAACAACAATAGAGCTTAAAATAATACATAAATGCAATGGCAAGACAAACAAACAAAAACAGAATTATAAACAAAATGGATACAAGTCTTTAAAAACAAATTTAAACAAGAGTGTCTTTAAATTAGATTAACAATTAAGTCCACAGAACGACTACGTTATATTATTGATACGAGTATGCCCAGCAACGTATTTGAGACATCAACTCCCTTTTGTATAAATTCAATGCAATATACGCTTGGCATGGACTAAATCCACATGGAATTAGGCAGCATGCTCAAATGAACAAAACATACTGCCATTTATGGTTTCTGAGTTAGACAGTTAGCAGTTCCTTTCAGAATGGAAAGGAAAGTTCCGACTCAACCAAGCGAAGTTTATTAATAGAAAGTTCCAAGTGAAGGAAGTATCTAAAGTTCCGTTATCGTCATCAAGTTTATTGATCAAAGCCAATCGTAGACGTAACAGGATAAAGTTGCCAAACTTGTAAAATCCATTTTTTTCATTAACGCGTCGCACCCAAAGAAACTGTATACGTAATGATTCTTAATATTATTAATTTATTTGTATTAAAATAAACACATCACATTTAGGACTATAACTATGTTTTTTCGAAGTAAGCGACGTGTCGAAGTAACTAACTGTCGAAATTCAGTGGTACACTCCTTTCTCTCCTATGCCGTTTTAGTCCTGTCAACGTCACCCATCTCTTGCAGACCTCTATAAATCTCGTCGTTCCAGCGGTACCTGCTTGGACGCTCAACAGGCCTCTTCCCACTAGGTCGACCCACGTAAGCTCTCTTGACCGCTTGATTCCCCCCCATTCGAACTATGTGTGTATGTCTGTCTCTCCAATGATGTTCGCCTCGATCACAATAAATAAATAAATAAAATAAATAATGCTCGACAAATCACACAGCATCATCTAACCCCAAGCTAAGCAGAGCTTGTGTTATGGGTACTAGATGACTGATATACTTAATACATTATACATTATACTACATAGATAGATATTTTTATTATATATAGAAAAACACCCAGAACACCCTGAACAAATTATTAACACATATTTAAACGGGTATTTATCGCGCTATTTACCTTTATTATTGCCGCATGAAATAGAGGAGAACAGATCTTTAGCTTTCCTGGATGTAAAAGTCATGGTGAGTCCTGATGGGTCCTTATGTCATACCGTGTACAGGAAGCCGACACACACCGATAGATACCTGAACGCTGCGTCGCACCATCATCCGTCACATCTGCAGTCAGTAGTCTCGTCACTGATGAATAGAGCTTATGACCTCTGCGACCCTGAACATTTACCCGGAGAGCTGAATCATGTTCAGGGAGTTCTCAAGCGGAATGGCTACATGACTCATAGATGGAATCCTAGTCGTAGGCGCAAAGATAAGCAAACGGAAGTCGAGAGACAGTCAGCCTTCTTGCCGTACGTGAAAGGTGTAACGGACAAAATTGGAAACTTACTCAAGAAGTTTTCAATAAAGTCAATCTACACCCCACACACTAAAGTGGCTAAGCGTCTACGTACACCTAAGGATGTAGTACCCTTGCAAGTTCCTGGTGTTTACAAAATCGATTGCAGCTGTGGACGTTCCTACATAGGCCAAACGAAGCGCACAGTCGCTGAACGTGTAAAGGAACACATAGCAGCGGTGAAAAATCGACAAGTGACCAGGTCTGCTATAGCTGAGCATGTAGTGGACTCAGGACCCAATCACTGGATTGAACTCCACAATCCCAAAGTTATAGCCAACGAGAGGCACTATTACAAAAGAATGGTTCGGGAAGCAATTGAAATTAAGAAGTATCCTAATTTCAATCGTGAAGACGGCTTCAGACTCTCTGCCTCATGGAATCCAGTGATAGCCAAGTGTACTCGACGTGTGAATCAACCTAAGTGTGCTGATACAGTTAGTGTAGTGTGCTGTCCTAGTGTGAAACAGCCTTAATCTCAAGTTTTTATATTTATGAAGACCAAGTGAGGGTAGTCTGAAAAGACGCCTTCGCTTTGCTGCGGTCACCTCTAACATGTCAGTCTTCCCGGGACCACGATGGGTGCAATCCTGTCGAAACGTCGGGCAATAATAAAGGTAAATAGCGCGATAAATACCCGTTTAAATATGTGTTAATAATGTGTCGTGATCGCGAAAGTTTAAAAAAGACCCTGAACAAATATCTGCAGATCGTACAGACATTTGTCCCGAGGCGGGAATCGAACCCGCAACCTCTTGCGTCGCAGGCGGACCTTCGCCCGCTGCGCCACAGAGGTCGTCTTATATACAATATCTTCTATCTCTTGGTTCTTACGTTGTCTCCAACTGATATCTTTCCGCTGAGTAGGGTCATTCTCCGGAAAATCTACCTTTCGGCCACTAGTAGCTTTTGCTCTTCTTTTTGGTAGTACCGAAATACCATCCTTAAAAAGGAAAAATATGGCGACCCAACTAAGACCCCTAGCCTAACTTTCAGCGCGTCTAAGAGTCTAACGGAATGTTCCAAATTGAAGTACATACGTATCAACCGTCACCAAGTTTCTCCATCAAACAGAGACGTAACAGGATAAAGTTACCAAACTCATTAATTCTGTCGTCTTTTTCATAAACGCCTAACATAAATAATCGTTGGCAACGCTCTGGGTTCAAGGTAAGCTGCTTGTTTTCCAGTATCTACGTGAAATTATAGCAGCAACAAGAAAAATGCTTTTAAAAGCTTTGTATTACCCCTATTTACTTACGGATCTTTGCTTAAAATGATCCAATTTCCAAGACTTATTATTGAATCTAAGAAGACTGACGCAAATAGATTATTCTTATTTGAACATGAGAGTTTGCACTTAAAAAACTCATTCCTTTGGATACACACGGCTAAAATGGTCTTGGTTTAGAATATAAACCGTTTAATAGTGCCACAGTTAAAATTACAGTAGTTAGTAACAAATAAAAATAGGTCCCTGATTTTATAATTAACAACTAAATAATATAAAATTGGCATAATGTTGCCTTCCTTCGTCTATACAAAAGCAGTAGGTCTGCCATGATTTTTCACAATCTATACTCGCTAGCGACTGTAGATAAAAAATGTATGAAAACTTGTACAGCGCCTCTAGCGGATAGTTTGGTACTAATATACGCAGTAAACTATACTACAGTGACAAATCTGACAGATGTCACACTAACGTACTACTGTATTACTACTGTAGTAACGGCAGTCGATCTAACAGTGATGATAACTCATAGAAGACTCACAATTGTCACTAATTTATGTCACTCATTATCAGTTGGAACCTTCGACCGTTGTACGACTAACTTTTCCGTTCTACTCAACCTTCCCGCATAACAGTGGAACACCGGCATTTAGATCCAAGGCATTAATCATGGGTTACTGAACACCAAGCAGGGTGTTCCGATGCCCAGATTATTGTGCACAACCCTGAAACAGGTGCCCTGTCTCTTGGGTAATCAAAGGTTTGGGCATTTAGGAGAAAAGATGAGACATGCTCGTACATTCACGGATTTGTATCGTTTTCCGCTCTGGATGAGTAGATGGAAATTGCCGGAAAATGCTCCCGTTTTTCGTTTTGTCTTTTGAGCAAGAATTTTCGACTTGACTTTTCTTTACCTACTGCTAAGGCGTACCGAGAAAGTCTAGAAACCAATTGGCTCAGCAGCTTACAAAACCCACTCACAAATTGTGGTTAAAGCGGAAAGACCTCATTGAAAGTCCTCTGAAAAAAGGATAGAGTGGAGTTCGTATATAATACAAGAATACCCTCAAATTATCTGCTTCTAGTTTAACTCCAGACAGATCGCAGATATAACATGAAAAACTTTTCTCTACCATCTTACTTATGGTTATTTTAGCCACTTTTTGAAGCCGTTTTTACTTGCGCCTTATTACTTTGTATGAGCAAATGGATATACTTTATACATCTTCATTTAGTTTAAATGTTTCTTTATCATTGTAGCAAGTTTTTTTTATTAACGTTATTAACTTTATTACAAACAATGAAAATATCTAGTTTTAATTCCGCTAATGCTGAGATGCATATGCACCGCCCTCCCGCCCGCTAATTATGCACATGCAGGGGGAACCAGGCTGTTAGTGCAACATGCATACCCAAACCCACACGACGACACGTGTTTCGCCTCTCCGCGAGGCATCTTCAGGTTAAACGCGTTAAAGGGTGGTTAAAGGGTTTGGGTATGCATGTTGCACTAACAGCCTGGTTCCCCCTGCATGTGCATAATTAGCGGGCGGGAGGGCGGTGCATATGCATCTCAGCATTAGCGGAATTAAAACTAGATATTTTCATTGTTTGTAATAATAATATGGATTTCCGCAAAGTAACGCCTGATTCTATTAATTATGTTATTAACTTTAAAAAATTTACTCTGCCGCCTTTACGAGTACTATAACCTGTAGAGAAAATTTAATCAATCTATTTTTTAATCATCTCAGCCGTAGGACTCCAGTGCGGTCCACGTCCACTGCTGGACATAGGCCTCCCTTATGGATCTCCGAGATCTTGAGGGGTTGTTGCCATGCTCGCCGCGCTTGGTAGGCGGGTTGGCGAGGACAGTATGTCGATACTCGCAAAGACGCCGCTGCTCATCTTCCGGAGGTATCCCTTGGCAGATTATTACTGCATCCACCATCAAGCACCATAAAGGCAAGCGTGTTTGAAAAATAAAGTTCAGGTTAGTTGCATATTAAAAGCTGCTTTCGTTAAAGTTCTTCTTAGACAAAAATGTCCAACCTCAGGATTACATCGTTAATTTTTAAAATAGGCCACAGTCGCCTCAGACGCCACAGTCGCCTCAGACGCCACAGTGAACACGATGGGCACGATGGACGAAGGGCTGTCGCCCTAGTACTATCACGCACATCTCCAAGCGTCACGCGTCTGATCGATTTTACCCCCTCAAAAGATGTTTTTCATCAGAAACAATTATTTCCAACTCCCAATATCATAAACAGAATACAATGCTTTCAATCAGTGACGTCATTTGGGGATAACCGGGGGAACACAGGTCAAAATCACAAATTGTTTGATTTGTGATACGAGCATCATAAACAACTTTAGTTCCACTGGGAAATTATATACCAAACACAGAACCACTAATGGCATAGTTATCTGATAACCTTCAACCGCAATGAATCCACGATAAGTAGTTTGATAACTCATTTACTCATAAACCGCATCCAACTACGACCTAGGCCTTTGTCTTGTCTTTTTATTTTATGGCTTTTTGTGTTTGGTTTTACACAATTCCGCCAGTGTCAAGTTAATTGATAAATTCTTATGTTATTTGGCTGGCCATGTTGGCGGCCATTTTTTGGCGGCCATTGTGTAGATTTGTTGTACGACCTAGGACTTTGCTCTGGGTCCCGACCTCACAATGACGCGAAGGTGGAGATCTCAATTATTTAAGGAGATAAATATTCATTTAACATTAGGCTAAGAAGGTGGCTTATTTAAGGTTCATTATAATTTGAAATAATTTTTTGGCAATTGATCTCTGTGTTTGTCAATATCCAACCTATGTTCTTTGTTAAAACTTAGTTATGTCCCAAAAGGATACAAATTATTGAAGTTGAAACTAACCTTAACATTTTAAGACCTGTATATGTATGCAAACAATTTGACAATTAACATATCATTATCTTTTTTTTATCGTGGAAGTAAAACAGGTACCTATCGAAGAAATAAGAAAGGAAAGCAATTCAAAAGATGGTCCGACGAAATCAAAGAAATAGCGGGAGGAACCTGGTTGAGAGTGGCAACACTAAGAGAAAATTGGAAGAGGTTGGAAGAGGCCTTTGTCAAACGACAAATCGATAAAAACGAGATAAAAACCTAATTGTGTTAACTCATTAGATTTTGCGTTTATGTTGTGAAATATTAATCTGAATCATCTGAATACCTTTTATTCTTTATTATTATTATGTAAAAAGGAAAACTATACCTTGGTGAGGGTTGAGCAGCTGAGTTTTGTCACAAAGATTTTAAACTTTTAACGGTACGTTTGCGTGCACCCTTGATTGTAAGTACCTACACTGGCCAAATTGTGACTGCAAGCCACATGATTATTAATCATGGCGTAGATAAGACAAATGTAGCCCTTAAAACTTAGCTTGATCGCTGCGACATCTGTCATCATAATTCCGCCCAAAATTAAGAACTTGATGCTCTGATTTTTTAACCCCTGACAAAAAAAGAGGGGTTTTATAAGTTTGACCGCTATTTGTATGTGTCTGTGTGTCTGTCTGTTGCACCGTAGCTCTTAAACGAGTGGACCTTTCTGCAGGCAAAGCAGGTTTCCGGCGGTGGTTCTTAAACATGTTTTATCAAAATCGGTTAAGAAGTTTACAAGATATGTATATGTATGATATGTATCCAAACGTATAATATTTGGTATCAAATGAAAGGAAATGATATGTAGAATGCAAAACCAAAAGTTATATACAAATCACTCGAGCCATTTATGAGATATGGGGGTTGAAAGTAGAGGTGAACAATATAATGTTTTTAAATATACGCAAGTGTGGTAGGTACCAAATGAAAGTTCATGATGTGTAAATTGCAAAAATAAGGGCACACATTACAAAAAAAAATACCTCAGAGACTAGGTAAAATGTCGGGGTTACTTCATATTTTTAATTTTATAAACTTATTAATTTTGTAACGCTATAAGTTATGATATATGGCAACGTCGTACTTCACGGACGGGAATGCACGAATATTGATTTGCGCTTGCGATGAGTCAAGAAGAATCAAGAATCAAAAAAATACTTTATTCAGTGCGGCCGCATGGGCCTTATTCTTATGTCTTATAGCATATCCCCACAGCAGTAAGCTATAAGACATAATGCTGTGGAAATAGCTGAAGTAAATAAGTCTAGCGGTATCTACGTCTGCAAGAAGGCGGATTTTTTTGACTGCATATAAATAAAGTATTTTTTGATTCTTCATTCTTGAATCCGTGTCACTTGGCAAAATGCGCAGTGACCAAGCTAAATTTTACGAACTATTAGACATTCTATTATTTTCATTAAAAACTGACAAAAAGTTACCCGTGGAGGCACCAAGAAAGTGACACCTCAGGGCAGCAGCGTCTTTCCGTGTATCAACAGCCCGTATTGCGCTCGCCAAGCGTGGTGAGTACGACAACAGCGCCCTCATGACCTTGGAGATCCGTGAGGGAGAGCTACGTTCAGCAATGGACGCCAGCAGTCTCTACGGCTGAGATGATGATCATAAGTATTTAAAATAAATATTTCATGAGCATTACTTACAACATTCCTCCGTCGACCGAGACACTTTACTCCGTCGACCGAGACACGTTCTCGGCTTGCCCGTTGACGAGCTCACCGCCGCTAACCCGGAGGTGACGTCAACCCATCCCACATTAGCTGCTAGGCACATATTCAATAACCGGTCCCGCCGGCGGGGCCGAAGAATACACTCTTCCGTCTTAAGGTGCAGTTTTGCACCTGGACGTTAACCATCAGTACATTCAAAAATCTGGCAACAGTCCAAGCCGTGGTTCGAACCTAAGTGGTGCCCTTGAGCTTGTTGCCCCAACCTAACTTTTGCGGCTGGGCGCCTTCTGCGCTCGCCATAGCCCGGTAACGTTGTCATGGCCATCTGCGGTCAACAACATATATTGTAAATTCATAAAAAAATAAAAAGCATTACTTACTTAGATCTAGAACGAGATGACGCTATGGACTAGACGCCCATTTAAGATCTTGGCCTGTAGCAGCGTTAAATCGCAAGGAGTGGTAGAAGTGAAGGGAGGCATTTGCCCAGTACTTGGAAAATAACGGCTGAAAAATAAGTAAATTACTCTCTCATAAATCCACGTATTGTTATACATATCTAAGTATCGTCAGTACAGTTATTAACAATTATATATACGTCTCCGTTTCACGTAATAACTGTGGAGCCTTGAACTTTAGGGCGAGAACATGAATAAATCAAAGTGGAAAGCTTTCAAGGTTCGAGGTCATTTTGTTTCCGCCCTCTACAAAGTGGAGTTTTATTTTTATTTTTCAGTAATAAATCTGCATTTTTTTTTATTTAATTACACTGGTTTAAGTTTAAATATATTTTGATCACAACAGCATGGAAAAGGAATCGCTATAACGACCGAGTTCAGTTCTTCTGTTTACTTGTCCTAATTCGCATTAAATTATGTGCTTTCTTCTATTAATCTGCATTGTTTTATTTTGTTAATTAACGCGTCAAAAAGCCCATGCGGACGCACTGAACAAAGTATTTATTAAGTTTGTGTTTGCTCATGTTAAACCATCCACGGAATTTTTTAAGCGTACGTCTTATGAGGTAGGTAATCGTCTTCAGGGTGTTCATACTTCTCGTTACGCATTTTAAATGCCCCAAATATTCATATCGATGTTTGAATATTTTTGGGATAAAACGTACACTAAAAATGTACTTACAAAGTACATTTGTAGTAAGTAGTACATTTGTAAGATAATTATTTTTGATTATACAAATATTTGTCCCCCGATGTAAATCGAACTCGCAACCTTGTTTGCTATTAAACCAACTGAGCCACGGAGGTTGTCAAATATATTTTACCAACCATCACTGGCTGTGGGGTGCCGGCAGTAGAATGTTGCACCTCCTCTTACCCGTAGATACAGTAAGAATCGGCAATACCTCCGGAAGATGGGCAGCAGCGTATATCCGTGTAACAAAATCCCGCCTGCTTAGCGTGGAGAGTATGGCAACCCCTCATGATCTTGGAGATCTATGAGGGAGGCCTATGTCCAGCAGTAGACACCAGTTCTACAGACAGCAGTGCTGGGATGATGATGATGATTTCAATATTTGTAGTTCCCGCTTTTGCTGTAAGACTTCAGTGGAATGGCTATACCTTAGAAAAATTATGTATACAGTCCTTCTATATCTAATAATCTTAATTTCAAAACGCTTTCTTTACCTCCTTTAACTACGCTTCCCTTCAAACAAAAGCCACTCTGTTTTGTATTAGCCTCTTTGGTCTTGGAGGTCAAGTTTTTCAATTCTGACGCTCGTAAAACATGATACTTTTCACAAATATAATGAAAAAAGTTACGCAAAAATTTAAAAATCTTTTGATGAATTGAGGTCTAAGGGAACAAGATTTTTACTGCGCTATTTTACGTTTATCATCATCATCAGAACGACGTCCACTGCTAGGTAAAGACCGTCCTTGTGGATCTCCAAGTACTGATCATGGGGGGTTGTTGCCATACTCACCACGCTTGGCAGGCGGGTTGGCGAGTGCATTACTGTGCACTATGTTGATACACGGACAACGCGAGCAACTATGTCCGCCATTATGTCCTGTAGATGGCGCTTAATAGGTGCTCAACCAAATTACAATAATCTCATCAAGAATATCGACTCGGCCCGTCCGGGTCTCGTAGCTTAGTGGTTAAAGCCCTTCCGGCGTTAGGTAGTATCGATTTGGCTAACGCTGGCTCGAAACCCGCCGAAATCGTAAATTTGAAATATTCTACCTGAGTGCGGTTACTCTAAAAATATTACAAACTATAATTTAATGATAGATTTGGCTTATAGAGCTTTAGCTTTTGGCACAGAAAACCTACAAAATATGTTAGTAGAAAAATGTGAGAGCATGAAACATATTGCTTGTTATGACACAAGACTGCAAGTTGAAATGAAACAGTTTCACTATTTATATTTGCTTCATTCTTCCTGCATTTTCTGTAGATGTTTCAATTTAGCTCCGCTGTTACAGTCGTGTGTAGGCTGAATAATAGATGGGCGGTGCACTGTAGCGCCTCCACATAGGGGCTATTTTTGCTTGTCGGCCAATTATGAGATCGATAGAGCTGTTGTTACCTTAGCGCTGTGCTTTGGTTCTAAATAAAACACCCACGGAGCTTACATAAGTGAAATATCCTTACTTATAAACTGATGTTACTTAAGCACTTATGTAAGTATATTATATATTATATTGATGAAGAATTATTGACAATTTAATGATCCATCGATTAGTAATTGTCTGATCTTGTGCCTAAACTGTGCCTAAACTGTAATACTTTCTTGGTCTTATCTGGAGGCACTCAAAGTGCAAGGGAATCATCGGAAGTATCGAAGCGCTTCGTTGTTTTTTAAACCCTTAAGTTTCTGTTATGCAATAGTTTTTGTAGTAACGAAACGACTAAGTTTGTGAAAGTAGGGCTCGTAGAGTTAGGGCGTGTAGAGTTAGATAGAAGCGCAGCTCTACAAGATATCTAATAACTTTTTGACAGTGTATTTGGTAGTGCAATGGTCTCGCCTTAGCAACATTTTACATGAAAATGTATTTGGTGAGTTAATTATTTACTTCGTGCTTTATTTAAATATGCAAATGTCGTAAAGGTACACGTTTCATGTGAAATGAAGCCAAGTTAAGACCATATTTTTTTAAATTTAACTATTTTTTTTCACACACACCGTTTCTAACACACAAAAGTAGAGGGAATCGGGGTAGCCCTCTGCCCAGCAATAGGACGATACAGGCTAACAGTAACAGAACGATATTGTAACGTATACGCAAGCGCGAAATATGGAGTTGTTTATGAATAAATGTAAAAAAGTTTATTTAGGAATTTATATTTTTTTTTTTATTTTTTGTACTGTTTGTTGTTGTGCACTGTTTAGTTTTTTAGCCAAATCATCATTTCATGATTTCAGCCGTAAAACGTCCTCTACTGAAGATAGGACTCCCTCGTGGATCTCCATGGGAGGTAGTTGCCACGTTCACCACGCTTGGCAGGCGGGTAAGCGAGCGCAGTACGAGATGTTGATACACGGAAAGACGCTGATACCCATCTCCCGGAGGTATCCCTTAGATCATTTCATCGTATCATCTCTTACTGCATCCGCGGGCATGAAAGAAGGGGTAACATTCTACTGCCTATATATATTAGATGTAAAAAGCCAATTACATTATTAGATTATGAAACTTTTACTTAGTTTAAGCCACAAGATAATTAATTATTATTGCCTATAACATGTTTTTTTTCTTTGCAGGCTCAAAAGCAAACCAAAGTCAGACCCTGATGTAAACTTCCACACAAAGCGATCTGAAGGTAAGTAAGTTCTTAAATAGTTTTACTTATAAAATTCCGAACAAAGACATCTCAATGTCTGATGAAAATATCTTAACTAGTTAGATGAGCTTATTAAATAAATAGTCTACTCCTAAGTAAAACTTATTAAGTAGGTACTTGATAGATTGAATTATCATAAATTGTAAAAGTAAGTTTATTAGAGTTGGGGTTTAGAAAACAAGGTGGTTTTATTTTGGTTTTATTATTGATATTCAGAAAATCGAACACAAACAACTTACATTAAAGAAAAACTGAGTTAATGAGGGCGAGAATTTAGCTTAGCATAGTATACGTAGTAGCATAGTAGCATTACATAATTTCGGTTAGCATCTTAGATATGCTTACGGCTGCGCACCGTTGAAACTAACTTCACAGGGCTCATAAAGTTTTGCGCGAATTCTACCTCTTTAAATAACGTTTTGCCCGGAGCTTGGCTGAATTTTCATATGAATAAAAAGTAGCACTAAGATGCGAACGTACACAGTTTTTAGGGCGTTGAGAAGGAAAGACAGGAGTGCGAGAGATGCGGGGCTCAGTCTGTGAAACTTGCCAGCGCGATTCTTGGCGTAGGTATTTTCGTTTTATGTACCCCAAATTTTACTATGCCTTATACATTTTTCAATTATTAAAACGAATATTAAAACATAAATTATTATATTTAATGAAGGCTAAATTAAACTTAAATGTTAGAACAAATTAATCTCTAGCAAGAAGCTAATTCTTAATATAAAATTAACTACGATTCAGCAAGTTTATTTACAACCTGTTTACAATATTGAATTAATATGTCAACATGCGCATCTTTGCGTTTGCCGCAACGTTAGCTCTGTGCGCTCATAAAGTTTTGCGCGAACTCTACTCCTTATATTTATACGGGTACGTGTTTGTCCTCAGAAAGTTCAGACGTGCCGGCGCCAAGGGCGACAGCTGAAAAACCGTTTTTGCTTTCGGACGGCAGGTGAGTGACCCTTATCTCCTATCATTCTTACTTATTTCAATGTCGTGGGGTGCCGGCAGAATTTTGTACCTCCTCTCTCGCCCGTGGTGGATGCAGTAAGCATCTTCCACGGAAAATCTCCGGAAGGCAGCAGCGTCTTTACGTAAATTAAAATCCTACTCTACACTCCTAAAAAAAATGTTACATAAGAAAATTCTGAGAAAATCGACTAATCGTCGGCAGTAGAATGTTACCCCTCCTCTCATGCCCGAGGGTGCAGTAAGAGCCTGCTAAGGGATACATCCGGAAGATGGGCAGCAGCGTCTTTCCGTGTATCAACATCCCAACTGCGCTCGCCAACCCGCCTGGCAAGTGTGGTGAGTATGGCAACTACCCCTCGTGATCAGTACTTGGATTTCTAAGTCAATGACGGAGGCTTATGAGCGTAGTCCATTTGATCCATTATTTTGTTTCATTAATGGAAAAAATGGTTCTTACAATATCAAGAAAATATGTTCAGCAGTCGATGTCTTACGGCTGTGATGATGATGGTGAATCGTTTAAGAGCTACTACGGTGCTACATACGGACACATATATAGCTGTCAAAATTAAAACTACAAAATTAAACTTTACTCTTTTGTGTCAAGACCAATTAAACTAGGAAACGAACAGAACAGTTACAGAAACTGACAAGTTACCTCTGAATTACCTCTGAATTTGGTTGTTATTCAAAGTCTTGTTTTCACCGACAGCTGCTATCTGCAAAGTATAAGTACCTCAAAGTTAATCATGAACTTAAACAATTAAAGTGAAGGGACTTTGACTACCAAGATACAAACATGATACACAATAGAGGCGATTAAAGTTCATCGTCATATCAGCCGTAGGACGTCCACTGCTCTGCCGTCTGATTTCTAACAGGTTGATAGGTTATGGCAGATGGAGTAAAGCTCATCTGAGTCCGTAGGTTAGTGTGAGGGCAGAGTGAGGGCTTGGACTATCCCAGACGGACCCAGGCAGGGCCATAGTGCATGATGGCTATGCACCATCGTAAGTTCCGCAAGACGTAGCGGGCGTTAGTTGTGGACGCCCCCGGGACGTGCTCTGGCAAGGTGCGATAGACGCTCCGAAGTGTTCTTTACGAGGAACCGGAGCTCCTAGTGCACCGAGGCCGGCCATTGGTTTTACTAAGTCGTATAACTGAATGGTGGCCGAGGCAAGGATACAGAAACGTTGGTCGTCCGCCAGCAAGATGGACAGACGACATTGATAAAGACAAACGATGGATAGGACTGGCGCAGGATCGTGGCGGATGGCACAAACTAGGGGAGGTCTATACCCAGCAGTGGGTGAAGTCGGGCTGTGTATGATGATGATGATGACGTTGGAGCAAAATTGACTTTTATACACAGCGCTAAAGCTAATTATAATTCTAAATTAAATTTCAATGATATTGTAATAATGCGTCTAAGCGTTTTCAAAAAACTAGTTCTTGGATTGTTAGCGAACATAAATGCACTTTTTCCAAATTATGAAGTTAAATTTTTACGTGATTTTATTTTCCTAGTTTTTGTTTTATCATATTTTGTGTAAAACTTTAAGCATTTTTACCAGCATCTCAATTATACACTAGTCATGCAGTAATTTGTGGCAAACGGTGTTGGTATTACAGATAGTTATATACCATTTGGCTTTTCGTCAATACACTCTGTAATTCCGTTTATTGACCTCAATAAAAAAAAACCGTTAATTACTAACGGTCTCATGGCTCAATAGGCAGGATGACACACTAATACATATTTAGACATGATGATTAGTATGAAACGAAACAAAATACATATTTCGTCCGTCAATACAAAAATAATAGACACAGTATTTTTAGCTTTTTATATAAATGAAACAATACTTAGATACCTAGATTTTAGCGAACAGTTCAGGAGTGGAGGCTCATGTCGTCGTCATTCTGTACCGGGGCACGTCGGCGTGTGTGACTTCACGCGAAATTTCGATATGATTTAGGATGGCGGTTATTTTTAAATTACGTTTAATACGTGGGCACGATGGACTAACAATTAAAACTTACTCATCTAGCCTGTTGTAGAAAATGCCGAGTACTCCGATGTACCCCGCTAACTAAATCTTGGAGATTCATGATAATTGCGACGACCTCTGTGACGCAGCGGGCGAAGGTCGGAGAAGTTACGGTTTCGATTCCCGCCTCTCGGGACTAATATCTGTACGATCTGCAGAATATTTGTTCAGGGTTTTATCATCATTTCAGCCGTGAAACGTCCATTACTGAACAAAGGCCTCCCTCATGGATCTCCATGAGGGGTAGTTGCCATACTCACCACGCTTGGCAGGCGGGTTGGCGAGCGCAGTACGGAATGTTGATACACGGAAAGACGCTGCTGCCCATCTTCCGGAGGTATCCCTTAGCAGGCTTTTACTACATCCGTGCGCATGAGAGGAGGGGTAACATTCTACTGCCGGCACCCCACGGCAGTAGAAGTAGTTAGGTAGTAAGTGTGCACGGAGTAGTTTTCTATCTTTAATAAAAAATATATATCTATGGTATAATTTATTTATTCATTTATTTTCATGTTTAATTTGCCATAACAGTATAACAAAACACCAAAGCGACAAAGAAATAATAATGTATGAATAATACAAAATGTACATATCTAATCTCATAATGTACGTATCTAGTACCTACCCATAACACGAGCTCTGCTTAGCTTAGGGCTAGATGATGCTGTGTGAATTGTCCAGCAGGTGGACATAGCATCCCTCATCTACGAGTAGTTGATGCTCATCAGGGTCGGAGGGTTCTTGCCAAACTCACGCGAACGCAGTACGGGATGTTGATACACGGAAAGACGCTGCTGCCCATCTTTCGAAGGTATCCCTTTGGCAGATTCTTACTGCATCTACGGGCATGTGAGGATGAGCATCATTCTATTCATAATATTGGCGAAACATACATAAAAAATCGGCCATGTGCGAGTCGGACTCGCGCACGTAGGGTTCCGTACCATTATTTGGCAAAACAACTTTATGGCTTCCTCAGTACAGGCTGAGCCTAGTGAGGAAGCCGACAATAGCCTTACCTAGCTAATAAGTGCCCCGCATACCATTTTTTCTATCCATAACCGTATACCTATTGTATGCTCTTTAACTTGTGTTTTTATTGATATTGTTTACGTCATATACCTACATTGTTTTTGCTGTAAATAAATATTTCAACTAAATATTCTAAATTGATAACCTCCTTCTTTTTAAAGTCGGTTAAAATTTTGTGAACATTCTTCATTCTTGTTAAACAATTGTTATATTTTTGTTGCAAGGAAAATAAAAAGAGCCCATAAGGTTGATTTGGGCGCCAGAGGGAGTTGGTTGGCCCCTTACCACCACAATAATAAGGTTGATTTGGGCGCCAAAGGGAGTTGGTTGGCCCCTTACCCCCACAATAATAAGGTTGATTTGGGCGCCAAAGGGAGTTGGCTGGCCCCTTACCACCACAATAATAAGGCTGATTTGGGCGCCAAAGGGAGTTGGTTGGCCCCTTACCCCCACAATAATAAGGTTGATTTGGGCGCCAAAGGGAGTTAGTTGGCCCCTTACCACCACAATAATAAGGTTGATTTGGGCGCCAAAGGGATTTGGTTGGCCCCTTACCCCCACAATAATAAGGTTGATTTGGGCGCCAAAGGGAGTTGGTTGGCCCCTTACCACCACAATAATAAGGTTGATTTGGGCGCCAAAGGAAGTTTGTTGGCCCCTTGCCCCCACAATAATAAGGTTGATTTGGGCGCCAAAGGGAGTTGGTTGGCCCCTTACCCCCACAATAATAAGGTTGATTTGGGCGCCAAAGGGAGTTGGTTGGCCCCTTACCACCACAATAATAAGGTTGATTTGGGCGCCAAAGGGAGTTGGTTGGCCCCTTACCACCACAATAATAAGGTTGATGGGCGCCAAAGGGAGTTGGTTGGCCACAACGCTTTTAGCCAGGAGTGCACGATCAGGCAGAAGTGGGACGCGCTAGCTAGAGCCACGGTAGTGTATTACTAAAGTGGTCTTTTATTTAAAATCGATAATCATCCAGGAATTCGACAAATACAACACTAAATCAACAACATCAGGATTAAAACTGTACCAGCACATTGTCATCAATTTCATAAGAAAATGATACAATTGCAAAAAACGTTTACCAAATTAAAAAACCAAAACAACATATTCGAAATTACAAAATCAGCAACTAAAATCAAACAAAAATCGGAGCAAACTAAACTACATATTATCTTTGTCGAGCACCTGGTATATAGAAAAGTAAATAACCAATTATATGTAAAAGTCTCATATATTACAATTAAAACCCCCAAGATATATAACGTACAAAAAAGTTTAATACATTATGATTTATACATATTGTTGAATATGTATACTATGCATAAAATACAAATTGATATACATAAAAATAGTGCAAAAGAACACAAGAAAATTGTTATATATAAAGTATTTAACCCGTACATATAATGTTTACGTATATATTTATTTCTTTTATAATAATCAAGTTATCATTTATAATGTATATATATTATGGAATATGTATAATTATAAATTGTATAGTAAAGTTGAAAAAGGAACAAAAATTAGCAATAAAAGCAGCCATCAAAAACTGATACCATATATAAACAAACACTAAAATTAAATTTGCAAGAAATATCCGATCAAATCAGAGGGAACCAGTATAAAAAAGGAGTTGGTTGGCCCCTTACCCCTACAATAATAAGGTTGATTTGGGCGCCAAAGGGAGTTTGTTGGCCCCTTACCCCCACAATAATAAGAATATAATGGGGGTAAGGGGTCGATTTAAATAAACCATGATTATTTGCGGAAACTGTATCAAACTTCTTAAAACAATTTCAAACTTAAAAGAGTATGTCTTCTGGAATCATCGATAGCGGAACTTATGTAGATTTTTTACACTTTCGATGATTTCTAAAAAAATATGCAAATTAGAAAGTTCGATTTCATTTTACTGTAATCTTCACATACACTTCTATTAGCTATACAAATTTCAGGGGCTTAACTCCGCAAACTTCGAAAATAAAGAGGGGCGGTATTTTATTCCACATATTTGCAAACAAGTCGAATAATACACGGCTTAAAGGAAAACCACAAATGGCATCATCTATGTGGTAACTAGTTAGTTAGGTAACTGATCAGGATCATTGTTAATTTACTGTTGTGTGAAATTTTTCATTTTCTTGCTTAGTCGTGTCGTATGTTTTAATTGGCTTTACATCTACCACAGGAACAGAAACAGGTGTTGAACTTTACATGAAAGGGTATCCGTTTCACGTCGCCTTAATCTGCCAAGTTCGTGTTTCAGTTTGACGTTTACAATGATGATTCCATGAGATCTACTACATAGTTTATGTTGGAAAATTAATTTTCGTGGCGCAAAGGGCTTCATTTGCACATTAATAAACAGTTTTTAGTTTTCCTTTAAGCGGAGTAATTTTCGACTTGTTTAGATTTTTGTAAAAAACATTTTTGTAAACCGTAGCGTATGTACTTATTAACATTTTCAATTTGTTGAGGCGGATATAAAAACAAGTGAAGGTCATGGTGTACCAAAATTAAATACCCCCCAATGCGGGATGTCAGTGCAGATCTGGTGGCTTCCCAGAATTAGAATCAGAATTAGAATTAGAACACTTGCTTCGGTTAACCACGGCTATCAGTGCCTTCATATCAAGTGGACCACTTGTATTGATTGTAATGCGCAACAATTATAAATCAAGTTTTGTCTCAAGTTTGCAGATTTGATTTCAAGTATCGATACTTGAAATCAAATCTGCACGGATTCATGAATCCGAGCCGTGGGGTGGCGGCAGTAGAATGTTACCCTTCCTCTCGTGCCCGTGGATGCAGTAAGAGCCTGCTAAGGGATCCCTCCGGAAGATGAGCAACAGCGTCTTTCCTTGTATCAACATACCGTACTGCGCTCGCGAACCCGCCTCCCACGTTTGATGAGTATGGCAATTACCCTTGGTAGAGATCCATTAGGGAGGCCTGTGTTCAGTAGTGGACGTTTTACGGCTGAAATGATGATGATGATTATGAATCACGTCAAGCCCGCTTGTGTTGTTTCCCGTACAACAAACGCGATTTTCAAGCGCAGTGCGGTTTTTTAGTACACGGAAAGACGCTGCTGCCCATCTTCCGGAAGTATCCCTTAGATTCTTACTGCATCCACGGGCAAGAGAAGAGACAACATTCTACTGCCGGCACCCACGGCATATATACACCGATAGTTTATTGACACCTCGTTAACCTTCAATTACCAAGTAATTAACCTTCATTGACTTGTATTACCGCAATCAACAAGCAATCTAGATTAGTTATAGGGATGTGTCACGATACTTATTATCTCAGCCGTGGGACTGGCTGTCCACGTCCACTGCTGGACATAGGCCTCACTCGTGGATCTCCAAGATAATGAAGGGGTTGTTGCCGTACTCGCTACTATTCCTCTACGCTGCAGAGACATGGACTCTTCGAGAGAGCGAGATAAAGAGCATATATGCCCTCGAGATGTGGTGCTGGAGAAGAATGCTTGGGGCTCATGGACTGAGTTCCGCACCAATCTGTCCATACTCCAAGAACTCATCGGACAGCGAGTTTCGTCTGCTGTACATTCTCGCATTCTAACTTTCTTTGGCCACGTGTCGCGACGCAGAGAGGTGTCCATAGAACTACTTGTGGTTCATGGTAGAGTTGAGAGCACACGATCACGTGGCAGATCGCCCATGAGATGGACCGACCAAATCAAGACTGCATTGGACGGTCCACTACTAACATGAAAGCACCAGAAGGGGTGCGGTACGCGACGAATGGCGTAGGATTATCGAGTCTGCCACAGCCGACCACGACATGACGACCACGACTACTCTGTCCAGAGTATAACAAAAAAGAAGAAGTTGATGTACTTGCTACGCTTGGCAGGCGGGTTGGCGAGCACAGTACCGGATGTTGATACACGGAAAAACGCTGCTGCCCATCTTCCGGAGGTATTCTTGGCAGAATTTTACTGCATCCGAAATTGTTTTTTTATACCTTGTCAACATGCCTACAAAACAACGCGATTTATAGACCCATTTTTATAGCCAGCGCATAAAATATTTACAAGGTTAGGTTCAAAAGAAGCTATAGGATAATACTATATATATAGGATAAGGTTACGCATCAAATTAAATAAATAATGAATGCTGGACATTACACCTAGCACCATCCTAGTCCTAAATTAAGCTGAGCTAGTGTTATAGATACCAGATGATTGATGTTAGCACACAATCAAAATAGGTTTAAATTTAAAATAAAAGCTATTAAAACCCTTCCATTTAACACAAACACATACATATCATAGAGGTTTCTCAAAAAATCCAAATTATTACTAGAACTAAACTGCGAGATAAACCGGAACTAGGTGTATGCAATATTTAAGTTTCATCGAATGTCAAAAAGTGATAAAAATTCATCCAACACAAATAAAGTAAGGCCTTTACGTCTATTATAGATGATATATACAGCGTCAGCAACTGGTAATCATGCTGTACGGGACGCTGCAGTGCCTGGGACATTGTTAGAGGGATTAGGCTTGCCCAGCACCTATACCATTCTCTCAGCTTAGTCAGCTATTAGTCAGAGGAAAGTACAGGTCTGAAGCTAACTAAGCCGCGGGTTTCCTCACGATGTTTCCTTCACCGTTAAAGCACGTGTTAAGTGTGCACATAAATTTTTCAAGAAAGAAAAATCTATTAGTACACGACCGGTATCGAACCCACGACCTTCGGATTGAAATTCGAGTGTACATACCACTCGGCCAACACGGCAATTAACACAAGCATACATACAAACATCACAAGTAATAACAAACAATAAACCATATTTATTTCAGAAATACCAGCTTTACAAAAAAATCTTCTTAAGTCAGTCATTTTTTTAGCCGTAAACCGTCCACTAATGAACACAGGCCTCCCTCATGGTCTTCATGAGGGGTAGTTGCCATACTCGCCGTTGATAAAAGCTATACTAACATTTCAAAGAGAATGAACTCAAAAACTACCAGCCTGTTTTTTTTAATTATGTCATCATTAGAATTCTACATTATCCCTGAGTAACAAAGCCTATAATTATGTTATACCCATATTCACGCCACGGGAACGGGAACTATGCTAGTGAAACTGCGGAGTGCGGCTAGTAACTAGTAAAAATAAACATGCTTACAACCTTAGCATTCTGTTTTGGTATTCTCGTAATCCTATCCCCTACGGACTAAAGCAAAAGCAATTTTAGCTGGCTTCAAATCCGGATCAATCCGGACTTTTTTACGACTTGGAATCCTGTCCACCTGATGTTAAGTGGCATTGCCTTTACAACACCGGACGAGACTCTTTTAGAAATACATTCACAACATACAATATTCACACAAGCTATTCCAGATAGCTTTAGATGAAGGGGCTCCTAAGTGTAGGTCTAGAGGTAACGGTCAGTGGTCATGAGTAATCTACTATTAACGAGCTTTAAGGTGGTCGAGGTTCGGGATAAAATAGTGTAGTCCAATTAAACCAAAATTGCCACTTTTATCACTTGTCTGTTTTTTTTACAATTTATTTGGGTTAATCTCGGCACCAGCAGGCAACTAATGGTAAAAGGCTTTCGCAAAACAAAAATTAGAAAGCGATTCTGATGTTTTTATACGAGAAAAGAATATTAATACAAAAACGAGTTTGAAATGGGTTAGTATTTTATAAAAGAGCCAAAATCAAACACACCAATCTACATATAATCCACCTAACAAAATATCAGTTTAGGTAATCATCTAGTCTATTCTCTGATACCATTTTAAAGAATTAAATTTAGAATTTTTGAAAACGGTTCTTCAACGACGGAGTTCTGAGGAAAAAAAATCAAGAAGTACAGACGACTTGAGAAACTCTTGCTTATTATAGTTGGTTAAAAAGGTGATCGCTAAGCATGAGCACTTTTATGGTGATGAATAAAGAGTTGTCTGTCTATCTGTCAGCAAGCGATGACGCGGCAGGACCGGATTAGCACCTAGGCCCACAAGAGCCGGGCCTAGGGGCTCTCCAAGCTTAGGGGACTTCATGGCGGAACCTTCATACCCCTAAAGTCGGCCTTACCCGAAGCATGTAGAAATATTGTAAGGCCTAATTGCCTAAGGGCCCTGGATCCCTTTATCCGAGCCTGTGACGCGGACGCTATTGCGCGCTGGTTTTATGCGACACCAAGAGAGTGGGGTTCGGTTCGTTCTCCTCCAGTTCGGTCTACACCCGGTCCGTTCTCACCTGGTTTAGTTTAGGTAAAGTCATTCTAATATATTAACATAAACACGGGAATTTATTGCGTAATATTTTTGCCTTTGATTATTCCCGACGTTTCGACTGTGTTTCAACAATCGTGGTCCCGGGTTGACAACACAGTCGAAACGACGGGAATAATCAAAGGTATTACGCGGTAAATTCCCGTGTTTATGTTATTAGATATATGAATATGTTATTATATATTATATGAATTGTGATCGCGAAAGTTAACGAAAAACTAAAGGTAACGTCAATTGTTTTTAAGCAATGTTTTATGCAAAGTTCTGGCCAACACAATGTGCGGTAGCGGTGGAAGAAGCGTTACAACAGCTGCCATAATATAAAATAGCTTAATAAAATAATAAAGGTTATACCCACGTTTTGCCGTGGGGTGCGGCAGTAGAATGTTACCCCTCCTCTCTTGCTCGTGGATGCAGTAAGAGCCTGGTAAGTGATACCGTCTGCCGTATGAAGATGGGCAGTAGCGTTTTTCTGTTGTTATTTTTATATTTAAGGTGTGCAATAAAGCATTTTCTATCTTTATATCTATCTTTCCGTGTGTCATTATTCCGTATTGCGCTCGCCAACCCGCCTGCCAAGCGTGGTGAGTATGGCAACTACCCGTCATGGAGAAACGAGGGAGGCGTGTGTTCAGTAAAGGACGTTTCACAGCTGAAATGATTATGATGATACCCACGTTGTTATTTATGATGCCATTTCCCCCAGGGTCGAGCTGGAGGCGTGGCTGGACAAGTCTACGTACTCCCACGGCGAGTCCATCAAGGTCAGCGTGCTGGTGGGAAACCACTCCTCCAAGACTGTTAGGAGGATCAAGGTGAGAACAACAGGAATCATTATTTTTAATTAATTTGTTTCAGACAAAAAATTGTTCCATAATAATTAAAAACAAAACAAATTTTATGGCGATGATGTCACCCGTTGTAAAAGATAAAGATAAAAGATAAAAACCGTTTTTTTGTACTAAAGTAAAATAAATAATAATGAGCTAAATCTAATATTATAAAGAGGTAAAGTTTGTGAGTTTGTGAGGTTGTAGGGGGTAATCTCTGGATCTACTGAACAGATTTTCAAAATTATTTTACTAATAGAAAGCCACAGTATTTGTAAGTGTCATAGGCTATAAATTACCGCCCAACGAATTGGGCACCGGGTCAGCTAGTAATTAATAACTAACTTTAATCTAAATATGGCTGAACGTACTGTAAGGATGATTTAGTTGTAAAAATTTGTTGTTTTTCGTTCTCTGCGTTGTCGTTGTTTCTTGTGTATTTCGTTGATTTCTCCTGAAGATGCCTTGTAGGCAGGCGAAACAAATAATTTCTGACAAGTGTTTCGCCTCTCTTTTCAAGCGCTCATTAGATATAGGTTAGCGGATTTGTTATCAAATATTTGTTGTTCATTTAGATATGACAATAAGGATGACAAGAAAAATCATCATCATCATAGCTATAGGACTTAGTGTCTACGTCCACTGCTGAACATAGGCCTCCCTCATGCATCTCCAAGATCATGTTGCTATACTCGCCACGCTTGGTAGGCGGGTTGGCGAGTGCTGTATGGTATGATGATACACGGAAAGACGCCACTGCCCATCATCCGGAGCTATCCCTTAGCAGATTCTTACTGCATCTTCGGGCAAGAGAGGAGAGGCAACTTTTTACTGCCTGCAGACATTTGTTCCGGGCCTGGTACCGACTTCAAAAAAACCAAGAGGTTCTCAAGCTGTCGATTTTTATTAAACTCTGTTATATCATAACTCCGTAGTTTATGAAACGATTTGGAAATTCTTCTCATTGGTTCGGATTGACACTTGCAATAAGGTTCCATTTTTTGACCATGAGGAATCGAGGGAGCTCCTCAAATATTTGTGTATGCACTCGGGCCGGTTATTACTACTTTTTCTGAGATCTACAGCTTGGAATTTGCGCAGTAGGTAGCAGAATTAACTTCGATACAAAATTTCTGCAGGAAAATCACAGGGTTTCACTACAGTCTCCTCTGTTTATTTATCAGCTAAATTATCTATCAATTTAAAGCAAACCGTTAAATTTATCATGAATTATTTATTATTGCAAACACGACCATGCGCAAGGATAAAACTCTTTCTACAACGGGCATTCATTGGCTCACTACAGCACCTTAAGAGGCTGACCTAAAATCAATACTAGAAAAACAAATAAATAAAATTGAACTGTCTATTTGTAATGTCAAAATAAAAGGTTTTTATATTTGACTTATTCGTCATCTCGCGGATTTGAAACTCGCGGGATCCCGCGAGTTGGCACCTTCTGATTTTTACCTATTTTTACTGTCGTCAAGTCGCGTGATCGTAAATATCCGTCGTATTCATGTACAGTCATCTACAAAAAAGTTACCTATTTTGAATGTACCTATAGAATACAATATTATTTGAGTTTAAAATAAAAGAAAATATAGTTTTTGAGATACATATAATATTAATTAACATGACAATATAAAACTGCTCATTTTCATAATAATTATCAACAATATCACAATGACTCAAGAATTTGGTATTTTTATGTGAATTGTCTTGTCTAAAACTAAGCAAATTAAACAATTAAAAATCAACTTATTACTTTTGTAACAAGCTTTACTATTTAATTCAGTAGGTCTACAATGAGTTTTCACAATCTATACTCGCTAGCGACTGTAGTTAAAAAAAATTATGAAAACTTGTACAGCGCCTCTAGCGGATAGTTTGGTACTAAAATTCACATAAATCTATACTACAGCAACTGTAGTTTGGGCTTCATTTGCTTAGAATTTGGTATCATGAGTTACAAATCTGACAGATGTCATAGTAACCTATTATTACTACTGTAGTAACGGCAGGCGATCCAACAGTGACAACTCATGGTAGACACACAGTCGTCAGATATTTGAATCGGTATATTCCGAATTTAACCAAACATTACGATGTCGTTTGTGTTTATTCAGCCCTACCCAATTTTCCGAACAAATAAAGCTCGTGAAACATAAGTAAGTAAAAGAACTTTAAAAGTATTATATGGATAAAATATTGGCGAAACTGTTAGAAAAATTACAAAAACACGTATCTAACATAAGCACAGATCATTTTAAGGTCCATTATAGTTATATGAATTATACATTATAGTCTGAAATATATAACAGTATATCTCCGCGACACACAAAATGAAAAAATGTAATAACATCTAGCTAATATCAAATTTATATTCGCAAACAAACCTAGAAAGGATCTGAAGGATCTTTAATGTTTCATCTGAGATAAATCTGTAAGCTCAGATTTTAAAGATTAAACATTAATAAAGGGTTCAGTCCTTTCTCTTTTATTCTAACCGATTTCAAAAAAGGAAGAGGTTCTCAATTCTCCTATATAAATTTCCTTTGGGACCTCAGGAATTCCGAAATTCTTTTTGAGTTCGAATACTAATGCAAAGGTGCATGTGTCAGAAACGTTTGAGTTGGAATTTTAAAAATAGCTTCATATGCATAGTATGTAGATAAATTCCCGATGCTTACCTTTATTTTCCTTGTTATATTGTATGGGGTGCGGGACCCGATATTATATGATATCATATGGGAGAAAATCGGCTCTGGCAACGAAAGTAAGGCCTTTGCATCTATTATAGATGATTTATACAGTGTCAGTAACTGGTAATCATGCTATACGGGACGCTGTAGTGCCTGGGACATAATCCTCTCAGCTTAGTCAACTATTAGTCGGAGGAAAGAACAGGTCAATAAGTCCGAAGCTAACTAAGCCGCGGGTTTCCTCACAATGTTTCCTTCACCGTCAAAGCATGTTTTAAGTGTGCACGGCCGAAATCGAACCCACGAGCTTAGGATTGAAAGTTGGTGGTACATACATGCCACTCTGCCATCACGGCTTTATGGCAACGAAATAACTATGTAATCTGTGGTTTGTGGGCGCGAAAGTGAATATGGAATAGCGAATATTGAAACGAATAAAAGGGCAATACTTCTAACCGTACGTATTAAAAATGGCGTTGTTTCCCCCCTAAAATTAAATATTGTGGCTTGACATCATTCTGCAAGTATATGATGATATAAAAATATCGCGCCACAGTGTTTGTAGTTGCACTCTTCCGACGCTGGATCCGGATCTGAAAATTACTGGGGCCGTTAAAATGTAGAATTCGGTAAGGTGTATAAACTTTATTTTACCCAAATTACGTGTACAAATGTGTTCAATCAAATCAAAAGAGTCTATTTGGTGGGAACTCGGGTGAGGGAATTTTAATTTTAACTTTTACTATGTCAATTTTACTAACATTATTTATAAGTATAATTTGTGTTACTAACCTGAATGGACCATAATTGTGAAACCGAGTTTTAATGGGTTTTTAGCGCCGTGTGTTACACTCTACTTTTCACTACGATTGCGAGAAAATAAAATAATCCAATACAATATGAAATAGTTTATTTTATTAAAAATTAAATGTACAATTTGTACAATTCTGGATTTTTAACTAGCTGTTTTTTTTCCCGGTAACTTACCCGGTCACTACCAATTCAATTTGCAATTAGAGAAAAATTCTAAAGATTTCGCGCCAAAATCTTTTTTTATTTCTTCTGTAGCCGCAACGCATTGCATGCATTCTACCAAAGAGATCGCAGATTTTAGTTCCATTTTCAAAAATAAATTGTTCTCTTTTTATGAAACAGTAATAAGTCGAGTCTATAACCATGATTATTCTACTTATGAATAAAGACTTTTTCGTTTTTGTAGGATCATTGTCATTGGACAGACAAAAATAAAAAAATAAAAACATTCCCCCTAGAGGAAGAAATGCTATTTTTTCTTCGCTCTGGTGGCTCACAGTGACGGTCTTTTTGAGCAAGAGGAGTGATTTTTTTTATTTTAATGTAAATGTTATCAACAGTGTTTTATAAGAGCTGAAGCAGTTATAGAGACATTATAAACTGACGATAATCGTATTTTTGTATAAGACAAACAGCTGTGAACTATTACGACTAGTGAAGAAAACCACCCATCATGGTAGTTAACATTATATGCAATATATTGCATACTATAAAATATCTGATTATCTAGAAGACAAAAATGCTTGGAATGAAATTTGCTCCAACTCCGAAACAACTAAAAAAGTAACTATTAAAAATAACTGTGGTTTCTAATCGCTTCTTATCACAGTGCTTAAAACAGGGAAGCGAACAGATTCATTCATGTGCCTTATTTCCTGATAACATAGGATTAAATATGTTTTTTTTTATTGTAAGTTGACGTGTCTATGTTTTGTAATTGCAAACTATGGAAACAATTTAGAAATTAATGAATTTCTGAATTGCATTCGGGACTGCCGTGAGGCGCGGGCAGTATAATGTTGCCCCTCCTCTCCTGCCCGTGGATGCAGTAGGAATCTGCTAAGGGGTACCTCCGCAATGGGCAGCAGCATCTTTTCGTGTTTTCAATACCTTATACTGCGCTCGCCAACCCGCCTGCCAAGCGTGGCGAGTATGGCAACATCCCCCTTATGAGGGAGGCCTTTGTCCAGCAGTGGACGTCTTACGGCCGATATGATGAATAATAGTGCATGAATAATTTCCCTCTGAGACCGTAGTACTACCACGTAGTTCAACTGGTAGTACAAATGATACAACGTAAGGTCACTAGTACTACTAATAAAAATACAAGAATATCCTTCGGGTTTTGTCATAGACCGCAGTTTGATGTAATGTTGGTAGACAAGAAGAGTAGGTAGATCTTAATGTTATATTTCGTAGCGCTTGCACGCGGTGCAGGACGCTGCAATAGGGGTGCGGTACGAAGCTCGCCGAGTCAGCTAGTATTTTCAATAATAATACGGCTTTCTGTGGTGGGGCCGGCCACTCCTCTCTTGCCCGTGAATGCAGTACGAATCTGCCAAGGGTACCTCCAAAAAATGGGCAGCAGCATCTTTCCGTGTACAAAAGTATGGCAACAACCCCTTATGATCTCAGAGATTCATGAGGGAGGCCTGTGTCATACATGTAACAGTACACGTAACAGTGGACGTAGACAGCAGTCCTACGGCTAAGATGATGATGAAGCCGTCATCATCCACTTAGTATCATCTTGCTAACGTTTCATGGTCCGTTTAGAGTAATTTATTGAATCAGTCAACAGTCACTGCATTAGTTATCCTTGCTTGCTTATATTCAGCCTGTGGACTAAAAGGGGCGTCTGGCACAGGACCGCTCCGTAACACGTCGGTTACGCCAGGTGTGGCCTAGATAAAGTTATAATTATTTATGTTACTAATGATGGTATTTAAGGCGATGATATCTTTTAACTTTAGGCATTTAAACGCTACTTCGCCCCGCGCGCCCGCCCGCGCTACAGACACTCTCACTCACTATACTATACTTGCGCCATAGTATAGTATAGTTATTCAGTAGGGGAATGCTAAAAAATTCAACAGTTGTCACTAAAATTTTTCGTTAATCAAAAACATTATTTTAATGATCATTATGGCATCTTATTTTTGATCGTGTTGATTTTAATCTTCACATCAGGCAACTCTTGGATAACATCGTTTGATGATTTATCAGAATTAAATTCTGAAGGAACTGAAAGTTTTCTGTGATTTGGCGTTTTATTATTAGCAGAAAGCATTAAAGCATTTTCAAATTAAAGCACGGGGATTGATTGTAGGTATTCATGACTAACAACAGGAAGGCCTCTCACATATATTATTAGATAAACAAGGTGTGTTATAATGTGTACTAAGCCCGGAAAGAGGATGATTCTGACCATCCCAAGAAACAACTTTTGTTCTACGTTCTAATTAAAATAAAAACGAATTTCCTAATGTTTTTTCCCTTCCAAAACGACTTGTTTTTATGGGCTGAAACCCCCTTTTCTGGTTACGACTGACAGTGTCACGACTGGTTAGGTGTTGTTAGCGTCAGCAATTGGTATTCACGCTGAACTTGATCCTGTAGTGGCTTCGATTAGGCTTGAACAGCACGTATACCATCCTCCTAGCTCTGTCTGCTGTTACTAGAGAAAAGAACAGATTAATATTTGTGAATAAAATGCGATTCAAAACGCGTGCGAAGTCCCGGACAGCTCATCATTTCCCTGCCCTTATCCCACATTACGTGGGGTCGGCACAGCATGTTCTCTTCTTCCATTATTCTCTATTAGACGTCAACTCGATACTCACTCCTTTACCGCTCATATCATCTTTCACACAATCCATCCATCTTTGGTCTTTCTCTGCTCACATATATGTCCACACACGAAGTCCCGGACAGCTAGTAATTATATCATTGTCCTCAGGCGCTGGTAGTTCAACACGTGGACGTGTGCATGTTCTCAAACGGCAAATTCAAGAACGTGGTGGCGTTGGTGAAGGGAGCCGGCACCGTCAACCCTGGACAGACGCACACGGACTCCTACATTCTCACTCCTCATAGAGGTATACTAATATTATAAAGAGGAAAGACTTTTTATTTTCTATGTTTGTAACGAATAAACTCAAAAACTACTGGACTGATTTTCAATATTCTTTCACCATTAGAATGCTTTATTATCTTTGAGTAACATAGGCTATATTTAATCCCAGTATTCTAACGGGAACTACGCTGGTGAAACCGCGGAGTGCGGCTAGTACTTTATAAAGTTGACTGAATTAAGTTATACCTCTATAAATACAAAATAATATGTTAATGTATACCGTGGGGTGCCAGCAGTAGATGTTACCTGTCTTCTCATGCCCGTGGACGTAGTAAGAGCCTGCTAAAGGACACCTCCGGAAGACGGGCACCAGCGGCTTTTCGTGTATCAACATCCCTTACTGCGCTTACCAACCCGTCTGCCAAGCGTGGTGAGTATGGCAACTGCCCCTTATCCATGAGGGAGGCCTGTGTTCAGTAGTGGACGTTTTACGGCTGAAATGTATGAATGAATTAATCAAACGTTTTGGCCCTTAACCTTAACTTAAAAATTCAGCCAATGACGCTGCTGATATTTATTTGATATTTCTTATCATTTTGATAAGGTAATCAACCATTTGGAATTTAAAAACAAACTTTCTAACAGCATTAAGCAGGAGTTTGTGACTGTTGATGATAGAAACTATCCATTAAACTACTACGATACAAGACAGTGTGTATTAACAATGTAATCAGCATTTCCATCAACCCTGGACAGACTCACACGGACACACTCACCCAAAATTGGGGTAATACTTTTGACATGGTTGACTTTGAGAAATTAAGCATAGATTTTTTATCATAAGAAATTGGGAGCTCGTCATTGTTTAACTAGCTAGTATTTAAAGGTTAAACACTCATTGTTCACAGGAGTAACAAAAAACTGGATAGCACTCGAAGACTCCTACACGAAAACTGGAGCCAGTCTCGCGTCCACTGTTCTCAGTAAAAACACCCCTGAGGACCGTAACGTCTTTGCTATCTACGTCTCATACTACGTGAAAGTTAAACTGGTCTTCAGCGCTATGGGTGGTGACCTCTCTTTGAAACTACCCTTCACACTCACACACTCATGCATCAACGAGGCACCTACAGATAGTGTTGTAGAAGAAGCTACCCACAAAATGATCCTAGAAGGTAAAGAAAACAGCGATGAAGAAGATAGCAAGGAAATGGAAAGAGACAAGCAGAACAACAACGGAGATCAAGACGAAGAGCCGAAGTCACCCGAAGACCACCGATGCGTCGCCGATGTGCTAGTAAACATCGAGAACAAAATCGAAAGACCGAAAACCTTCGAAGGCACAGAAGTTAGGACCGTAAGGCCTAACGAGGAAGAGCTAGATTTAATAGTAAAATACCAGTCGGATACGTGATCCGATGAGGAATACACGGACCACATCGAAAAGACTGAAACGAAGGCACCGGAAAAAGAGGTCCAAACTAAATGTGGTTTCGCTGCGAATTTGAAGAGAGCTGTATGCTGTTTAGATAGGAGACGTCAGTCGTAGCTTTTCGAAGTTTAGAACATTTTGTAAAACACATTCCTTATTTAGTGCGGATGTTCGCACTGCGTTGCAATGTATCAAAGAATAGAGCACAACGTTTCAGCGGTAATTAAATAGGAGATCGGGTTTATCTACTTAATTTATTTAAGTAGCTCCCAAATTAACTCAATTCGGGACGCCAAAGGGTTTCATAATAATGTGTTTTGAATAGAATGTTCATAATACATTTCACGATCACCTTTAAGGTAATTTTAATGTTACGTCTCCTATTTTGAACCCTGCCGTTAGTTCAGTCAATTTAGCTATGTCTAAAAAGACGTCAATCGAATTATGTCTGAAAATTAACAATCTAAATCTAGTCATTGGTTATTTATCTCTATAAAAGTCCTATAAGCGAGTGTAAATTAATCTTTCACATCTTTATGTTAAGATATTGTAATATTAATGCTGTAATTACAGTGAAGTAGGCGATGTATTATTAAGTGTTTGATTAATACTGATACGCTTATTAAATTAATATTAAGACAATCTCCAAAGCGTTTTGTAAATATTTATAGAATACTAATATTTTTTTACAGGTTGGTTCGATTTGAAGTAACGTATTACACACACTACCATTTTATAATGTTTTCTACAACCATATTTTAGGTATCCTACCTACTAAATTAAAACCTAAACAGATGCATCAACACTTAAGCAGTTTGTTAGATATTGTTATGGAGATTAAATTTTGAAAAGAAATGTCCTAGACAGTGGTCAATTTATAAATTTTAATGAGCCGTTTACAAAAAATAAATAGTGTTTACTACTGAGCCCTATGGAGCTAGCAAAGTTATAATAGATGATGCATTGTCAATTGTGTTAACAAACATTTAAAGAAGACAAGCGCAATTTATTAGGTTCTGGGGAACTATGTGTGACGTTTTATCTTTTTTTACTGGCACTTTGACTGTCGTCTATAATAATTTAATAAAAGTTTGTAACAGATTTTAGTACCTAATATTGTGCACCTTCACATTAAAATGTAGGTACCTACTTAGAATACCTAAATAGATAGTAAGTAATCGAAACATTCACCTATGTAGCGTAATTATCGTTGTAAATAATGTAAATAACATATAAAAGTTTAACAATGTTAGTTTTATTTTTGACAAACCCATTGTTAACTTCATTATATTAGCTACCTACTTAATAACGACTTTCCAGGATTCAGTGGTTTTCATTGAAGAAAATTGTAGTGAAGGCAAAAGTTTTGTAACCTTTACGAAACTTTCGTAAACTTTTGACTTTACTAGCGATTAAACTATAGTGACAACCTTAAGCCTTGTTCAGAAGGGGCGAATTCGCCGCGATTCTCCCGTGCGTATCGCGCGCGACCGTTGCGTCCAGAAGGAGCGTACCAATGTGCGAGCATTTGGGGGAAATTTTGGCGCTCCATTTCCCTCCATACGTGCACTCGCTCTTGAGTTCGCGCGTTAACTGGACCCAACAAGGTATCTAGTATCTCGACTCGCGCTTGATTCACGCGAAATGCACGCGATTTACGCGCGTATTTTGAATTCGCGCAATGCTTGTGGACGCGATGTTTTGGCGCCTGGTATTTCATGAAAGCGCGAATTTCTTCGCTCGAAACGTTTCTCAGCGAATTCGCTTCTTCTGGACAAGGTTACAGGACAGCTGGTTTTTAAAAGGGTGATGTCAATCTGAGGTCACTCAGTGAAGACTATCTGTAGGGATATTAATAAGAATACCTACAACTTTACATGGGTTTTTGTCTCAAAATATAAAAAACAGGTGATGAATATGTCTTCTATTAACGAGAAAAAAACGGAATTTCTTTATTTACTTACTTAATATCTAGAGAATAGGCTTGATGAAAAGTATGAAAACCAAAATTATATTTAGACCGTCAGTTAAATTATATGTACAAAAATAATAGGCAAGTATGTTTTGCTTTTTCAAATTAATAAAACAATACTTACTCGGTGCACCGAGGCACGTCGGCGCGTACCAGCGTGTGACTTCAACCAACACTTCGATAAAATGTATCGCGGTCATTTTGGGATAACGTTAAAAAAATACGTGTCCAATAGATTTTTATTATATGACGGACTAACAATTGAAAATCCATCTAGCCTATTAAGACCATAGCTCCGTTAAAAGTCTAAAGCCGCCTATTGTTCAATATTGAAAAAGTTCCGTGATAGAAAACTGCGGAAAACCTTATGGGCTATAAAACTCAAACAATTACTTCAGATGAAGTTTAGACTTAGGCGGTAGTTGAGTCGGCGTCTTACAGCGATTGCGTATCTCCCAGTGGCAACCATTGATATAAATCGTTAGATACGCCCTCACCGTATTGAGACTGCGCCGTTGTGTTTCCAAACGATATGAGTGAGCTCACTCATGCAAGAAAGAGAAAGTAGTGTTTGCAAATAATGTGGGAGAAAAAGAAATACTTAACACTATTTTTTCGGGTAGGTCCCATTTGTTCTATGGAACATGACGTAATAGAACAATTTGAGAAAATATTGTCCCTATTTGTACTATAGAACAGTTTGTAATTTTTGTCTCAAATTGTTCCATAGAACAAACTAAGTACATAGGTATATAAACTTCTTGAAGTTGATATGTAAACTGGCCACTCGAGAAGGATTTGCTACCACTTGTCTTAGTGACATTTTTGATGAGATGGTAACTCACTAACAAAAATTACAATGCCGTAACGCACCATAACGGATTTTGAGAGAGCTGCAGTCGCAGGGTCCGCACTTATTTATTGTTGTTTGTTTACAATGATTGGATTGGATCTTTGTTTATCGTAATGGGAATAAACGTAAATTTTGATAGTTTGAATTTTCTGCAACGGGGTCGTGGAAAAGTTTTACAGCATGGTGATCAAGAATATTACCTACAGACAAATTATGCTAGAGGAATGTCATTATGGCGATGTATAAATTATCGGAAACTGAAATGTGTCGGAAGTATGAAGATTTCTATGGTGAGTTAATTATGTACACAAATAATATTTTTAAAAGTGTTAAATAAATCTAAATCGTTAACTGAACGCGAAAAAAAAAACATTAACAGGGACAGGTACATATTAGAAAACCAGCTACGGTTAACTATTGGAGAAATTAGCGTAGAAATGTTTTTGAACAAAACTATTTACTTGTCGACTCATTAAAGAGCACACTGGCCGGTTTTCCAAAGAGACCGACACGATCATTTTGTTTATACTATCTTTCACGAGTAAATCAAAATTGACACAACATAGTATTTTGTCTTTAAAGCCCGAAAATATCAATACTTGTTTTGAACAAAACTAAAAGAAACTAATGAACAGGCTTGAAGTAATCCGTAAATTGTTCTCAAAACAACCTAAGACTTTATATGAAATGGCTTTGACAAGTTTGTTTAAGTACATGAAATCAAATATTGATTGTTGTCTCAATAACCCGGCGTCAATATTTGAAAATGTTGAAAATATGTATTTTATGTTAAAACAGTTACCAAAAACCATCTTGATAGATCTATTTTTTTACTATCTGCAAGATTACAGCGTAATTATGAGTGAAGAGGGTATGTCATCCACGGGCCGTTGCCAGGACTGCCTACATCTTCGGTACCCGATGCATAATGACTATGAACCCATCAAAATTTATGATTTATATTGTAAAATTTGAGAACTCCTTCTACAAAATAAGTATTTTTCGGGGACTATTTAATATAAGAACGTTTTAGTTAAAAGAAGGAATGGTTTTAGTTAGTTTTTATCGCGAACTGTTTAATATAAGAATATATTAGCGGTAAGAAAAATTGTTTTTAGTTTGTAAGTAGTTTTATTTTATTTTATTTTTATTTATTCAGGACAACAAACAATTACACTCAAGTATTACTAAACACAGAAATAGTACATAAGTAGTAGTTATATAAGCGCAATCAACCCCGTTGTCCACGGGTGAGTATGTAAACAAACATGGGCAAATACGGTGTGAAACTGTGAACAAGTTACTCAGGTTGGTATACAAACCAAATATGCAGGAAGACAAGAATGACAAGTGAGTACCAGGATAGCTGGACCCCTCGACGGCGCGCTGCCCCTGCACTCGGTTGATTGCGGCTGCTAGCGAGAGAGAGAGGGCAGCATCCATCCGGGGCGTAACTAGCCTGGCGGGAGCCGAGTTTATAGAATACATACATTACCTATTATATTTCTTAATCTCAACAAATCCTCAGGTACTACTTACAATCTATGTGAAACTAATTTATAAGTTAAATTTATTACCTAGTGTGTACTCTTAAGTTGACAATACTAAGTTAGGTCTTGGTAATGTGAATAACATAATTGTTGTTATGGCTATAGTAAAAAAATAAATGATTCCATTTGATATACTTAATATAAAATAATGACGAGTTCTGGGGTGGCGTAGCGGGCTAAGCTCCGCCTGTGACGCACGAGTTTGCGGGTTCGATTCCCGCCTTGGCACAAATGTCTGTACGATCTGCAGTTATCTTTCCGGTTATGTCTTTCTATATAATAAATAGACATAACCGGAAAGAGTATAGTTAAAGAAATAAGTATTGTTAAACTGCTGTTTTGTTTTTATTTTGCAAAATAAAAATATTATGTAGGTAGCGAGTAGTTTCTTTTTTTATAGTGAACTGTACCTGGTATTAACGTCAGTGATTAATGTCATTCACGTCTTATATATGTATCTCATCATGGAAGGTTTTGGGAAAAACTGATTCTCATTTTATTCTATGACATGAAACTCGGGTGAAAAGGTAGTATGTAGTTCCATGGAAAACATAGGAACGAAAATGTGTCATTTTGTACTATGACGTCATGTTCCATAGAACAAATGGGACCTACCCATTTTTTCGGTATGCGTGGCGTGTTGCGCATTCGTCGGCAGTATTGTAAACACAATGCCAGAGTTTTTAGTGTGAGGGCTCATCTAACGATTTATATCAATGCTGGCAACGCGTCCCACCGCAGTGTGTGGTGCAACAGTTCAGCGCGTTGTCCTAGGCGTGATTTCTATACAAAATGATATACTTGCAATCTGCGGCCCCGCGCTACGAGACGGAGCGCGGTGCAGTGTGTTTTTCGCCTACTGAACAGTCAGTGTGTCTACCCTGAGTTGTCACTGTTAGATCGCCTGCCGTTACTACAGTATTAATAGTAGGTTACTATGACATCTGCCAGATTTGTAACTCATGGTACCAAATTCTAAGCAAATGAAGCCCAAACTGCAGTCGCTGTAGTATACTTTACTGCGTATTTTGGTACCAAACTATCTTCTAGAGGCGCTGTACAATTTTTTTTTACTACAGTTGCTAACGAGTATAGATTGTAAAAGCCCATGGTGGACCTACTGAAGTCTGTATTTATGATAGCAGCGCCGCGTCTATCGGACTTCAGCGATAGCGCGGACTCTATACGGAAGTCCACTTTTGTTAGCGACCAATAACCGGGCCTAACCTTTCACGCGGCTGTCAAAATAATGTCAAAAATTTGCAATTTCAAACGCCCTACAGCGCCCTACACCTTTCGGACCATAAAGTTGAATTCTCATCAACAGTGAATTACAAGAAGTACCAAAAAGTTTAATTAAACTATTTTGTTATATAGAACAATTCATCGACTTCAGATAAAACAGAAAATAAAATATCTTGACCGATTTTACTTAAATAAGTGGGTTATATGAATACACTAGTGGCTCTGTGAGCTGTTGTAGACCTCGCTTTATTTTGAAATATGGCGGAAATATGACTTTACGGGAGTTCAAGATACAGTGGACGGAAAGTAAAATTGTACCGACCGCCCAGTCAACGCTGACCTATATAACGGAAATTTGTCATTTTTTACGTTTTGAACCCCCATATCTCTGGCATTTTTTTGTTTCGAAAAACTGGCCCAAAAAAAATTCTATATACTTACCGAACCTACTCACAAAATTTCATGAGAATCGGTTGAGAAATGTGACCAGTAGGCGAGAACAGCGGGAAATCCAAACATCTGGACATCCGGACAAGGAAAAACTATTTTTCGTCCAAGCTGAAGCATAGACGCTTCGCTCGCTCGGTCGATAAAGGTCAGATACGCGTAAGTATATGAATATAATATTAATCGTAGAAACCAAAGAGGATAAGTAATAAATTGCCTTGTTCTGATCCATGTACTAGCTGTTAAAATTGTCTTTAGCTATATTTTCATTACTTTGTTATTTCGTTATCAAACCTCTTCAAAGATGACTGAAGTAACTGGCACTCGTTACATCGTTGTCATACCTATTGACAACTGCATTTTTATATTTATTTTATTTATTTATTTATTTGGGACAACAAACAATTACACTCACATGAATCTAAAACAATCTTAGCCTAAAAACTATGTAACTATAAGTGTAATCAACCCCGTTGTCCACGAGTTGGATGTAAACAAAAACACAGGGGCAATATTATAAAAGGTAAGTTAAGTAGTTACCAAATAACAAATACGTACATTGCGTGCATTTATACAATTTAAGTGTGTCAATTTTCCAAGAGTTAAGTAAAACTACAGATGCTTATTTGAATAATTAAGGAAACAATAGGTCGTGGAAAAACTTTACATAGACAAAGTCGGGAAATTATATTCAACGTATTCTGTCGTTTTAGATATAACTTAAGAAATGACGGTCTACATTTACCTATGACGGAAATATTTTATTTTATTAATTTTATTTTATTAATTTTAGGAAAACTTACAGCTATGATTTTACAATAAGGTCTTTACTTAAGATAACATGCATGATACATGCATGATATGATATTGAAGGCTAATTACAAGTTTCCACATATAATACACTGAAAAAAAAGAACTTAATGATCAATAGACGACGATATAAGAAAAGTATATGCTTATGCTACTTATACACACAACAAGGTAGATGCACAAATGTTAAATAAAATTTAGAAAAAATGTATATAAAATAAAAATAAAAGAAGCATAGACGCTTCGCTCGCTCGGTCGATAAAGGTCAGATACGCGTAAGTATATGAATATAATATTAATCGTAGAAACCAAAGAGGATAAGTAATAAATTGCCTTGTTCTGATCCATGTACTAGCTGTTAAAATTGTCTTTAGCTATATTTTCATTACTTTGTTATTTCGTTATCAAACCTCTTCAAAGATGACTGAAGTAACTGGCACTCGTTACATCGTTGTCATACCTATTGACAACTGCATTTTTATATTTATTTTATTTATTTATTTATTTGGGACAACAAACAATTACACTCACATGAATCTAAAACAATCTTAGCCTAAAAACTATGTAACTATAAGTGTAATCAACCCCGTTGTCCACGAGTTGGATGTAAACAAAAACACAGGGGCAATATTATAAAAGGTAAGTTAAGTAGTTACCAAATAACAAATACGTACATTGCGTGCATTTATACAATTTAAGTGTGTCAATTTTCCAAGAGTTAAGTAAAACTACAGATGCTTATTTGAATAATTAAGGAAACAATAGGTCGTGGAAAAACTTTACATAGACAAAGTCGGGAAATTATATTCAACGTATTCTGTCGTTTTAGATATAACTTAAGAAATGACGGTCTACATTTACCTATGACGGAAATATTTTATTTTATTAATTTTATTTTATTAATTTTAGGAAAACTTACAGCTATGATTTTACAATAAGGTCTTTACTTAAGATAACATGCATGATACATGCATGATATGATATTGAAGGCTAATTACAAGTTTCCACATATAATACACTGAAAAAAAAGAACTTAATGATCAATAGACGACGATATAAGAAAAGTATATGCTTATGCTACTTATACACACAACAAGGTAGATGCACAAATGTTAAATAAAATTTAGAAAAAATGTATATAAAATAAAAATAAAAGGCTAATTATATACAATGGAATAACAATTTGGAATATTTCTGTCCAAACAGTTAGATAATCGAACTACTAGTAGGACTAGATGGAATAAACGTAAATTAATTGTCATGATTTTTTTTTATGGATGTGATTAAATATGGAAATTAACCAGGAAAACTTAACAACTTAACGAGTGTTGTGTTTTTACAGAGAGGAAGGGGTAGTGTGCTGCTTTATGAAGGATATCAGTACTATAAAAACAAAACCTGTGTAAATGGATCAGCAGTATGGAAATGTTCACTAAACAAAAAAAGCAAATGTGTTGATTCAATAACAGTGCAGGTAAAATATTTTTTTGGATCGCAAGAAAAATTTGTGTTTTACGAAAATTTTAAAGCCAATTACGTGATTATTTATTTCCAGGACAAAAACATACTGAAGTTGAAAATGCATAGCAATAATTGCAGTCCGAATTTAGCAAAAAATTACATAGATATATAAATGCAAAAATGTAATGAAAAAGCGGCTAAACATCCTACAGAATCTATTCCTACTATTTACAAACAAACTTTGGCAGAACTCAAGAATTCCGGGGTTGATATGATATGTAAAATTCCAACATTTAAGTCTGTCAAAAGTGCTACAAATAATAAAAGGAACAATGCTGTTGGTATGCAAAAAACATGTTTTGAAAATGTTGAGGACGTAATTGTACCCCCCCAGTATCAGTCATTTCTCCTGGCAGATTACTATTGCGACGAAGTCCGTATTTTAGTTTTTTGCACAGCTGAAACAAGACCACTTTTGAAAAGTGTGAACGACACTACTAAGGCTATTTTGGATCAAATGTACAGTCAACAACGACAATACCAGCCCTTAAAATTTAGTTATACTTAAGTAAAGTAAATAATTGTAGTAATTATACCTTACGCATAGAGATCTCATTATGTATTTCGTTAGTACTGAGACCAAAGAGATTAACTCAAAGTTCTAGCTTATGATCAACCTCTTTTCAGAATTTATTTTATTCTTTCAAAATAAAAAATGACGCAATGATCAAATGACATTCACAATAATTTGTTTTGACTTTCATTGGTAAAATTAATTGCGAGACTATTTACTCACAATATCTACATTCTATCTTCATATACCTACGTAGCGTTTAAATGTAAAATGTCGGAAGTTGATCAGTTAGAAAGCGAATCAGATTTACAATATTTACCAACAAATGGTGGAATAAACACAACAATCATATACTGGTTGGGCAAACACAAGTATCATATACTGAAGAAATATAAAAATGGTGCATCTATTTGGAGGTGCTCGAATTATAAAAAAGGAAAATGGTTAGGGACAGTTACGGTCAAGGTATGAACAGTTACAGCAATGTTTTATGTTATTATCAAGGATGAAACTACCATACAAGCGACTTTTTTCTCAACATTTTAAATTATTAAAATATTAAGTTTACAATTTACATATACCGGCAAACGACGTTGTCTTAAATATAGCTATCCAGTATCTACAGTCTGCTTGTATGTTAGTTACGCCACGTTACCTATCTTCTAACCAAATTAAGTATGAATTTCAAACTTTCACGTCTTCAGGGCAACAGTATCCAAAAAAGAAAAGAGCATTCCTGCAATCCAAATATTTCGAAAAAATAGTTTTAAGGGAAATTGTTGACTTAAAGGAGAGAACACGAAATACGGACATACCAGTTACTCAAATATACGATGACAAACTATCACAAGTTCAAAATAGCGGCGCTCAACCGTTTGTAATCAAACTACCTCCGTTTCCTAGTGTTTCCCGTGTTCTTTATGGTGCTCGACACAAAGCAAATGATGTCTCTAGAAGCACATACACAGATGTAGAAAGCGTTGTAGTGCCATTGAAATTTTGTGAGTCAATCTTAGCTGACAACTATGATAACGGTAATCGAATCATAGTGTTTTGCTGGTTGGATGCGGATGCACGTAAGAAAATTGAAAATATTAAAGAGATCTTTATTGATGGAATGTTTTGCAGCTGCCCGCATCCGTTTGTTCAGATTTACATAGTTCACGGCGATGTTGGTAGCTCTATCAATTCAAATAAAGAGAGACCTTTATTTTTTGCTTTAATGACGGATAAAAAGACATCTAGTTATTTAATTTTATTTAGCCTAATCAAATCACAGCTACAGGAGTTCACGCCCACAAAAGTGCATTGCGATTATGAAATAGCACCAATAAACGCTTTGAATATAATAATAATTTACAAAGACATTCTAATTAAGGCTGTTTTTATCACTGGTCGAAAAGTGTCTGGAAGAGGGCAAAACTCTTGGGCTACACAAAATGTAAGGCAGAAAAAAGAATTTTCTCGCTTACGGCTGCACTGCCATTGATTCCACAGCCACTTAATAAAGAAGGATGGGAGTACATTAAGTCGGAAAGTATCAACATGGATATGTCAAAATTCATAAATTACATTGAGAGGTTTTGGATGAAACCATATTTCAGTACCATGCTATGTGTATTTGGAGAACATCATTGTACTAACAACATCTCCGAAGGCTGGAATTCTAAATTGAATAAGTGTCTAAACAAAAATACTGTAAATCTGTTACGCTTACTTACCATTTTACAAAAGTTTCAGAAAACCACAGACATAAAACTTCAAAATGGTAAAACTAAAAGAACTAAAAGAGTTATCTCTACCGATGATTTTATCTTACATGTGCAAATGCAACTGTTAAACAATGAGATAACCTTTGGCCATGCACTTGATAAACTCAGATAAGGAGATACAGTTACAGTCGGTCACTTATAAAATATAATAATAATATAATTAATTATAATATTATAATTTAAGGTAGTACAATTTTCTTTTTATCGAAGTATGATATAATTTTTTTCCCTCATTGTGGTTCGTCTAAATAAGTTTATAAAAGCAAACTAAAAAAAAAAAATCATACTTCGACAAAAATAAATTGTACTACCTTAAATTATGTATAAGTGACCGACTGTAACTGTATCTCCTTATCTTTATTTAGTTATAAAAATAAAGAGTTACATTTCTTATGATAGCTGTTAGAAGAAAGAATAAAAGAAATTCTGAAAACAGGTTGATCATAAGCTAGAACTTTGAGTTAATCTCTTTGGTCTCAGTACTAACGAAAGACATAATGAGATCTCTATGCGTAAGGTATAATAACTATAATTACTTACTTTACGTGTTTTCGCAAAATCTCTAGAGTTTTAGCGTTAATCCGAATTATCAAATCATCCTGCGACACCTACACAAATCACTTTGATTTTGAAATATCTTGATTAAAAACACTTAACAACACACATAGTTAATTCCGCAGACTTATCTTCTGACCCTCGGATACACCTAAATTACAGCACCATCAAGGTCCCAAATAAGCAAAATTTGTACTATGGAAACTAGATGATTGATAGAATATATGTATTTTCTGTTAATACACCTGAAACAAATATTTCAGAATAGCAACGGCGAGGATCGAACCTATAATCTCTTGCGTCTCAGGCGGCTTTTAGACCAACTGAGGCACGGGGTCGTCATATTAAATCCACGGTATCGTCATATAAGACCACAGCAGATGGTTATCGAAACTCTTTAATATTTCAAAATTCTCGGGTGACGACATCGAAAGATAGCTAAGTTAATAATATCCCTGTTCACTTATCATCATACTTACCAAACTACAAATCTTCATCATCATCATTATCCAGCGTTATTAAAATGAAATAAAATGGAATAAAATGTAATAAATATAAATAATGCTGGACAATTCACACAGCATCATCTAGCCCCAAGCTAAGCAGAGCTTCTGTTATGGGTACTGGATGACTGATATACTTTATACATTATACTACATACATAGATATATTTTTTATTATATATAGACAAACATCCAGAACACCCTGAACCAATATCTGCAGATCATACAGATATTTGTTCCGAGGCGGGAATCGAACCCGCAACCTCTTGCGTCGCAGGTAGACCTTCGCCAGCTGCGCCACAGAGGTCGTCAAAGGTTCGTAGTTTTAGAAGGTTCCGTAGTTACCCGTAGACCTGTTGTTAGAAGTAGGTGTGTGTTTTTTTACGTTTACCAAAACTATTAGGTATTCATTGAGTTTTCGGCTTAAGGCTCAACAAGTCGCGGAGGCAAAGTCGTCAGTGGGCGCGGCCTAAATGTATGCTATCTCACCTGACATAGTATGTGTACCCACGCGCTGGAATGAAATGCACAATGATTCATTCCTAAAACGACCGCGCAAAAAATATGTGAATAGACTTTTAGCACAAGGGTTATTATAGAAAAACTTGAGTGTAATCTTGTCAAAATAACATTTACTTATTTCAACTTTTGAATAATTAAACTATGTCGGAACGGCGTTAATTTTTGAGTTTTCTTTCTCCGTATATTATTTAGTTTCGTCCAAAGTTGGGCTAAAATCAGTGTTGAAATACGAAAGTTTAAAAGCTAATAAAGTTTAGAAGCTTGTATTTTTGAAATAAATACTTTTGTTACGTTTTGGGGTATATACAAACATAAATTATGACAAGATAAATTGATATAATCCTTAGTGTTGGATGGTTAACGTCAAACAGTGGAGTAGTTACCCTTCCACGTTTGTATGGAAAGATGGGCGACTCGTTCAGCCTTAAAGTATTCTGGTAAGTTTGATAAACACTTATTAGAGCGACAATTATCCCGAAACGAAATCGCTAGCTTACCTAATTGTTATAGTTTTCCTAGAAAGTCTACGGTACAGCCAAGTTTTTTTTTCCAGGTTTATAAAGTTTAGTTTAGTTTACACAGTTTAGATTTCAGATCGGGGGAGACGCTATAATACCCATTCCATATAACAGTGTTAAATCATAGTATACTCATAACTGCAAACGTATAGATGTTGACTGGGATTAATATAGGCTGGGATTAAGATAGGCTACATTTTATCCGGTACAACGCATGCGAAGCGGCGGGCACAAGCTAGTCATCCGTAAATTCATTTAAATTATAATTTAATATTAGTTTTGTTCTAATGCTGCTTTGAAAACATTCTTAACGTTAAAGACAAAAATGGCAAGTTAATAAAATCACGTAAAGTTATTCTTATTTTTCCCGTTTATTTACAAAAATAAATGACATATTGGTTCTCGTTCTTCCCATTTATTTTCGCACGAACGCAACTGAATATTTTCTGTCTGACGACGGTTAAACGCGCTTGATTTATGGTGATCCCTTCCAGGTACTAATAATAGGGTAACAGATAATGCTGGGTTACATGATAATTTGTCTCCTTCACACGTGCTGCTTTCGGGGTTTTTGTCTCGATTGTTGCGTGTCATCATCATCATCATCATCAGCCCACATTAGTCCACTGCTGGACACTTCAGTTTGCTAATCTTGAGAGCTATGTCGGTAACTTTAGTTCTCTGTCGAATGTATTTGTCTGTTGCGTGTATTTTTTCTGAATTACCGACTATCATTGACAAATAATACATTAAATAGACGTGTGTAACTGCGTAGACATATAAAAAAACTCAAATTAAGGCATATAATAATTATTTAATTTATCAACAAAAACAACCGACATTATTGGGATAAATTGTCTTGCTTTAAAATACTTACTGAAATTAAGACTGAGATGCTTTTCTCATGGATGCCATTGTCAGAACTGGACCAATTGAAATGGGACCACAAGGGTACATCTGTTTATTGCACAATGTTTTCAACTGAAGTGCCACAAACAGAAAGCCTTACATTAAATTTACGATAACTGCTGATAAAAAAAATGTATTTTTACTCGTTTATCCTTTTATTCTCCTAAGTAATTATGTTTGTTTGCTTCGCTATCGCTATGTAAATATCTAAATCGTTAGTAATGGAGCATTGACGTCAACACAATAATCTCGTCTAGATAATAATTAATGATTTATTTGGCAAGTGACGCATTACGAACCCTTATAACACTAGCTGTCCCGGCGAACTTCTCACCACCTCAGAATATTCTACCTACTACTAACTACTATTTTTCTCTTTACTACTACTACTACTACCCTACTACTACTCTACTACTGCTACTCTACTATTCTACTACTCTATTACCCTTTCAACTATAATACGTGTAGCCTTAGCCCGCAGCACACACGATGAACCCGGAAAAAAGTAGCCCTTGCGTTAATCCTACAGTTACAAGTCCGAATTTCTAAGCTGGAAAAGGTAATAAAACCCAATCTTGCTCAGGTCGGTAGTTTTTGCTTTAAAATGTAACAAAAACCGCGCAACAAAATTAAAAAAACGCGCAAAGCCGCGGGTAGCAGCTAGTTTGTAAATATTTCCAGATACTTATAACTAAGCCAGTAGCCCGAGGGCTCGAAAACCCACTAGCACCTAGATGTTTGAAGTATTTGGAAGGGACTTATGTAAACACAGGATGACCCAACACCAAGAAAGGTCTAAAAGGCAAACATTACGAAATTCTTAAGGAACACAAGTTACGTCTAAGAACAGTCACATGAATAACCTGCCACGCGAACCCCAATGCGGGCATCCACTGCGAGAATTGCGGGTCGTCAAATGAGCCCTTCAATATTTTTTTGCATTGATTCAAAAATTATAATCTTCAGCGTGAGGCTTGCAACCCATTAATGACACCACATCTCGTACTGGACAGCCATATCTTGGAGACTTTGTGATCCGAACAATCAAGTCACGAATTCTGACTTGCGAGCTTTGGTTTAAAGTTGTAAGTTAGCGGTGGTAGCGTCTTAAGTCACTAAATCAATCAGTCGACAGCGATTACTTTTAGTGTTGTATCTCAGTCTATCTTGCTAATAATCGATTTCCTTGCTGTCTGCCTTGCCAGCGTTATTTAGCACTTTTCACTTTCATCATCATCATCATCATCTCAGCGATGAAATGTCTACTATTTGACGTAGGCCGCCTTCATAGAGCTCCAAGTGTTCACGAGGGATTGTAGCAATACTCACCACACTTGGGAGGCGGGTTGGCGAGCGCAGTACAGGATGTTGGTTAATAAGTGGCAAGTCGCTGCTGCCCATCTTCTGGAGTTAGAGAGGCAACCATCTACTGCCGACACCCCATGGTATATTTATTTATTTAGGCACTTTAGTTGGGCTTTAACGGTAAAGGAAAACATCTTAAAAAAGGCTTAGTCAGCTTCAGACATGTACTTTTCTCTAAATATAGCCGACTTTGCTGAAATGACGGACATATGTTCTGGGCAGGCCTTATTCATCTTACAATGTCGTATGCGCGCCGTGCAGCATGAATACAAGTTGCTGACGCCGTTTTGATTTATTTGCTATTATACATTAAGTTATTACATATGGCTACGTAGCTTTATAGATAACTTTATAGATAGATAACTTTAAAGCTATGTAAAAAGGTAACCTATATTTTTTGTTTGTCACGTAAGATTTAACAACGCAACACGCTATGTTATAAAGATAGCTATAATATGATTTATTATACGTCTTAAATGTTCATAAAAAACAGATAGAGCCAAGTTTATAAAAAAGTGTCGGAAGTTACCTATTTTTTTGTATTGAACTCTACACATCATCATTATCATCTTCATTTCAGCCGTAAAACGTCCACTACTGATGGATCCCTCACGGATCTCCGTGGAGAACTACCCCTAGTTGCCATATACTCACCACGCTAGGCAAGCGGGTTGCCGAGCGCAGTACGTATACACACACCCATAGTGGTCAAACTTATAACACCCCGCTTTTTGTCGGGGGTTAATAAAACGAATAAAAATCAAATGGGCGGCCTTATCGATAAAAGCAATCTCTGCCAAAGATATCAAGTATAAAAACCTAGTTGTTACCAAAAACTATTGTTCCAGAGTGAATACCTTGTTCCAAACGCCAAAGCAATAGCGAAGCTCCAAGAATAGTTTTAAAGTAATATTTATTTTAAATTTACGTGGTACGGAGGATGAGAGGATCAGCTATCGTCCTCTGTGGTCTTAACCTCTGAATTTGATGCTAATGTAGTCACAAGTGAAAATCTTTTTGAAGCTTAGGTACGAAGTTGGCGAGGAAGTTTGCAAGTGGGTGTCATGTCCTGAGAGTTTCTTGGAAACTCGCCGTTTGGGGAACCTTAGGTGTCAGTTCGTGAGAATGGAAATTTGATGAGCTTTCATCATTGTGAATAGGGGTGCAGAGACCTCGCATTTGACACAACGACCGAAATACATACCGCGAACCAGGAAAATTTTGAATCTACATAAAAGCAAAACATTTGTCCACCAGCGGGAATTGAATCTTTGCTGTCAACTTACAAAATATATATGTGTAATGATACAAAATATATATAGTTATATTCAAATATTATATAAATTATAAAATTTAAATAACAAGATTGTTCTATTGTCATCACCATTGATATTATATGTAGGGAACCAACATTTTTGCAAATAAATTTCCTAATGTAGGTACATATGAGTTATTTTTTACGTATTACGCGTGAATAGCGCGTCTTTCCGTTTATCAACATCCCGTAATGCGCTCACCAACCCGCCTGCCAAGCTTAGTATGGCAACTACCCCTCATGGAGATACACGAGGGAGGCCTGTGTTCAATAGTGTACGTTATACGGCTGAAATGATGATGACGTATTCTATCATCCATTTGAAATAAATCTATATCAAATAAAATACGTTAGTTACCTTACGGAAACTTGAAAGAGACAAAATGTGCAAAACATGATAATTGCCTCTTTTACAATAAAGTTTTCTTTACTCGGTCAACCCAAGGGTATTTCAATAATAGTCGTTTCATCTTCATTTCAATTTTGTCGCTTCATCTTCATTGCATACTGTTTACCATAGGAATTTTCTTTTCAAATCAATTTATCATCATCTCAGCCGTGGGACGTCCACTGCAGGACATAGGCCTCCCTCATAAATCGCCGAGTACTGATCATGAGTTGGTGCCATACTCATCACGCTCGGCAGACGGGTTGATTACTTCGATTGCCGTTCTTGAAGCCTTTAAAACCCTAATTTATTCACCAGCTACTAGTAGTAATACCTATTCCACATATCAAGCAGTCGGTGAGACCTGTGATTTACTTCTATGTAAGGCCGCTACATCTCAGCTGGAGGTTCCCCTTAGCAGATCCACGGGCAAGAGCGGAGCGATTCTTCTACCGGTATCTCACGGTAAGGCCGCTTACTAAGTTCATGCCTGGAAAAACATATTTTGGAACAAGCTTTTTGCTTCAAGTAAGCTCTTCCATTTGATACCTTAATTATGGGGTTAGATGTAATAAACTATATATCCCCTATCTTGTAGCGGAGGCCGTTATGAAAGTATTGAGTAGATATTTATTCCAAGTTGTATTCACCTTTACGTATGTCACCAGAACTCTGATAATAAAGAAATAAATAATGCTGGACCCCAAACAGAACCATATTGTACAGTACTAAGCAAAAGGTACCACGATTACACTCAATCCGTTGACTTGGATGCCAAAAATACTTTATTTATAACACATTCCATAATTATAACAAAATACATAAAAAGGAAGTAAATACATAATAGGAACGAAGTGGCCGCAAAAGTTAAAAAATCGCTCTCACAAAACAGTGTGTTTGTGGTGTATTTTAGTATAAGGTGGGTGTGAGTTATTTCGTTCGGTTAAGCGCATCTTATAACACTTTGGTTACGCCGACAGCGTTGCAAGCATAATTTAATTTATACGTTGGTTAAACGACATTGCATGGTTAATTATCTACAGCTAAAACTAGATATTTTAATAACATTTTATTGTCGTAATATGGATTTCCGCAAAGTAACGCCTGATTCTATTAATTTTATTAAGTCAGCAGGTATAGCTGAGCAGGCAAACCTGTATATAAGGAGTAGCCGCTGCGTTGTGGCTTTACTTTCGTTCCGGCCGCCGACCAGTCAACATCTCGGCGTTTGACCTGAAGATGCCTCGAGGAGAGGCGAAACACGTGTCGTCGTGTGGGTTTGGGTATGCATGTTGCACTAACAGCCTGGTTCCCCCTGCATGTGCATAATTAGCGGGCGGGAGGGCGGTGCATATGCATCTCAGCATTAGCGGAATTAAAACTAGATATTTTAATAACATTTTATTGTCGTAATATGGATTTCCGCAAAGTAATGCCTGATTCTATTAATTTTAATTTTAATTATCTACAGGTAAACAAAGGGTTGGTTTACTTTTCTGGTAATTTTGTGTAATCCAATATTGGGCTATTACGCGAAGTTCCTATGTGCGCGTCGTGCGTGTACCTATGTTCGTGTGTGTGTGTATGCTATAATCTACACGACGGTTATTACTTCTGTGTGTGCACCCTGCACGCATTTTTAATGAAGGTCACCTCCGATGCGCTAGTTGCCTTTATACCGCCTTCAAGGTCGGTCGCACGCATCTCATTAGTTCCGCATATGTCACTGTCATTCGTTGGATTTGAGATTGCCCATAAATACTCTAAATACCCATTCGGCCTAAATACTCGTAGCTAGAATAATGCATTTATGCTGGCTTTGTCAATGCGTTTAGAGTGAGGAGATTATGCGGCTAAGCCGAAATTACTTTGTCCATGCGTTTAGAGTGAAGAGATTATGCGGCCTAGCCAATATCATTGCGTCGGAAAACCGATTTGAGTACGTAGGTAATAGCCTCAGCTGTGATAGGTGCTTTGGTATTTGAGTAGTTATACTATTAACACATATTTAACCGGTTAATTATCGTGTTATTTGCCTTCATATTGCCCGACGTTTCGACAAGATTGCACCCATCGTGGTCCCGGGAAGAATGGCATGTTGGAGGTAACCGGAGCAGAGTGAAGGCGTTTTTACAAACTACCCTCACTTGGTCTTCATAATTATAGGAACTTGAGATTAAGACCGGTTCACACTGGGACAGTATCACTAACTGCATCAACACGCTTATGTTGTTTCACAAGTCGATATATCGTAATGAAGGTGAATAACGCGATAAATACCTGGTTAAATATGAGTTAACAATGTGTCGTGATCGCAAATGTTTAAGGATGAGTAGTACAATTATGTTTATAGCTAGCGTCTGCTTCACACGCGTTGTACGCGGATAGAAGTAGCATATCTGTAGCTAGCGTCTGCTTCACACGCGTTGTACGCGGATAGAAGTAGCATATCTGTAGCTAGCGTCTGCTTCACACGCGTTGTACGCGGATAGAAGTAGCATATCTGTTAATCCCGGTTCATCATCACCTCAGCCGTAGGACGTCCACTGCTGGACGTAGACCTCACTCATGGATTTTTTATCATGAGGGGTTGTTGCCATACTTGCTACGCTCGCCAGGCGGTTTGGCGAGCGCAGAACAGGGGTGTTGAGACACGGAAAGACACTGCTGCCTATCTTCCGGAGGTATCCACGGGCATGAGAGAAGGGGTAAAATTCTACTTCCGGCACCCCACGGCAACAACCCTGGTTTAGATTTTAATTTGATTAGCTAGTTTTTCCATGTGAAGGTAACAAACATCCATACAAACAAACTCTTGATTATACTATATCTATATATGTATGTATAATAGCAGCGCCCCGTGGACTCACCTACGTCGTTCCCGTGGGAATACGGAAATAAAGCCTATGTAACGCAATCATAAAATCATTCTCTTCATATCTATGGTTCGTCTTAACGAAACTTAGACTATAATGTAGCTAATTGGTAAATAATTTTTAGAATAGTGATAGTGTTAAGCAACTATACAAGCAGCCATGTCAATGAAGTATTTATTTTATTTGTATAGAACTTATCGACAGATTGTATACAGCTCTGTACGACAGGCTCTCGGAAATATCCGGATTTTTGGGAAACTAAACTGGGTCTGTTGTTCCATTTGAGTGCGTTGATAGATTACTGACCAAACAATAAAGCCGTAACGAATCGCAAGAAAGTACACTTTTTTGCATTATTGTATAGATAGATAGATAATTTCTTTATTTGTGACAACAAGCATAGAAAACATTGATTAGGTACATACCAAAAAAAATAATGAAGCCATGCGTGAGTCACAAAAAGGTCTCAGTCTCAGCTTAATGTTGGCATGTTAACCAACGCTGGTCTTCCGACTGAGCCTAGATTACAAATAATTAATTAATTAATTTTCTATACCCGGTTCCTCTCTTGCCCGAGGATGCAGTAAGAATCTGCCAAGGGATACCTCTGGAAGATGCCCATTTTCCAGAGCGTCAGCAGCGTCTCCGTAACCAAACATTTCGTACTGCGCTCGCCATCCACCTGCCAAGCGTGGCTAGTATGACAGTCATACAGCTGAGATGATGATATTATACATGGTAGGTTATACAAAATTTTGGTTCCTTGAGCCCTTAGGCGGTTCACACACTGCCACGCACCACGCTGCATGTTGCGTGAATGCGTCTTCTAACGTTGCTTGTAAGTATCTCCGTTTGTATAGAAAACACGCACAGTCCAACACACTAAAAATGCATCTACGCGCGTTCATGCAGATCACGCGCTCAAGCGCAGAGAAACATGCATCCCTGCGCGTAGGTGCCGGGCGAGACGCAAGGTATGGCACACCGAGTCCCGCAGTCTAGCGAACAGCTTTGAACGAAATGAGTCAGCGCCCCGCCGTGAATCCATAAAACGCAACTACGCGTGTGAGTGCGTGAAAAACCCGCACGATGATGCAGATCTGCACTCCCGCAAGTACCTACGCGCGTAGGCGCGTCGACACGCAACATGCAGCGTGGTATTTGGCAGTGTGATAACCGCCTTAGTTTGAGAATAGGTAAGTAAGAAACAATTAAACAATTTTGGAATATAACTCACAACTGCTGCATGTCATAGGTATTACGAAAATGGATGATTTGCGCTGTGCTCAGAACGCCAAGTCATACTCAACTATCAGAATACCGAACGTTTCTGTTAAAAAGTTAGCCATGAATTTTTTTAGGTTACCTACTAGTTTTTAATTTAAAAATCGGTAGTTTTTAATTTAAAAATCGGTGCTTCACTAATAAAGTTAAAAAAACTTTAAAACTGATGTTACATAAACAGCACTGAAATAGCGATTTTCACGTATTTTTTTGCTCATCAGAAATCATTAGTAATGTGCTGTTTATTAAGCTAGTAGTTGAAGGACTATCCAATTAAATCTGCTTACTTCATTACTACCGTAAAGCTTAGCACGTTTCTAATCACACTACCATGTTGGGTTCCTGAGGGCGCTAGCATCAGTATAGCAATTACAAAATAAGAAAACATAAGGAAAACATTGAGATCAAAGACAAATATTTTTTTTAAATATTAGACTTTATTATTGAATGTAAGAGAGAAAGGAATTTTAATTTCAATAGCCTCTATAAAACTAATTTACAAATACTACACAAACAAGCTATTATTGGTAATGTTTATACATTGGTAGGCTTCTGACTGTTTGGCTTTTTAGCTCAAACATATATGTCCTAATATTGAATGATGTAAATGATATATCTATTAACATTTGCAGTTATAACTTCCGCTGCACTTCTGGCTGCCCGCGCAAGGCACGTTCCCTTCATAGTCCCATTTTCCCTCCGACGTCTTCGGGTTGTTGCCGGAGCTTGTAGGCTGCTTCGTCACCACAGGGTCCTTCGAGTTATTGCCATTGTTACCCGGCTTCTTCTTCCCAGGGCGACCCTCAGCGAACTGACTCATGAGAAGAACAGCCAAGAAAAGGACAGTGTATACAACCAGTTTCGCCATGGTTTGTTTGGTACGTCTAGAAGTGACTTGTGCAGAAACCAGAATGTTAATCTGATCGACAGATGTCGCTTTTATTCGTTGAGATTACATTTACCCCTTGACCTTACCACCTTCTCAGATTACTCTGGAAACAGTTTCAAACTCGATTCATTCTTATCTCGATTTAGTAGCCTAGCTTCTGACTTACAAATCATTAACTTCAAACAACTTCCATTCGTTCCGAAGATTCGATACGAATTTCGGCAGACGATGAATTCGAACGATCGATTTTAAGAGTACGGTTAACTCGATAAACTCGGACGTGTATCGTATCGTTTCATCGACATCAAAGTCGATTTCCCGAGTATGTTTAAATCTCACTAAATGCTTCTTATTTAGCACTAATTAAACAAATCCATGTAGCAACAAATGTCTAATACTATTTTTGAAATGACGATATACTTGAAATTCTGCGTACAGTTATTGCTATTTTTTATGAATGTTTTCAGTTCTTGATCACAAAAATAAAAAGGAGAAGCAAAATTACTATTACAAAGTGACTGTTTTACAAATTTGGTATTGTGGCATGCTTTATGCAGATCATGGCTGAACTTACACTCTTATGTAACATCTGTATTTAACCCATGTTTATTTTGATTTGAAAGTTTTGAACGGCGATAAAAATAAAATATTAAAAATAAACTAATTCCACTCAAATCTAGTCCTTTATTGTAGCGTGCTCTATTTTTAACCAACTTCTAAAAAATTAACAGGTTTTCAGTACACCTTCTAGTCGTCTATATTTCTTTAAATGTCTTTAAATGTTTTGCCTCAGTAGGTCCTCCATGTTTTTGAACCGATTTAAGGTTCTCTTTACATCCTTGAAATAGCATTGTTTGTGAGAAAAAGCCCTCAGCTTTTTTAACGAATGATGGATGTTTGTAGTACGTAACAGACGAGACAATAATAGGCTTCGTAATCCTAACCGCAAAACAGTACTTTACCGAAAAAGTGTAGTCTGTATGGCACCAAATATTTATAATAAAATACCAAAGTCCTATAGAAACCAAAATTACAATATATTTAAATCTAAATTGAGACAATTATGAAGCAAATGTTATTATGATATTCATGAATTTTTGGATGACAAGTTGGAATTATGACTTCATTTCATATGAATTTAATATATTGATATTATTATTTCTTTTAATTTTTAAATTATTATTAATAAATTTGCATGCTAATTAAGGTAGAACATAATTGGATCTACATTAATTTTAAGACCTTTATAACATTGTGTTCAAGCAAAAATATATATCTTTATCTTTGGTCCATGAGGAATCGAGGAAACTCCTAAAATATTATACCCAGTCATACGCATGATTAAAATCATACTTATTACCGGGATTATTTAAGTAGTGTAGGTACATCCTACGGCTGAGGTGGTAATCATTCAATCACTCAATCATTTATTTATTAAAATAAAATGATGATGATGAAGAGTGTCTACCCGCCTGCCAAGCGTGGTGAGTATGGGAACCCACTCTTGATCAGCACTCGTAGATTCATGAGGGAGGCCTATTTCCAGCAGAGGACGTCCTCCGGCATCAATGATGATGAAGAGTGTCTACCCGCCTGCTAAGCGTGGTGAGTATGGGAACCCACTCATGATCAGCACTCGTAGATTCATGAGGGAGGCCTATTTCCAGCAGAGGACGTCCTCCGGCATCAATGGTGATGATGAAGAGTGTCAATCCGCCTGCCAAGCGTGGTGAGTATGGGAACCCGCTCATGATCAGCACTCGTAGATTCATGAGGGAGGCCTATTTCCAGCAGAGGACGTCCTCCGGCATCAATGATGATGAAGAGTGTCTACCCGCCTGCTAAGCGTGGTGAGTATGGGAACCCACTCTTGATCAGCACTCGTAGATTCATGAGGGAGGCCTATTTCCAGCAGAGGACGTCCTACGGCATCAATGATGATGAAGAGTGTCTACCCGCCTGCTAAGCGTGGTGAGTATGGGAACCCACTCATGATCAGCACTCGTAGATTCATGAGGGAGGCCTATTTCCAGCAGAGGACGTCCTCCGGCATCAATGGTGATGATGAAGAGTGTCTACCCGCCTGCCAAGCGTGGTGAGTATGGGAACCCGCTCATGATCAGCACTCGTAGATTCATGAGGGAGGCCTATTTCCAGCAGAGGACGTCCTCCGGCATCAATGATGATGAAGAGTGTCTACCCGCCTGCTAAGCGTGGTGAGTATGGGAACCCACTCATGATCAGCACTCGTAGATTCATGAGGGAGGCCTATTTACAGCAGAGGACGTCCTCCGGCATCAATGGTGATGATGAAGAGTGTCTACCCGCCTGCCAAGCGTGGTGAGTATGAGAACCCGCTCATGATCAGCACTCGTAGATTCATGAGGGAGGCCTATTTCCAGCAGAGGACGTCCTCCGGCATCAATGATGATGATGAAGAGTGTCTACCCGCCTGCCAAGCGTGGTGAGTATGGGAACCCACTCATGATCAGCTCTCGTAGATTCTTGAGGGAGGCCTATTTCCAGCAGAGGACGTCCTCCGGCATCAATGATGATGATGAATGAATGCTGGACATTTCACACAGCACCATGAAGTCCTAAAGTAATTAAGCTTTAGTGTTAGGCATTAACAATAAGAATAGTTAAAGATAAAGATTAAAAATTTATTTATTTCATACCAAAAACACAAACATATTTTACAAAAGAAAAAAAACAAAATCCTTACAAACTAACTAAGCTAAACAAAAAGATAGAAAATAATAATTAAGTCTAATAAAATAATACATGAATAAAAATGCAAAGTGTTTAATGGTAGAAAAAAAAAGTTGATATGTATACTGAAATGACCAACATTTTTAATACATTTTTTTAACTACAGTCGCTAGCGAGTATAGATTGTGAAAAATTATGGTAGACCTACTGATAAAACGGGTCAATGTTAGGTGTCAGAGGAACGTACCAATTAAAGATAATAAATAATTTTAATATCATCTTGGGAAATTCCAATAAGTAATTAACTTATACTATCATGCTAAAGTAGTATATATATAATAAGTAGTATATATATACACCAGTAAATCTTTCTTCAACTATAATCAGGCTGACTGGCCAAGATTTCGCAAATTCCTAAATGGCCATATCTCACTTTCAAACTGCGTGTACAATTCTGTAAAAGCAATAGACGAAGTTATTCACACATTTACTGATGCCCTTAAGTTAGCTAGAGATAATTCTATACCGAAGGTAAGGTTAAACCAAATTAATAAACCACTACCTACTTTTATACAGAAATTAATCAAACGTAAAAACAACCTCCGCTACCGCGACCTTCACATACCTGATATCCATTGCCGTAAACTTAATAGGTCTAAAATTAATACCCTACAAACTAGAATCAAAATTACTGTAAAATACATAATGCCAAAATTTGGTACATTAAACTATCTAAAGCAGACAATAGTGCTTCTGATTTATGGCGCATTGCTAAATCGTTAAAGAAAAAGTCTGCTACTATAGAACCATTAGTAAAGCCAAACAAGGACCTCACATCTTCCGTAGCTGAGCAGTGCAAAGTACTAGCCGAAACTTTCAAAGATAACATGAGTCTCACCTTTGACTGGTTTGATGAGGAAACTCATGTTATGGTCACGAAATCTATGGAGAAATTAAATATTAGTACTGCTTGTCCCCCAATACGTCTAACGACTTCAAGGGAGATATCCAAACATATAAGGTCTTTGAAGAGCCATAAAGATCCTGGTTATGACGGTCTACATAATTTGCTATTAAAATACATGCCACAGAAATGTATAGTGCTTCTAACTAAAGTCTTCAATGCCTGTCTGGCACACATTTACTACCCTTCGACGTGGAAGACTGCTAAGGTTATAGCTCTTCCAAAGCCCGGGAAGGACCACTCGCAAGCCGTAAACTATCGGCCGATTAGTCTACTTTCAACACTGGGAAAGATTTTTGAACGTATAATTTACGATCGGCTTATGGTAGTAAATTAATAAATGAGCAGTTTGGTTTTCGGAGGTGCCATTCAACTATCCAACAACTTGCAAGGGTCAGTGAGCATGCTTCTCATAATCTAAATCTGAGGAATTCCACTGGCATGACGCTATTAGATATAGAGAAAGCTTTTGATACTGTGTGGCATGAAGGTCTGCTACACAAACTCATAACTTATGACGTACCATTACGTTTGGTTAAACTCATAAAATCCTACCTAGAAAATCGTTCTTTCAAAGTATTTATTAACAACCAGACCTCTGAGTCGCAGTCTATACTAGCAGGAGTTCCCCAAGGTTCTGTACTCGGTCCCATATTATTTTTAGCCTACTTAAATGACATCCCTAAACAGCCTCGAACATACCTGGCTTGCTTTGCTGACGATACAGCATCATACACCTCGAGTGATGATGAAGACCTTATTATTAGCAGACTCCAGCTAGCGTTAAATTTACTGTCAACCTATTTTAGCATTATGGAAACTGAAACTTAATGCATCTAAGACGGAGGCTATTATGTTCTCGCGTAAACGCAAACCCCCAGATAGAAGACTAACTTTGAACGACTTTGAAATACCTTGGGATAAGACCGTTAAATACCTTGGTCTATACCTAGATAAAAGCCTGAACCCGCATACTGATTACGCCCGCACCAAAGCACTAAAAGCCTTTGGAGCTCTTAGTCCTATCATGAATAGGCGGAGCAACCTTAGCCCCAAGACTAAGATTAAAATTTACACAACTCTGATTCGACCTTGCCTTACTTATGCTGCGCCTGTCTGGAGTAGTACATGTGACACAAACTACAAAAAGCTTCAAGTTTTACAAAATAAAGCATTTAAGATAGCTTATAATACAGTATTTCGCACGAACATTCGCAAATTACATCTAAACGTTAACTATCCTATAATTAAGGAGTTTATCCTAAACTTGGCAAAAACATTTTATTTAATGCGCACGTGTAATCATAATAATAAACTCGTGTCGGCTAACGGTAGTTCCCGGTGGACGAATCTTCCCTACATCGATACTTACAATCGCTATCGACTGCCCCATCACTACTTGCTGCACGAGAACAAAGACCGGCCTACGTCATCGGACAGCGACAGTGTTCTGGAATGCAGTTAACCCGTTTCGTAAGGTAACCTACGAACTATTTAATTTGGTAAAACCTAACCACATTTAATAAAAAAAAAACAAAAAGAAAAAAAAAACGTATAATTACAATCTACTTATGTAAATATTATTATTAGTTCATAGTTAAATAAATTAATGTAATTCAAGCTAGAGTATATTATATGTATATATATATATTATATTTATGTATTTTAAGCCTATGGTCACCCCTGGGCGAAGGCATCATTTATGTAATATTATTTAAATATGATTTTTGATTATTATTTATATTTATATAGTATATTATATTCCCCATTATTCGTTAAATTCCTAAATCCTTGTTTTAAGAAAATTAAATGTTACACAATACTTGTGAAATATATAAAAAAATTATTGTGTTGTCTATAAAACAAATATATTATATGACTCCAATATTAAAAATATATTTATATATGTTTTTATGTGCATACGGCACATAAAAAAAATTAATGTAAATTAAATTCCTATCCTTCAATACTTTTTGACCACAACTTCATTCACAATTATAGCTGCCGATCACTACTGAACTAGCGAAGGGTTAACTCGTCGATGTAGCTTGCCGGCTCAGGTCAATCCCTGTGTGTTAGCGGGTAGGCGTATGCTGTTTGCGTCTGTCTTACTTACTTACTGAGTACAGAATATTTTAGTTTATTCAAATATATACTGACTTAGATGATGCGATTTACGTATTTATTCCTTATAAAAACTGTCACTAGACTAAGTGTTGGTATTAAATAATTATTTAACTCCCGTATATAGGTAGTTTAACTACTTATTGTTGTTTCATATCAGATTTATAAAGTACCAATGTAAACATAAATATTAATTTTGTCCAAAGACTTTATATAGGTGATTTAGCCTGGCAAGTCATTTTTTATTTTAACTGTGTATGTCCTGAATTGTGTTTAGTGTAACATACTTTTGTACTTTTTTTAAGATAAATAAAGAACTTTGAAAAACAAAACAGTATATATATACTAAATTAAGCAGTTCTGGAGTTAATAGATTTTTGTTGAAAATTTTACTTTGAATCATAATCATTATTGGCAAAACCATTACGTATACAAGTTTATAAAATAAAAAATTTGAAGTAACCTAGTTTACTAAGTATCTGAGGTCACCTAATTTTTTTTTTGTAATGTGTACTCTCAATTTTGCAATCTACACATCATGCCCTCATCATTCATTTGATACAATTGGCTATATCTACGAGTATTTAAAATCATTCGATGATTGGTGAATCATCGAATGATTTTAAATACTTCCTACACCCTTTCTTTCAACTCCCACATCCCATGAATAGGTCGACCAATTTCTATATAACTTTCAGTTTTGCATTATGCACATCATTTCCTTTCATTTGATACAAAATTCTCCCCCGATATCTTGTAAACTTCTTAACTAATTTTTATAAAATATTTTTATAGCTTTGAAATAAAAAAAATTGCATGAAAATCGGTCTACTCGAGCTAGAGCTACGGTGCCTTAATCTCTTTTCTTCCTTGTTGAAAAAACCCACCGGAATTTCATAATTTCAAAAAGATTGCCTGAAACTATCGAAAAAAAAATTACATTGCAATAAATAAAACGCTCAACGGCCAAATCATGGTAGGGCATTGCCTAGAAAAACTTAGATTTTAAATTATTTTTAAGTGTTTATCTCAAAAACAGATTTTTCCATGAGGAAAAAATTTTAAATTTAACTAGTTTAATTTATATAAATTTGTTAATGACTGTAATTTAAAGTTTGGCTTTTAATGAGCCTAATTTACCTATATCGATGTTTAATCAAACGCCTGTGATTTCGACTAGTCCTAAGCAAATATTAATGAAAAGACTGATTTGTAGGTTTTTAAGTTTTACTTATTGATATTTTACCAACGCAACAAATATTACAATGAAAATGTAATCAGAAAATTAGTCGTGCTTCCTCTTAATGTTTACCTTTAAATTGTCAGTAACTTAAATGTTTATATGGCTATTAACTAATATTTAATTATCGATACTGTTAGATTATAATTTAATTTGTATACTTCTATGAAGTTTAAGCTTTCGTTTAGTTTTTAGATTTAGTAATTAAACGACTGAGTTTTTTTTAATATATCTGTTTAACCAAACCATTGTGTTTAATTTTTCCCTCAACATTTTTGTGCACGTGTTTTTATTTTCCATATTTTTCAAAAAATACGATACTTACATTTTATCTTTTTCTTGCTGCCAGATCGGTTGACAAAACAAAAATAATAAAATTAATGATTTAGTCAACTCATCCCAGTAGGATAAGTTGGAGCGGCCTCAGTTTACTAAAGAGCCGCGAAACCCCCTAGCACAGGTATATCTATACTTAAAAGGGGGTTTGCAAAGCAATTCAAGATTTGTATAGATTAAGATAAAGAAATAAAAAAAATATTATTATTATTTATTATAAAAATTACCACCCTTACTTACTACCAAGTTAGTTTCCACATTTACGAAAAGTACAAGTTAATTAATTGATTAATTTTATTCATTCAATAATTTCCACAGCTCTTAAAAGTAAGAAGTAAATCTTATGAATTAAACTTAAACCCATTATTAACTCCTTGACGACTGAACTGATTTGGATGTTTGTGTGTATACGTCAATGGGTTCCTGGATGGTCTGAAAGCACAGTTGGACTCGGTAGGGAGCATTTCTGTCGATATATCAGCAAATCAGCGAGCAGGACAACGACTGCTGGGTCCGCTAGTTTATTATATCAATAGTTTTACATCCTCTGCACGTTGAGAAACACGGTGGATAGGTTTAGCCGAGTCCAACATAACCATCCTTTCTCCCCTCAGAATGGTGATATCCATTCAGGATACCCTCACTAAAACGGGCTTGCTCAAGTCAGAACCATCCTTTTACCGGTAGGTAAGAAGTATTAGTTGGCATGGGGTTGCCGGAAGTAGAATGATGCCCTTTCTCTCTTATTTATGCATTAAAATCTGCCAAAGGATACATGTCCGAAAGATGGACAGCAGATGGTGTCTTTCTTTGTATCAACATCCCATAATGCGCACGCTACTCCGCCTGTCAGGCGTGGTGAGTATGAAAACAACCCCCTTATGATCATGGATCTTTAAGAACCTACCCGTATGGACCACGAGGAAGGCCTATTTCCAGCGATGGACATCCCACGACTGAGATGATAATTCTCAGCGCAGATAGTGGTAAGACTTAGTATATTCCTATCCTATCACTACAAAGGTGTTCGACCTTTAATCCCATTCAATGGTCCGCCACGTCTTCTAATGGAAAATAAAAAGAAAAATCTACCAAGTAGTTACTTAGAGCAAAGAGATTTTAATAAAAAAAAACCACAACACGTGCACATCTTCACTTTTATTGAAAATGCAGGGGTCAAAACCGAGTGGATCTTGCAATATCCGAACTATCCAATATCCTTGCGGAGGGTAAATTAAGCATTTTAATAATAACATTATTAGGCATAATATTAGTAACAATGAATAGAATGGAAAGAGTGATGTATCTTCTTCGCTTCTTTCCCTCACTTGGAAAAACAGTTTTCTGTAGCGAACGAATTCTGTGCTTTATTTATTTAAAACTAGCTTCTGCCCGCCGCTTTTCATGCGTTGTACCCGAATAAAAAGTAGCCTAAGTGTTAATCATGATCAAAATCAATACGTGTGCAAAGTTTTAGCTCAATTCGTAGGCTAGTTTTTGCGTGAAGAGGTAACAAACCTCCATCCATATAAACTTTCAGCTTTATAATATTAATAGGATAATAATAATATATTCATTTATTTCAGATACATAGATCCGGGATACTAGGTACATAAATTAATTAATTATAGAGGTATTAATAGACAAGGATTTTGATCTCTGTGTGTCTACGTCAAAGAGCATTCAACCAATTTGCAACAACATTTAGGATGCTGTTGCTAGTGCTACGTACCGCACGCAAAGACGCTGTTTTCTTACGCCATATAAGCATCGAAAGAGTCGGTGCGAGCCTGGACAAACATGCCAGAAGCGCTACATTGAAAACAATATACAATAAAATGTGTTTTGTTTTTATTTTGTAACCTGATTATTGTATGTAGCTTTTTGCTCTAATGAATAAACACTACTGAGTTTGGCTTTTGCATGTACCCTTTTGATCCGAAGGTCGTGGGTTTGATACCGGAGAATAAACAGTGAATTTTCTTCCCCGCTCGAATGGGTTATGAATGGAGTTTTGCTTTCCATGTTTTTCTTCATCCGTCCAAGTCAATTTTCTTTTGTTTACCACCCGCCATCTACGAACACGATATGCGATAGATATATCGCTAGTGAACTTGTTTCGTTTTTTTATTTTATAATTGCCATCTCAAAATGGCACTAGACGATCACCAAAGACACTTGGTCCATGCTTTTGGTAATTTTTTATAGAGCTTTTAACTTTCTATTGCAATGTTAAACGGGCTTTCTACTCACGCTAATTATGCGTGGAAAATAGGTTTTCAACGTGTTCAGTTCATCCCAGGGGAGCTTAAATCAGGGAAAGGAGTCTTACGCTGCCGCGCTGCCTTCCGCTTCCCTCTCACGCGTTCGTGTTGCACTCAAAAATTCAGTAGAAAGCCATAGTGTAAGTCGCGAGTGTTCTGATTTATTAACATTATTTTTATTTTGACATCATTTATAACTTGTTTTGTTGATAGTACTAAGGTCATTGACCCCACTCTCGCAACGACCCTGAGATGCTGCGATCGAGTGAATGTATTCTAAATGGTCTCAATTTATGCAAGGAGAAATAGAAAAGTGAATAAGTAGTAGATATTCATCATCATTTCAGCCGTAAAACGTCCACTACTGAACACAGGCCTCCCTCGTGGACCTCCATGACTCATGGAGACCCCTCATGGACCATGAGGGGTAGTCGTCATACTCACCACGCTTGTCAGGCGGGTTGGCGAGTTCGAGATGTTGATATACGGAAAGACGCTGCTGCCCATCTTCCGGAGGTATCCCTTAGAAGGCTCTTACTACTGCACGTGTCCTTCAGCACATAGCACAGATATGGTGAAGTAGTTCATAAAGATATCACGGTGCGCGGCGCTGAGTGCCAACCCGTGTCGCGCAGGATAATGTATAAATAACATGGCAGTCTCGATGGGACGCCTGGCTCAGGGCTGGACTTAGCGAAATAAATTCATTTTATTTGTATCAGATTGTCATCATAATGTTAAATTAATTGAATATGTTATAGTTTATTTTTCAGTTTTATGTATTTTATGTTGTTAATTCGGTTTACAGAATCTTTATTCTTAAGAACAAAAATATAGTTCACTTATGAGAATAACATAACTAGGTATTATTTAGGCTGGGGTTGAAACAAGCATAACTTAAAGTCTAATAAATACAAAGAGTTTATAACTACTTAGATACTTAACTTAGTTAACCAATTTACAAAACAAAAATAACTATTATACACAAAACATTTAGGCAAAAACAAAACTCAATATTTTACAGCAGTAGGTAGCCACAACGTTATTTTAAAACATTACCTATCAGCTAATTTCTACATTGTAGAAGTGTGAGTGAGTGGCTATCGTATGTTGGGATGCAAATGATTAATTAAACTTATGTACCATCTAGTTACTGTTATTTGGGCGCTTTGGCGCAAGCTGTAAGTCCATTTATGTGCGTGTTATAAATAAATAAATAAAAGATAAGTCCAATGAAGTAAAACTTAACTGGAAAATAAATGGATGATTATAAAACTGCTAAACGGCGTAATTACCGTGGGGTGCCGGCAGTAGAATGTTACCCCTCCTCTCATGCCCGTAGATGCAGTAAGAACCTGCTAGGGGATACCTCCGGAAGATGGGCAGCAGCGTCTTTCCGTGTATCAACATCCCGTACTGCGCTCGCCAACCCGCTTGCCAAGTGTGGTGAGTATGGCAATTACCCCTTATGGAGATCCACGATGAGGGAGGCCTGTGTTCAGTAGTGGACGTTTTACGGCTGAAATAATAATATATAATAAATAGATGCTTTAGCTAAAGCGTGTCCTAAATATAGGGTGAGTTATAGTATATGACAAGTGTCAAAAACATATTGATTTTAGTCTGGAAATAGCATATTTTTATGGCAGCATCAGGGATTTTTTTCTTCAAAGCATTAACAGCCGCTTGTTCCATATGCATTGTTATTTTTTATATTTGATAAGATTATCAAAATATTGTAAGTACGTGTTTTAATGTAAATCGATTCAGTGTGAACATCTTGTGTGATATGATAGCACCTTTATAAATTTTATGTCAAGGGGATTCTGGTGAACCGATGTGTTCACTGGGATCCCCTGGGGGATTGGGTTAGGTTAGTGGCCTGGTGGCCTCACCCAAAATATAAGGTATGCTTACTTAAGAACTTTTAAGTTACCGTACAGGGTGAATTATAACATGTGTACTAACCCGAAAGGGTTTCAGCTCATGATAACAAGTAGTTTGAGGAGGAAAATAAATCGGATATTCGTATTTTTTTTATATATTTTTTTATTTATAATTTTCACAAGATGTTGTGATGTGAAATTGATCCTGGAGTCATAATCGGACTTTAAATTTATTTTTTACTTTTTAATAAAAAATACCTATTTGTGGTTTAGCTGGCTTTAAGGTTGTCATTACCTTAAAGCCAGCTGATTCGTTTTGTCGAATTTAAACCTTTCGTAGTCTTTTCTTGAATGAAAATCACTGAATCCTGAAAAGTCGGAAGACCTCTGTGGCGTGGCGGGCGAAGGTCCGCCTGCGACGCAAGAGGTTGCGGGTTCGATTCCCGCCTCAGGACCAGTGTCTGTACAATCTGCAGAAACTAATGTTCAGGGTGTTCTGGGTGTTTTTTTTAACAAAAGTTGTACCTTGGGATGGTCAGAGTCACCCCCTTTCTTAGTACACATGTGATAGTATACGTTGTATAAAAGAATAAAGTAAATAGACGAGTAGAATTTAAAAGTTGCTTAACCATTGACAATACATACAAATACCTAAACATTTTAAATCCATCCCTGTTCATGTCATGAAATAATACCTACCTAATCTAGATCTACAAGAGACCTACATGTACCTAAATGTAAATAACTCTCTGACATGGTTTGTGTAACGTTCATTGACCTCCTACGAGGGTATCATTCCAGCCGTAAAACGTCCACTACTGAACACAGGCCTCCCTCATCGATCTCCATGAGGGGTAGTTGCTATGCTCACCACGCTTGGCAGGCGGGTTGGCGAGCGCTTAAACGCGTTTTTTTATAACACTAAATGACGAGAAAAGCCGAAGGCCCACCTGATGTTAAGCGGTAACTTCCACCTAGTACAACTCCAATACCGTGGTGATCACGTGACCAACGCTGGATTGTATTGCGCCCGTCACCCTGAGGCATGGAGTTGTAAGGTCTCATATGCCCGTAATTTCACCGGCTCCCTTACCCTTTAAACAAAGCATACCTTCAAACAGCAATGCAGACATTACTGCTTAAGTGCAGCGTATCGTCAGGCGTAGCGTCAAGCGTAGCGTCAAGCGTAGCGTCAATCGTAGCGTCAATCGTAGCGTCAATCGTAGCGTCAAGCGTAGCGTCAAGCGTAGCGTCAAGCGTGGCGTCAAGCGTGGCGTCAAGCGTGGCGTCAAGCGTGGCGCCAAGCGTACGGCTTGAAGAGGAAGCAAACCTCCATATATCCATACAAACAAACTTTCGGCTTCATATTATTAGTAGGAAAAAACAACATTTTTCCCACAATTTTTTTAAGGTACGGAAACCCAATCCAATTATTTGCTAAAATCGTATTAAAATAGATTTAAAATTGAGTGAAAAAGCAAAATGATACAACGTTTGAATTTTTGACGTTTGGCGTGTTTCGTACGTTTTCGTAATCGAACTTTTCCAAATTAGCTTTGCTTAATGTTATTAATTTTAGCCTTACACCGCAAAACAGTCGTAATCTACATACTAAGCGGTCCCTGTAGACACATCACCAGTTAAATAAGGTCCTAAATTAATTCTTAAAGATGAGTAAGATATTACTTTGCTTTTCGTATCCCGAGGGTAATAATATGAGATATCTTACAACTGGGCCCCGCCGGGTGTTGTGGGTTGCAGTCCAGATAGGGTATGTCACACAGTGCCATTGGGTGCCGGCAGTAGAATGATACCCGTGGATGCAGTATGAGCCCGCTAAGGGATACCTCCGGAAAATGGGCAGCAGCGTCTCCCCGTATCAACATCCCAACCAACTTGCCTGCTAAGGCAAGACCCTCTCTTGACCTCATGAATATATGTGGCTTGGCCGTTTCGCTACCGTCCTATGGGCGTAAGGTAAAAAAAATATTGTTCTGTTACTTAATTAGTTTTCTGGTAAACAATAGGTTCTTGTAGTAACAAAACCGTCACATGTGCGTAAGGTGAAAACGTATTCGCTGTTCATTACTTTTCTGCTATAGTTCTTGCAGTAACTTAGTTTTAACGTAGTTTTGAATAAGAATAAGAATAAGAAAACTTTATTGTTAAATTGTTACATTTTCCATGTACATGGAAGGTCTTAAATAAAATTAATGTGAAAACAATTTTATCCATTTCGGACATACAATACTCATCACTATTAAGTGATCACTTAATACTAAGCAATAGAAGAAAAAACACATTTGAATAAGCCATAGACTGACAAACCAACAAGTTACACCTAAATTAATATTTTATATTATCTATGTATCAAAGTACTCTTAGAGATTATAATGAACCTTGTGTACAAGCCAATTCCGTAACTTACACTTGAAAGTATTACCATTCAGCTGTTTTATCTCCAGTGGTAAATGGTTAAATACTTTAATTGCCGTTATATAAGTGCTCTTGTGAAACATAGTGATATTTATTTGAGGGATGCAAAGATTAAATTTATATTTATTTCTAATGTTATCTGATCGACTAGATTTCATCTCAAAAAAGTTATTATTATTTTTAACAAATAGACAAATTTCTAAAATATATATACCGGTGAGTGTTAAGATGTTGTTCTCCTCAAAAATATTTCGCAGAGACTGCGTTTTTTCCAGATTAAATATAGATCTAATGCATTTCTTTTGCATGATAAACGTAGATTGTACTTCCACAGAATTACCCCAAAATATAACACCGTAACATAACTGAGGAAAAACATGGCCGTAATAAGCATTAATTGCTACCATCTTTGACGCGACATTACTTAAAACTGAGAGTGAATAACAATATTTTGAGATTTTACTATTTACTTTATTATTATGAGATTTCCAGTTAAGATAAGTGTCAATATTAATTCCAAGAAAATTTGTTTCATTTATTTCATTTACATTGTTTCCCTTGTTACATATATTTAAATTAATTTGAGGGGTTTTATAGTTTTTAAATCTAAGAAACTTTGTTTTTTCTATATTTACTTTTAAATTAATGGCATCTAAATAATCAACAATAGTTTCAAGAGTTTAATTTATTTCTATTTCAAATTCGTGTGTATTATAATTTATTTGAGGTATGAAAATTGTAGCATCATCTGCAAACATGACACAAAGATGTTCCGTGATCTCTGGTAAGTTATTAATGTAAATTAAAAACAAAAGTGGTCCCAGGACACTACCTTGTGGAACACCCTGTAAAATAACTTCGAAACCAGAATCAGCGTGCTCAATGGTTTTTGTGTGGCTATTATACATATCAATTACTGTTGTTTGTTGTCTGTCATTTAGATATGATGTTATAAGGGAAAGCGCTATTCCCCTTATACCAATTTCCTCTAACTTACTAAGGAGTATAGCATGGTCAACACAATCAAAGGCTTTTGATAAATCTAAGAACAGGGCGACACCATGTTTTTTATTATTTATTTCTTCCCATGCTTGTCTAAGGGTCTTGAATACGGCTAGTGTAGTGTTTCTTCCTTTTCTAAAGCCAAATTGATTCGGATTAAGTATATGGTTTGCATCTAGAAACGACATAATTCTATTATATAAAGCTTTTTCAAATATTTTTGATACGCAAGGAAGAATTGCTATTGGTCTGAAATTTCCCATGTCAGATTTAGAGCCTTTTTTGTGCAATGGCTTGATAAGCGCTTTTTTTAATTCCTTAGGAAAGCAACCATGCTCTAATGATAAATTAATTATATAAACTAATGGTTTTACTATTATATCAATGCTGCATTTAATAATTTGGATTGGGATTTGATCGTGACCTGAGCTTTTTGTATTTTTCAGTATTTTTACTATATTTTTTATTTCATATTCATCTACAGGTGTGAGAAACGTACTTTTACTGTTTGTATTACAATTTCTTTTGTGTATTTGATGTCGCAAATTTGTTTGTTTACTTGTATTTAAATTAATGAAATATTTATTGAATAATTTAGCAATTTCTTTGGAATTAGTTACTTCTCGACCCTCCGTTTTAACCTTATCTATAGTAGTTCTTATTGTATTTGTATTAGATGTGTATTGTTTTATTATTCCCCATGTAGCCTTAGATTTATTGGTACTTCTATTTATGTATCTAATGTTTGATATTTTCTTGGAAACTCGAATCACTCTTCTAAATATTTTATTATATTTTGTATAAGTTTCGTTATTTTTTTCATTTTTACTTTTTTTTAATTTGTAAATAAAATTGACGTTTTGCTTTGCTTGATATCATAATTCCTTTTGATTTCCAATTCTGTTTTTTCTTATATGTAACTTTAGATTTTTCTATTGCTATACAAAGATTGTATATTAGCTGTAATAATTCGTTAAATTTTTTGTAAACTGCATCTGGTTGAGATTCACTATAAACGTCGCTAAAACTGAGTTGGGATAAATAATTAAGAAATATGTTTAGATATGTGTCAATATTGCGCCTTTCTATGTACCAAAATTTTTCAGTGAAGCTGATATTTGTTGGTATACCTAATCGCTTGATGTTAGTGATTATATTGTCAATACATATTTCAGTATATATACAGTATTTCGTGTTGGTTTGTCAATGGTAAGATGTAAATTAAACATTTTAAGAGTGTTTTTGAATTGGTCACTGCTTTTATTTTTTTCAAGAATATTGATGTTGAAATCGCCTGATATGATAATTTTTCTAGTATTGTTTCTTAGTCTTAAAGAGACTTTATGGCACATTGATTCTAATGTATTTATAAAAAGGTCTAAATTACTATTTGGCGTTCTGTACATACATATAACAATAATATTAAGGTCTACGAGTAAAATTCCACAAGATTCAAAATGCCGCTCAATTGACATTTCAGATATCCAATCTAGTTTTTTATAATTTATAGTGTGTTTGGTATAAATAGCAACACCACCACGTGCTTTAGTTTTTCTAGAAAAGTGTGAAGCTCTAGAATAACCATCTATTTGTAGGCACGTAGAATCATTATGTTTAATAAATGTTTCACTAAGACAAAGTATTTCTAAATTCTGTTTTTGTGTGATTATCTCCAATTGGTCTATTTTAGACCTTAATCCTTGTACGTTTAGATGCATGACATTTAGTTGAGATTTAGTTACGAAAAAACTTAATTGGAGATTTTGTTTCTTCTAGACAGATTTTGTTTTGTCTAGGTTTTCTACCAAAGTAAAATGGTACATTTACTGTGGGCGTTTCAGTTCTGATGCTATTTTCTTTGGGTGTTACATTAACTGTTTGTTTGATATTTTCATTTTTATTATTTTTATCCATTTTTTTGAAGTAAAACGGTATAGTACCTGGTTTTATGTATGTTTTGTCTTGAACCTCAGCCGTTATACTCTTAGTTTGCTGTTTAGTTTTATTATTACCATTTTCTTTAGTCATATTAGTAATGTTTTCTCCTAAGAAACAGTCAATGTAATCTTTTGTGTTAATGAAATTATTTAAAGTTTCGTCCAAATTGTATGTTTGCTTATTTCCATGTTTGCTATTTTTTAGCAGTTTTAAGTACTGACATCGCTCAAAATTTTTTACAATGACCTTTAATTGAGAATTTAGTTTTTCCTCGTTTATGTAGCGGTTTTGTATGATTTCGGTTACAATGACATTAGGTTTTCTGAGGTGATTGAGCTGTGATGTGATTTCTAAAAAAAAAATTGTTGGGTTTCTATCGTTAGAGCCTGTGGACAAAATCACCCAGTCTTCTTCATTTAGATCCAAATGATGCAGTTGTGAGCTTTCAATTATATCTTTTGTTTGTGCATCTGAGTAACAAAAATTTTTGATGTCATATTCCTTAGCATTTTTCTCCATGGAACGTTGCGCTATAAGTCTCGAAGCTAAGTTTTTGCATACTTGATCTCCAGCAATTACAATTTTCGGTTTGGATTTAAGGACTTTTTTTGGTTCAGCTTTAATAACAGAAACTTCTGTAGCAGGAGGTATTTGAGTTGATTGTTCATTTCGTTCCTTAGGATGCTGCAGGCTGCTGTTTGGCATAGTTGTTATTTTCATATCAAGGGTTGTTCCTAGTTCCAGCTGAGCAATTTGATTCTTAAGCGTTGTATTTTCAAATTGCACTCTGTTTATTTCCTTTTTAGCTTCGATAAGCTGTTTGATGAGTCCCTAAATTTCAGTAGAAATTTCAAATAGAACTGGTGTGTTTGTGTTATTACATCTGGACTTATTTTCCAGACACTTTTTTGACCAAGGTTTAGAAATTAATTTATTCAGACGTGACTTTGCGGAAACCCATTATTATTAAATATGATAACGACATATCTATATGTCGTTTGTAATAATTGAAAAGGTAATAATTACCTTTAGTCAAATAATATTTTTTACTAACAATAGAGTTAGTGTCAATCACATGAATAGGATTATTGCAAGATATTGTGTGCAAAATCATATTTAGCTTAAATCTAGTGTCTTGTTTTCTGACTGTGGCAAGCTATTATCGTAGGGGAATGTTAACATTAATGAATTTCAATGAACAATGTTTATTAATTTATTTTATCAAATCAGACTTATTAACATTACCCCTATTTCCAAGACGAATTATTAAATTAGTATGTTCATTAGATGGGTTTTACGAAATTTTTCGCATGGTATCATGCAAACTACTGTTTAAAGCCTATATGTTATTCCGAACGGCGTCCTAACGGATGTCATGATAAAATACATATGTATATTGTATCTTTTCCATACGTCACGGCCCGAAAGGGTCGACTTCACAGAACACAGTTATGACATATTATTATACAGATCTGTGGTCGACTTACTGACAATATGTACTCGTTACTGAACCTTCTCACGCTCCCAAGAGGTCGCTCGCGAGTGAAGTTTCAGGCAGAATTGTCACATAATAAAAAATTAATACTCGTCGACAGTGGGAACTTTGGCTCCAGCGATAGAATCACTTGAATATAGGCTGGGTTTTAACAAGTGGGGTTGTATGGCCAAAACCGGAAAGAACTAGCTGTCCCGCGCAAATTCGTTTGCATCACATAAGAGAGAGACTTTTTTTGTTTTATACACGAATCACTTAAGAACCATTGAACGAAATTTGTTAAGTACTATTAATAATCATGCAGAAATTGTAAGTATATCGATAATGGGTGATATTAATTTGTTAATTAGAAGAATCAAGACCGCGCCCGTTTACTTCATTCCGCATATTAAACTACGGAACCCTTAAACGGGGCACGGTCTGCAATATCTTCTATGATATTTTTTGAATTCAAATAGTGTCGAAGGGTTTAAAATTGAATACTCGTGATGAACCTTCGAAAAAAATGCATTATTTCAAAACAAATAATTTTACCATAAAAAACGTTAAAGTAAGCCAACCATATAAGATAGATCCTCGTATATGCTATCGCAGACACTTATTCGAACTTTTAAAGGACACATGCATGCGTTACTTAAACCGTTTACGTAACGCACGTAAAATTCGCAATTAACCACCGCCTCTCGTTCGATGTTAAACCTCCGACGCTGAAAAGTTTGTTGAAAACGTGTGATAATTTAGCATAAAATGCAGGGTAGGCTCGGCTAATGGTCTACTCTAGGTGCCTACGGTCAAAAGAAATCACTTAGCTAAGTCAACGCCAAGCTTAAAGTGCCTTATTATTCTGTGTTTTCGACCACGTACCTACCTCCTTTGACACGCAACCCTCGACCTACAAGGCACCCGTTCACTTAGGCGGGACGAACGAATGGATACACTGGATATTTATAACTAGCCGCATTCCGCTATTTCACCCGCATAGTTCCCGTTCCCGTGTGAATACGGGGATAAAATATTATAGCCTATGTTACACAGGGATAATGTAGCATTCTAATCGTGATAGAATAATTTTGAAAATCGGTCCAGTAGTTTTTAAATTTATTCGTTACAAACAAATAATAGAAATCTTTCTTCTTTGTAATATTGTGTTCCCTGCGACTTCTTAGCACGCGTTTTGACGCTCTGCTCGAATACTATTTGACGTAGAGTTATGAATGATGATGATATAAATAATCATCATTCATCATTTCAGCCGTAAAACCAGTAAAACGTCCACTACTGAACACAGGCTTCATTCATCATTTCAGCCGTAAAACCAGTAAAACGTCCACTACTGAACACAGGCTTCATTCATCATTTCAGCCGTAAAACCAGTAAAACGTCCACTACTGAACACAGGCTTCATTCATCATTTCAGCCGTAAAACCAGTAAAACGTCCACTACTGAACACAGGCTTCATTCATCATTTCAGCCGTAAAACCAGTAAAACGTCCACTACTGAACACAGGCTTCATTCATCATTTCAGCCGTAAAACCAGTAAAACGTCCACTACTGAACACAGGCTTCATTCATCATTTCAGCCGTAAAACCAGTAAAACGTCCACTACTGAACACAGGCTTCATTCATCATTTCAGCTGTAAAACTTCCAGTACTGAACACAAGCCTCCCTCATGGATCTCCATGAGGGGTAGTTGCCATACTCGCCACGCTTGGCAGGCGGGTTGGCGAACGCATTATAAATATTGCGCGAGTGTATTATAAATGTTTTTCCTCATGGAGATCCATTGTCGTCTTGTGAATTCCATTGATAAAAACAGACTATGGGGTATGGATGTAGAATTTTTAGGGTTCCATACCTCAAAAGGAAACAACGGAACCCTTACTGATCACTTTGTTGTCCGTCTGTCTGTCAAGAAACGTTATCTTATAAACGCGTAGAGTTGAAATTAAAACCATATTCTCAGGTTTACAGTTCCTTGAAGCTGTAAAAAAATCTAAGTTTACGTAAAAAAGATACGGTTGTTTATGCCGCAAAAAACGTATTTTTTTCTATTTGACTCTCAAAGGAATCAAAATTTATCCGTTAACCTTGAACTATGAAATTTGGCAAGTACCATCGTTGTTTGAGCCTTTCTGCATAAGATTATTTTTGTTAAATTAGTTAAGGTGCAGTTTCTAGCTAAATGTCGCCGTTCTTTTATGCACTTGTTTTAAGAAAAAGGGTACAATGTAAGTTTATGTACACAATACATATAATTACATTGTATACCCTTAAAAGGGTAAATAATCTTATGCAAAAAGGCTCAAACAACGATGGTACTTTACTACAAAGGTACCTTATTGAACTTAAGTTCAATACCTTTGTAGTAGTCTAGAAAGTAACAAGAAACTGCTGCCTATATAATAGAAGAAGGGCTCCCTATCCTGTACCACTTAAATCTTGTAACACTGTTACAAGTACTGTATAGGATAGAAATTAAAAATGCCATTTATCTGTTGTGTCTCAGTGCATGCAACCCTTAACCTCCAGGTAGCCATGACCCGAGCAGACCCTATGAAAATTTCAAGGCCGTCGTCTTACGCAAAATTTACATATTTTTTATAAACCTGATCGTGATAATATAAGTTACTAGCCGCACTTCGCGGGTGAACCCGCGCAGTTCCCATTCCCGTGGGAATACGAGGATATAATGTAGCCTATGTTACTCAGGGATAATTAGCATTCTAATGGCGAAAGGACTTTGAAAATCGGTCCAGTAGTTTTTGAGTTCACATACAACACACAAAATACAAATCTTTCCTCTTTATAATATAAGTATAGATATAGATTATGCTCAAGCTAATGAATATTTTATTTACTTACTATTCAAATGCGCACACATGCCCTGATGTTAAAGGAAAACATCGTGAGGCAACCAGCGGTTCAATCAGTTACAGAGGTATTTTATCCTCTGTTTTCTTTTTTTTTTGTCTTTTTTTAATTCCTTTAGTCGGCTAAGCTGAGAGAATGGTATCAGGTGCTTGGCAAACCAAACCTAATAATCCTTTTAACAATGCCCCAGGTACAGCAGCGTCCCGTACCGCAGGAATACCAGTAGCTTACGCTGTACAAATTGTCTGTTTATTAGATGTTTAAGTCTAATTTACTTTTACTATACTCTTGTATGTAAATTCTAATCTATAACGCCTGACTAAATTTTTGTTTGCCTATTTAGTTAAGTGTGTATAGGGATGCTATTTCTCATAAATATTTACCATTTTTCACCCACATTCTAACAAATAATTACTTTGACTTGACTTAACGCCCACCAACGATTGACACTATGCACTGAACGGCTAAAAACACTATTTTTTTAATGTTGACCATTTGTCAAGGTTAAAAAGCATCACCTCGTTGCGCCTATTGATATTCTATGCCTTTTTTTTAACCATCATTAATCTTGTCCTAAACATTTTTTTTTTTTTTTAATTTATTTAAGGACTTAGTCGCCAAGCGACTACATCGCCTAATAAAGATAACAAAAGGAAAGCAAAATACACAACAACAAAAAACAACTTAAATTAATCCTTAACTAAGCCTAGCTTGTACAATTCAATCAAATTGGTAAATTTGTCACTAGTAGGGTCAGCTAATATACTATTAACAACACCTATTTGTGTTAAACATTTTTTATCAAAACATAATGATCTAAATGATGCGTTGCGGACACACTCCAGCAAAATATGATAGACATCTTCAATGACGTCACAATCATTACAATTTGGTGATGGAACCTTTTTCATTAAAAATGCGAATTTATTCGCTGGGATATGTCCGGAACGCATTCTAAGGATACATTTTAGATCATTTCTATTATACAAAATGGTATCAATCCATGGATGCTGAGATATCTGAGGTTGAATAGTTCTGTACCAAATACCTTTTTCCTGAGATCTTTCGTCAAAGTATTCTTGCCAAACATCCCTACACTGATTTTTAACCAAATGAACAAAATCTGACCAAAGGGATAGCTGTCCCAAAGAAATACCATCTCCGATTGCCTGCTTAGCGAGTAAATCTACCTCATCGTTTTCTTTAAGGTTGATGTGAGAAGGGATCCACTGAAAACATACCTTCTTATTATGAGATTTAAGCTTTAAAATTGACTCCAATATCTGATAGGCAATCGGTATTCCTCTCACATGAGAGGTACACCGAGCCAAATGTTGCAGAGAACTTTTTGAATCTGTCAAAATGACAAAGTGATCGAAATTTATTGAATTAATATATGACAAAGCTTCAGCTATGGCAATCAATTCAATGTGCATTATTGAAATATTGGAGTCAATTCTAAACCTACAATTAATTTGAAGATTAGGGTCCAAAAAAGCTGCCCCTCCCATATTTTTATCTTTTGACCCATCGGTAAAAATTCTATAATAATTATTATATTGTTCATTAATAAAGTCCAAGGAAATAAAATTGAGATTATGTACACTATATGTTCTTTTGGCGCGGTCTATGGATGGAATTGATTTAGAAATAACATCATGTAACTGAATGCTACTTACCCATGTCTCCAAAGAAAACATCTCAAGACGGTCACTACTGTGAACAGACATTGAATTTAGTTCCTTATATGTGTGAATAAGTGCAGGGAGTTTTTTATTGGTCCAGTAACGTGAATTGCTAATTAAATCCAGTTCTTGGATTAAATTGTTTGTGGTGTTATTCGAAAATGATCTAGACCTCAACCAAAACTTTCCAGCGAGAAATTTTCTGCGAATTCGTAGTGGTGGAAGGCATAGCTCATTTTCCATAACATGAATGGGGGTGCTCCTAATAAAACCACCAATGACGCGTAAGGCTTGATTTTGAATTTTATCTAATTTTAACAAATTAGTTTGGCAACTATTATCATACAAAAATGAAACATAATCGATCCTACTCCGAATTATGGACATATATAAACGCCGTAAATGTTTTTGGTGTATACCCCAACCAGGACCAGACAAAACTTTCAACAAATTTATAAACTTCGATACTTTTTGAATAATCTCATTTATATGTTTACCCCATCTAAGTGACGAATCTAACCAGAAACCTAAATATTTTACGTGATTTACAATTGATACAGAGTTGTTATTAATTTTAAAAACGATTGGGGTTCTAAATATTCCTTTCTTAAAAATACAAACTTTGCTTTTAGAAGAAGAAATGGAAAGGCCTAACTTAATAAATAAGGAACTTAGCTCACTACAAGATTTCTGAAGTTCACTTATAGCCAAATCTAAGGATTTATTAGAGAAGTACAAAACAAAATCATCTGCGTATTGCGAAATTTCAACGTTTTTAATTTTATGGCATATGTCAATCGTCGCGGCATTAAAAAGAAGAGGAGATAATGGATCACCTTGAGCCAGACCCCGACCTGTAGATCTGACTAAAAGAGATCCTTCCACTTTTATGGATAGCTGTCTATATTTTAAGTAAGACCACAAGTAAAAACAAGTCTTAGAACCTACTCCAAGCTGGTCTAAAACAGACAACAAGGAGGTTACGTCGACATTATTATACGCGCTATCTATATCTACAAAACATGCCGCAGTTATTAAGTTTTTAGACAACCCTATTTGAATATGTGTGACTAAACGTGTAAGGTTATCAAAACATGATTTGCCTTTCCGAAAACCAACCATTTTATTGGAAAATAGCATTTGTTTTTCTAAATACCACTCTAATCTTTTGTTCAGAATAGAATGTAAAATTTTACAGACACAAGATATAAGTGCGATCGGTCTAAGTGCAGAACTTGAACTCAAGTCTCTGCCCGGTTTAGGGATCGGAATTATTTTAATCTGCCGCCATTGAATAGGGATAAAACTTGTAAAGAATAAAACATTGTATAAATTAACTAAAATACGTTTACCTATCTCAGGAAGATTTTTTATCATTGAATATGATATTTCATCGTCTCCAGGTGCAGTATCAGATTTTTTGATAGAATTCTGCAATTCACATAATGAAATTTCGATTTCTAAGTTTGGATTGCACGATTGAAATTGAGGATCAGGTGGGCAGGCAAAGTCAGGTGTTAGGTCATTGAGTAACTTCTCCGCCTTATCTCTTTCTGTGTAGCGGTTAGAGTTGGAATTATGACCCTTTATCCAGCGCATTTTGCGCCACATGTGTGACGATGAAGTGGTCGCATCTATGGATGAACAGAACTCTTGCCAAGATTTATTTTTAGCCTGCCTTATTAATCTCTGAGCCGTACAAACCTTTTCCTTCCAAACCTCTAGATTATTAGGCGTTGGAGATCGTCTTAAATTAGCCAGAGCCAACCGCCGTTCGGCTACCACTTTTGATAGTTCGGGGTTCCAATACGGCTTAGGCTTGAACTTATCGCAAACATGTTGAGGAATTTTGATAAAGGGGATAAATTTATTTGCTGCAGTTTGAATAATATCTTCAAACATGTTGTAAAATTCTTGAGGATTATCGGTAGAAAAATTACTATTACTAAATGAATTTTCTAAAAATGTTGTATAAGATTTCCAATCGCTTTTTTTAAAATTTCTTTTTTTAGTTTCTTCCTTAAAAATATTTAAACTTATTATTAATTGTATGATAAGATGATCGCTGCCAAGGGATTCATTACTAACATTCCATGAAAACAATGTAACTATATCTGTGGAAGCAAATGAAATATCTGGAGAAGTTTGTTGCAGCACTCCATTTACGAGTCTTACCCTAGTAGGCAAACCATTGTTTAGGTAACTAAAATTTTTTTCTAGCATTGAATCGAAAATCTGAGATCCCCTTTGATCAGTTCGACAAGACCAGGCCGTATGGTGTGCATTGAAATCGCCTAATATCAATGATTTACTATTTACCCGAGAGAAAACGTAATCCCAATCGTTTTGTACAGTATGTACCGTTGATGGACAATACACCGACAAAATATTCTCAATATGGGGGCAATTAAAAATCTTAACATGTAGAAGTTCAATACCTGTATTTGGGCAACTCGTTACGCAAGGAAAGCTTCTAACAGACCTATGTGTTAAAATGGCTACACCGCCATATGCATCCAACCTATCCAATCTATAGGTACAATAGTCATTAATCCTAAAATAGCTATCAGGCTCGAGCCAGGTCTCGCTCAATACCGCGATATGAACCTTTTCTTGTACAAGTAATGCTTCAAGAGATAAAGATTTTGGGCGCAAACTTTGGCAATTCCATTGCACAATTTTAACGTTAATATTATTATGGGCGTTATTAACCATAATTGGCAAATATGTTAAGAAGGGAGCCAGCCGAGATACCGCTGAGTATATTTGCCATTATCCATTCTCCACAGATTGATACCACTTGTTGTATTTTATTATCCAAAGATTCCTTACTTATAACAATTGAATATAACTTTGCAAGTAAACGTACAAAACTCATGTCTTTAATATTATCACCACTACGATGAACGCGAGGGGTATTAACGCGAGGGGGGTTTAAAGGGGAACTATCACATTGCTCACTTTCCGAACACTCCGAGTCCTTATTGTTATCGGTCTCCATCGAGGCCGAGCAGAGCGCGGGGGTGGGGGGGCGTGTTTGTCGTTTACGCTGGGATTTCTTACGATTTTGTACCAATATGAATGGGGTCTCCTCTGTAGGCTCAGGCACGGGCGTAGAAAACAACTCAGACATCATTCTCACGTTCTTGGCTGGGATAACTCTCTCTTGCTGAACTTGTAAGGGTTCCCGTGGAGTCGGCATCGGTCTGCGAACCTCAGGAAGCGGGGGACCAGGAGAAAAACATCTTTCCGGAACTGGAGATGGGGGCACATATGTTGTCAGGGCTTTGCGATAGGTGCAGTTAAATTCGGACATTAACTCTCTAATCCTCCTCTCTTTTTTAAATACGGGACATATTTTTTGTAGTGCCATATGAGCTCCGGTGCAATTTACGCATCGAAATCTGGTTTCCTCGCAGTTTTCGTGATTTTTTGTGCATTTCGGGCATACTACCTTTTTGGAAGGGCACAGTAGACGCACATGGCCAAACTTCCAGCACCGAGAACATTGTGTAACCGGAAAAACGTACGAGGCTACCTTAACTCTCATACCATAAATATGCACATTTGTAGGTACGGATGCCCCACGGAAGGCCAGGCGGATTGCTTCGCATTTCTCCCAGCCGGAAGCAGCATTATTGTGATCGTACTTTCTTTTGTTTAATCTCCGTACCGACACAATTTCAGTATCGCAAGATATATTTTTCATAATCTCCTCTTCAGACGCGTCCAAATCAATATTTCTTATAATACCGTAAGAAAGTCCTACTTCCGACGACCTTTGACATCTCCAGCCCAATTCCTCGAACGTCTTACATTGAACAAGTAGGTCTGCATTACTCCTCTCCTCAAACGTGATTACAATTTTATGTTGATGCACGTACTTTACATCAATAATTCCCTTGATATTGTTATCTCTGAGCAGTTTCGCCAAGGCAAACTGTTTAGGCAAGCCAGAACTACACATTACAAAAACTTGAATTTTTTCTACAATTTCGACACTAGTAGTACGAATTACCTTCCGACTCCTCGATTGAACGACATTCCAACCTTCATCTGATGAAGTCTCTTCATGTCTCCTTTTGAGAGGTTCTGCTCCCTGCTGCTGAATAGAACAGATACCATCCATCGTTTCTACAGGCATTGCATCCGTCATATTCATGGCACTTGTACTAGCGTCCTCATTCACCACGCCAAACTCAACCAAAGTGTCATTGTTATAAGGCTCATCCATTGCGCAAAGCGCACGGCGGAGCGGGCGAGCCCACTCCTATCGCGATAAGATAACGAATCGGCAAATCTGTGCAGTTGATACGCGACACGACCTAACCGTTCGGAATGCTAATTACCACTGTCCTAAACATAATTCTTAAAATGTTCAATGTATTGGTTACTTCAGAAGTGCACTTTCGAATAACAAAAGATGTTTTAAAATCGGTCCACAATTGGCGGAGAAATCGGTCAACATAGAAGAAAAATTTACAGTCAAACAAAGTCCTCCTTTTTGAAGTCGGTCAAAAATCTATACAAAAATTGGCGTATTAGATTTCCGTAAGCCTCCGCGATCACAATTCCTTTTAATAACAATAACACGGAAAACGTCGTGAACAGTCAAAAAATAAATTTAAAAAAAATCAAAATATTTGGTTTTTATTTATCAAACCGTAAAACAATGTAAAAAAGGAAAAATAAAATTAAGACTAGTTAGATCGGTTTGCAGGAGACTATATTATCTGATAATCAAAGGTATTGCGCGCAAAATTCCCGTGTTTTTACTCAAATAAATTCAAATATTTACCTTAATCAATTAAACCATAAGGTCGAATAAAGCATAAATTATTGAGTCTGATGAACATCTAAAATGGCTGCGCACCGTCTCGGAAAGCTGTGATATGTAACGTCTACATTTTTTATTTTTTCCATTCCTCTGCGTTCTGCTGTCAGACTGATTTGACAGCCAGTTGTAATAGAATTGACAGTTCACCATTTTGGTTGTACCTATTTGTTGCCGGAAATGAAAGTTATGAAAGGATTATTCAGATTTCTTAGAACAATCTGACAAGCGAAAACCATTTTATTTCTTCGGGATTAAGAAGTACCTCCCCAGTATTTTCGGGATTCTAACTGTTTATTTGAAGGGTATACATATCAAGAATCAAGAATCAAAAAATACTTTATTCAGTGCGGCCGCATGGACCTTATTGACGCGTCACAAATTACAAAATAAAACAACACAAATAAATAGAATAAAGCACATAATTGAATCTGTTCACTTCAGATGACACGCGAGTTAGGAAAAGAAGTGAACAGAAGAACCTAACTCGGTCGTTATAGTCATCATTTAACAATTTTATTTTGTCTTATGTTACGTTGGACGGAGTTGGAGCAGATTCCGTCCCAAGTGGTTTTGTCCTCTAGGTAATCTGATATTTTATAATAAGCTTTATTGCACAGATTGCGTTTGATAATGTTATTGAATTTATTCAATGATAACTTCTGCAACTCACTTGGGAGTTTGTTGTAGAAGCGTATACATTGCCCTTTAAAAGATATTTTCACCTTATGGAGCCTAGTAGTGGGCACAGCGAGTTTATTCTTATTTCTTGTATTAACATTGTGATTGTCGCTGTTTTTCTTAAACGAAGCAATATTTTTATGGGTGTACAACAAGTTCTCATAAATATATTGACAAGCTACTGTCATTATTTTTATTTCTTTAAATTTAGTGCGAAGTGATTCTCTGGGACCCATATTGTAGATAGAACGAATAGCCTTCTTCTGCAGCACAAATACGGTGTCTATATCTGCAGCACATCCCCACAGCAGTAAGCCATAAGACATAATGCTGTGGAAATAGCTGAAGTAAACAAGTCTAGCGGTATCTACGTCTGTAAGAAGGCGGATTTTTTTGACTGCATATGCTGCAGAACTAGGCCTACACGATAGTTGTTCTATGTGTGGGCCCCATTGAAGCTTATCGTCTAAAGTTATGCCTAAAAATACAGTTTTTTCTACAAGGTTTATACTTTCACCTTTTAATTTAATCTTGGCATCAGCCTGTTTTACATTAGGGAGAGTAAATCTAATGCATTTTGTTTTATTTTCATTAAGTAATAGGTTATTGACATTAAATCAATTAACAACTTTTGAGATTGCATTATTCACCTCGTCATAATCGGTGGTACGTCGTTTCATTTTGAAAAAAAGTGAAGTGTCATCAGCAAACAATACAATCTCATGATTGTTTTTGACAAGATGAGGTAGATCATTAATGTAAATTAAAAATAGAAAAGGCCCAAGAATTGATCCCTGCGGTACACCCATTGTAACTACAGATCCCGAAGAACGTTTTCCATTAACATCAACTCTTTGCACATATGTACATATGTACAAATAACCCTCTTACTGTTAAACTCAAAACCTAAACTTAAACTCCTCATGATCCGTACTTGGAAGACCACTGCTGGACCAGCAGTGGACGAACTATGGCTAAGATGATGATAATGATGATGATGATGATTTAAATAAGCATTAATAAGAGGGAAGTATAAACGTCAAACCATCGTTGTTCAATAACCAAGTCAATAAGTTCTCTTTACATATCCAGAGCGTAGCATTGCTACGACGTAGCAGATAGCGTAGCCTTTCTACGTCGTAGCCTTTAAAGATTGTAGAGGACCGGAAGAAATAACTAAATCTTGAAATGAACATATGATATGCACGTATTTAATCAAACATAACAATGAATAAACCTCAACAACATATTTACATATATACCGCAATTATCTATACCTTACCTCCGTGCTAAAATAAACTGTGGTACGGCAAGGTAAGGTCTCTCCAACTACATTACAGTCACGAGCAATAATATAAACACATTGTCACATTTACTAAAATATCTCAACGTCTACCATTCAAGAAATAAGTGTACAGCAGTTTGTTCTAAATTATCGCATCACCAAACTGTGTCAAAACAGGGTACACTTAGGTTTCACATTAATATAAGCGAAAACAGATAAGATAAAGATAAAAAAAGAAACTTTCGCGATGACGACACAACTAACACATATTTAACCGGACATTTAAGGCGTTATTTACAATAAAAAAAAAATAAGTGTTTATTCAGTAGAGCAAAACGCTACTTAGAATAGTCAGTATACAAAATAAGGACAAAAATATTATTGCCCGACGTCTCGACAGGATTGCATCCATCGTGGTCCCGGGTCTACCCGGGACGCGATAAATACCTGGTTAAATATGTGTTATTAATGTAATAGAAACTGTAATGTATACATTTAAAACACATTGGAAGTTTATAGATGATGGACTTTTTCCTGTTTTCGTTTAGTTTACACATTTGACATTGTATTAAATACAATGGGTTCTGAATGACACCAGTGATGACTTCGTAACCTCAGAAGTCCGTTGTTTAGAAAGTAACGTAGATAAATTATTTTTCAGTTCGGATTGAACACATTCAGTTATTAAGTCACTTTTTTTTAAACTCAATTCTGATGAGGAATCATGAGGAATCGAGGGAACCCTTCAAATTTTGTTGGTAAACATATAGCGATTTTGGCATATTTAGCTAGAGGTCAAGTATTTGCAAGGTGTTCGCGGAAAATTTCTTCGTTTATGAATCGACTTTTATGATTCATTTTTTACTTTCAAAATTAACGTGAGATATACTGTTCATTTTATAAAAACGGGAATCACTCACGTAGTATTGTAACGTCGAAGATTATTCCGACATGTTTCGATTTTTCAAGAAAATGTGTGAAAATGAATACGTTAGTATTGCAACGAGAATAATTCCCGTTTTTACAAAATGGATTCATTTTTTGTTGGAAAGGAGATATCTATTTGTGGCCCATATCTGCATAGTTAACGCTATAAACGTATATTCCTAACTAGCTGCTGCCTACGGCTTTGCTCGCGCTTTTTGCGCGGTACCCTATGTTTCTTGAACGTTATTAGATAGAACGATGCGTTAGTAGCGTTTGTTACTCCTTATAACCACAGTCGGAATGGTTGTCTGGTGCACGTCCCGTCAAAATCGGTCGAGACGTCTCGGATATTAGCCAGAACAAACAGACAGATAACCATTTCAATACCATACTTAAGCTATTTTTGTTTTTTTAAGTGTAAACCCACACTAAGGTATCATTAATAGAAAATGAAAAATGCAACCAATATTTTTCAGACTTCGACGGGACTCGAACCCGCAATGTTCATACGAACGCCTTAAACGCAGGCTGCCTTAACCATTTCGGCTACGAAGTCACTAGCCATCGGGTCGAAAATTTTGATTGCCTTTTATCGGTTTTGTAGACCCGAGTAACAACGACATCTAGCAGAAATCTTCGGAGATAGTTAAGTCAGCCTGCGTTTAAGGCGTTCGTCTGAACATTGCGGGTTCGAGTCCCGTCGAAGTGGAAAATTTTGATTGCATTTTTCATTTCAATACTGTTTTTTTGTTGTGTTGTATAATATTTACATTTTTTATATTCCTGAAGTAAAAAGCTGAAATACCCTGCATATATACAAGCATTTGTCCAACGAGGGGAATAGAACGCACAACCTCCTGCGTCTTAACCGCTATTATACCAACGGAGCCTGAGAGGTCGTCAAAATCAAATTCAAGATCAGTAAATGTTTATTCATTGTAGTAAGGAACTTCTTGGAATAGTCAGATAACAAAACAAAAACAAAGCACATTTGCATATATATAAATAATGCTGGACAGCATCTACTAGCCCCAATTGTGTTATAGGTACTAGATGACTGATACATAAAAAAGTAACGCCTTTGCATCTATCATAGATGATTTATACAGCGTCAGTAACTGGTAATCATGCTGTACGGGACGCTCAAGTGCCTGGGACATTTTTAGATGGATTAGGCTTGCCCAGCACCTATACTATCACACCGATTCTCTCAGCTTAGTCAGCTGTTAGTCAGAGAAAAGAACAGGTCAATACGTCTGAAGCGAACTAAGCCGCGGGTTCCCTCACGATGTTTCCTTCACCGTTGAGCCCGTGTTAAATGTGAACATACACTTTACAAGAAAGATCCAATTGGATCCATTGGTTCACGGCCGGTATCGTACCCACGACCTTCGGATTGAAAGTCGGGGGTACATACCACTCGATCCCTACGAGTTTTTACATAATACATACATAATGTAAGGCCTTTGCATCTATTATAGATGATTTATACAGCGTCAGCAACTGGTAATCATGCTCTACGGGACGCTGCAGTGCCTGGGACATTGTAAGATGGATTAGGCTTGCCCAGCACCTATACCATCCTCTCAGCTTAATCACATACATAAATACTGCGGAAACTGTATGAATGAGTACCATGTGTATATGGCAGGTTGAAGATTTAACTACACTGAAAACGTTCAGTTAAAGCAGCGAGTTTTAGTACAAAATGTCTCTTTTTTAGAAATCTATTTGTGGCAACCAATTATAGGAAAACGTGCCGAGCCTCGACTGCAAACTGCTTTTCGCAGTAAAGTTACTTAACTCCTGAACTAGCAATCAGAAGTGTTACAACATTTTCGTATTATATAGAAGGCGAGAAAAATAAAATAATCGGTTAAGTGCGAGTCGGACTCGCGCACGTAGGGTTCCGTACCATTATTTGGCAAAACAACTACATACTATACTTTATTTATACAACTTAATATTCTGTTAATATTTCAAGCATCTACCTGTTGCCGTTATTAATATCGAGCAAAAAACCTCAAAATAATTACGTTTGTTGGATGGGAGTCCCCATTACATATTTATTTTATTCTGTTTTTAGTAGTTGTTGTTATAGCGGCAACATAAATACATTATCTGTAATAAATTGAATTGTTAAACAATTGAGCTTAGCTAGAGCTATCACGTTTCATGAGATAGTCTGGTGACGGATAGGCAGACAGACAGACGGACGGACAGCGGAGTCTTATTAATAGGGTCCCGTTTTACCCTTTGGGTACGAAACCCTATAAAGGTAGGCTGGACATTTCAAACCAAATCAAATTAAGCAGAGCTTGTCTTATTGGTACAATATAGAATCCTAAAATACATTTTTTTTTGTATAAATATAATACTTTATATAAATAAATAATAAATAATGCTGGACAATTCACAGAGCATCATCTAGCCCCAAGCTAAGCAGTGCTTGTGTTATGGGTACTAGATAACTGATATACTTAATACATAACTACATAGATATTTTTGATTATGTTTAATAAAACATCCAGAAAACCCTGAACAAATCTGCAGATCATACAGATATTTTTCTCGAGCAGGAATCGAACCCGCCACCTCTTGCGTTAGACTTTCCCGCTGCGCCACAGAGGTCGTCTACTATACTCATTATAACATAGAAAATACCCAGTCCCGATGCAAATACCAGCTCTATCTGCAGATATTTTTCTCGTTTACTGCGTATTACTTTTACTTACTTACATACTTTTTCACCCAGAGATCGTCTTTAAGATTAATAACGAAACTGCCGACAGTTTCCCAATGTACAGAAACTCACTATAATCACAGATTTAAATCGTTAGATGTGCCCTAATACAATAAAATGTGGCATCGTCTTTATATGTGCGACGTACGCACATAGGTTTTGCCAATAAAACAAACTGTTATTGTTCTACCATTGATTGTGCAATCATGATGCACGAACTTTCCTGAAAAAATAACACACACCACGTCCGGCTAACACTGTGTTTAGATTACACTGTGTTTAGAGGTACACTGATTCCAAATAAGTGAGCTCACACATTTCATGTGGAAACAAAACGGTGGGTTCTCATTACGGTAAGGGCGTAAATTTTTGACGTTTGCAGTCACTTTTGACATTTTCTGTCAGTAATTTACTGCCATTCAATATCATAATCGAATACGACTCAGGCGGTAATTCTTAAAATTACCCCTGAAGCTAGGTGCAACTCTTGTATGTTTTTTAATGGTAAAACTGGTACATTTTCTTTATATTGTGTGTATTATTTCTTCCATTAATGGAACAAATGGGACTACGCCGTATCTAACGATTCAAATCTTTGACTAAATTAATGGCGCACTAGCTTTGGATTTTCTAATTAAGTTGATAGCTACCAGTTTATAGCCGTATCATGGTGTCTTGTCTAGACGTTTGCGGTATATCTTAGACATTCTCGTAAATAGGAAAAACCGGACAAGTGCGAGTTGGACTCGCCCAACGAGGGTTCAGTATAAAATTGCACAAAAAGATTCGTTCACCCGTTTAAGTTATGATAGCGCGTAGGGTGGCTTATCCTCGATGATTGATTTCGTACTTTTTTAAGGATGATTTTTTTATTCATCATTTCAGCCGTAAAACGTCCACTACTGAACACAGGCCTCATGGATCTTTATGAGGGGTAGTTGCCATACTCACCACGCTTGGCAGTCGCATTGGCGAGGGATGTTGGTATACGGAAAGACGCTGCTGCCCATCTTCCGGAGGTATCTCATAGCAGGCTCTTACTGCATCCATGGGTATGAGAGTAGGGGTAACATTCTACTGCCGGCACCCCACAGCAATTTTTTTATTATTCCATTGCAAATGTATAGTTTTGGATTTTTCTCGGTATCTACGGTATATGACGATATACAAATTTCATAGTTCTAGGTATACGAGAAGAGAGAAGAGACCCTATGAATTTTGATTACTCTGAGAAAGTCGAAACATGCGTTTTTTGCGGCATAAACGGCCTTCGATCGATTTCTTTTCAGGTTAACTTAGAATATTGATTTTTTACAGCTTAAAGAGGCAGATTTGAGTATATGGTTTTAATTTCAACTCGATACCTCTACACGTTCTCGAGATAAAGGGTCTTGACAGACCGACAGATAGATGGACAACAAAGTGATCCTATAAGGGTTCCGCTTTTTCCTTTTGAGGTGCGGAACCCTAAAAATGGAAACATAAGGTCAAAGGATAGATGAGGAAAACAAGAAGGTAATCAATTTTATTTCATGAAAGGTACAGTTGTGTGCAAAACTGCCGGCACAGCTATATCATCATCATTTCAGTCGTAGGAAGTCCACTATGGACATCGGCCTCGCTCATGGATTTCCAGGTTTGGTCCTTAGTTGTTTTTCTATTGACGGGGTTGTTGCCATACTTGCCACACTTGGTAGGCGGGTTGGCGAAGGTTGTATTGGTTGTTGAAGACACGGAAAGACCTGCTGATCATGAGAGGAGCATAAATATTAAACTGCCGGCACCTCGCGGCACCTCTTATCATGCTTAAGACGCCCACTGTTGGACATAGGCCTCCCTCATCTCTAAATACTGTTCATGAGGGGTGGTTACCATACTCACCACACTTGGCAGGCGGGTTGGCGCGCGCAGTACGTAATTTTGATACACGGAAAGACGCTCCTACCCATCTTCCGTAGGTACCCCTTAGCAGATTCTTACTACATCTATGGGCAAGAGAGGGGCGATATTATACTGCACAGCAGCATTGCGGCGTAGGGTGCCGGCCACCTCAAGAAGTTTCAAAAAACTTTAGTTACCTGTTTTTCTCTCTTCTTATTTCCCTTTTCCAATATACAGGGTGTTACAAAACTACCCGTAAAGCCGAAAGGAAGTTAAATGGGGCCTTATAACGAGTCCATTCACAATATTTAAGAACCGTAGTAACACTGTATAACATACCCCAAAAAAATAAAAAGTTTGAAGTAGCGGAATTCGTCCGCCGCCTAGTCAATGCCCGTGTCCTTATTCGCTCCGGTTCAACGTCCAATCGCAACCAACGCTCGAGCATTTGTACACAAGGACCTCGCCACTTGCACACACGTTTTCATAAGGAACGATACTGTTCGCGAGCACGATTTCAATTGTTATCTTCATTATCTTCATCATATCGTAATATTCCGAGTTGTAAATCATCGTTATTATGCAAAAAAATATGAAAAAAAAAATCGAAACAGTTGTAGGATATCGATTAGAAGATTTGACACTGACAACATATTTTTTTTTTTCAACTTGACATTTTTTGAAGCCAGTACTTGAGTCCTTGTATTGAGGCAAACATTAATGTATGAAAAATAGAAAAAACTATTAAAGTAGACAATTATTAGGTAAAATAGGTACGTAGGCCTTTCTGTTAAATAATCTGGGTCCCTGACATGACAACTTACTAGGGTTGAAAATATTTTTGGCTTAGATAATTAATTATATTTTTACGGGGTATTTTGTAACACGTTGTATAGTTACTTTACAAGATATAAACAGCATGTGATGACAATATGGACGTTATTCCCTCAAGTACATCTTGTAACATTGTTAATCCTCTTGAAAGATGTCTTACTTGTGTCTGCGTCTTACACCTACGATAAGGGAAAGGATATTGTTTGTTACACGAGTTTCGTCAATCGTCTCAAAAAGTTTCCAACCCCACTCCTGATAATCCTACTCCTCGTGCGCTCTTACTGCTTAATTATTTTGATATAAAACATCTTTTAGTTAGTAAGAGTGCCTTTAAATACATTTATATATACATATAAATATATATTATATATTTACTAATGCAGTCACTGCCAACTGCATTCGACGAGATGAACGAAATGCTTCTCTTAACATCTCAATCAGTAAATTGACTGAAGGAAAAAGGTGGACAGACAGGAACTGGAAGAGAAGAGAGATGTTTTAAAGTTTTAGCTTTTTTATATTCTGTCAAAGTTGGATGTAGCGGAGAAGTGAAAATTCAAGGAATTTATGTCAAGGTCTTTAGGTGCATTCTGGCGTGATTTACCTATTCCTAACGATCGCAAGAACTTCCATATTTTTGCAGGATCTTTATTTAATACAGAATTATGAATATACCGGCGTTGTGCATCCCTACACACCCTATTGCAGTGATTTCTGGCCTCAGTATATATAATTTTATTGGTGTTGGTCGGGGTGCGCCTATAGCGAACCTTGGCCGCTAATTTTAGATGTTATACGCGAAAGGACTACGTGTGGGTAGGTAATAGTCTTACGAGTACGCTCGCCGTCGCCGTAATTATTTTGTCGTGTAAGTATTAAAATTTTACATTATCGCTATTTCACTACATATTTTTATATATTGACTCAAGTTATAAGGTTTAAAGAGAAATGTGTTATATGAACTAATCAAGATGTTAAAAATTAGATATACAATTAATAATAATCTGTTGGTTAAAATGGCTTACAAATAATGCGTACCTTTTATAAAAATTTATATTAGAAAAATGGTCAGTTTAAGTTATATTCATAGCAGATAGACGATAGATAATGCTGTTGCAGACCTTTTTGTAGATCTATTTAAAAAAAAAACAATTATTTTATACATCAGTCGGACATTACTTCAACAGTTCACACGGCGCGCGCCAGAACGATTTCTAGTCAGCTTGAAATTTTCCGTCAACTTCAACAATTTTCATCGCAATTAAGCGAACTTCCGCCAAAGCCATATAAATTTACTCTTAAACTTTCCTCTTGAAACACTGTATCCACTGTTGAAAACGAATCAAAATCCGTTGCGTGGTTAAGGAGGAGCAAGCGATTTCATCCGGCCTACCAGACCTATTTCTGCCGCCGAGCAGTAATGTCCATTGCTGTGTTCCGGTTTGAAGGGCCGGGTAAATTACGGGCACATAAGACCTTACAACTTTTCATTTTGTAAAAACGGGGATTACTCACGTAGTATTGTAACGTCGAAGATTATTCCTTCAGCATGGAATCCTTGCCTCAACCTGTACGAGAGCGACACGCAAGGTGGGCCTTCCACATCCAATGGAGATGCAGTAAGCGTGTTCTGTTCATCGACATTTAGCCGAGACGAAAGTAGTAACGATGAACCTGCACCGGACACATATGCCAGCGCCACTACTCCAACAACGACACCTGCAACAGCGCAAGCATATCAAGCGCCACGCCGACCGCGCCCCTCCTCTCGCGCCGAACGTTACGAAGCTCGCGCGGCACGCGCCGCTGCCAGCGCCAGTGTCGTGTCGGCCCCACGCGCGGACGGGCATTCAATCCCATGATGATGATTTTCTTGAAAAATCGAAACGTGTCGGAATAATCTTCGATGTTACAATACTACGTGAGTAATCCCCGTTTTTACAAAATGAATAGTATATCTCACGTTAATTTTGAAAGTGAAATAGACCTTACAACTTAGTCTCAGGGTGACGGACGCAATGGAATGCAGCGTTGGTAACGTGATCACCGCAGCAGGTGGGCCTTCGAAAAAAAACAGACAGACGCGGGAAGCGACTTCAATTTATATTATGTAGGTAGAGATTTTACTAATCAGCTCATCCTTAGGACTTCAATTCCTTCCTGTGCTACTTTCGCTAATATACCTAAATAAAGGTTTAAGTGGTAATCCTATCTTGTATGTAAGTACTTATTCTGTACCTAGTAATATATAATTTCAAGTTCCTACGCATGTAGAGTTCCTTTAACCCTTTTGTTAATCTGAAGTAGCTGATTGTCTACCGTTTTGAGTGTCCTAATCTCAGGAACAGTATATAAGGCTTACATAAAGGTATTACATTGTCTTTTGCTATTAGAAAGTGTGAGCCATGATCGTGATTGTCGTTGCCTGTCTTTTGATCTGTGCACAGGGTAAGGGTGATTTTATTCATTTTATCTAACTTCAGACAAAGGATGAGGATCTCAAGTCGTCTGTATTTTTAAATCTTTGTTACCTTAGAACTCAGTCGTTTATGAACGGATTTTGAAAAATCGATTCTGATCATGGGATCCATGAGGAATTAATAATTATTGTATTAGTGTCTACTGGAGTCCCTCAAGATAAACTTTCATGCCCTAAACTTAAACTTGCGTTGGGTTTTTGTCTCACTATACAATGTTTGCTTGTTTTTACACCCAGTTCCAATAATGGGATCCATCATAAATCAAAGGAAATACACAAATGTACGGCGTACATTAGCGGTTTTGACAAGCAACAAGTCAAGAAATTTATGATTAAAGTCGGTTTTTTTGTAGAAAAATTAAAGAATTGTAGGTATATTTTATATATTTTTGTGTCTACGGAAGCCAGCAACTGCACATTTTCGTCACTACGGAAGACTAGCGCTGTGGTGAGACCCGTTCTGCCATCATGTGTAGTGACCATCTTCGCCACAAGTTTTAAGAACCTAGTTAGTTAGTTATATTGATAAGTAGTGTATCTGACAAAATCAAAATACCTTGAACTGTATAAATAGCAGTGAAATTGGCATGGACGTGCAATTTTTTCCTACGTCGACTGAGACACGTTCTCGGCTTGCCCGTTGACGAGCTCACCGCCGCTAACCCGGGTGACGTCAACCCGTCCCACACTAGCTGCTAGACACACGTTCAATAACCGATCCCGCCCGCGGGGTCGAAGAATACACTCTTCCGTCTTAATGTGCAATTTTGCACCTAGACGTTAACCATCAGTACATATAAAATTCTGGCAACAGTCCAAGCCGTGGTTCGTACCTAAGTGGTGCCCTTGTGCTTGTTGCCACATCCTAAGTTTTGCGGCTGGGCGCCCTCTGCGCTCGCCATAGTCCGGTAACGTTGTCATGGCCATCTGCGGTAAACAAAATTATAAGGCAATCGAAAAAAACAAAAAAAAAATGGACGTGCAATTCTACGAAACTGTATATATCTTCAACACACGGTGTGTTGCCAGAATAGGAGCCCGCGTACAAAACGTCCTTTCTAACCCATAGATGTAGTATAAATCTGTCATAAAATACCCCCGAAAGATGGTCTTATTTTGTCTTCAACACACTGTACTGCCAGCCCGCTTACCAAGCGTGGTGAGTTTGGCGACAACACACTTACGATCAGTACTTGGAGATCCATGGAGGCCTCTGTCCAGCAGAAGACATCCTATGGCTGAGATTTGCAGGCACAACACGCTTGGCAGGCGATTTAGAAGATTTATGCAAACAAGTTAATCATTTATCAGTTCAACCGTAAAACGTCTACGAAAAAAGGCCTCCCTCACAGGTCTCCATGAGGGGCAGTTGCCATACTCACCACGCTTGGCAGGCGGGATGGCGAGCGCAATACAGGATGTTGATACACGTAAAGACGCTGCTGCTCATCTTCCGGAGGTATCCCTTAGCAGGCTCTTACTGCATCCACGGGCATCAGAGGAGGTGTAACATTCTACTGCCACCCCACGGCAGTTATATATGTTATACTAACATCCTTCCGCGTTAATCGAATCTGCGACCGCTTATTTCTAAATACCATTAAACTAACTACCCCACGGAGGTCGCTATAAAGGTCTCGAACAAAACAATTTAGACTTAAATCTAACTATAACTTACACTGAAGCTTTTTGGGACTAGGTTCGGGTTAAGTACAGTTGGCATCAAAACCAATCTCATTTTCTTCCACTTCACATCTATTATAGCTGATTTATAACTGACATTCATGGTGTACGGGACGCTGCAGTGCCTTGGACATCGATAGGTGAATTAGGCTTGTCCAGATGATTCTTAAAAGTCGGCCAAGTGCGAGTCGGGCTCTCGCACGAAGGGTTCCGTAGTATTATTTGGAAAAAAAAACTTGTTCCAAACAAATATACAACTAAATATTCTGTGAATATTTCGAGCCTCTACCTGTTGCCGTTATTAATACCAAAAAAAAAACGGCAAAAAATCACGTTTGTTGTATGGGAGCCCCCCTTAATTATTTATTTTATATTGTTTTCAGTATTTGTTGTTATTATTGTGGCAACAGAAATACATCATTTTTGAAAATTTTAACTGTCTAGCTATCACGGTTCATGAGATACAGCCTGGTGACAGACAGACGGACAGCGGAGTCATAAGTAATAGGGTCCCGTTTTTACCCTAAAAACTGTAGCTGTGTGATATCGCTACTCAGTGCTACAAAACCCAGTCAGTTAGTTTGCTCTGTAGCCGAATTGGTAAAGACAGCCTGCGTTAAGGATGTTCGTCTGAACGTTTACGGGTTCGAGTCCCGTCGGAGACAAAATTTTTGACTGCATTTTTCATTTCTATAGTAGATAATATTTTTTGCTAAACTAACAAATGAAAATATATATATTACACAAAAAGAGGAAATATTTTATGTGCTACAGTACCAAATCGGCTACAGTTCAGCATAATGCCTAACCAATGATAGGAGGTAGCTAGGCGCTGGTATTCTGCCGTGGCCTTGTGGTCCATAGACCCTGCGAGAGAACACCAAAGATTTGTGAAGTAGAAGATGACATTAAAAAGAGTTAGGTGTGTGTGTGAGTAACCATAATTCAATTTAATAAAATAAATAATGGAATACGTAAGTAAGCATATAATTCAATCATAAAACATACTGAAATATATAACCATTGAAATGAAATTAAATTAAATATTTTTGAAATATTTATTTATTGTTCTTCACAAGAAAGTTATTTATAGATACAAGTAAACTTAATATTATAATAAAGGACACAAAAAAAGCGCTTCCGGTAATCTTTCTAAATAAGGGGAGATATGACACACGTTGGTACCCCACCACAGGCTACCAGGCCTCCCTCTCCACGGTATAGAACGGAGTGGCTTACAAGTTATCAATATATATAAAACTCTTCCGTTACTGACTGAGTGACTGACAGACAACGCACAGCCTAAACCACTGGACCTAGAGACTTAAAATTTGGCACACATATACCTTGAGTATCCTAGAGGTGCACTAAGAAGGGATTTTTCGAAACTCCCACAGGAACGGGAACTACGCGGGTCAAACTGCGGGGTGCGGCTAGTAAGAGATATAGGAACCCGAATGCCGTGTGAGACATTGTTTGTGTTTGTGTGTATGTGGGTGTATGTATGTATGTGTGTGTGTTTGTGTGTGTGTGTGTTTGTGTGGGTGTGTGTGTATGTTTGGGTGTGTAAGGTGAGGTTATGAGAGCGTGTGTCAACTCTAAACTCCTCCAGTGTATGTAACACTAAATTATAACATTAATAATAATATGGTACAGCAAGTGACTTAACAAGTAAAATGTGCATTATAGTAATAATAACTAGAGTAATAATAGTATAGTACTGGTTGTTAGATGTTGGTGTGTGCTTTTTACGTTTACCAAAACATATTATCCGGTACAGATTGAGTTTTCGATTTAAGGTATTCCGGTTTGTTTGGTAAACATAACTTTCGCATAAATTGTCGCTTAAAGAAGTGATATTATTTGAGCGACAGTTTCTTCAAAACAAACTTGCTTAACCGTCATAGTTTTCCTAAAAAGCGCTTGATTAAAGCTAGCAGTTAGAAGGGGAGACGATAGTTATTTCTTTAATATTTCGTAAAAACCCTGAATTCAATGATTCCCTACACGATGAAGATATACAAGAAACCGGCCAAAAGCGAGTCGGACTCGTGCACCGAAGGTTCCGTACCTTTAACACATTTTGTCAAAAGCGGTTTATATTTGTTGGAGAACCTTGAAAGTACCATCTCTTGTCTGATAGCGGATCTTATGTAAACTTTTGAAACTTTCGATGATTTCTAACTACTAGAGAGTTCGTTATAATTTTCATTTAAAATAAAAATATAAACAGCATTTAACACATATATATAATACATGATGGCACGGAACCCTCGGTGCACGAGGCCGACTCTTGGCTGATTTTATTTAGGACTAATGTATCTTCGTACAGACGGAAAATAGGACAAGCAAAGCGAATCTATAAGGGTTCCTTTTTGTACTACGGAACCCTAAAAATGACAATGCCTTTGATTCCAAACTCAATTTGGAATCCCTGTTTACCCCACACTTTCCTTTTGCACCGGCGCAAATTAGATTTGCCTTCATTTAGCGAGGTCTCTACCGCGTACAACGCTAAACGATAGGATCGACATCCACTGCTGGACGAAGGCCACCCGCATAGACTGGGCAGACGGGTTGGCGATAGCGGATAGAGAAAAGACTTTTCATTGAGCACATTAAAACACATTAAAGAAATAAGGTAAAACACATGAGTACAAAGGGCGGGTTTATTGCTGTGAGCAATCTCTTCCAGGCAACTGACAGGAAACTAAGGACGTTAGTATTGTGGCGAAATTAATTTTATTCAAAATGGAAAGATATGAAACTAACAAAAATGAATAGTATGGATATGGTACATATTATACTTAGGAGATACATAACCTTTGAATACTAAGTAACTTAACAAAAGTATTTATAATGACTTCGACTTCAGGCGTACTTCGTTCACTGAAGTCGTAACTATATTTCGACTGCCCTTTATGAGGAAAATAAACCCATTTTGTGTAAACTTGGTTCATTAAAATGTACTTAAGTCGTGCCAATTTTTATAGTAATTCTTTCACAATACATGTTTTTTTAAAACTTCTTTACGTTAAACACAGTTCAATATCTTTTTAATTAGTGTCACAAAACATTTCAGTATTTCGCACTGTGTGAATAGCAGCTGATGACACTGATTTTAATTTATTCGCCAACAGTTCTTACACACCACATCATTTAAATCTTAAGGCTAAGGTGTCATGCTGACATAATATCGACATACATTATAATTACGAGTATAGTACTTTCACTCAACATGGCATTACAAAATTCCACCTTGCATAATATTATTCTAATTAATATATTCATTCGTTATGAAAAAGATATTATGACGATTAGATGTGAAATGCCATTTTTGCTACAACAGATTCACAGAGTAAATAAATAAATAAATAATAATGCTGGACAATTCACACAGCATCATCTAGTCCCAAGTTAAGACATTATACATTATCTCAGAAAAATGCTTCATCTGACCTTTCTTATTTTTTATTACACAGTGTTTTTATTTATACAAAATCTCCCGGTACTATTGGCTACATACATACATTCCATTATTTTCTTGGTGACAATGTAATAGGAAACCATACTTTGAAAAACCAATTCGAAAACTTGATTAACAAAGTTGCCAATCTCGAAAATCGTATTTCCCGAACTGAGAATATTTCCGATGGCAAACTTTAGTCTGAAATAGGAATTGTGGTTCTTGAAACGTGTCTCGTTTGCCGAAATTCGATATGTATCTTATGAAACATCGCTTGAAAGCATAATATTTCTTTGTTAAAATGACTGTTTGTGGTATTGACTCTTTATTTTTATTATGTATTTTTAGAAACTTAAATACATTTTAATAATATCAGTGCCATAAAAACCGTACGAGGTTTGTCTTGGCACATAAATTCGTCTTATTACAAGCTTTTATTTAGTTTTCCATGTATGTATGTAATTATGTTTGTTCACGGAATCTTGCAACTCAATTTTGAAGCAGATATCTTCAACCAATTGAGCTGAAATTTTGTATACATGTTTTCTTTGGATGACAATGGTCAGCTATTCACTCTGAATCTAACATGGCGGAACACCCAAGATGGCGGACTACTTATAATATGGGTATCAAATGAAAGGGCTTGCTGAGTATAACTCAAATAATTAAATGACCCCACTCTGAATCCAACATGGCGGAACACCCAAGATGGCGGACTAGGTATTTTTTATGGACTCCTACAACATGGGTTTTGCTGACTCTTGGTGCCTGCGCTTTGCTACAGCGGACGAGGACTGTTCTCCCTCCTCGCCTCCGAGCTCTTATATACACTCTAGTGATACGGCAGACAAGACCACATGGAAAGTGGGGTGCTCTGATTCGGTTTTGGGTATTTTTAGGGTAAGGCAGACAAGACCATGTTGAAAGTGGAGTGCTCCGATTAAGTTTAAATTAATATGTGAAGATAAAAATATATTTAAGTAAAAAACATGACATAAAATGAAATAAAATACAACTCGATGGTTATCGAAATATAAAGTGTCAACTTTGACGTCTGACATGACAATTGGTTGTCAAATTGATTGGTAATTGCATGTTTTTCCCAATTTGTATGAAAACTAAAAAAAAAATATCTCATGAACTGTAAACTTCCGCAACCTGAAAATTTGCAAAACGCTTCCTTTTTATGAGTACTATCTACCAAAAATATGGACTTTTAAATCGTTGGTTCTTAATGGAACATCGTGGAAGGGAAGTCTTCCCGGGACCACGATGGGTGCAATCCTGTAGAAACGTCGGGCAATAATAAAGGTAAATAACGCGATAAATACCCGGTTAAATATGTGTTAATAATGTTTCGCTATCGCGAAAGTTTAAAAAAGACAGTTTAGTAGTGACAGGAAACGGTTAGTAGATATACTTTAGTCCATACTTTCGGCTAGCGGCATGACAAATGTCGTTGACTTCCCAACTCGCGTAATACAGTACTCGGCTACTTGCCTCGATCACTTATATACAAACCTAATAGCAGAGTTTCTCATAGTATCTACGGCTACAACGAAACTAAGTAACCATTTAGCAGTACGTGCTAAGATCTACTGTTGTAAACTAGAGACCAGTAATGCTAAAACTACTTATAAGGGATCTATCACCTACTTACCAGGATAACTTTATCGCATCACTGTGGAGTATAGGCTGGGAAGGTATAAGGCACCGTAATCAGTCAATAGTATTATTTATAATGTATATTAAAAATGTTATAAAATATAACCAATTTGACATCTGCTTTCCAACAAGGAAAATTAACCATGAGACTTCCACATCGTGGATAAATGACGAAATAAATGATTTTAGATTACTTCTTTTTGACATGATTGATATTTGCAATAAATTAAGTAAAAATGATTCTATACAATTTTGGATAAACTTTCCATTATGGACCATCGATTTAAAAGTCCATATTTTTTGGTAGATAGTACCTACTCTCTCCAAGATTAGCGGGGCCGCCGGGGGGGGGCTTGGGGCCTGGTTTTAGTTTGTTTTATCATAGGGGGGTTGTTGCCATACTCGCCACGCTTGGCAGGCGGGTTGGCGAGTGCAGTATAAAGTATTGGATAGACGAAAAGATCCTGCTGCCCATCTTCCGGAGATATCCCTTAGCAGATTCTTACTGTATCCATAGGCAAGAGAGGAGGGGCAACATTCTACTGCTGGCACCCCACGGCTAAGTTGTATGTAGGTGAAAGTAAATAATTTTGCAGTAATAACAATTGTTACTCGTTAGCTTGGCCGGGTGTTGCTCGGATCATCCGCGATAAGAAATTATTTCAAAATTTCTAATATAATTTATTTACGGACGTCCAACAAAATAATCTCAAAAAATCCTTTATCATAGGTCTATTGTGTCTCGGGGCAGACCACTTGCTCGCTGGTCTGATGACATTATAAGGGCAGTCCCTTACTTCCCTATATAACTGGCACAGTGGATCCGGCTGGCACATGACTGCAGAAGTGGCGTATATATAAGAGAAGAGGCCGTGGGAGTTACCCGCTCATTAGATAGATCTGTGTGTGCCTTCAATTACATAGGAATTATATCATGGCGAACATAGAAGTATTATGAGGACGACGGTAATGGGGTAGGTACTTACAGATCTTCCCCCATCTCAGCTTGGATTTAAAGATAGTGGAGGGGCGGGACGCGCCGAAGACAACGTGCCTTAGCAGGTCTCCGACTGTTCAATAATATTCACGTGAAGTACCTCCTTGCCGCTGAAGTAGGCTCTTACAAATCATCATCACCAGTGTTCAAAAGTCCACAGCTGAATATGGGCTTCCTACATTAAACGCCATTACACTCTGTCATAAACCTGCCTATTCAGTTATATTCACGTAAGGTCCCTGTCCATTTCACCATGTCCATGTCTATTGTCTAACGTGAGGTCTTTTCAGGTCTCCCAGCCCCTCACAGCCAGCTGGACTGGAGGATAGTGGGGGGTCAGGACGCGCCCGAGGGTCGTGTTCCCTACCAGGCCTCGCTTCGCAGTCTTCTCAACTCACACTTCTGCGGCGGCAGCGTGCTGAGCGACCGATGGGTACTGACAGCCGCGCATTGTACTGATGGGTAAGTTAAACAAATAAGCAGATAATGCTCGACAATTCACACAGCATCATCTAGCCCCAAGCTAAGCAGAGCTTGCTTTATGGGTACTAGATAACGTAATACATTATACTACATAGATAGATATTTTTTTATTATATATAGGAAAACACCCAGAACACCCTGAACAAATATCTGCAGATGGTAGAGAAATTTGTCCCGAGCCGGAAATCGGACCCGCAACCTCCTGCTTTGCAGGCGAACCTTTACTCGCTGCACCACAGAGGTCGTCAACTATGTAGAGGTATAATGTGAGTTAACTATTGTGAGCGTGCTTCGTTTGCCGGAATTTGACATGTCACATCGCTGGAGGGCAGGATATTTCTCGGTGTCATCATCATCATTTCGGCCGTAAAACGTCCACTACTGAACACAGGCCTCCCTCATGGATCACCATGAGGGGTAGTTGCTATACTCACCACGCTTGCCAAGCGGGTTGGAGAGCATATGGCAACAACCTCTCATGATCTTAGTGTATAAGGGAAGCCTTTCCTCCTCTCCAGCCGTGGACGTGCTGCAGCTGGCATGATGATTTACTAAAGTTATTATTGCATATTTAGCATGGACTTCTCACTCAGTTACAACTATAAATAGAGCTCTTACCTTTCCGCAGCCGTCTCAGCCTGCTCGTCGTAGTCGGAACCAACAGTCTTCTTAGCGGGGGAGTCCGTCACTACTCGGACGAGATAATAATCCATGAGAACTACGATGGGAACCTGATCGCCAATGACGTCAGCGTGGTTCGCACCGCCACTACGATCGAGTTTGGAGATCGCGTGCAGCCTATCAGCTTGCCTGAGGCGAACACGGGAGCTGATGCTGCATTGCTGCTTAGTGGATGGGGAAGGACTTCGGTGAGTAGGACTGTCGTGTAATGTGTCAGTTAAAACCAGGTGTACTATTCGATTTCGGAAACCGCGTGCAGCCGGAGGCGAACACTGGATCTGATGCTGCACTGGTGCTTAGTGGATGAGGAAGGACTTCAGAGAGTACGACTAGTTGTGATTTGCTGGTTATAATCAGCTATTCTCAGAGATTTGGCTTATCTAAGATACAACTATCTGAAATACAGGTACAAGAAACAATAATCACGGCGGTAAGTCTCTTTTCCAATTCTCCAACCACTCTTTTTGAGGAGTGGTTGGAGCGGCAACACGGCGTACTCACCTTCCGCATGACGCAGGTCCTTACCGGACACGGCAAGTTCGGGAGGTTCCTGCATCGGACTCAGGCGGAAGAATCGCCCGGGTGTCACCATTGTGATGATCGCCCGGAGGATACGGTGGAGCATACGGTGGAGGTGTGCCTCTCTTGGGCGGAGCACCGCCGTGTCCTCATGGAGGCAATCGGTGGCATTGACCTCTCGCGCCGGGCCCTGGTTCAGGCTATGGTCCGGAGCGAGGAGGAGTGGCAGGCGGTCGCCTCCTTCTGCGAGGCAGTAATGCTAGCAAAGGAGAAAGCCGCTTGCGTGAGGGAACGAACGTCCTCACGCCCCAGCCGCCGAGATTCCGACCCCGACTAACCAGCCACGGTAGACGCGGGCTTGCGGACGCCGAGCAATGGGTCCGCCGTCCGGCTGTCCGGTAATCGACCAGACCAAGCCCAGTCGTCAACAGCGCGTAGTGATCCACGCGCTCCTCAAAGAGACGTAACAAACCGTAGGGGCCCAACAGGGCCGATGCCCGCAAGCTAGGACCGCGGAGAATTTCTGAAAAGGAAACCCGTAGTCCTAGAACGCAAGGGGCAAATGAAGGACACAGGTGTGGTTTTAGTCAGTAAAAGTCTGACACGCCCTCCCGCTCCACCCGCGGGAGAAGTCATTAGATGATTTCCACACCTAAAAAAAATAGTTACAAGAAACAAAATACGTGTCTCTTTGTAATAAACAAAGAGATACGTATTTTAAATCATGATCAGAGACAAAAATGATCTTGTCGATTATTGTGTAATTTGCTGGTAAAATCATTTAGTGCGTCTTGCACCAAAAGTTATTTAAGGTTAAATAGAATTTAAATCACTATTTTGACAGTAGTTTCATACAAATCTGTCAAATTAATTTTGTTTAACGCCAAATTAAATACGTTTAACTTTGGTGCAAGACGCCTTAAATCTATTTCTTTTTCCGTTACTGCCAATTCTGACATCATTGAAAACGAATCAGCTAATCAAGAGAAACAGGATCAGTAAACAGGATCAGTCAATCATTATCATCTTGTGTCGCATACAGCAGCCGCTAGCGGTAGCCTGCTAAATAGAGTAACCACGGAAGACCAGCGCTGTAGCAGGATGTATTCTGCCTCAGCTTACGCTGAATGGTGGCCATTTTCGTGTCATTAATTTTAACATTTTGTTTGTTTTCTCTTACAATGTACATGTAACGTGTTCACGAAATAAACTTATTTTTATCTTTTATATCTAGGATGACAGAAACCGCAATCTGACCGACAGAAAGCACGTTATCAACAAAATACTGTTGCGCCGTGCGCAAACGCAAACTAGTAAGTTAGCGAAAGATCCAAAAAGGACCGGTGTGCGAGCGGCCGAAAGAGTCCAAAGGTCACTCTCTATTGTTTTCAACACAAACACGTGAATTTTCTAGACAAATCGGTTTTGAAACAATAGTGCGGGTTGTAAATAAAGTTGTAAAAAGTTGTTTACTTGTCTATTGTTGCCCTGTTTGTATTATCTGTGAATCTAGATACTTCGACGACTAGAATCTTCTTTATGTGCGATATAAATACGTGAGCGTGTTTGCCGAGGGACAGTCGTGATCCGAGTGACTTCAAAGTGAATACAGTGATCAGTGACTAGTGTACAAGTGCTATAGTGTTCAGTGAAAAGTGTTCTAGTGAGAATCTACTGTGAGACTCTTATTGGTGTGATCTGAGATTAAAGTGTTAATTTTGGTAAAAATTGGACTACATTATTTAATCCCGAACCCCCCGCTCGTAACAATACTATTACTTCGCTTGTTTTGCGCAAAACAATCAGTTATATTTTAAGGCAAAGTCAAAGTCAATAACTGTTTTATGAATAGAGGAAAAAACTACTTAGAATAAAACACATTTAAATTGAATAAAGCACATAGGTATTTGAATTCGTTCGCTTCGTAAAACTTGCTTTCCAATTAAGGGAAAGAAGCCAAGAAGAAACCTCATTTCTAATTTATTAAGACATCAATCATTAATCATCATCATCATCATTACAGCCGTAAGATATCCACTGCTAGTCATAGGCCTCCCTCATTGACTTAGACAAAGATTAATTTATTAAGACAAATATTGTTAAAATATTAATAGTAATTAGGTAGATTACCTACTACAAGATGTTTGATAAAAACACGAGTAAATTGATTTTGTTTTGAAGAAATAAAAAAATACAGACGACTTGATAAACGCCTCCTTTTTTGAAGTCAGTTAAAAAAACACAGACACATACATATGTCCTGTGACGTGAATCGAACCTTCAACTAGCGTTTTAGCCGGCTATTAAAACAACTGTGCTATAGGCAAAGGTTTAAATTGTTAGATACGCCCTTATTGTAATGAGACCGCACCGTTTTGTTTCCATACTAAATGAGTGCGCCCACTGATTTGGAATCAGTGTACCTCTAATCACAGTGTTAGCCGGACGTGGTGTGTGTTAGTTTTTTCACGTAAGTTAATGCAACACGATTGCACAATAAATGGTAACAATAACAGTTTGGTTTATTGGCAAAATCAGTGTGTATTCGTCGCGTCGCCATTATTGTTAACATACATATAAAGAATATGCCACAGTTTTTGGTGTGCCATAGGTTGTCAAATTGCCATCAGTTTTCGGGTTCGGTTCGGTCCCATATTCACCGGCAGGCTGATTACATTTTTCGCGACAGGTTTGCAACAGACGTTAATCTCGCGATCATCGCTGTCAAAGGTCAATTTTGTGTAAGATACAAGGAATTGACGTTAGGCAGCGATTATCGTGAGATTTACGCCTGATGTAAACCTGTCGCGTCGCAAGATACGTAATCCTTCGGTCTTTACTGCCCTCAAGTTTCGGTACGATAAATTAACCGCTAATCGCTAACCGCTAATTTGTTGTCAATATAATAGGATTAACGTTACTGATCTTTCAGAAAAATGATACAAAATTAAAGGCATCAACGGAATGAGCAGAAGAAATTGAATTTTCGTAACCAATGTCAACCAATTTCGTAATTGGTTGACGAAAATACAGACTCGCCTACATTGAAACAACAGCTTATTTCAAGCGGCGAAATCTATTGCTCTTATTTTTTGCGCGGAAACCTTATTACTTTTCTAGATTGTTCAACCTCAGTTACTCATTTTTGTTAAGTCTTCTTTTCAGCCGTAAAACGTCCACTACTGAACACAGGCCTCCCCCATGGATCTCCATGAGGGGTAGTTGCCATACTCACCACGCTTGGCAGGTGGGTTGGCGAGCGCAGTTCGGGATTTTGATATTTTGTCAAGTCAACAAGTATTTATTCAATAGAGCAGAAAGCTACTTAGAATAGTCAGTTTACAAAATAAAATCAAAACACATTTAAATAGAATAGAGCACATAGTTGTATTCGTTCGCTTCGGAAAACTTTTTTCCAAGTGAGGGAAAGAAGCGAAGAAGGAACCTCACTCTCTTACTTCTATTCATTGTTACAATATTTGTCTTAATATAATATAGGTCCAGGTAATATAATCGACGAGGGAGTATGTATGTACTATGTCCAGCAGTGGAGTGATGATGAATGATGATAGATAAAAAAAACATAATAGGTACGTCTTAAATATAAAACTTTGCAGGTTATTAAATTATCCCCACAGTCATGTTAAATTGAACAAGGGTAAAACTATGTACACAAACTAAAACGTCTTTAAAAAAGTTAGAACGTGCGATCTGCGCTGGGAGTTGAAAAGCCCAGAAACAGTGATTAATTAATATTCTGCGCTGGGAAAGGCTTTTAAAGTTCTTACCGCGGGATTTGAGTTGTCTGAAAGCAATTTAGAGTAACCTTCCAGGGAGGCGAAACATCGCCTTTAATATTTTGATAGACAGCTTGCGAAATTCCAAATAATATGTACGCATACCTAATACTACGGATAGAGTAGAGCCAAAAAATAGTTTGCAATATCCAAACTCCTTGCGGACATTAAATTACGCATAACATTGAGACAAATATTTTAACAATATTTGTCTTAATTAATTAATCTTTGTAATTTTCCGTATTCACGTGTTCACGAGCTCTGGGGCTAGATAGTGCATTGTGTAATGTCCAGAATCATATGTTATTTACCTTGAACTGATCTGAAGGCTTTGAAATAACCTAGTAAGAGCGACCTTAAGTGTTGTTGGTACGTATAGCAAGGCTTTCTCGGGTAAAGTGGTGCTTCCGGCCTAATGAGGCTATTACCGAGGCTGGTAGACCTAGACCACGGGTTTGATGTCCGTGGCAAAATTGCTGCGGGAAACTACGTCTGTTTCCCTATTTTAATCCGTTTAATTCAGTTCCAAAAAGATAAATTCTACCAAAACATGATATATGGAAAATACTTTCTTGCACAGCTCAAACTAAATACAATAACTGTAAACAAGGTAAATTGGAGGCCTTATTGCTAAATAATTTCGTAATTCTAAATAAGTTTTCTTTTTTTCTGGCTGTATGTCTATCAATACCCTTTGTTCCGAAGCGACCGAAGGTTGAAATGTAGATGCCCTTTAAAAATCTAGATATTGAGTAGCTATAACAATAAGTGGCAAATTTTAGTATGAAAATGGCAAAGACGAAAAAACCTCTAGGGCTTACAAGTCTTAACACTTAGAAGTCTTACGACTCTGAGTTTTGGAATGCTGGGAGCATATAATAAAATTTTAAATTTATTTTTTTGAACCCTTTTTACCGTATTGAAGAAAAAAGCGTGTGAAATTCGAAAAGGCTTGATAATTCACAAACTACCTAATAAATTAACACCTTGAATTGCGCCACTTATGCCTAAAATCTTCCATTGATAAAAATTGTGATAACAGAAAAGCTACACCATCTATCATGATTCCAAGCACTGAACAAGAATATCAGATATATTCTTACCCGATAATTTTATCACGTTACCCCTGATCTAACTAGATATTATAGTATTATATGACATTAGGGTGCTGGCTGTAGAATGTCACCCCTCCTCTCCTGCCCGTGGATGCAGTAAGAATCTGCTAAGGGATATCTCCGGAAGATGGGCAGCAGCGTCTTTCCGTGCAAGAACATCCCGAACTGCGCTCACCAACCCGCCTGCCAAGCGTGGTGAGTATGGCAACAACCCCTCATGCACTTGGATCTCTAAGTCAATGAGGGAGGCCTATGCCCAGCAGTGGATATCTTACGGCTGTATTGATGATGATGACATTGTATTGAGTATTATATGACATTCAGCAGCCCTCTATAACGGCTGCTTTTGCAATGCCAAAAAATGTAAACAATGAACAAAAGTTTCAAGCTATAGGTGTTTTTTTTTCAAAACACAATTACTTTCCGTAGATACACTGTATGTTCATCATTATAAATAAATATTTTTTTGTCATGGGTACAAATTTTGGCACCGCTCCAGTGCCACATTCAAAAGACCATAACGGTACATAGGTTTAACATTTTTCTTCTATCCTTCTAGTACCCTGGAGTGCTCCCGGTGCACCTGCAGATGATAAATCTGACGTCTCTCAGCGTAGCGCGGTGCCAGGACATCCTCAGCAGCATCAACCCCGTGTTCGAGACGCAAATCTGTTCGCTCACCAGGTCGGGGGAAGGCGCATGTCATGTAAGTGTGTTTTAACACTCAAAGTATGAATGATTGAATGAAAGACTACTAGGTAGGGTGCCTGCGGCAGTAGAATGTTGCCTCTTACCCGTGGATGCAGTAGGAGTCTGCCATGGAATGCCTCTGGAAGATGGGCAGCAGCGTCTTTCCGTCTATCAAAATCCGGTACTGCGCTCGCCAACGTGTCTGCCAAGCGTGGTGAGTATGGCAACAACCCCTCCTGATCAGTACATGGAGATCAATTAGGGAGGCTTATGTCCAGCAGTGGAAGTCCTGATCCTCCTGATGATGATGCATGAATAATAATTCCACCAATATTATAAATCCGAACGTTTGTATGTTGTTTGCTTTTAGCGATAAGACCGCCCATTGTATGTTATATCTGTCTGTGTTTCTCTTTGTGAAATTTATGTTTTATGGTGAATGTACATTATAGAGTTTATCTATCTATATATCTATATATGCAGTAGAATGTTATCCCTCCTCGCATGCCCGTGGATGCAGTAAGAGCTTGCTAAGGGATACCTCCGGAAGATGGGCAGCAGCGTCTTTCCGTGCATCAACATACGTACTGCGCTCGCCAACCCGCCTGCCAAGCGTGGTGAGTATGGTAACTACCCTCATGGAGACTCATGAGGGAGGCCTGTGTTCAGTAGTGTACGTTTTTAAGGCTGAAGTGATCTATGCAGTATGGAAGTTTGTGAGTAGTCTCAGCCGTAGGACTGCTGTCTACGTCCACTGCTGCACATAGGCCTTCCTCATGGATTTCCAAGATCATGAGTGGGTTGTTGCCACGTACGCTACGCTTGGCAGGCTTGGCTCATCGGTCATCGCAAGTTATTGAAGCACTAGAAACCTATTTCTTTACAAACTTCAGCAAAAAGTCAAAAGTAGAAGAGCAGAAGGACGGCTATTGGCGAGCTCTGTGGCGCAGCGGGCGAAGGTTCGCCTGCGACGCAAGGGGTTGCGGGTTCGATTCCCGCCTCGGGACAAATGTCTGTACGATCTGCAGATATTTGTTCAGGGTTTTCTGGGTGTTTTTCTATACATAATAAAAATATCTATCTATGTAGTATAATGTATTAAGTATATCAGTCATCTAGTACCCATAACACAAGCTCTGCTTAGCTTGGGGCTAGATGATGCTGTGTGATTTGTCCAGCATTATTTATTATTTATTGGTTTTATATTTCCAAATTTAAAATTTCCAATATCCCCTCAACAATACAAACGAGGCCATTAGTTCTCCGATCACGTCTCGATTTTCTACGCGAAATTTAAACAAAGTGTCAAAGTTGAACCACGCGAAATTCACTCTTTAACCACGAGGCTTATTACCACGGCATCAAAATGCTTTCGGGGTTCACTGGATGTCCACGCGACGTTCAGTGGGACAACGCGGCGTCCACCCGTAGACCACCTGTTCGAGTAGATGCCCATCGACAAGGCTGTGCGGTTCGGGTGCCGAGTGGCTCTAATGAGCTGTGACCTTCTGATAACGGCCCTCACAAGTTATTACATCACTTTTGTAAAGAAATATGTTTCTATTTATGTACAAACGTCATCAAAAAACCTAAAGATTTAAACAGAGGATTTTTTTCTACTTTAGAGCTTCCATCCAATATGGAGGATATTGGATGGAAGCTCTAAAGTAGAAAACAATACAAACAAAGTCATCAGTTTTCAGATCACGCCTCGATTTACTTCGCGAAAAATTTCATAAAGATTTAATAAAGATTCCTAGTACAATAAATAGAAAATGTTGGAAGCTATTTGTCGGTCTGCATGCGGCCTTCGTTAACTGTGCCCTAGACAATGTATAAAATAACCCAGATCCTTCTCCTCCTTCTTTTTTCTTTTATAATATTCATGGATCCAACTACCAAAGCCACGGCAACAGCTTCTTTTTTTAATGGTTTAAATACAACAGGTGCCATGATACGTCTCTATCCGCGTGCGTTCAAATTCAGACTGTACACAGAGAGTGACGGAGCCGGTGTTCAGTGCTGACTGCTGTGTAATAATCGACGCCCTTGCAAGGGGCCACGCCCTCCCTAACTAACGAGCCCTGAATACCGTTTAGTGTAATAGGCACTTAATAGATGTTAAAGGCCTTAGGGCCGATTTTTCAGTCCTCAGATAAACAGTCAGATATTGTCTATTCATCTCTAACATTCATCAATACCGTATAGTTGTCTCGCTCTCTTCGTTAGATAAGGATATCTGAGGATTGAAAAATTGGCCATTACTCTTTTAATTTGCTCGGAACAAAGTATCCTAAAAATTAAATTTTCTAGAACAGTTACAATTCGGGAATCCAGTTCACAAAGACATTCGATATAGCTAGAATTTTTCTTTAAAAAACCCGCAGTAGATACAACGCTTGTTTTCATTTTTGTGAAGAAACTTTTCTCACAGGTAAAACTGCGTGTACTCAACTAGTAATGAAATAAACGAATACCTACTATCACGTCTAAATTCCGATTAAACAGACAGGTCACTTCAAAGGACTTGAGATAAATATTGAGCCTTTCGAAATATAGCAGATCATTCTTTTCGTCTAAGTTGAAAGCGAAGAGGTACTTAATTCTTGTTTGCCGTTTGGTCACGTAATGCGTGAAAATTCATCAAATTTTTAATCATTTTGCTCTAACTGCGTCGTAAAGCGATAAATAAAAATAAGAGAGCCTCCCGTACTGCGCTTGCCAACCCGCCTGCCAAGCGTGGCGAGTACGGCAACAAACCCCTCATGATCTTGGAGATCCACGAGGGAGGCCTATGTCCATCCACGTGCACTGTGGCCTATGGCTGTAATGATGATTACACCGATACTAATATACTATCTACTATAATACTTTGTAAATTTACGTTACATAGGGTCTGCAAGGGGCTTTAATTGAATTTTGTATTATGATTTATCTGTATCTCATTTTAAGTGATTTTTGTATACCTACTTAGACTATAGCCTCTTTCGATGTAGAATGTTTGTAAACAAACTGTCAAACTTAAAACAGAATTGCTCTCTAAGTTCCGTACCATTATTCAATCAAAATCACGTTTGTCGGACAGCGGAGTCTTAGTAATGGGTCCCGTTTTTACCCTTTGGGTACGGAACCCTAAAAACCAACTGAAAGAAGGTTATTTTTAGGTTAAGTATCGACAGTTTGATGACAACAATTCTATATTGAAAGTGGCTAAAGTTCTTTGAGAGAATAAAGAATGTGTCCCACAGGGTGATTCCGGAGGCCCACTGGTGGAGGGCGCCAGCGTGGTCGGCATAGTGTCGTGGGGCATGCCGTGCGCGCGAGGCTACCCCGACGTCTACACAAGGGTGTACTCCTTCAAAGACTGGATACTGGAGCGTATTAGCAACTAGGCTAAGTATGATTTGTAGTGGGCACTGAATAACCGCCTGGTCACAGGCCTGGTGTCAAATAAAAATTATGACACAAAATCCAAACCTTTTTTTTAGTCTCACCTGTCCTATTGTGCTTTTGCCGCGAATTGCCGGCAGTAGAAAGTTGCCCCTCGTTTGCAGTAAGATTCAAGCAGGGGAAACTTCCGGTAGATGGGCATCTTCCCGTGTATCAACATTCCGTACTCCGCTCTCCAACCCGCCTGTCAAGCGTGGTGAGTATGGCAATTAACCGCTCGTGATGCGGAGATCCCTGAGGGAGGACTGTCTCCAGCAATGGGCGACCTACGGCTGACATGGTGATGTTGATTGTCCTCTTGTGTTCCGATAAAAAAGATTTCGCATGAGGCGGCGACATTATTGGCGCGGCTCCCGCCGCTCGACCTCCTGGCAGAGATGGACGCACGAGTGTACGTTCGTCTCCGGCAGGAGGGCGAGGGTGGGGCTGCGCCAGCTGAAGTGCGGCAGGAGGAGCGTCGACGTGCGCTTGGGAAGCACTCCTCTGATCAGCAGAGAAGGCAGTGGATGAGGCCGGCCCCGCCTCTGCCGCGTCTCGACCCCGTTTGGGATTGAAACGCGACCGAGGCGGGGCCAGGGTAGGAGCTCCCTTGTAGTTAGGAGATAGGTCACCAAATCGTAAGGTTTTGGTGCTCGCCGAGGGGAGTATCCTGAGAGCGAGTCTGGACTCGTGCTGTGTTAGCGGTACGCGTCTTGACTCGCTCGCAGGGTATGGACGGGGGGAACCCGGCCGCTAGGGCACCAACCAGGGGAGCTCACAAGGGTGACATTATTGGCGCGAGCTCCTCGGCTCCTCGAGCCGCTCGCGCCTGTTCCCAAGCGCACGTCAACGCTCCTCATGCCGCACTTCAGCTGGCGCAGCCCCACCATCGCCGTCCTGCCGGAGACGAGCGTACACTCGTGCGTCCATCTCCGCCAGGAGGTCGAGCGGCGGGAGCCGCGCCAATAATGTCGCCGCCTCATGCGAAATCGTGTGGTAACCGCGAACGATTCTGATGGCAATAGAACGCTGCAGGCTACTAAACATAGCCCTGCAGCGCCTAACACCCGTCAGTCTTTTGGACCAGACGGGCGCTCCGTAGAGTGCCATCGACCGCACGACGCCCGCATAGAGGCGGCGAACACCCTCCCTTGGTCCCCCGAGATTGGGTAGCAGTCTGTGCATAGCACCCACTACCCTCTGGATCCGGGGGACGGAGCGGCTGAAGTGCTCTTCGAAGCCCCAGCGACTATCCAAGGTGAGGCCCAAGTACATAAGGTACGGCCCCACCTGGACGTCAACGTCACCTACGCGAACCGACAAGCTGGGTGGTTCCCTTCCCCTCGGGGAACCCCAACCCTACTACTACCCTACAACTACCCACAACTACCCTACAACTAACCTACAACTACGCTACAACTAACGCTGAAACATGTGTTTTATATTTTTTTCCATACATACTTTCATCCCCTATTTTAACCCCTTCTGATTTAATTTACGCATCGAAAAGTAGCCTATGTCCCATGGTCTAATCTACTCCCATACTAAAACTCATCCAAATCGGTTCAGCGGTTTTGACGTGAAAAGGGAACATACAAACATACATTCCTACTTTCTCTTTTATATATTAGTAGGATAGGATAGGATTACAATTATTTTATTAACTCTCTCTCTCTCTCGCTCTCTCATTATGTAGGTACACGCCCGACCATTCTGTCTTGAAAAATCTTCTATAGATATAGGTTGTCTGGAAGAGATCGCTTCGATTTCAGACTTCAGTGGTGGCGCGGACTTTAGGATTTTACCTTATGTAAAATGTCTAATAAAGCATGTAAACTTTCTTATTAAATCGTGTTACCCACATACCTAGATTGACGGCTACTATTCCTACGCGATTCTGTTTATTTTTTTACAGAATGCCGCATCTGGCTACGTTTCTATGATTATTGGACATTGTAGATTTCCCACGAGAGAGGCGGGAATTTATATCTTTTGTTTGTTAAAAATGGAAACTACTAGCTTTACGAGTTAAAACCTTGTAAAAGCTGTGTCGCAGTTTCTATATTGATGCTTTCAACATTTTGTCTTTCATACACATTTAAAAATCGATCGTTGGAAAGCTATGGTTTTTACCTACCTACCTATATACTAAATTTTCCTTTTTTAAATAATATAAAGCAAATAGATTATTAGAAGAATACTATAAACGTTTGCGAATATCATACCTTTATGGCATTATGGAAGGTATGTACATACACCTGCGTATTAACAGCCGGTATAAAGAAAATATAATTTTACTTTTATAGATTTTAAGGTTTGTGTGAAAGATGAATGAACGAGCATTTTAAGATCTGAGGAGTCAGTCCGTCCATGTTACACATGGACGGACATGTCGACCCCGCGTAATGTGATATACGGGGAATTTAAGAGATTATTACCTAATATGGTAAGGTAAAGTAAACTTCATAGTTGATATATAAATACTATAACTGTTTATACTCACCTCACCCGTCAAAAAAAATTGTCTTCAATAATTCTCTTCAATAATTCCCTTCAATAATTCCCTTCAATAATTTTCTTTAATAACTATATTCAATAATTCTCTTCAATAATTATCTTCATTAATTCCCTTCAATAATTCCCTTCAATAATTCCCTTCAATAATTTCTATCAATAATTCCCTTCAATAATTCCTTTCAATAATTCCCTTCAATAATTCCTTTCAATAATTCCCTTCAATAATTATTTTCAATAATTCCCTTCAATAATTCCCTTTAATAATTCCCTTCAATAATTATCTTTAATAATTATCTTCAATAATTCTCTTCAATAATTTTCTGCAATAATTATCTTCAATAATTCTCTTTAATAATACCCTTCAATAATTCCCTTCAATAATTCCATTCAATAATTCCCTTCAATAATTCTCTTCAATAATTCTGTTCAATAATTTTTAAAAGTGTAATCAAATATTTTTTTTATATTATTAAATGACGAGAGAAGCCGAAATCTGATGTCAAGCGGTGACCTCTACCTATTATAACTGCAATAATGCGGTGATCACGTTCAGTAAGGCATGTGACCAACGCGGCATTGCATTGCGCTCGGCACCCTGAGACGTACAGTATTTTTTCCAACATTTTTGTAAATAACTAACAACTGTTATAACTACTAAGCCTTACAAATGGAGCTGGAAAGCGGAGAAAGCAAGTTTGTTGTTGGTTCTTATCTCTGTCATTGTGAAGTTGTGTTACTCATCAACATTATTCAAATTAAAACTTCGTAAACCATCTATGCCACGTGAGGGGGCTGCAACGAAATCACTTAGTGGGTGACCAAAACGATAATAGCGAACACGTGAGAAAAACGATTAAATTAACTAGCAGAATTGAGTAAAACCAAACACATAAGCCATAAAAGAAGAAGAAGAAACTATTAAAAGGTTCGAGGGAACTATATTGAAATTTTTACTTTAAAATGAAAACGTCCCATTTAAAAAAAATACCTTCCTAACCATATCTGCGAAAATTGTGATCATAATGCTGCCCTCGCCCTTGAAAGCTATTGAACATTCCGCCATTGACCTATATTTTACCCGAGTCCGTGGGGGCATACCTAAATGGACGCCTTTGTTGTGCTTGTGGCGCGACAATATTAGCTGATCTAAGATGATCTAAGAATGATGATGTTGAAGGCAAGATGGACCTTCTTAGCATCAAATCAGACCAATCGATAGATTACGTTTCATATAAATTCTGCATAATTTTCAGTTTAAAGCTGTATTACACTACACGGTATTCAGGGCCCGGTAGTTTGGGCGATTAGGGAGCAAGGCTTGCCGGGTCCGACCGGTCGCCCTAGTTAGGGTCCATTACGCTCTAACTCTTATTACACCACTCTTAGTTAGGGTAAGGGTCCCTGAATACCGTGTAATGTAATACAGTAATAATGGTGGAACAACGGCACGACTAATAAGAATCGCAAGCATAACATAGTCTTTATTGTGAAGAATTTAAAGAGTTTGTGCCAGCAATATAAATTTTGTTAATTTCAAACCTTCATATATACACATAATGCTCAAAGGAGTCTCCGGGCCTTAGACAAGAAAAATCTCTAATAAACCTAAAACTTGTTCGTTAATATTTGCAAAAACGAACATAGGGACCTCCCTATGTTCGTTTTTGCACTACCTATCCCACTATTTGTAAGACCTTCATGTAAACAAATTTGACAAATCATTTTTCATAATCTTATTCTTAAAAAAACCTAACCGGCGGGGTGATTAAGTAAGTATCTCCCGGCAGGCCCGCAACAGGCGATTGCAGCTGTCAAACGTCAATTTTGTAAGAACAGCAAGGAATTGCCCGTTGCAAACCTGTCGCGAGATACGTAATCACCCTGCGAGTGTTATTCGTGTTTAAATCTGAAATATCAGTTGGTTTAAAATTCAATTTCGAGGAAGGTGTATTTCCTTAAAATTTTACATGCGCCTTTATAATTTAATATAATTCAAGGTCCCGTCGTCGGCGCTGTAGGGTCCACAGAGCAAGTAAATATAGTAGGTATAAGGTCATTGAGGTATTCATTACACGGAACCGTTTCAAGAGCTCTTGTAACTTGATTTGTTTCCTTTGATATTTTTTGTCGTTTTGTTTATAACACTAGCAGTTGCTTGCGGCTTTGCCCGCGTTTTGATATTTGTTTCCTTATAGAGGTACCTACTTGAACCGGCAGTAGAACCTTGCCTCTCCTTTCTTGTCCGTGGCAGTAAGAATCTGCCAAGGGGTACCTCCGGAATTCAGGCAGCAGCATCTTTCCCTGTATCAACATCCCGTACTGCGCTCACCAACCCGTCCGAGTGTGGCAACTACCCCCTCATGATCATGGAGATCCATGAGGCCTATGTTCAGCAGAGAGCGTGGACAGCAACAGTCCTACGGCTCAGATGATAGGGACATACTTTGATAAGTCGTTGACAAATTAAGCTCGGGGAGAGCGAGCGTTATTGCAAACGCTACCACACTGAAAACCCTAGCGGATAGGTACACGTCGCCTCTGTAAGCAAGTTTTGTGCGGACCAAGGTAAATTGTGTCTATTTTTCATCAGGATGATAAAAGCAACTTTCTTTGTACTCTCTATTAAGTTACATACACTAAGTGTAAGCGTAAGTCTTATCAATGCTTACACTTAGGTTAGATACTAACCCTCTTTGGACATTGTGGGATAAAATATTTTTTATATTTATTTATATCTCTTCTACTCTAACTAAATACTGCTACATTAGCTACCATTATTATTCCAAATCAAACTTTGATTTTAAATAGCTACGTCTAAGCACCTATGTACATAAAATTTTCATATTTATAAGAATCTTTGTCCTCACCACGTCCTGATCGATATATTTACAACGCAAAGTGAAATAGTCATGGGAGTCAAAAATAGAGCCCCAGACTCGACAAACTGCGTTTTTATAGTTTGAAAGTCTCCATTTTATGACAATAATTAACTCCCTGGCCAAACGGTTCAAACAGGGGGTCGAAGTTATTTATAAAATAGGTATGACATTAACTCAGAAACTGTAAGCTTAAGAATTTTTAAATTTTATTTTTATGATTAAGCATAAAAACAAAACCATAAAGAAAGAATTAAAATTAAAACATTAAATAAAACATTAATTAACATTAACACAGCGTAAGTCGCGAAGAGTAGGGGAGAAAGGCGTAATGGGAGATCTCGTTGTTGCGGCCGAATTCAGAGCAGGTATTAGTACTAATACCATCAGTATTTTCTAGGTCATCGTTTTCAGCATCGTAACAAATGATAGGAAGACTTGAATCTGACTCGGAGGTCGTTTGTATGTCTTGTAAAACACGTCTCATAACCTTGTATAACAATGGTTGACGCCCAAGACATAGTTCCGATTTTTTTTAGGGGCTTCTTAAGGCTGGAAAATGGTACTTATATTCATACTTTTGGCAGCTTGTCATCTAGATCCGTTTATGAGATCTTTCGCTTTGCAGAGTGTGTCAGAAGACCACTTTATTAGTACGTCCTGAGACGTGTTTTGATATCTGAAAACAGACAATATACGATTAAATCAATCATAATGTACGCCATAAATATTGCGGGTAATGGGAGTCACCCCGACTCTCATTACCCTAAACTGACAACTTGAGTTTCACAAACCCAATCTCAAATGACCAAACTACAGCAATTGACAGCAATATTGCTGTCAAATGCCTGTTGCAAAACCTGTCGCGAGATACGTAATCACACTGCCGAACTGCATGCGGGTTGGGGAGGGGTCTGCGCCGCATGCAATGACCTTGGGTTCGCGGCGTTTACGACTCTGTGCATTTTGTTTTTCGAGTTATTGTAGTGACCACGATTGTCCACTGACTCCCATTCCCCACTTCTCCCCTAGAAGAAGGAAAAAACAATAACCCTATAAAATTGCTTTTTGCTGTCACTGTCAAATCGCGCTTCCCACCAGAAAAAGAAAAGTAACGCCATCTATAAGGTTCGAGGGAACTAATTTTGAAATTTATTTTTTAATCAAAACGCATTGTTCTGAAGACCAATAATACAAATCCAACGAAAGGTCTTAAAATTAATGACTTTTTCTTCTCCTTCTTGTTCTCTATAATATTGACAGCAATTTTTCATTCAAATTTGACATTGACATTTTTTATAGGCAATGACATAACGTACGTCAATGAATCAAAACAAAAATCGATCTATTCGTGGGGGTAAAAGTGTGGGATTTTTAATAATATTCACGTACCTAACTATATATTGAAATGTTATGATTTGTGCATGAAATAAACACTCATACAATGGATTTCCTCATAGATACAGCCGGTGACGATGAGCTCCAAACAAAAACTCAGTTACTGGGAGAACATGAGAAACCTTACTTTGTAGGTTAGTAAGTACACACATTTTTATACGAAATTACATTCAAAACCTTTATTTAAAATCTTGAAAACCGAGTGGAGAAAATTTCCAAGCAGCAGGATAACGGTTTAAATTAAGCATAAAGTTTCAAAATATAGGTTTCAATTTTCACAAAAAATATTTATTCTCCATTTAAGATCGTGAAGAAAAGTCGAAGGCGCTAATTGAATTATTTGAAAAGAAAAAAGAAGACCTCGATCGCCAAGCTGCTATAGAAGAACTGATTGGGCAAAAACTTAAAAATATGAAGATTGAAGGTGAATTCAACAAATTCTTTTCTGAAATGAACTGGACTGCAAATATCCTAATGAAATGCCGTGAAAAAAGCAGAAAATTCCATTTCGACCAGATGGACATGGAAACTGGGAAGCTGAAGTCTGAATTGGGAGCAGTTGATGTAGAAAAGGAGATGAAGAAAAGTGTAATACAACCAGGCTTTGAGAAGCAACATGTGCTGCCCAGTTATCATACCAGTGCTCGGAAACTGAAGGCAGAGAAAAAGGTATTGTACCCATATAGCATCTCGGCCTGTGGCCCACTTAGTTGATCAGGTTTAGACCCTGCAATTGTTTGCTTTAACATTAATTGTGATCACAGTACATCTAATTCTAATTCTAGGGGGGGGTTACCAGATCTGCACTGATGTCCTACATTGGGGTGTATTGTGCATTGTCCCCTGAGGTACTGCCCCAACCCTAACCTAACCAGCCCAACTTCTTGAAATACCGGAGAAGGACTCGGGGTCGCAGGCAGCATTCCATGAGCATCCCCGAAGGGTATGCAGATGTTGTGGAAGAAGAAGGGCATGACTCCATGAGCTCCTGCAGTCCTTTCTCTATTCTAGTCTGTCTTGTGGCACCACAGTGCAGTAGCACATGCTCCACGGTTTCTTTCTCTTCAAGACACCCGCAACATCCACTGTCTGTGGCACCTGTCTTGAGAAGATGGTAGTTGAGATCACAGTGTCCTGTGATGACGCCCACCATCATCCTAGGTCTTGTCCTGTCATCTTAGGCAAAGTATTGGTTATGAGCGTCATTTGTTTGGCACTGTCTGCTTGCAAGGTCTGTGCAAGCAGACATCTCTTTTGTTGCTCTCTTGATCACAGTACATTTAATTATAAAAACATGGGAATTTATTGCCTAAAACTTTTGATTATTCCCTATGTTTCCACTGTATTTTAACTGCTGTGGTCCTGGGTATACTGGCTACCTGGGACCAAAGCTGTTGAAACAGTCAAAACATTGGTAAAACTTAAAAGAATTCATCAAGAACCTTTTCTTTATTTAAATTAAAATGTTTACTTTTCTGTAGATATTTTGATTATGGGACATTATTAATTTATTGAATTAAGGTGAAGTGTGCTGGAACATGCTGTTATACAGAAAAGAGCTAAATGTTATCTTAGTTATCTAAAGATGAAATTACAAATCTGAATAAAAGACCTGACCAGGCTGACTTCATTGACATTTCAGTCTTTCATAGCAACTTAATTTATCTTTCTTCTTAATTACAGAAGGAGCATGAAAAGACTAAAGGACCTGAATGGTTCAACATGGCAGCACCAGAGCTGACTGAGGAAGTCAAGAATGACCTCCAAGTCCTCAAGATGAGATCGGCTCTCGATCCCAAGCGCTTCTACAAGAAGAATGACATGGAGGCTCTGCCCAAATACTTCCAGGTAAGATTTATGGTACCAGATACAAATTTTAAACTGTTAACCAGGACTTTATCGCCTAATTACCTTGTTTTATTATTCCCGACGTTTCAAGTGTCCTGCTGCCCTCATGGTCACTGGTAATTAAAATTATGTCTATTGATCGCGAAAGTATATACTGTATATATATATATACTGCTGTAGGAAACTGAGCCTATTTATTAGTTATAGACTGTCCTTAGTCAGACATTGAACACTATGTGATTGGCAGGCTAGATAAAATGTATCTCGCAACAGGTTTGCAACAGGCGTAAATCTCGCTATCATTGCTTTCAAACGGCAATTTCGTACTAGCTAACAGCAAGGAATTAACGCGGCAGAATTGATTGCCCGGCCGTTGAAATAATCAATTAATATCAATATATATAAAACTCTTCCGTTACTGACTGAGTGACTGACAAACAATGTACAGCCTAAACCACTGGACCTAGAGACTTGAAATTTGGCACACATATTGCATGCACCTTGACTATCCTAGAGGTGCACTAAGGAGGGATTTTTCTAAATTCCCACGGGAACGGGAACTACGCGGGTAAAACTGCGGGGTGCGGCTAGTTAGTTAATAAAAATATAAGTGACAGATTTAAATTCAATGTTTTGCTCTAAATTTCAGGTTGGAAAAGTATTAGATTCTCCATTAGACCACGTCAACCAGCGTGTAACCAGGAGCCAACGCAAGCGCACCATGGTAGACGAACTCCTGGCCGACGCAGAAGCACAGAAGTACAACAAGAAGAAATACAAAGAGATAATCGATGATAAGAGAAAGTCGGAATACAGAACACACATGAGAGATAAGAGACAAAGGAACAAAGCAGATGTTAAGAAGAATAAGGTGAAAGGAAAGCCAGCAAAAGTAAATAAAAAGTAGATTTTTATTTTTTGTTTTTTATTTTGTTGATGACTTAGAGAGAACGTGGATTAATGATTTGTTATCGTGACTGTTTTGTCACACGCAGGCTGATTACGTATTTCGCAACAGGCGTAAATCTCGCGTTCATCGCTGTCAAAGGTCCAGCAAGGAATTGACGTTAGACAGCGATGATCGCGACACCACTACGCCTGTTGCGATATACGTTATCAGCTTGCCGGTCTGTGGAGATGCACACACGCAGAGTACGTGACAGTCTGAAGACTTTGTGTGGGTTTCTTACCCGCGGTCCACCTCACAAGTTCATCTGGGTGGACTACGGAAACTTGTTATGATCCATGGTACACCTGGGTGGACTACAGACACTTGTTATGATCCATGGTACACCTGGGTGAACTACGGATACTGACGCAGATCCGGTGTACACCTGGTGGACTACGGAAACTAATCAATTTGCATGTTTAATAGCTAGGGATTTTTATATTATAAATATAGAAATCGCTCCTTTCGCTATCATGATAGTCAATTAATAATTTTTCCATTAAATGTGACGGAAACTTTTCCTACACGGTAACAAAGGTCACTAGTGCGCGATGCTGTGGTGACCAAGTTCGCGACGCGGCGACGCAGATTCGGCCTCGAAGTCAGCGGGCAGATCGCTCGGCGCTAGAGCGACGTAGTGTTTGTGTTTATGAGAAATTAGTGTCTTTGTTCGTGAACGAAATGCCCTAAACCCTACTTAAAAACTCAATATTCTGAAAAGTCGCGGGGCGTCGGTCAAAATATAAAACAATGCAACACTTTATACGTCAATTTAGACGTGCGGGCATCGCTCGTACACTGCCGCTGCCTTCGAGAGACCCGTTCCATACACTTAAATTTAGGTATGAATTGAAACGCGCCGCTACCCGTCCGGTGACTTCGTGTCCGCAGCTTGTCTGTCGTATTGGTCGTTTACTCCCACCTGTTCTGTTGAGTAGTTCTGTTGACAGAACTACTGGGATTTTTTTCCCATTAGTTCTGTCCACAAAACAAATGGGAATAGAATTCTCACGTGTTCGGTTTAGTAGTTATGTTGTGATTAATGTAAATAGTAATCACAACTCAGGGCTCTGCTTGACATTAATTCGACACTAAAAATACCTAATATCTATTGGTATCTTGATGATTGATATACATAATTGACTTATAGATGCTGTTATTTAATAAGGCAGCTCTTTATAAGGGGGCTAAACCCCCTTATATGCGCTGTCTGTCTGTCTGTGTATTTGACGATTACAACCGAACGCGTTGACTGATTTACATGAAACCTTTTTTGTTAGCACCGTCTCAATGAGAGAAGGTGACTGGTTGATTTTGGTGACACTAGGGTCACAGGGACCGGAGTTATTGTGACCTCGAAAGGTCACTAAAAAAATATAAGTCCGAAAACGTCCAAAAACCCAAAAATGCCATTGTGACCTTTTGAGGCCTTCGCCCCCTTTTCTGGTATCCCCGTACCAATGCTTGTTACTATATAGGGCATTATAATTAGCCCGAAGTACCGTGCCACTGAAAAATATACGGTACCTAAACCCGAAAAAACTAAAAATCATATGCACCCTACATGATTTGCTTCTATACAAACATGTAATATGTGTTTTCTCCTAAAGTATGTCATGTAATTCGACGGACGATACGTAATTTTTTAGTGAAAAATTTGTAAGAAACATTGACCTAACTTGTTTTATCCTTGTTGCTAACCAATTGTTGTAACCTAGGCAATATAGCCGAAAATATGGAGCTCTCAGATTTAAAATTAGATTCTCTATAACTTCTTAACTGTTAAATTTTGGGTAATTATTTCTTTTTCACGATGTTTGTTAGGTGCTAAACTACATGTAATGAAAGTCAAATAATTTAAAAATTGATTATAAGGTACCTGTTTTGAACATTTTTAAGTAAGTACTGATTTACAGCGTTTTCTAGCAAGTTGAAATTTTCGATATAGCCTTTACAAATTCTTATCTAAATTTAAAAACAAAAATAAAAAAAATTGGCATAGTAGTTCCTGAGATACCTATACAATATAGGTACCTATTTTTCAAGCGTGTGGATTGAGAGCTCCACTCATTTGGCTATACCAGCTTTAATTTAAGTTTTACAAAATTATGGACCTTTTCTTCGGGTTTTACATAATTTTCACTAAATCTGTGATTTTCTTCAATTCAATTTGAAAGGATTTCAAAAGAATCCTTTCAATCCACACGCATATCGTGGATGCAATAAGAGCCTGCTTCTGATACCTCCGGAACCTTCGGGCAGCACCGTCTTTGCGTGTATCAGCATCCCAAACTGCGCTCGCCAACCCGCCTGCCCAGCGTGATGAGTATGATAACTATCTCTCATGGAGATCCATGAGGGAGGCCTGTGTTCAGTAGGTAGTGGACGTTTTACGGCTGAAATGATGAGATTTTTTTTATTTTAACTAAATGGCGAGACAAGCCGAAGGCCCACGTGATGTTAAGCGGCTACCTATCACAACTGCAATATCGCGGTGCTCACGTTCACTAAACACGTGACCAAGCGTTGTATTGCGCCCGTCACCCTCAAACATAGAGTTGGAAGGTTTCGTGTGCCCGTAATTTCCGTTTATCGCACAAGCGTGCATTCGAACTATGGTGAGACGCATTGCAATTTTGTCACATCCGTTTGTCGAGCTCACTTAAGGACTAAAACCGGTTTCGACCGCCTGAGTTATGAGATGGCTAAGCGGAGCGGACTTTACATAAAATAGGTTTGCGTTCCTACCAAATTATTGCTATAGTTCTTCAGGTCTTCAGGCGTTTGATTCCTACTGAAAAAAGCAGCGAGCTAATTTTTACTCATTCATTATGCCCGCATTTCCGCTCGACTATGTTGGTGGAAACACAGGTAAGTATGCAGTTTACAGGGAATAAAAAATAAAAGGGGTGACGGTGTAAACCGGGCTTTAGAAGTTGTGCTATTGACTGTTGTTCAGTTAATAATGAGGCTTGTTTTATCAAGGCGAATGTCTCGTCACTTTTATATTGAGAGATTGGTAGGGACCAGTAATGTGAAACAGGGAATTTTGTATGGAATGAGGCGTTTTCATTAAAAAGTAAAAACTTCAAAAATAGTTACCTCGAACCTCATAGATGGCGTTAATTTTCTTTTACTGGTAGGCACAATTTGACAATGACAGGATTAATCACAAACTTGCTTACTCCGCTTGCCAGCTCCATCTGTTAGGTTTAGTAGAAAACTCTTTTTGTTTTGTTACTGAAAACGGCTCATTGTAAGAAGCATTTCAAACTTTTGTCTCTTCATCTTGTGTTCAATGTATAATGAAGTTTATAACTAGTAAAATTAAATATTACCTTAAGTCTCTTGCATTGACTATTATAACACAATTTAAGCTTTTAAATAATCTGATTTGTGTAAGGGCGTCCAGGTACCTATTACGTAACGCAGAAAAATGTTACGGTGCGTTACATAGAGGAAGTGAGGGTTAAAAACTTTCGAATATTTAAGATTTTAATCTTTGCAAATATTGCGTTACATAATAGGTACTTGAACGCCTCTTAAGCACTAGATCCAAATTATGTGTATCTAAATCATAGTCACATAATTAATCTTCAAGAGAGGTTTGAACAATAAAACAAAATTTAATGAAAAATATATTTAATCTTAGTGTACCTATATTTTCTTGACTTGGATAAAGTACCTAATAAGTACATAATCATTACAACAGTGGACTCAAAAATGTGTTAAGTATATAAATAATATTTCAAAATCTTACGATATAAAAAGTACGAATTATCACAGGAAACTTTCGACTCACATAAATGTATGTATGCTTGTGGATTAGTTAGTTTAGAATTAAAGACCAGTTATTTCCTCTGACTAATAGCCGACCAGGCTGGGGCATCCCCCAGTAGATAGATTAGTGTTGCACAGCGCCTATACTATCTTATAGGTGCTGTGCAAGCCTAATCCATCTAATTACCAATGTCTCAGGCATTGCGGTGCGGCATCCCGTACAACATAAACAACAGTTGCTAAAGCGCTATAAATCATCTATAATAGATGTGAAAGGCCTCACTTACACATGCCAAAGGAAGCTTTCGATTTCTTTGTAAATTGAAATAAGTATATAGGAACACTCAAAGATTCAAATCGTCTATAATAGATGTGAAAGGCCTCACTTACATATGCCAAAGGAAGCTTTCGATTTCTTTGTAAATTGAAATAAGTATATAGGAACACTCAAAGATTCAAATCGTTAAATTATAATTTTTAAACTGCTGACAAAAACTGTAGCATTGTCTTTAAATGTGTGTTAACAATAATGCCGAACGCACGCCCCCTCGTTTTTCCAATAAACCAAACAGTTATTGTTACCATTTATTGTGCAATCATACAGCACGAACTTTCGTAGAAAAATACCTCGTCCGGCTAACAATTTGTCTAAAGGTACACTGATTCCAAATGAGCGTGCTCACTAATTTCGTGTGGAATCATAACGTCGCGGTCTCACGGTAAGGGCGTAGTATCTAACGATTTAAATCTTTGGGAACACTAGTTTGCAAGGTAAGGCCGCCCATTACACTTCTACTTTTAGTTTTGTAAGTTTTTTGTATGTTTTATTATTTGTGTGTTAGTATTAAGTACAATAAAGAGTTATCTATCTATGTAAGGCACATGATGACATAATAATTAATTATTAGTCTTCGAATACAAAGAATGGATTTATATTTTCGATCTTATATAATTATAAAATGTTTATGCAATAAGGCAAAATAAAAAAAAACAATAATATGTACTTTGTACACTTACCCTCAAACACTAACTAAAAAATAAGAGGCATCCCACCTCCTCCTATGATGTTAATATTATTTACACTGAATACACATTATTTACATATTTTTATTTAAATGTTGTGTGAAATAACTAAAGTACCTATCTAAATTTGTAAAAAAAAGCTAAGTCATTGCAGCCGAGCATAGCATAGGTAGATTATTATTATTAAGTTGTGTAATTTGTATGCAAGTATTCAGGGACATAATACAGTGTGTGAAGTTATACAGTATTATATGTACATGCATATTTGATAAAGATTATAGGATGCATTTATTTAACACAAAATAACAACAATCAACTTAGGCGCTACACAGACTCTTAGAAATAATTACTTATTTAATTATATAAGCATAAATGTTGGGTGCGTTGACACAGCCCAACGCTGATTTTCAGCTGAATTGTTTTTATAAAATGTAATTATTTGAGCCTTATATTTCGAGTTTAACTTACCCTGTATCAGTGATCAGAGAGTTATTCATAGGAATATAACAGTATACAGGGTGTATTATAATATGTTGTGTACTAATTCAGGGTTTCAGCCCATGAAAACAAGTAGTTTTGAAAGGGAAAAAAGTCAATAATACGTATTTTTTTAAGTACGTATTTTTATTTGCAATTTTATTAGTTGGTGCGATGTGAAGATGATCCTGAGGTCTCAATTGGATGTTTAAATATTTTTTTACATTATTATTAAAAAAACAAGTTGTCACTACTATTGAAGTTAATATTTTCGTAATCTTTTGAATGAAAATCACCGAATCCTGAAAAGTTGTAAAACTGAAGTTGTTACTAGGGTGGTTAGAAATGGGGTGTACACATATTATACACCACCCTGTATAACGGAACAGTGACCTTATATTGTTAAGTAGGTATATACAGGGATACATTTCACCAACATAACTTAAAGTAGGTAGGGCAAATTCATCCGCCTAGCAGATAAATCTAAACCAAACAATAAATCAACTTATGAACGGTAATACAAGACAAAAAAATCTATTTACTTAATTGTTTCTATGAAACTTTTTGCATTATTTAATAGTCACAATTTGCAACAAACTTTGTCAGTACATTTCATAAAATACTCTCATAACAAATATAGTAGGTACAGAAGAAGCTGAGCATCTCATTTATCTAGTTTTTTTGTAATTCTTTAACGTATTTGTGTCTATCTATTTTGATTTTGGTGTCCAAAGATGTGATAATCGAGTGTTTCTTCTAACTGTTTATCCGTTCGAAAATTATTGAAGGTTAATTGACTAGGATTTAAAATTTTCGCGATCGCTACACATTATTATAATACATAAAACCGGGTATATACTGAAGGTAATATACGCGATAAATTGGTTTTATATATTTAAATGATTATCTTGTTCTGTTGTTGTGAGAGAGCGCCCTGTACCTTCCAAAGGTACTGAATAAAACTTTCGCGATTTTTTAACATATTAGTTTTAAATTACAGGATTTTATCGCGTACCGAAAATAAAAAAAGGTAAGCGATAAAATCCTGTAATTTAAAACTAAAAGGTACTTACATTGAGGTTTTGGGGACTGGTTTGGATAAATTCAAAAACGTTTCCAAACGCAAACTTTGCAATAAAGCTTATTATAAAATATGGATTACCCAGAGGACAAAACCACTTGGGACAGAATTTGCTCCAACTCCGTCTAACGTAACATAAAAGAAAATATTTAAATAATGACTATAACTACCGAGTTCGATTCTTCCGTTCGCTTCTCATCTGCTCGCGTGTCATCTGATCTGAAGTGAACCGATTGAAATATGTGCTTTTATTATAATAACTGTGTTGTTTTATTTTGTAATTTTTGTTATGTATGATGCATAAATAAGGTCCATGCGACTGGACTGAATAAGTATTTTTTGATTTGATTTAATTTGATTTGACTGGTAAAGAGTATCTCATTTACCTACTTTCTACGGCGCACACTTGCGAAACCGTTGATTTAAGGTAATTACGCGATGTCGCGTAAAACAGTTTCAAAGTACAAAAAGGTATGTAACTAGATTCTAGAGGTAACTATAACTCATCCGGCCAAAGTTAAAATCCACCAGTGACATCTATAGCTGCCCCAGTGACAAAAGAACTCTTGTTTGAACTCAGGAATGTGATAACTTCCGCTATTTCTGAAAAACCAAAAACAGAAAAAAACTTGTTATTTTCAAGGTGAGTATGTAAGTCCTAAACTAATGAAATGAATAAATAATGCTGGACAATTCACACGGCATCATCTAGCCACAAGCTAAGCAGAGCTTGTGTTATGGGTATGTACTGACGATGACTGATACGCTTAATACGCACATAGATAGATAATTTTTAGAAGCTTTTATTTAGCTTGCCCTGTATGTATGTATGTTCGTATGTATATATGTAACTATGTTTGTTCGCGGAATCTTACAACTCAATTTTGAAGCAGATATCTTCAACCAATTGAGCTGAAATTTTATATGTTATTTTACTTTGGATGACAATGCATGGTCAGCTATGTGACGTCACTCTGAATCCAACATGGCGGAACACCCAAGATGGCGGACTAAATAATTTTAATGTACTCCGGTATCAAATGAAAGGGCTTGCTGAACATAACTCAAAAAATGAAATGACGTCACTCTGAATCCAACGTGGCGGAACACCCAAGATGGCGGACAAGTTATTTTTAATGGACTCCTACAATATGGGTATCAAATGAAAGGCCTTGCTGAGAGTTACTTGTAAAAATTATATGACATCACTCTAAATCCAACATGGCGGTCTCCACGAGCGAGGGAATCGCGGCGATTCTATAGCGCAGACTCGTCGCGATTCTTTCGCTCTTGGAGACGGCCTCTAAGGGATACCTCCGGAAGATAGGCAGCAGCGTCTTCCCGTGTATTAACATCCCGTACTGCGCTCGCCAACCCGCCTGCCAAGCATGGTGAGTATGGCAACTACCCCTCATGGAGACCCATGAGGGAGGCCTTTGTTCATTAGTGGACGTTCTTATGGCTGAAAAGAGACAAGCTGAACCTACCGGTTGGTTGCCCAAGTCGTCCTAAGGGCACCATTCTCAATAAACCCTCCTTCACTTTATCCGGTACTGTCTTTAAAATCGGTGTGTCCACGAATCCTGGCAGGACAGCATTCACCCTGAAATAAGATCATCATCATCATCATCACCATCACAGCCCTAGGACGTCCACTTCTGCGCATAGGCCTCCCTCATGAACCTAGAGATCATGGCGGGTTGTTGCCATACTCACCGCGCTTAGCAAGTGCATTGGCGAGCGCAGTACAGGATGTTGATACACGAAAATACGCTGCTGCCCATCAAAGATTCTCACTGCATCCACGGGAAAGATGGGAGGGGCAACATGCTACTGCCGGCACTCCACGGCATTTGAAATAAGAGTGAAATAAAATACTTTTAATTTATTAAACGCCACCTCTTTTCTCTTGCCCGTAGAATCTGCCAAGGGATAACTCCGGAAGATGCGCAGCAGCGTCTTTCCGTGTATCAACACCCGTACTGCGCTCGCCAACCCGCTTGCCAAGCGTGGTGAGAATGGCAACAAGCCCTGATTGCATCGCACAATAGCATTAGTTCTCAACTTCTCAAGATATCCATCTGTGACAGACAGACAAACAAGTCATACCATAAGGTTTCCTTTTTACCATTTTGGAACTGAACTCTAAAAACCAACCTGATGTTGAATTTGCCCAGTTCTTTGGCAGCAGACTGCGTCAAGGCAATTACTCCTGCCTTGCTGGCAGAGTAGTTAGTCTGACCTGAAAACAATTCACAAACTTTATAAAATAAAACCGGACAAGTGCGAGCTGGACTTGTCCACCGAGGGTTCCGTAGAAACAAAATTATTATTATAAATTAGCTAACCTAATTTAGTAAAAGTTTTAAAAATGCACAAAAAGATTCGGTCACTATGACCGCGCGTAGGGTTGCTTAACCTCGATGATTGATTTCGTATTTTTTTAAGGACGATTTTATAGTTTTTGGATTGATCTCGGTATTCACGGTACAACACTATATACCTTGCCAAATTTCATAAGTAGTTCTATGTCTACGGGAAGTACCTACCCTATAAATTTTGATTCCTCTGAGAATGACGCAAAAAAAGAATGTTTCGAACATTAGTTACATTAGTTTTTTACGGCATAAACCGTCGTATCTTTTTTTAGGTTAACTTAGAATATTGATTTTTTCACAGCTCAAAGACGCTGTAGTTATTTTTTATTATTTATTTATAGTTACAATTTTATTGCTGCTACTGCTGAAAAAAAGATGAAGAAGATGAATATTTGAATACCTATATGGTTTTGATTTCAACCCGATACCTTAACGCGTTCTCGAGATAAAGGGACAGATCGACAGACGGACAGAGTGTGATGACAGGAGAACAAAGTGATCCTTTAAGGGTTCCTTTTTTTCCTTTTGAGGTTTGGAACCCTAAAAATAGGGTTATAATAATTATAACACTCGATTATGATGACTTCTTGCATGTATATCATGATTTTATTCTATTTTATTATTATTAGTTTTAAAATCAATAATTAGTTAAATTTATGCATCCAATTACATTATTATTTCACTTTCATTCTTATTTTACTAAACTCTATTCATCGTCATCATTTCAGACGCGAAACGTCCACTACTGAACACAGGCCTTTCTCATGGATCTCCATAAGGGGCAGTTGCCATACTCACCATGTTTGGCAGGCAAGCGCTGTATGGGATGTTGATACACGGAACGACGCTGCTGCCCATCTTCCAGAGGTAGCTCTTAGCAGGCTCGTGGATGCATCACGGGCATGAAAGGGGCAACATTCTACTGCCGGCACCCCACGGCAAACTCTATTAATAATCAATAACCAATCGTGACTGTAACTGCTGTTAAAATAAATCAATACTTATGGGCACAGGCCTCCCTCAGGGATCTCCATGTCCCGTTCATGAGGAGCTGTCGCACTCAGGCAGGCTTGTTGACGAGTACAGCACGGGATGTTGATACACGGAAAGACGCTGCTGCCCATCTCCCCGAGGAATTCAAATTAAAATTATTTTTATTATTATTTACAAAAATACATTGATCATAGCAGTAATCGAAGCCTTCTTTTAAGTATTAATACCTGTATTAGGAGGCCTCACTCTTCCTTATCTTACATTAAATGATTTGAGATGAGGTCTCCCTCGGTAGATTCCTACTGTATCCACGGGCAAGAGATTAGGGGCAACATTCTACTGCCAGCACCCCACGGAAACTCACCTATATTCCCGTATTTTCCAACAATGCTGGATATATTGATCACGGAGCCCGGAAGCTGTGCGTCTGCCATTGCTCTCGCAAATGCTTGCATTACTAGGAATGTACCCTGAAACATATGAAATTATGAAAATATACTTATGTTAGGAATAAACATTACTACAAAAACTTGTGTTTTGGAAACATTATTGCTTAAGGCTCAACAAGTCGCTGAGGCAAAGTCGTCAGTGGGCGCGGCCTAAATGTATGCTATCTCACCTGACATGGTATGTGTACCCGCGCGCTAGAATGAAATACACAATGATTCATTCCTTAAACGACCGCGCAAAAATATGTGAATAGACTTTTAGCACAAGGGTTATTTATTATAGAAAAACTTGAGTGTAATCTTTTCAAAATAACATTTACCTATTTCAACTTTTGAATAATTAAACTATGTCGGAAAGGCGTTAATCTTTGAGTTTTCTTTCTCCGTATATTATTTAGTTTCGTCCAAAGTTGGGCTAAATCATTGTTGAAATACGAAAGTTTAGAAGCTTGTATTTTTGAAATAAATACTTTTATTACGGTTTGGGGTACATATATACAAACATAGATTATGACGAGATAAATTGATATATTCCTTAGCGTTGGATGGTCAACGTGAAACAGTGGAGTAGTTACCCTTCCACGTTTGTATGGAAAGATGGGCGACTCGTTCAGCCTTAACCTCCATTACCCCTTTCTCCCCTAGTAACTTTCTGATCACCCTTAGGCAAGTACCTAAACATGTGTAAGGACAATGCATGTGTTCATGATGTTGTTTCTGTACTTTAAACCCCCGAAGCAAAAAGAGAAGTGTTCAAAAATTTACCACAGTGCATGTGTGTGTTTCTGTCTGTCGCACCCACAGAAAAATAAAAGGTTTTATTTTTTCTGTGGTGGCACCTTAGCTCATATACGGGTGAACCGATTTGGATGCAATTTTTTTCGAAAGCATGTTTTATAGCGGTGTTAGGAGAGCTTTATCAACATCAGTACAGTTTGGAAATTATAGAAATGTGATTAAATTAGCAAAATCTTCTAAATTCCCTCAGAGAACAGGAGAACTGGATACAGGAACGTCGGTCGTCCAATAGCGATATGGGCAGGCGACATCAAAAGCGTTGCAGGGCTGGCCTGGATAAGATTGGCACAGGACCGTGAAATGTGGCACAGACATATGGAGCACCCAGCAGTAGGTGAAGGCGGGCCGCGGATGACGATGTATCGCTCACCTTAAGATTAACATTAAGCACACTCTCATAATCGCTCTCCGACAGCTTTAACATCCAGTTGTCCCGCGTGATCCCTGCTGAATTCACGACGATGGTCGGAGGCTGCTTGTACTGCTTCAACACGGTCGCCAGCAGGCTACTCACGGCAGCGGAGTCTGACACGTCCAGTTCCACAGCGCTGTGGTCTTCGTCTGAAACGAGTTTATAAAACTAAAAATTTTAAGTAGCCTCCGACACTTCACCTTAAAGATAAAGATAATTTATTTGCGAAAACATGTGTAAATAATTGTCTTTTTTAAACTTTCGCGATCACAACACATTATTAACATACATATAACCGGGTATTTATCGCGTAAATTACCTTATTATTTCCAAGCGAAACGTCGGGAAATAATAAGGTAATTTACGCGATAAATACCCGGTTATATGTATGTTAATAATGTGTAAATAAGTTGACAAAATACGATATAAGACAAGATGCTTGACCAGTTTGGTATGCAAAAAATGTCGAGAGATTGGCATGCTTATCTAGCTACGATATATTGATTACAATCATATTACTTACAAAATTAATAATCAAAATACAAAGATAATAATTTAAAATAAATAATAACACGAAATATAAAATAATCTATTGAAGTTTATCATTTAAAAATTCATTAGTATTATAATAACATTTATCACATAACATCTTTTTTAATACAATTTTAAACATATTGGTATTCAATTCCTTGTAGCTCTTGGTACTTTATTATAGATAATAGGCGCCCTAATTATACACTAAAGTAATAGGTACACATAAAGCGTAGTACCTACGCTTTTCCTTAACAATGCTGTACAATATACATATTTATTTATTTATTTTTATTTTATTGAAAAACAATACTCTTTGTGTTTAGCGAATAATGTCATGGGTCGATTTAAAGCCTTTGGCAAGTCGTTAATATAGATTATAAATAAAAGTGGTCCTAATACGCTTCCCTGTGGGACCCCATATGTGATATATCTAACTCTTGATTTAAAAGTGATTTCGTATTTAGCTTTGTAGTTTAGTCTTGTTATTTCAGTCACTTGACGAGTTGTTACATAATAATTAATTAGGTTCAAGACATTGCCTCTGATCCCATAGGCTTCCAGTTTACTTATCAATATGTTATGATTTACGTAGTCAAAAGCTTGAAAATGAGGGCTTATAAATTCGGTCGCGGCTTTTGTTATTTTAGTGGTGATTTCATCGAACCCTGTACTGTTCTTATTTTTAAGATTGTTTTATGATTTTATACACGTGGAAAGGTAAACAAGGTGGCATGAACGTAGAAATTTGACGACTGTATAAATTAGCCGTCACTGATTTACCAGCTTCTGGCACTGGATTAACTTTGTCTACAAAATAATCATTAAATAGATTGGCAATGTCTATAGGGTTAGTAACACCTTGTCTCTGAGATTTGTAATCATTTGTATGTGTATTCATTTGTAATGAGTATCCTCAGTTTTGCAATCTACCATCATGTCCTTTCATTTGATACCCCCCTTGGGTATATTTAAAAACATTCCATTGTTCACCCCTACTTTCAACCCTCATATCATATCTCATGAATGGCTCGACCGATTTCTATATAACTTTCAGTTTTGCATTTCACACATCATTTCCTTTTATTTGATATCAAACTCGGGTATATTTGAAAGCATTTGATTATTCATCCCCTCTTTCACTCCCCATATTTAGTACCCTTCTTTAATTAAGACGATGCTACCAAAAAAGGTTTCATGTAAATCGGTCAACGCGTTCGGTTGTGATCGTCCCATACACAGACAGACAGACAGACAGACAGCGCTATGCATATTTATATTCAGTTCCCGCTAGACCGTCTCTAGGAAAGCACGCGTCGGCCTGTGTAAAAAGTTTTACAACTACCGTGATAATGGCGAAGTGTCATAGCTGCAGTTAAACTGCAGATTAATCAATAATAAAACGACAGTTTTGGGAGTGTAGCTGCTGCCAAAAAGTAGTACATACTGTCTGTACCGGATTAAGCACTAAACAGCTAGCAGCCGTCAAAGCCGCTGAAAATCTGGAATGGACGTGTAACCAATGCAACCAAAATTCTTCCCGAAGGAAGTCGTATGTTAACTTTGCCGATTATGACGATGAAGATGATGAAATCGTTGCTGCAGGTGCTACTCTTGATATGAAGCAGGTGGTACAAGATTTGAGAAAGGAAGTAAGGAATATAGTAACGCAGGAGATACAGGCTGTTACTAATTCATTACAATATTGTAGTGAAAAAGTTGATGAATTTGCAGAATGCATTGCCCTAACAAGCTAAATGAAAGATATGGAGAAAAAAATTACCAAGATGGGTTATTTTTAGGTTAGGGCATCAAATTCATCAACTTTTTCACTCAAACAACATAAATCCTGTCTTCTCAAAATTGAGTTCCTGAAACAGCGTAACGTTAAACTGGAGCAGCAGGTGCTGATTGATCACGTCGAAATATCAGGAATTCCGGACTCAAGCGATATATACCTTCCTGAACTGGTAGAAAAGGTTGTACTAAAACTAGAAGTACCAAAAAATTATATCAGTCAAACGGCTACCATCTCGCCGAATTGGGTTTGGGCCCGTCCTGTACGAATTCGTCAGGAATCCACCATCAGTCCAAGTATGCAAGTTGAGATTACACCTCTGCAAATTCATTCCATCAGGCCAAATCAATTTTGCTTGTTCATGTGATAGATGGAGCAGCCGGAATCAACCTCAAAAGTGACCATTTTATTATTTAATTGAAGATCTGTATATATTGCTGGTTCACGTTGTGTACCTCACAAGCAATGTAATCTATTCATGAATTATTTTTCCCTTTCTTGAATCTCTTTGACTTCACCAGTTTCATTATTAAGTATTATTTTTACACATTTTTGCTATGTGGCCTATTTTGTTGCACGCTCTACACTTAGCAGAAACAAACTTACATTTGTGATACAAGTGGCTTCCTCCGCATCTGTAGCAGTATAACTGTTTACTCTTATCTTCCTGCACTTTGTTTACCTCCATTGGTTCTACTTCACTGTCTCTGCTTGTACTTGCTGTGTTGAACCTTGATGTTTCACCAATAGTTGGTAGTTTGAGTACTTTGAGGTCCTCCCCACACTTTTCCGAATTGCAATGCCAACTCCACAGCTATTGCATAAGTAAGGTTGGCGACTGCCGGAAACAACAGGCCCTGGTATCAAGGTCGTCAAGCAGTGTGACCTTACCAAGAAGGTGCGAGCAGCCATTTTCATCCCGGACTGCTCAAACTCATTGGAGGACACGAGTCTTGTTTTGGCGGAATTGAACCAATGGGCACAAATAAGCAGCTGGACGATGTACTCACACAACCTGCAAGCAGACGACATCCTCTTCGTAACTATAGGGATCCCTGAGAACCTGGTACCCGCCGTTATGGAGAGAGGCCGAAGACTGGCGTACAACCTAGGTAGTGTCTACGTCAGGTTCTACGGAGCAGACGGAGCACTCCAGGATGAACCCCTGTACCCTGGCACGAGAGCAGCAGAGCAGGAACCTCAGCCAGGTTCAAGCAAACAAATACCACCGATCCAGGACGAGCAGATGCCAGCCCCCCCGCACTCATCTCCCAAACCGTCGTGCTCCAAGCCGATGGAGGAGATACATGTAGAGATGGAAAGAGAGCTGGACCTTGACCTGGACACAGACGAGTCAGAGGAGGAGGAGGGAAACCAAAATGGTGGTGACCCAAAATCCCTCCTCTTATAACATCATACAATGCAACCTCCAGCACAGCCTCACTGCTACGGCTAACCTACGCAGAGTGCTGGAGCAAAACAACAAGACCATAGCCTTGATCCAGGAGCCGTGGATCAGGGCAGGACGTGTGTGTGGTCTTAACAACCTAGAAGGTAAACTACTTTATGACAATACTTGTACTAAACCACGGGCGTGTATTTATGTACCCCGTAATATAACAGCCGTGCCTCTTACCGAGTTCTGTTTCAGAGATCTGACAACTGTCAGACTCCAGGGCACTATCGGAGGAGAGACCGAAGAGGTGATGCTCGCGTCAGTCTACATGCCCGCTGACGAGGACATCCCTATGAAAGACGTCACGGATCTGGTAAGACAATGTGATCTAAACAACTACAAACTTGTTATTTCAGCAGACACAAATGCGCATCACCCCATCTGGGGCATGCCGACGTCAAACAACAGAGGGGACGAGCTGGTGAACTTTCTTTTCACGACAACCCTCTGTATAGCTAACAAGGGTGCGGAACCAACCTTCGTGACGAAACGATGCCGCACCATAATCGATCTCACCATGGTAACAGGTAACTGCTACGATTTTGTGAGGAACTGGAGGGTATCAGATGAATCGTCCAGCTCCGACCACAGGTGGATCAGATATGAACTGACACTGGACAAATTAATCCCAGCACCCTCCCGAAATCCTAGGAAAACAGACAAGGTGCTATATGCAAACTCTTTGCAGCATCATCTAAAAGAAGTTTCGTCGGGACAAATGATAACAAGTACAACAGACATCGAATGTGCAGTCAAACAAATCACAGTAAGCATCACCAAAAGCTTTGAAGAAGCCCTCTCTGTCCTCTCACCGTCGCCACAGAAAACGACAAAGGTAAACAGGGCTGGTCTAAAAAACTTGAAAGACTTAGGTGTAACGTACGCAGACTTTTTAACAGGGCCATGAACACCTACGACGACCTGGATTGGGACGAGTACAAGAATGCTCAGGCAGACTACAAGAAATGTATTCGTCGCAGTAGTCGTAGTAGGTGGAAAAACTTTTGCACTACCATAGAATCAAACACTAAAGCAAACAGAGTCAGGAAAATTCTCGCGGCAGATCCAAATCGCGAGATTGGTTCCCTAAAAAAATCAGACAACACATACACTAAGACAACAGCAGAAACACACGAACTTCTACTACAAACACACTTCCCTGGATGTTAGATAAACGAAACAACCGAGTGGCAAATGATAAGCTCGAATATGCCGTCGGAAAATGACTGGTCATTTGCTCACTCGGTTGTCACCGGGGATAAAGTAAACTGGGCAATACATACTTTCCAACCATATAAGTCGCCAGGTATAGACGGTATTTTCCCTGGCCTCCTGCGCTGGGGCGAACCACTCCTGAACGAGGTGCTGACTGCTGTTTTTAGAGCCTGTCTAGCATTTCGTTATGTACCGCTGATGTGGAGGGAGGTCAGAGTTCTATTCATACCAAAACCTGGGAAAAGCGACTACACAGAAGCAAAGTCTTACAGACCGATCAGCCTAACATCTTTTCTACTCAAAACCTTAGAAAGGCTTTGTGATCGGCATATTAGAGACAACAACACACTGAAAACATCACCTCTACACCCCCAACAACATGCATATAGTGCTGGAAAATCAACCGAATCCGCGCTGCATGTAGTTGTCAACAGAATTGAACGCGACATAATAAACAAAACACTCTGTCTTGCAGCTTTCATAGATATAGAGGGGGCCTTTGACAAGACAAGATTTGACATTATTGACACAGCTTTACAGAAGCATGGGGTTAATCCAACGATGGTGGAGTGGATTATCAACATGCTTAAACTAAGAGCGGTAAGCGTCGACCCACAGGGAGGAATCAGGGGAGTGGTGGCAAGAGGATGCCCACAGGGTGGGGTGGCGTCTTGTCACCACTCCTCTGGAACCTAGTTGCAAATAATCTAATCACCAAGCTCAACGCCGAACGTTTTTTCACGGTGGGCTACGCAGACGACCTAGCTATACTAATATCAGGACACTTTGCCAGTGTGGCCTGTAATATTATGAGTAATGCACTTAAGGTCGTTGAAGCATGGTGCACAGAATACGGACTGACTGTAAATCCGTCCAAAACTGAACTGGTAATGTTCACTAACAAACGTAATCTAGGGATATATAAGCTCCCCTTTTTGTTTGACACTCAACTGGGACTATCCAGCGAAGTCAAATACTTAGGCATAACTCTAGATAACAAGTTAAACTGGGCAAAACACTTAGAAAACAAAATAAAGAAGGCTACTATCTCTTTCTTCCAATGCCGCAGAATGCTGGGTAGAACGTGGGGCCTCAATCCAAAAATAACCCTATGGCTATACAACACCGTAATTAGGCCTTCACTGGTTTATGGTGCCTTAGTATGGTGGCCCAGAACTAAACAGATAACCACTATACACCAGATGCAGAAGTTTCAGAGACTGGCATGTGTGGCGACAACAGGGAGTATGAGGACTGCCCCCACGGCAGCACTCGAGGCTCTAATTGGTCTGACACCCCTACACCTTCACGTGCAACAAGAGGCAGCTGCAGCTGCCTAAAGACTCTGGGCTTTAAAACTTTGGGAACACAGTACACAGTCACACCACACCACTATCATAGAAGAGTTTTCAAGTGAAAACCCACTACTTCTCTCTATATACGATAGGGTACCTAAACAACACCTACACTCAAAAAGCTACACTGTACAATTACACGAAGAGCCCAGTGATAGCTCAGATACCCACGAGGTAAGAATTTACACAGATGGCTCCAAGATGAAAACAGGCACCGGAGCGGGTACTTTCTCGGAAGACCTCAATATCCACAACACAACAGCCCTGGGTAAATATAACTCCATCTTCCAAGCGGAATGCATTGGTATAATCCAGGCTGCAAATGCAGTTCTACGGCGAAAGGTAAATGAGCACAACATCAGAATCCTCACAGATAGCGCTGCCGTACTACAAGCCCTGAACAGAAGAGAACACAACTCAGGACTCACTATACAGTGTCACCATCTGTTGGAAGAAGTAAGTAAGACTAACAGAGTCACTCTCCAATGGATAAAGGGACACAGCGGATCCAGGGGAAATGACGAAGCGGATGCCCTGGCTAGGAGAGGCTCGGAAATGCAACCAGCAGGACCAGAGCCAATTGTTCCCCTACCCACTAGTCAACTTCGATCCTGGATCCGAAATCGAACTGAAGAACTACATCAAAACTACTGGACAGGTATAAAAGATTGTAGACAGTCGAAGGAGGCCTTCCCGGTTCTTAACCGAAGGTACTCCCGTAAACTACTAAATCTAAACCGTGACAAACTCCGACGAATCGTCGGTATTGTCACTGGCCATTGTTCACTAAACAAGCACCTTTATACACTAGGTATTACTGATAGCCCCCTCTGCAGGGGGTGCATGACAGCAGAGGAGACAGCCGCGCACGTACTCCTGGAGTGCAGCAGCGTGGCGTCTCAGAGGAATCAATACCTCGGGGAGCCGGGGACGCCCAGGGAGGCCTGCGCCGACACTGCAAAGCTGCTGGCTTTCCTGGAAGACATCGGATGGCTGGACTGAACAAACGCCGTCCGACACGCAAAAAGGGCCCATCAGTGGCCTAGTTGCGGAAACCAGTCCGCTCACCAAGTACCAAGTAAGTACCAAGTAAGGTTGGCCTTCTTCAGTAAAATTTCTTGCAGTTTTGTATCATTCACCCCGCAGACCTATCTCTTAGAGTCCTTCCCAAATCAACAAAGTTGCAAAATCTGCACATTTTTCTAAGTGCTGCAATGTAATCTAATCTCGCACAGATTCCTTTTTACCCTGTTTTCTAATGTAAAATTTAAATGATTCCACTATCTCATTTGGCCGGGGACTAAAATGGCTGTCTAATTTATTTTCTATTAACTAATGTAGCCTGACCCACAGTCAGAGGGAACACTAACGAATTCACTAAATTATACAGTTCACTACCACAAAATGCGAAAAACACGGCTTTTTGTTGGATTGGGTCAGTCATACCCTGAGCTGTAAGAAAATATCCAAATCTGTCCTTGTAAGACTCCCAATCCCCCATGTTTACATCAAAAGTTTCGAATCTGATATTTGATACACACACTTTCCACTAGGTTTTCACTGGTTTTTTTAAATATTTCGCGAATTTTCTGATGTTGCCAATGTTATGAACTTACTTGGCTATTCAAGACTGCACTTTTCAAGGTAGTTGTAGAACTTGTGGAAGCATCTTCTCCAGGTACCCTCATATTGACACATTAAATATTGTCTATACACTATCACTATTTTATGCCCACCTATAGATATGCAATACGCCACAATGCGATAGTGTCCCTTATTATTTAAAATGAGGTTTAAAATGGTCTGAAGCATCAGGCCCAAAGCAGGCATTGCAATACCTAATGGTATAATAGATTTGCTTGTCTCTCCAGGCCACACAATCCCTCGGAGGTTATCTGTTATGTATGGATCTTTTAATACTTTGTCAGCTTTATTCTGAGAATGATAGATGTCCATAGATTGCTACCTAGTTCAATACACATAATTACTCGAATACTTTAATTGGACTTAACATAAACTTACTATTAATTCCTGGAGCCAGTGCTGTGTGAGTCTTGATGGTTTCAACAGCGGCATCATAGTTCTTATCGGCTGCTATGACTGTTGCCCCCTCTCTTGAGAGGACTTGGCAGGCTGCACGGCCAATGCCGGAACCAGCACCTGGAAATAAAAAACAAATAAAAAGTTTATAAAACTGCCATTGGATACTGGCAGTAAAATGTTACCCCTCATCTCTTGCCTGTGGATGCAGTAAGAATCTGCGAAGGGTTACCTCTGGGAAATGGGCAGCAGCATTTTACCGTGTATCCACATCCCATACCCACCTGCCAAGTTTGGTGAGTATGGCAAAACCCCTTCATGTTCAGTACTCGGTTATTCATGAGGGAGGCCTGTGTCCATCAGCTGAGGATGTCCTACCGCTGAGATGATGATATAAACCAAGAGTAAGACCTTGAGGAGTGGTAGGTGCAGCTAGGCCATAGAAATCCAAGTGCAAGGTGGGTGGATGACTTAGTCTAAGTGGCAGGGCACTTTTGGATGTAAGGAGCACTAAATAAACCAATCTAGGAAAGTGAAAGGAGACCTATACCCAGCAGTAAGTGACACCCGGGCCAAACAGATGATGATGATAAAAAAAAAATTGTTATATAGTAGGTAAGCATGTTGTGCCTGCCTTATTATGCAGTCATCATCATCATTCCAGCCGTAAAAAGTCCACTATTGAACAGGCCTCCCTCATGGGTCTCCATGTGGGGAAGTTGCCATACTCACCATGCTTGGCAGGCGGGTTGGCAAGCGCAGTACGGGATCTTGATACACGGAAAGACGCTGCTGCCTATCTTCCGGAGGTATCCCTTAGCAGGCTCTTACTGCATCCACGGGCATGAGAGGAGAGGTAACATTCTACTGCCGGCACTCCACGGCAATTATGCAGTGTATTATAATATTTATACAAACCTGAAAGGCGGTGATTGTATCCACACCAAAGAACCACTTTAGTGTTAAGACTTTCCAGGATTATTGACTTCTAAACTTTTTTATCATGAAAACGCAATATGAACAGTGAATGCAGGTTCCGCTGTCGTAGGTACTTACTTACCGTGATGTTTACCGCCGGCCCTGATCGGAATTTAATTTGTGTATAAAATTTTGTTACCTATATTATAATAATACCTGAGTCATTACTCTTTGGAGCGATATTTTAAAAATAGACAAAGACATACGCCATTTAAGGGCAGCCGAGTAGGTTTCTAGATTTATTTACTTTTCAGCTAAGATAACCAAACTAAAATCTTACCAGTTACTAAAGCGAGTCTGCCTACGACGATTCCAGACACCATTTTATTTATTTCAATGGTTTATAATTACAATAAAAAAGTATGTCGTAAGTTTGACTTTGAACCTATGTGAACAGATAACTGTTACGGTCTCGTAAACAGATTTACGATCTCGTACGTAATCGTTCCACTATCGTACGAGTAGGTAATGCTTGCTTATGCTTACACTAGTTTAGTTACACTACAACACCAGTACAGTTCAAATTCCTGAAATTCATATCACAAAATATAGCAAAATATAAATAAGTCAGTCAGTCTTATCATTTTGACAGCATCACAACAATAACATTAAGTAGGGCTGCCTGTATTCACGGATTAGTCGAAAGTTTCTGATTCGGTACCTATTCGCACAGAGAAAATAAATAATATAACATCCCATACTTTCTTAAATTATATGTATAAGTAATTTTGAACAAAACAATATTAGCTCAAACAAATCTATCGCTGTCGACGGGTCTGTGTGCAGTTATTAAATGTTTTTATTTCATGGTTATTAATCGGACTAAAGCGATGGGTACAAGGGTACAACACTGTGTGATGTGAATGCGACACTTCGTCGCTTTAGCAGTTTTCAAACACATTAAGGCAGGCAGGTGCGTGTCGGGCCACGCGCTATGTAGGGTTCCGAAGTTAACCTGTTGTTAAAAGACTTACCCAAATATGTATGCTTTTATTCTAAGGTATGTTGATTATTATTAACATTTGGGTATTTTTCTACTTTTATCAAGGATCCTAAAAAAGGGGACATAATAAAAATAAGTACCTACCTAATACTTTCATTTACAATTTAAATTAAGTAATAAAATTATTTTTTCAATCAAGGAGAATAAGAATTAAATTTATAAATTATTCTAACAATTGTACGTAAGTAAGTAGGTAGGTATAATGTTTGTGCATATTACGAGTTGCAATTCCACGCCTGTCGCTCAACAAGTCGTGTTTGTTAGACATACTGAATAGGTACTCTATCTAGTTAACCTTTAGATCGATGACAGAGGTCCTATTGAAATTAAGTGGTTCAGTTACAGCTTATCTGAACAACGTAATTTCAATAGGCGCGCGCGGCGCCCTGTGGAACTGGCGCCCCGGTCGCCCACCCCTAACGCCGGCACTGATGAATCACAGCTCACAGGTGATAAATCTTGGATTTATCAATCCAGGAACGAAACGCCAGTCGACGGTTTGGGTGTTTCAAAACGAATCAACGCCTACCAAAGTCAAAGTGAAGCGATGTACATAGAAGCGGGAGGAATAATTTTCATCGCGAGTTTTTTCAATTTGACTGGCTATTTGGTAATCTTTTACGGAACCAAAGAAGTGTCGACGCCGAATGGTATACCTACTACTACAAAATGCTTGGCAGAAATTTTCTTTGCTGTGAGCACTAAGCGACCAAAAGTAGGGCTCCGCGGGCTAGGTACTGCTCCACCACGACAACGCGTGGCTTGCGCACACCACGCCCCGCTTGAACTCCTGGTTCCTCCAGCCGTGACAAACTTTGTATTAGAGGCTGGCTAGTAAAGAGTAGGTACCTAGGTACTTTGATAAGATTGAATAAATAAAATCTACTTATTATGTTAGAAAAACTTTCTGAGTTATTACGATATTGGATTATCGGGTATTTATCGCGTAATTACCTTTATTTTAATCCCGACGTTTCGACCGGATTGCACCTGGTCGCGTGGAGACTGGCGTGCTGAAGTTAACCGCAGCAAAGCGAAAGCGACACTGGGACAGGACACTACACTAACTGTATCAGCACACTTTGGTTTATTCACACGCCGTGTACACTTGGCTATCACTGGATTCCATGAGGCAAAGGCTGAAGCCGTCTTCACGATTAAAATTAGGATATTATTCTTAATTTCAATAGCTTCCCGAACCATTACTACAAGAAAATGGTTCGGGAAGCGAAGCCCAGTGTGAACCGGCCTTGTGTGCGGTTAACTTTGGGGTGCTTTGGGTTAACTTCAGCACGCCAGTCTCCCCGCTACCACGACTTAATTGTAACGTACATGGGGCGGCATAATCGGTAGGTACTGGGTGCGGGCTTTCAAACAGCTAGCGGCGGACCTACCTATTTCCGAGGTATCATTAAAACATTAAGGTGTCAAAGAAAACACAAGTTGCTTTTTTTAAATTTCCTATTAGGATGTCACAAATTCTCAAACATTAAAATTATAAATCAAGTACCTAGTGTGGATGCTTACACATCATTTTACAATTGAAGATCTTTAGGTAATTACCTATATATCTATTAAACATGGGGATGTATGTACCTACCCTAGTACTTCGCAGTTATTCACGATAATTTGTGTACCTAAGTATTCTGTTCTGATATAGGTACATAATAATTTAATATGGTAGTTATTCTTATATACAATATAACTGGAACCATAACTTGGTTAAAGATACAAAACTTCAAAATACCCTTCAATGTATTGCATCCTTTGCAATAAACATCTCTTAAAATTGACTTATCACAATTTTTGTAGTCTCATACTAACATAGTTTATATTATTATTCCGATGTCTAGCTTAGGGACCGTCTCCACGAGCGAGGGAATCGCGACGATTCTATAACGCGGACTCGTCGCGATTCTCGCTCGTGGTAACGGCCTCTAAGTGTATAGAAATACGTGGCACGGTTGACGGTCGATAACATCGCCGCGATTCCCTAGCTCCTGGAGACGGCCCCTTAGTAATAAAACACAAATACTTTGAAATTATTCACATAAATTTGTGTATTCTGAAATAATCATGTGGTCAATACAAAAACACAGACATTCAACATTCCTGAAACCATTGCTTGGTTTAGATACAAAAAAATCAACATCAAAATACACTTGGGAGTACCTAGGTATTGTGTCCATACATAATACTTACTTAGAATACACCTTTAATAATTTACTCATCACAATTATTTTAGGCTCATACTATTTAACTTATATTATTATTTCTAATGTTATCTAGCTTTCTAATAAAACCTTACAATATAAGTTATCACAATTACACAGAGATAATGACAAAGTATTGAAAAAAAATCTTAAAAGGAAATTTTACAATAAAAAGGTAATCATCATTTCAGCCGTAAAACATTCACTACTGAACTAAGGCCTCCCTCATGGATCTCCATGAGGGGTAGTTGCCGGTAGTTGCATTTAGTGTGGCAATACAACCTATCGAAAACATGCTATGTGGTTTGTATGGTAAGCGACAGAATTAACGACACTTTCATTGCATTTTGTGATAGCGTAGTGAAGGTAGGTGAATGACCTGTATTGCCACACTAAATGGCATCGAGTATATAGAATAACGGAAATAGGTATCACCAATCACAAAAAAGATATAAAAACTGTGCCACCTGTATCTAGTCAGATATCTAGTGATGTGGGCATAATATAGAACTGGTACATCATAGATTAATTGATAACATTTTGCTATCAACACAAATGGGACTTTGACTTGTGCTATTTGCGCATGCATGTTTGAAGTAAAAATCTGCTACATTTTTTTTCAACAACAAAACTATTGACTTGCAACATTCTCTTCACTGGATTATGATAGTCAAGGTGACACAGGATATTATAGAAAAATTTTATTCTGATATTGAGAAATAATAGCCTATTTTGCATTGAAATTGTTATGTATGGATCCGGCTCTTACTTGCCTGCTTTACACTTTTTGTGATTGCCAGTCTGTAACTTGCTACCTAACACAATAAACGTAGTTACTGAATTACTGTTTTATTGGACATAACAGAAATTAAGATTTTTAAAATCATGTCCATAAATTAATTACATTTGTAATTCAGGTAGAAAGAACGCTTTAGTTTGCTATTGCAGTAGCATCAAACAGATAATGATCCAAAGCTATTGGATCACTATAGCTTACACTAAACAAGATTCTTTATATATCACTTTCAATTAAAATATACAAGTATACCAGAGTATTTTATCTTATGAATGTAAATAAATTAGGCAATAGGTTTGAACAACACCCAAAGCCGTTCAAACTCCTTCTTGTACCCCTCCACTAAGTGACTTTGAGAAGTGACACAGACATTCTCATAGTTACCATGGGTTGCTTGCTTTGTCCAGTTTAATGATCCAGTCATTAGAAGTGGTGTCACACCCTCATTGTCAGTAGATGCATCTATCAGACAGAACTTGTGGTGCATTAAATTCACAGATTTCATCCATCTCACTTCTATACATTGCCGTTGTAGTCGATGGAATTTCGATCTTGATGCAAAAGCCATTTCAGCATCTACAATGATCCTTATTTTGACTCTCCTCAAGTTTAGCTTCAGAAGGACATTGCACAGGTCTGGGCTGGTTAGCACGTACATGCAGATGTCTAGAGTGTATCTAGGAACGTTCAAGTAGTATAATACTCTTTCCATACTTGGTGTCACTGTTTTTCGGTAGTCCTTTGCAACGACTAGGCCCTCATCATAAAACATGATTACTTCGTGGACCTCTTTACTTTTCCTTGGTTTTTTCTCTAATACTGGTTTATTTTGCCGTGTGCCGTAATAGTAGCCTATAATAGCACCACAACCGCACGCTAAGAGGAGCGTAATGTTTTTGCCGGTAGACATTTTCTTTGCTTTCTTTGATCTAAGTAATCATTTGTTGGAAACCTATTTTGATTAGAAGTCACGGCCTCACGGGTACATTTGTAAGTTTGTAGAAACTGCCCTCTACCAATAAAATTATAGTGAAAAATAAAAATTACTTTAAAATGTACGTTTTTAAGCAGCAATGCAGTTTCTTTTCTGTTTCTTCTTCTTAATGTCTTGTCTTTTTATCTACTTTAATCGGATTCAGAGAATTCAAGATAATTTTTGTAAACAAAGATGATACCATACTTCAAAAATTGTTTCGTAATAGAAGTTTAAAGAAGATTACTCAATTTTTCTAAATACTTAAGGTAGGGTGTATTTTCTAATCAATATCCATAGAATGGAAAATAGCAATGGTTCTTAGCTATATATTATATTTTATTTCATTTTATAAACAACAATATAAAATGATGAATAAATATTAGCAAAAAATATTTTACGACACTGGTATTATCGGTGTAAAATGGGATGGGAGCAGTGTCTCCAACAACCTGAGGAGTAAAATACGGTGATGCTTGTCTAAAAATACGGTAGTTCGCAGAAAATTACGGCAGAATATAAAATAAAAATGCGATTAAACAAATTCTTGAAATACGACTCGTATTTCGAACTATATTACAGTGAAATGTGATTTATACTTTGTTAGGTACCTAAATGCCGCGTCAAATAGGTACATTAGATAAACAATAATTGTTTTTATACATCGAAATATTCATTTTCTTAATCATCTCGGGAGTAGATTGGAAATCCACGCAGTTTTTACCATTCCTCTTAATAACCTGCTGTGTCAAGTCAATAGGTTTCCAGCAATGGACTTAGTTGACAATTTATTCCTTTTTATAAATTACCACAAGACTAGCAATATCTTTCAGTCAAATCAATAAGTATGCTAAGAGAAGTTTTCGTACGTACATTAGTTAGGGCTAAATAGTGAAATGTAGAGATATCGATTCATATAAAAGGCCAGACCTAGCGCGAAAGGCTAAGGCGGCAACACTCCTTTCAACTTTACAATGCTGCCATAGTGAAATACTCGTAATTTTTTTCAAAATTTGTGTATTAAATGTTGCCATGCAATAAGAATAAGAATTACGGTAGAATATAGCACCGTAATGACATAATACCGTAGGTGGAAGATTGACAGGAATTACGGTAGGTCTACCGTAATTACGGTGTGATTGGAGACACTGGATGGGAGCGAAGGACAGAAGCTCAAAACATTTTTCATTTTTTTTTCGAAATGACATTATATGTTGTTGACCGCAGATGGCCATGACAACGTTACCGGACTATGGCGAGCGCAGAAGGCGCCCAGCCGCTAAAGTTAGGTTTGAAAAAAAAACAATTTTTGCATTTTGACTTAATTTATACGCCGTTTTATTTCATTTCATTCATATCTCTCTCATCGAAGTCGAATGTGTTTCTTTTTCGCTGCTCGTGTGCAATCGTGCGTTGTTAAGTTTTTGTTTTGTTTTCGTTTTTACAATATCGGTGTCTGTTATTGTTATTAGTGTGTGTTTAATATTGTTTTTGTTGTGTTTGTAATTTAACAAACATGAAACCACAACCCACGACATCCGCGGCGGTAGTCATCAACACCGTCAACAAGTACCTATCTGCCGCCAAAGAAAATACGCCCAAAGAAATTTATGAGTGTCACAGAAAAACTCATGGTGACTAATGTTTACAAAAATACTTACAAAATGTGGCCAGAGGGTGAAGTTTGGTCACTAGAAGCTTGTGCAATAATAACGGCCGATATTATGGGGCTCTTTACAGTAACTGTGCAACGAATCTTAAAAGAACGCAAAACATGTGGCACTTTCAGTTCTCCCAAAAAAACTGGTCCAAAAATGAACTTCCTACAAATAATGGACGAATATACGTAGGTACTCGGCAATAAGAAGGATTGTTCATCAGTTTTATCGTAGAAATGAGATTCCTACTGTTTAGCAAAGGTAAGACTTTAGTTGCTTATTTATTACCCACTACATTACATTATGGGCATCTATGGGATAGGTGATAGGTCCCATTTTGTTTCCACACGAAATGAGGTCAAATCATTTGGGCTGGGTAGATAACAGACGACCCCACCTATCTGCCATTTTGTATGTTCAACGTTCTGCCGAGCACCCTGTATTTTGTAAACAATAAAAATATAATTTTATAAAAAAAGTTAAAATATTGTTTTATTTCTATTTTTGTAATGGACACAGGGAAACCTGGCCGCGACAATGCCTTTGATATTTTAGAAGGTACCTACTTTTCAGTGTTCTGAAGTTTGGTTAGGAAATATTTAGGCTGGTATCTATCGCACAAGCAAAACCGCGCGCCATTACTAATTATTAGTGATCCATGGTAAAAAATATTCTACTCCTGATTTGTCATTATGACAGTGACATGTAAACAAAGAAATGACAATCATGTCACAAATTACATGATTGTCATTTCTTTGTTTACAAAAAATATCTTGAATTCTGAATTCGAGTATAGCTGACCCGGTGCCCACTTTGTTGGGCGGTAATTTAGGTATAGCCTGTGACACCACAAATACTGTGGCTTTCTATTATTAAAAGAATTTTGTAAATCGGTTCAGTAGATCCAGAGATTACCCCCTACAACCTAACAAACTTTACCTCTTTATAATACTATTATAGTTTTAGATGGCTTTTTGTGTTTGGTTTTACACAATTAATAATTAAATAATCTTTTCTTATTTTTTGGCTTCTGTGACCAGAGAATATAAAACCTACGGAGATATACGGAGAATATAAAACCTATCGTCTGTGAAAAGCCGTCACAATTTTGTATGTACCTAAACAAAAAGTAGGTAGGTAAATGACATTGACAAATATCTTGTCAATAAGTTTTCAAGTATTTAATTTTTTTCAGGAAGAAAGTTGTGAATACGAATCTGTGGTCAATAATAGAAAACCTACCTAATTTATTTTAATGTCTCTATCGTTAGGTACCTTAAATTTTTATAAAATAAAATTTTGACCAAATGACGTTACCAGTTATAAACACAGATAATAAGCAAATTGTATGAAGCAAATAATTATCAAAATATGATTGAGGCCTTACACAAAGATAACAAAATAAATAAAGAAAAAGCTATAATTTATGTTTTGCTATTATTAGATAAGAGCTAAAAGGGTTGAGAAAATTAAAGTTAAATAAATTGGTTTATTCAACTTTATTACAATGAAAATAAAAAGCTACCGTCCACAAATTGCAGTCTTCATTCCTTTTATTCTTATCAGTAGTTACCAGTTAGTTATATCCGTAGGATATTAGTGTTCTGTGTTAGTTATCATAACAGATATTTTAAAACTACTGTTATTAAATCACAGTTTTAGCAGGTACAGTGATAATCATCAATTGAATCATCATAATCAACTAAAATTCTTGAGATCAATGCATAAGTCATATTTATCTAGGCACCTACATAAAACTATTTGTGGTATAACTACATACTTGTCTTTTTTAAATTTTCGCGATCACAACACATTATTAGCATACAATATAACCGGGTATTTATCGCGTAAATTACCTTTATGGTAATACCTACATACTTAAGAACAACCTTTAGGCTACAGTCAAAGCAACTTTGATGAACACTAAACCACTTCACTTTTTTTTGAACATGAAAACACTTAGTATATTAACACTGCAATTTTTTTCAGCTCCAAGCTGTACTCCCTGCTTAAGGTTTCTCCTTCTTGTTTTTGCAAAAATCTTTTCACCGCGTCATTTTTATTAAAAGAACCCAAAACTGCTAAATGATCAGGTTCAATGTTTTCCTGTTGGAAGTTTTCCAGGGTCCGCCGATATATGTATATCAGCGGATATATATCATGATATATATCACGATATATATTCATTGATTTTCATTTTGATAGGTATTGTATATCAATTGATTTTTTCCTGTCTTCTGAACCAAAAATGTTGGAGATTAATGTTCATTTACAGTTGGGGAAATCCCATTTAACTTACCAGTACGGCGGCTAGCTTTTTATTGAAATTCAAACATTAACATAATATCAGATAAGGTTTATTTTACGAGGTATGGTTTTGCTGGTGCTCCTAACGTTAATAATTTTCACTTACTGGGGAATCCGCAAGCGTGACAAACGAACTTTTTTTTTAACCTATTATTGTCCCACTGCAGGGCAAAGGTCTCCCCCATCTCCTTCCAATGTCTATGAATTAGGTAATTAGGTATACCTACCTAAACGAACTTACAGTATGAAATTCGCTTCTTTTTCTTAGCCTGAATAAATAATTGTTTTATTATTCATTTATAGTACATAGGTACATGAAAATAATGCTTATACGGTCAAAAAAATCGAGTCCGTTGGCGGGGTGCTGCTCTCTAACATACCTATTAACAGCCAAGATTTAAATAGTTAGATACGCCTTTACCGTAATGAAATCGCGCCGTTTTCTCTCCACACGAAATGAGAGAGCTCGCTCATTTGGAATCAGTGTACCCCTGAACACAGTGTTGAACGTGGTGTCTGTAATTTTTCACACGGTTGGTCTGCGTCAGGACCGCAGCTCATTTTATTATTGAAAAAGAAGAAGAAGAAAAACATTTATTTACCACACGCACATTTAATAAACATTACGGTCAGGAAAAAAGGATGTGGCGCGGGTAAATGGGTCCCCAACTCAGCATTGTGTAGCACCTGGCCAGGCTCAGATGCTACGCTGGTTTTCAGTTGGGGCCCTGGGTGAATTCACGACCACGGAGAAGGAGACAGAAAACGAATATAATAAACAGAAGGACGGCAAAACATCATCGAACTCAAATTGTAAAATTATTCTTGTTTCATGGAAGAACATTGAAATTATTTAAATGTACATTCAGGTACATTGCTGGTACATTCCTTTTATAACATAACATCATCATACTATTCATTGCCGTGGGGTTCTAGCTGCAGAATGTTACCCCTCCTCTTATGCTCAAGATGGGCAGCAGCGTCTTTCCGTGTATCAACATCCTGTACTGCGCTCGTCATCCCGCCTGCCAAGCGTAGTGAGTATGGCAACTACCCCTCATGAAGATCCATGAGGGAGGCATGTGTTCAGTAGTGGACGTTTTACGGCTGAAATTATGATGACATATTCGTTTCTAAATAAATACACCCGCCATTCTGACCCACACGCTTTCTGCTACCAGTCTGATTTGGAGGAATTAAAAAATAAAACACCCTTGAATATTAAATTCTATTTATGTACTCATTAACCTTACACTTATAATAACAACTACCATGCATATAATCATAACGCAATATTGTTAATACTAAAATCATGAGGTCTCAATCGCAAGTTCAAATTGTATGAACTAGGATGAGCTGATGGTAACGGAGCACTGTAGCCACCGAGGAGCGCACAAGATCCATAGCTATTTTCGGTACCATTGTAACCGACTACGCCCTGTCCCATCAATGAGTTCGTATTGGGCACGTATTGTCTGTTCCCTTGCATCATAAGATAATCGTTTTGGTAAAGTCCACTGTTGGCAATAGGAATGCTGAGATTTAGGTTCAGGTTGTTTGCTTGGAAGTGATGAAGCCACGGCTCCTTCCTGGAGAAGTCTTGGCGAGGGTCCTGGGGTATTCCGATAGGGACGGCAACGGGTTCCGGGGAGCTTTGACTGGCACTGCTCCGGTGGCTCGACATAGCGGACCTTTCGTTTCTTCGGAACTTGGCGCGGCGGTTTTGGAACCAGACCTGTCAAAAAGTGTACATAAATTAGAATTTAGTTGAGCTTGAGGTTGATCGCTTAAAGCTTAAAGTGAAAATACGTATGCCCTATATCCTTGGAGATCGTTAACAGGATTAAATTAGATCTACTTACCTTCTACAAGGTAGATCTAAATTTAGTCGGCTAAACTTGTACAACGGCCTTTACAGTAGGTTCAGTTTCGCAGTCAGTCAATGACTCTACCATCCTCACAAAAACTGTTGTGTGCGACTTTAAATACATAACAGAGTACCTATTAAAAATGAGGGCGATAATAATTTCAGTCGTAAAACGTCCACTACTGAGAACACAGGCCTCCCTCATGGATCTCCATGACATATATGAACACGACATATATGAACATGACATATTAAATGTAAATAATTATTATATTAATTAATTATTTATTATTAATAATTATTTATTATATTATTAATAATTATTTATTATTATTATATGATAATTCATATTTTATTAATTACAGCCTACAGAATATAACCTCACCTGAACCCTAGCTTCTGTTAAGTTAACCCTCGCCGCGAGATCCTCCCTCACAAACGCATCAGGGTAATGCGTTTTCTCAAACACTTTCTCCAGCGCAGACAATTGCTGACTCGTAAAAGTAGTCCTGTTCCTCCTAGGCTTCTTCCTCTCCTTTTCTTCCTCACTCACCTCCCTATCTTTCTTCTCATCGTACTTCTTCCTCATATCTTCGTAGATATAGTCAGGTTTGTACGTTCGCGGTATGTCCTTCTGGTACCATGCCATGTCGTTCTGATACTCGTAGGTGTTCTGACGGCTGGTGGTGAGATGGTGTAAGCGGAGAAGGCTGTCTTCGTGGCATTTGATCATTTGAAAGAGGTTGCTGTCGGGGTAGTGAGCGTTTGGTGGGTACGTCGGTTTGTCGTAGGGTTTCGGGTTTTGGCGGGACGCGTCTGTAAAAAAAATAAATCATTATTATGTGGTGTGACTGAGAACGTACATATAACACAAGATAGTTACAAACTCCTAAGAAGAGAACAAACAAAATGGTGACCTGTAACATAGTTTTTTAAGAAACCCATCGCAGGCAAAGATTTAAATTGTTAGATACGCCCTAACCTTAATGAGACCGCACCGTTTTGTTTCCACACGAAATGAGTGAGCTCACACATTTGGAATCAGTGTAGGTACCTCAAAACATAGTTTTGCCGGACGTGTTGTATGCTATTTTCACTAATGCTCGTGCAACAGGATTGCACAATAAATGGTAACAAAAACAGTTTGGTTTATTGGCACAACCGTGCGTCGGCATTATTGTTAACACACATAAAAAACAATGCTACTGTTTTTGGTGTCAGGGCACATCTAATGATTTAAATCATTGATCGCAGGCACCAGTCATACACTTAGTAGATAAGCTACAATTTACTACTTCATTATTATACAACTTATCTAGTGTTACTTTCTATAGTGTAGGTATACAAGTTCCTGACGCTGATCTTTGCACGCATAATTCAATCTGACCACTGTCCTAATATAAATAGTTAAATAATTTTAACCGACTTAAAAGAAGGAGGAGGTTCATAAGTCGTCTGTATTTACAAGCTGTATATAATCAACTCTTGCAAGTTAAATTTGATCCATGGTTGGCTGTTACCGATTGAGCTGTTGCATGCATGTGTAAATAGGATGACAATGCAAAATTATTATGATATCGACCTGGTCTGATGATGGAACCGACATAGGAACTCCTTTGATTCCTATTAACGAGTAGGTACTTTGGCGCTAGGTAACCTGGAAGGTGGCCATAGGAAGTCAGTAATAAAGTGATTTTTAACTTATTTTTTAGTTTAAAAATTACAGGATTTTATCGCGTATCTTTTTCGGTACGCGGTGAGGACTCAGTCCTCCAGCGACTAAGAACGCTGAAATGTGTTCGAAACGTCGGGAAAATAATAAAAAAGGTACGCGATAAAATCCTGTAATTTTTAAACTAAAAAAGATTTTTAGCTTTTCTGTTATTTTTATTAACAAGTAATAAAAGTTTTGTTTTTAAAAAGTTTTTTTTTAAACTCAACTTGTTTAAATCTTTGTTATCTCCGAACAGGAACTCCGTCGTTTGAGAAACGATTTGGAAAATGTTTGTATTCGATCGAATCTATTAAGGCCCTGTCAAACAGAGAGCGTAATTAGCACGCGTCAAGGCGCTAAAACGTCCCGGCCTTAAGTGTACGACAGCTTCGACGCTTTTCAGCCATTTTCACTAATAATTTACGAAGAACACACCCGGCGCTAAATAATATTCTGCAATAAAATACAACGCGAGGTCATGACGCGGCGCTAGAGCGTCGCGTACTGGTAGCGCGCTAGCGCTGTTTGACAAGGTTATAGCACAGAATAAGTATCTAGGTTATAGCCTGTTCAGTACAGCACAACGCGACGCTATAACGCGGCGCTAGGCCAGGACGCTTTAGCGTCTTGACGCGCGCTAATTACGCTCTCTGTTTGACAGGGCCTTTAGGTTATACGATTAATTTATTCACTTTCAATTAGGTCTATTTTTTTCAAAACGCAGTTTTGATGATGGCATCCCTGAGGAGGTTTGTTAGATGGGTGCCTTAAACGCATTTTTCATTGGGTACGTTTTCTTCCCTGATCGCATTTTGGGCATTTTCAGCAACAAGTGGAGGATGTTATCATTAAAGTCGGTTTTTTTGTTGAAAAATTAAAGAATTATTCTTGTAAACTATGTGTAATTGGCATTGCCTTGTTACTTAATCAAATCAGCAAGTAAACAAAGCCAGCATTCAGAGCCACCTACCGCAAACAAGGGGTCGCACTTGTTCCGCAGACCATAAAAACAGTTTTCACGTGCGAACTGAATCTGATAGGGCTGCGTCCGCGCCGCCTGTTGCGAACAACGGGATCTATACTCTGCGTTCTGTGTTAACCAGAGGAAATAATAATCGTTGTACAAATCTTATTGGCGACCTAAATTTAAACTGGCGGTTGGGTTTTTTCTTTCACATAAAATGTTCTCAATAACGTGATTGGTGCTACAGTTTTGACTGATTCAGCAGTAGGACAAACAGTGCTGATACCTCGCATCCCCTATGATATCAACGTGCAACGGGTTTGCCTTTTAACTTATAAATAATTCAATTTCCGGTGAAGTTACCGTTTGCGGTAACAATTAATAAGGCCCAGGGGCAAACATTTAAGCACGTAGGAATAGGTTTACGACAAGATTGTTTTTCGCACGGGCAACTATATGTTTTGTATGTTGCCATATCGAGATCTGGTTCTGGTGAAAATCAATATTCTGCCGGAAAAAAACAAAACTATTGATATAGTGTACGCTTAAGTTACTATAAAATAACATAGTTTTGAGTTTTTAGAATAACCTATAATCTACATGATAATAAAGTTATAAGACCCAGTACTTTTACCTAACGTTTTAAAGTTCCACTCTTACTGATAAGAGCGTGATGTAGGTAGGTACCTACCTAAAATAACGCTTAACGTAGGTATTATTTAAAAATATTTTCACCTTCTACGTAAACGAAGTCGCGGGTTAAAGTTAACGTTAGCCCAAAGTTCCACGCGGACGAAGTTGCAGGCAGAAGCTAGTCTTAGTATATATATCACAATTTTACCGCTAAACGCCTACGACGCCACTCTCTCTCTCTTAAGTGACGCAGACGAAGTTGCGCGCGACAGCTAGTTGTTAAGATATTTTTGAACATAGGTGATTTATGTATATAAATGGAAATAACTCTCTACTCGAGCTTTAGACGTTGTCTCTCTGAGCACCCGCCTCCTGTTAAACGAATCTCTTCTCTACATAGTATACCTAAATTGATGTCGCGTCCCGCGTCTGTCCGTCTGTTTCGCTTTCTTCTAGGTACTCCTAAACCGCGAAACAGATTTTGATGCGGTTTTCACCAATGAAAAATGTGTTTCAAGAGGAAAGTTTAGCAGTAAAATTCATAGAGGTTTGGTATAAGTTCGCTGAACTATGATGCAGATTGTTAAAGCTGTCGGAAAATTTCATGCCGATTGGGAGTTGTTTAATGGCGTACGCAAAACTCAAGTGGTCCTTTTTTATTGTGGTAATTTCTAATAATGTGGTCATTAACCGCCGAAAGGGTTTAATGGCGTGCGCCTCCTGAACCATTGAAGTTAGGTACGTGCAAGTGATGTATTAAAGAATTGTTTATATATATGTACCTTTATAAGAATTTGTTTAAAAAGCATTCATTATTTACGAAGCCGTTTTAACTAACATGGTGTTATATATATATCCTACAAAGAAATTTTAACATCTTGAGTAGTTCGTATAGAACATAACTATTTGACCTTTAAACTGTAAGTAATTTGAATCGAACGAAGAGCTAATTTGAACGATTTTTAGCGAAATCAAAACTCTCGTGTGACTAAATATGTATGCATGTATGTATGTACCTACGCCGGCGGGTGTTCTTACGTACCTACTTACGACATCTTTTCGAGTGTGGTAAATAACTAGTGTCCTATGAAAAACAGCTTTAAACATTGTTTTTAAAGACATTTTGTAAGAAACAATGTTGGTAAATTGTTTCCATGTGTACAACATGTCACACACAAAGTACCTTCTACCAACCTGAACATCTTTTTGTTCTACGATTTTACTTTGGAAAAACATATTTTTTTTCTTCATACAAGATGACCACTGGTTCATCCGTACACCTGTGCGAAGCAGGGGCGGGTCGCTAGTCTAGTATAAAGCCTCAAGTTAAAGGGCTGGTATACCTTCAAGAAGTTCAAAAATCCTTTTCGCATGAGATTTCTGGAAAGCCTTTTAATGTCTTAAGGCGGTGCTCAGAAAGAGCGTCAAAAGCTCAAGTAGAAACAAGTTTCACTCACAAACATAATTTAATACCCACCAGAAACACGCATCCTAAACGCGTAAAACTATAGACTCAAAAATCACGTCACTCTATAAAGTTACTTAAAGCGTAAAAAAAAATAATCTTTCATTTCTCTAATCTTTCAGATTTAAAGTTATTTTTGGAATTGGTTATTCCACTCCACCTACTAATAACTAATAATTACACACCTATAAGTATAGGCTAGTTACGATAAAGGTATGATGCGTATGCGCACAAAAACAGGAAACTTTCGAGATGATAATAACTCACCCTTATCCATATTAATAATCACGATAGTATTGTTCGTAACTTATATTCTTCACTGTCACGTTTGCTATCTAAAACTCAAATACAAAGTCCAATCGAACTAGTCCGGCCAAGAAATCGTTATTAATCCACTCGCTTATTGAATTACTTTATTTAATTAAATAATTCGACTAACTCATGCTAATGTGTGAACTAATGGAACTTTTGCAGTGATCTGGCTCGTGATACTGACGTTAGCCATATGTGCGTACTGGCTGAAAAAAACTTGTAAACACGGCCCCCTGAAACTCCCCCTGTTGAATAAGTTAATTCAACCTCTATGGCTACTGCCTTAGATCTCAATGTTTAAAATATCGAACATCTCCATTCCCCAAGGAAAAACGAGCTCTATTCCATTTATGTTTAGAATAGATAATGCAGAGGTTATGGTAGGATGCCCATCAAAATTGAAATTTGTGAAACAGAAGGCGTGGTCTTGTTAGCCCCGCCTTTATTGAAAAAATCTTCGGGCGGGAAACGATTGAGGCAATAATTGACACGTCAACATGCATTATTTATGGACGCTGAGTGGAGAAAATTAGAACAAACTTTTTACGTAATTGGTTTTGATAAGTTTATGTGCAAGCGGACGTGGATGCGAGAAGTTTTTACGATCGACTAAATCTTGCAGCTACAGCGATGAAAGGAGCGTAGGGAAACCTGTAAGTTTACATCTAGATATATCTGATTAATGATTTATACATCGTCAGCAACTAGTATTTATGCTATACGGGACGCTGCAGTACCTGAGATATTGTTAGATGGAATAGGCTTTTCCAGCACTTATACCATCCTCTCAGCAAGAGAATTATCTCAGAGGAATTTATTCTCATGTTTATATTTGATGTACTTATTGTATTGTACTTCGTAACGTATGTAATACAGTTTTCGTTTTTAATTTTTATGTGTGTCTGCAGTCGTAAATAAACGTAATATCTATCAAAACTATAGCTTAGAAGATATTCGTGACTCAGTTTTTGTATTTTTTACATTTGACAGATTTTAGTTTGGGCACAAAATCTTGTGATGGTATGTCGATAAAAGATCACAAAAGCCTTTATGAAGACTATTCAAACTTGACTTGGAGAAGCCCAGGTTGTACTCTTTGGGAAAAACAAAAGCCGGCAGCGAGTTTCAGACCTTACACCTTAGATGGTGTATTAGCCGGCTAAACGCAGGAGGTTGCGAGATCGATCCCCGCCGAGGGGCGAAAGTTTGCTTTAGTGCAGCCTTTGTCTTGGGTGTTTTCTAAGAAAACTTGACAAGATTTAACAATATAAGAGAGAGAAATATTTGAAAATATTTACAAAAATAGACAAACAACAGTGGAGATGGCAGTACACATTATTCGCAACAGATACGATGATGGAGCAAAATGGTAACAAATTGGTACCTCAAAGACGGGAAAAGAAAAAATTAGGTCAGGTGCGAGTAGGAGTTGCGCACGAAGGGTTCCGTACCATTATTTGGCAAAACAAGTTATTCAAAACAAATATACAACTAAATATTCAGTGAATATTTTAACCGTCTTCCAGTTGCCGTTATTAATATCGAGCAAAAAACTGCAAAAAATCACGTTTGTTGTATGGGAGACCCCTCAAATATTTGTTTTATTTTAATTCAATTATTTATTTAAAAAGCGAATATACAATTCAATATTCTGTGTATATTTCAAGCGTCTATCTGTTGCCATAATTAATATCGAGCAAAAAACGGCAAAAAATTACGTTTGTTGTATGTGAGCACCGTAAATATTTATTTTATTCTGTTTTTAGTATTTGTTGCTATACCGGCAATAGAAATACATCATCGGTGACAATTTCAACTGTCTAGCTATCACGGTTCATTATAGTCTGGTGATAGACAGATAGACAGACAGACAGACGGACTGACAGACGGACAGCGGAGTCTGAGTAATAAGGTCCCGTTTTTACCCTTTGGGTACGGAACCCTAAAAGAGACCAGCTACAAGGTGGGAGGATGAGGTAAGGCTGTCAGCTGGACGCATCTAGAAAATGGCCGCATTAGATAGAGGACATTGAAATGAGCTCTGGCTCTGTCATTTTCATTTCATTTAATTATAAGATCTAAACAAAGTATAACATAAGTCAATAAAAAACTATAACTATAATAAGTAAGAATTTAACTGTTATTCAGATACACGGAAATAAAGGCCTATTATTATTTAGGTGTTTTCATTGTATAAATGTAAGTATGTATACAAAAAAATGGATAAGCGAGCGTATTCCTTAGGTCATCTTGTTTCCGTTGCTTGCGTTCCTTGCGTTGGACTAGATGGTGCTGTAACAGCACCATCTATGAAGTTTGTAGTATCCAGCATTTTCTATTTATTACTTAAACTAAGGTATATAAATTTTCTGCCAAACTGACTGGTAGTTTTTAGTTTTTTTAGTAGTAGTCCGTAAAACTTAGCTTGATCGCTGCGACAGCTATCATTAAAATCCTGCCCATCAAGTTCTGAATTTTATAATGTTACTAGCCGCACCCCGCAGTTTCACCCGCGTAGTTCCCGTTCCCGTGGGAATTTCGAAAAATCCCTCCTTAGTGCACCTCTAGGAGTATCCTAGAGGTACAAGTTACATGTGTGCCAAATTTCAAGTCTCTAGGTCCAGTGGTTAAGGCTGTGCGTTGTCTGTCAATCACTCAGTCAGTAACGGAAGAGTTTTATATATACTGATAAATTATTTACCCTTTGTAACAACGGCAACGTCGTACTACGGGTGAGACTGCACGAATAGTGATGTAGGTACGGTGCCGATGAGTCAAAACATTTACCGTCATATTTTCAATGTCGTCCCAGCCGTATTCGTATCACTTGTCATATGTCGCAGCGATCAAGCTAAGTTTTACGAAGTATAGTAATACCTAATAGCATTCTAATGAATGATATCGAAGTGATAGTACTTTTTATCCATTCAACGTCGTTATATTATTTGACAGTAAACTGCGGAAATAACTGAAACACCAAAATTCTTGAAACGTGTGAAACATTACAAAAAAACGTGTGAAACATTAAAATAAATTATTTCAGAAACAAACATTTATGCTATTTCTACGATTATATCAAAGCAAAACCACTGTAAATAATATTCATTGAAATAGCACCTATAATTGTATAATTGAACGGCATCCGTGCCAGCGTCTGCTCCGGGAATAGAACCGGCGACCCGTCGCTTTGAATTAGTGTAAAATGTTGAAAAACGCCTGTAGTCGTGTAGCGTGGCGCCCGACATTGCCAGAGGGTTTTATGCTATGATTTCCTTGGAGTTCGTTGGCTTAACATATTTTACTCTAGAGAATACAATATTTAAGATACATAGGTAATGCGTTACTGTACTCTAGAGAACCTACCTAACACCGAACCTACAAACATAGTTTCGTCTATGGCATTATAGTACCTAGGCATTACATTTATCATACTCATTACAACAGTGCATATTTACCAAATAATTTAGAAGGCTGTTTGTTATAAAAGATTCGCTATTTATAAATTCAAATTCGTAAGTTAAATAGTAATATGTCTTGAAAGACTTTCGTAGCTCGCTTTGCCGTAGCGTTGCCGTAGAGCCTCTAATAATACTAGTTGATGAGTTTTTCGTGCTCTATCTTAGTTCCTATTCCTACTTTAATCTACCTGGGAAGTAAGAAAACAGCAAGTATGTAAGTTGTAGGTATTCGTTTAGTTAGTTAGTATAGTCAACATTAATCTTACTCTAACGATAAAGTTGTTTGGAGGCGGCTTTTAGTCTTACTACTAAAATATAAACTTCTCAAAAATCATTGTCATCCCAAAACAAATAAAAAAATCACTTCAAACCGAACGTTCTAAATCCAAAAGCAAGCGCGCGAAACTGTCATGGCGGCCATAATTGGGGGTGACAGTTAGAGATGCGGCGGCAAAAGACAGCTCGTTTGCGGCTGCGCGTAACGAGAATGTACCGTGCCTTTGAAAATAATATAAACGGAACGACATTAAAGACGAACATAATTTAATTTATGATTTTAATAGAATTATGTTTGTTTAGTGCCGATTGACACTGTCTGATTTAGTAGCATTTCAGTTTCAGCACCTGTCTGTAGAAACTAAGACTTATAACTTCTTTTTCACATAAATTTTACAGGTTTAATCACCAATATTATGTGTGTCTAATCTAAATCTAATGTGTGGCAGCAGCGTCTATTCATGTATCAACATCCCATACTGCGCTCACCAACACGCCTGCCAAGCGTGGTGAGAATGGCAACTACCCCTCATGGAGATCCATGAGGGAGGCCTGTGTTCATCAGTGGACGTTTTATGGCTGAAATGATGAACAGAAAAAGTAGCAGCTAGATGAAGTGGTGATTTTCAAACGGTTGTTGGGTGCTGCGTGCTGAAGACCAGGTGAAATAGCGCAGATTATGTTATGCTTATATCTATATACCTATATAAAATTCAAAGTCCTGACTGACACTAACTGACTGACTGACTGATATATCAACGCACAGCCTAAACCACTGCACTTTAGGTCCAGTGGTAGTCCAGTGATAGGACTTGAAATTTGGCACACATATGTATGTATACCTTGAGTATCCTAAAGGTGCACTAAAAAGGGATTTTTCGAAATTCCCACGGAATAGGGAATAAATGGGATTTATATTTTCGAATCAAAATGGATCTGCGTGAAAAAGGGGATTTTACGTTTTATGACTTCCACGCGGACGAAGTCGCGGGCAAAAGCTAGTTACCTATATTAGTCCATTGCTGGCCCATAACCAGCAGTGATAATGTTAGTGGGATTATACATTACCATAACCACCAAAATATTTTGATTTGTTTTGAGAAAAAGGGATAGGAAGATCTCAATAATTAAATAATAGTCTTAATATTTTTTATCATAATAACGTTAATGTAGCCTGAAACAAAGATCTGCGCCAACGCATACAAAACAAACCAACAATAAATCACATTTTGCGTTGCCATTAGAACACTACGTGTCACGGTGTGGTCCCGGGTCCATCGGGATGTTCTCTCAATAATGCGTGAACGCACATTTGTCAACGCATCATCCGGTAAAGTAACAATGTTTTGGGTTTATCGCTAAAGTAACAGGAAAAAGAGCAAAGGAAGATGGTTTCATCATTTTAGCCGAAAAACGTCCACTGATGAACACAGGCCTCCCTCATTGATCTCCATGAGGGGTAGTTGCTATACTCACCACGCTTTGCAGGTGGGTTGGTGAGCGCAGTATGGGATGTTGATACACGGAAAGACGCTGCTGCCCATCTTATGGAGGTATCCCTTAGCAGGCTTTTACTGCATCCATGGGCATGAGAGAAGGGGTAACATTCTACTGCCGGTACCCCACGGCAACAACTTTATCTTATTACTAGCCGCATTCCGCAATTTTTTTATGTTACTCAGGGATAATGTAGCATTCTAATGGTGAAATTATTTTGAAAACCGGTCCAGTAGTTTTTGAGTTTATTCGTTACAAACATACAAAATACAAATATTTCTTCTTTATAATAATATTAGTATAGAAGTATTGATTAATAAAGTAAGGATTTCTCCGTAGGATTTCTCTATAACCAAACCCATGGCCACATGAAACTCTCACGCGTGACAATTACCTTAACTGAACGCCACCATCTCTCACGTCAGCGTACGATTAATTAGTTTAATTTTAGCATTGCACGAAAAATATCCAAATCTGTTGTCTCAATTTAACTTGGAAGGAACTGTCGTAATTGATGATGGATTATAATTTTTACTTGTTATGTCTTCTCTGTCCTTGTTTTTAGTTTTACTTGGAGTGTTTGTTTATATGATTGGGCCAGAATATGGTTCTAAACTAAATAGTAGGGTATAACATTATTTTTGTTTAAAAGCTTGAATTTAGATAGATCTGCGGTATTTCATGATGAATTACAACAGTTTTGACTAAGTCTTAGTGACAAGTTGACAGTGACATTTTAAGATACCCCCCTACACTCTACCTAGTCTCGGAGGTTACCAAATTTTTCTTTGTAATGTGTTCCATCAGTTTTGCAATCTACACATCATGCCCATACATTTGATATCACACCTGGGTATAGTTGAAAACATTCGATTGTTCACTTCTACTTTCAACCCCCATATCTCACAAATGGCTCCACCACCTAGTAAGCAAGACTTCAACGCGTTGAAGTCTTTTGTACGAGTATGAAGATTTAAAAAATATAGGTAGGTTACATTTTTACATTACGTTACATTTTTAATACTAGGTAGCACTAGTATAATAAAAGGAAAGGAATGGAAGGCACTTACGTCTATTATAGATAATCATCTATACAGCGTCAGCAACTGGTATTCGTGCTGTATGGGAGGCTGCAGTGCTAGATGATACATTGCTAGATGGATTTGGCTTGCCCAGCACCTATACCATCCTCTCAGCCTAGTCAGTTATTAGTCAGAGTAAATAAAAGTCAATACGTCTGAAGCTGGCAAAGCCGCGGGTTTCCTCATGATGTTTTTCTTCGCCGATAAACCACGTATTAAATGTGCAAATTCAAATAAATTTTTCGAGAAAAAAAAAACACTGGTGCACGGCCGGTATCCACCCCACGACCTTAATTAAGTAGTATCATAAGAACTATAAAAAGCCTTGAATATTATATGTGTATATAAATAATAGTAAAGAGCTATACTATGAAATTCTAGTAATATGTCGTATTAGTTTCCTAAAATGTATGAAACAATGAAATAATCTTCTAAGTATTTTGGGCGTGACATGTTAAATGTTTCATAAAGCCCCTTATGCAGCGACTTAGATAAGTATCCCCCTTGCACAAGAAACCCAGCTTTAAATTCCTACGGCGGGCGCGGCTGGGAGGTTACTTAATTGTGACTCCCCATGTACCTAAATTTACGTCTGCTCTATTTTATTTCTGCCTTTATTCGCCCAGGTGTTATTTAAATTTATTAAAAAATGACTTCCCAACGTGACATTTTCGACGACATTTTTTGTAATTTCCATCCTGTATCTGTTGCCGTGGGGTAGAATGTAGAATGTCAGTAGAATGTCGCTCCTCCTCTCCTGCCCGTGGATGCAGTAAGGATCTGCTAAGGGATATCTCTGGAAGATGGGCAGCAGCGTCTTTCCGTGTAAGAATATCCTTAACTGCGCTCACCAACCCGCCTGCCAAGCGTGGTGAGTATGGCAACAACCCCTCATGCACTTGGATCTCTAAGTCAATGAGGGAGGCCTGTGTCCAGCAGTGGATATCTTACGGCTGTATTGATGATCTGTTACAAGATATTAGTGGTACAGGATGGGAACGCTTGATCAACCCCAGTATCTGCAGTTCGTAAAAACCTTTATCGCCTAGGAATCAAACGTCTTCCTAGTCGATTCTTCCACCGGAGGTCGTCGATAGACCCGTTATCACCACACAAGATGCAGTGCAATTCATCTTACGAGCTAATATCCAAATCATTGGCACGTTCCGCTGCATTGCCATTCAGTCGGTGTGGACGTTCAACTAATTTATGGCCTCTCTCGGAAACAAGCCGTGCTGTTGGCATTTCCGGAATCCGGGCGCCATGTTGAAAAAACAGTGTGTTTAGTTTATGACTATGCAATGGTGCATTATCTTTAATATCAGCCAAGTGCGAAACGGATTCGCGCACGAAGGGTTCCGTACGATTATTTGGCAAAATCACTGAAATATTCTGTGAATATTTCAAGCGTCTATCTGGTGCCGTTAATAATGACTAACAAAAAAATCACGTCTGTTGTATGGGAACCCCCTCAAAAGTTAATAAACAACGAAATATTCTGTGAATATTTTAAGCCTCTAACTGTTGCCGTTATTAATATCGAGCAAAAAATGGCCAAAAAATTACGTTTGTTGGATGGGTTAAATAATAACCCTTAAATATTAATTTTATTCTGTTTTTAGTATTTGTTGTTATAGTGGCAACTTCAACTGTCTAGCTATCATGGTTCATGAGATACAGCCTGGTGACATACAGACAGACGGACAGTAAACGGACAGTGGAGTCTTAGTAATAGGGTCCCATTTTTACCCTTCGGATACAGAACCCTAAAAATTATACATAACTAGAATAGAAAATATAACTAGCGATATCAGTCAAAAGTAGGTACTATGTATAAAGATTTATTTTTTCGGCTTAGAAGTTTTATTTTTTCACAGCTCCAAAGGACAGTAGACCTGAGTATTTGATATAAATTCCAGCTTGATACCTACACGCGTTCCTGAGAAAAAGGGTCTTGACAGACAGACGGACGGAATACAAAGTGATCCTATAAGGGTTCCGTTTTTCCTTTCGGAACGTACGAAACCCTAAAAAAGCTACCTCACCATATGTAATTAATTTAAAATTATCTTCTATATTGTAATATTGAAGCAGTGGAAAGTACTCGTATAAAATGCTTTACTTACTTAAAATCTTTCTTCTAGTTTCTACTTTCGTTCCAGCCGCCGACCAGTCAACACCTCGGCGTCTCACCTGATGATGCCTCGCGGAGAGGCGAAACACGTGTCGTCGTGTGGGTTTGGGTATGCATGTTGCACTAACAACCTAGTTCTCCCTGCATGTGCATAATTAGCGGGCGGGAGGGCGGTGCACATGCATCTCAGCATTAGCGGAATTAAAACTAGATATTTTCATTGCATTTTATTTACTTAAAATCTGTCTTCACGAACTATATAATAGCTAATTAGTAATTATTGTCATGTTGTCTTCTCATGTCGTCGTTCTTATTAATGGCCTGTGCGGCAAACTAACCGTGCTGTTGGCATTTCCGGAATGCCGTGCCACCCAGTGCTACATACTCTTTGGTGCCACCTAGGCGTGTAGGCGCCATGCCATGCGCCTACACGCCTGTTAAAAAAATATTGTCCCAAACTAATAGGACATGTGGTGGTTTATACTAGACATGCAATTATCGAAACAATTCAATGACCAATTATCCGATATTTATTGCTCTATTTTTCGATAAATATCGAGGCTTATCTGTTTTTGGTATAATGGATACCTTCATAATTTGTTTTTTTTTAATTTAATTTAAATGATCTATCTATTCAATCTACCCTCAGAAGATTTACATTACCTATTATTATCCAATGTATTATCGTTAAATGTACTAGATATTTAAAATTTATTTCTAATAGGTGCTAATAGCTTCTAGATCAGAAGCTATTAGCAATAATAAATCAATAAGTATTTCATTCAACGATTGAATGTAACTAATGTAAGAATGTATGTGTTGAATGACTGAAAGCCAGCGCTTCATGGCATGCCTTACGTGAGGGGAGCACAATGCTGAGTTTCCCACTTACCACCGTTTTACAATGTTGAGTTAGTTGAAGTTTTGATGGTCCCATTGACTCACACAACCTTAAGGACCGGTAACTGGGTTTTTTACTACTATTATTTTCTTTGGCGCGCTGAGTGAGCTACTTACCATCTTTTTGTCACACTGTTTTATTTACTACTAGCTTTTGCCCGCGACTTCGACCGCGTTGAAGTCATAAAACGTAAAATCCCTTTTTCACGCAGAGCCACTTTGATTCGAAAATATAAATCCCATTTATTCCCTATCCCATGGGAATTTTGAAAGATCCCTTCTTATTGCACCTCTAGGTTACTCAAGGTATACATATGTGTGCCAAATGTCTTTAGGTCCAATGGTTTAAGCTGTGCGTTGTTATATCAGTCAGTAAGTCAGTGAGTCAGTCAGGACTTTGAATTTTATACTATTTATAGATTCAAAAGCGTTCGCTAAGATTAAAATTAGAAATAAGTCCAACCTTTTACTATAGTTGTTTTTATGTTTTGTGTGCGTCTGGTAAAAGCTTTTATTGTAACATTAATGAAACACCCATGGAAAATAGCTTACATTTATTGAAATTTACATTATTATCGAACGAGCGAGCGAAACGAGTGAAGTTATTAGAGGCGAGTAGGACAATTCGGCACTGATTGTTTGTATGTACATATGTACACATATTTGTATAATGTATCCTGCATGAAGCAAACTTTAGTCTTTTTTAAACTTTCGCGATCACGACACATTATTAACACATATTTAAACGGGTATTTATCCTATCGTGGTCCCGGGACCACGATGGGTGCAATCCTGTCGAAACGTCGGGCAATAATAAAGGTAAATAACGCGATAAATACCCGTTTAAATATGTGTTAATAATGAAGCAAACTTTGTCCGAGAATAACTCTTGACGGATTATCAGATTTTAGTGAAAGTTAAAATAAATAAATAAATATAAATAATGTTTATTTCTAATAATGGCCTCACGCAAGCGACAAACTAACTGTACTTTTGGAATTTTCGGATTACCGTGCCATCTAGGCGGATAGGCGCCATGTTTAGGGGGCGAATCCCCCTAATAAGCATAGTGCTGTCTGTCGGTCCATCTGTCTGTGTATTTGACGATTACAACCGAACGCGTTGACCGATTTACATGAAACCTTTTTTGTTAGCATCGTCTTAATAAGAGAAGGTGACTGATTGAGTTTGGTGACCCTAGGGTCACAGGGATCGCAGTTATTGTGACCTCAAAAGGTCACAAAAAATAAAAGTCTGCAAATGGCCGAAAACGTCCAAAAACCCAAAAATGCCATTTTTGACCTTTGCTGACCTATTGAGGCCTTCGCTCCCTTTTCTGGTACCTACCCCCGTAACAATGCTTGTTGAACCTAACTATAATGATGGTGGTTAGGAACACACACCTAGTGTGTGTGTAATAGAAAATCACTAACATTAGCATCTTCCTAATTTAAATCGTAATTTCGGGGTGCTTGTGTCTTTCCTTAGTAGGAAGACATTATTACCAAAAAGATAAGAAATCATGCTGGACACTACACTACACACATTACCATCTAGTCTCAAACTAAGCAAAGCTTCAATGGAAACCAGAGAATTTATGGAATACGCAAATAAGTACATATTTATTTATTATGGAAATCCAACGAAAAAATCACAATGAAAATTTAAAAATCTTAAAATATCGTACCTAAACACGGTCTTAAAAATGTGTTTTTACTTATTTATAGGACGTAAGAACGTGCACTAAAAATAGATTTAATCTAAACAAAAGCTTACCGTCTAGATGTAGAGATCAACGTATCTTCATAATATATATCAAAATTATTTAAATTGGTTGACAAAACATACCATACACGGCACATGGGAACCAGTGCTGGATTTACCAATAAGCTGAGTAAGCTAGAGCCGAGCGCGGCAGATTTTAGGAGGCAACAAATTTAGACCATTACTTTTTTAGTTTTAGAGAAACATAATTATACCTACTAATAACGGGAAAGAGCTAGTGTAATTACACTAGCTCTTGAGGACGATAGAGCACAAACCATAAAGTTGCAAGTTCTTAGGTCAGCGGGGTGGCAAAATGTAATAGCTTAGTTACGGCAAATTTGTAAATCCCGGCACTGATGGAAACACCAGATATTTAAATCGATAGATACGCCCTTGCCGGAATGAGACCGCGCCGGCGCCGTTTTGTTTCCCCACGAAATGAGTGAGCACGCTCATTTGGAATCAGTGTACCTCATAAACACAGTGTTAGCTAGACGTAGTGCGTGATTTTTTATTAACGAAAGTTCGTGCAATATGATTTCACAATGTCGGTTTTTTTGGTTAAAAAAATAAAGAATTAGATAAAAGATAAAGATAGAAAAAAGACGTTTATTCTGCTGCACAATAAGTAGAACAGTATAAGAGAAAAATGCAGTCATAAAAACAAAAAACGTAGTCGCTCAGCATGGGCGTGCACAATACAATTCATTTTAGATTTTATACTTACATGTTTAAAAGTTGGTGAAGGATGATCTCATTTCAGCCATAAAACGTCCACTGATGAACACAGGCCTCCCTCATGGATCTCCATGAGGGGTAGTTGCCATACACACCACGCTTGGCAGGCGGGTTGGTGAGCGCAGTATGGGATGTTGATACACGGATAGACGCTGCTGCCCATCTTCCGGAGGTATCCCTTAGCAGGCTCTTACTGCATCCATAGGCATGAGAGGAGGGGTATCATTCTACTGCCGGCACCCCACGGCGGTTTATTATTTAATAATCGAGTTGAATTAAATGAAACTTACTACACGTTTCTTTAAAGTCAACTCGTTGTGCCTTATTATAAAAATATGGTTCGTAACCACAAAAGTTTCTAAGACCTTTTTACGAGAGTTTTTTAGAAAACCAATCAGTTCGATCGTAAACATACAAATAGACAAAGATAAAACTAATTATCATCAGATATCCTGAGGAAGCGTTTAATTTGTACATAAAATTAAAAACACTCATCCCAAAATAGGTTCCTCTTTCGGTAGCTTTTTAACTTTTTTCTGGAGATGAAGTAGTTTTTGACACTTTTTTGTGACATTTCGACAGTTTGAAGATGTCTTATCTTTTTCTTCTTTTTTAATGAGCCCTTATCTTTTTAGCGGTGCTTCGCTAAGTGCTTGTCAGTGTTAGGAGATTTCAGTGTCTGTTTAATAAGCATGTGCAACCTTTGAATCTCTAGGGGTAGTTTTTAACCTTTATGTAAAAAAGGCCCTTGCGGCCGCACTGAATTTTGTTTGAAAAAATAAACGACTTCACAAAAATTAGTAGGTTCACAAGTCGTCTGTATTTTTGCTAAACCTATTTTTCTGATGAAACAATTTTGGAAAATTATTTGGGTTCATTGACTGCCGTGGGGTGCCGGCAGTAGAATGTTACCCCTCCTCTCATGCCCGTGGATGCATTAAGAGCCTGCTAAGGGACACCTCCGGTAGATAGGCAGCAGCGTCTTTACGTGTATCAACATCCCGTACTGCGCTCGCCAACCCGCCTGCCAAGCGTGGTGAGTATGGCAACTACCCCTCAAGGAGATCCATGAGGGAGGCCTGTGTTCAGTAGTGGACGTATAACGGCCGAAATATGATGATGATTTGGGTTTAAATAGTCACTTTCAATTAGATCCCATTTAAAACTCGATTCTAAAGATGGGATTCATAAGGGATTTAATTATTGTAATAAATATGATAAGATCGCACAGGATGACTGGCAGATAATGCTTTAGCATTAAGTCCAACACAATTGTTATGTGTTAAAGTGTTAAATAAATAAATAAGAAATATAAAAGATATACATTATGTTACATGAAACAAACAGATTATAAATGATTGTCAACAAAATTTGTTCGTCACTCAGCACAGGCAATAATAGAGAACCTATATTGATTATAAGAACCCTACCATGGCGCTGGTTTTCAGTGATGCCAGCTTAAACTACTGTGCGGCATGACGCATAAATACAACTTATTAAGCTAGATAAAAACAAAACAAATAATAATTATTACAATTTCAATACTAAGGAGGAACTAAATAAAAAGAAGAACAATAAAACACAATAATAATAACAATGATAAATCGGAATAACATAAAATGAAGCCTATAATTATTATTTAATAACAGTAATTGCAGTAATAGTGCCTACTGGAGTCCCTCAAGGCATAGTGTCATGCCTAAATTTAAACTTGCGGTAGGATTGTTTGTTTCACTTTATAATTTTTATACTGTACATTATTAGTAAAATAAGTTCAATAAGTATATTTTCAATACCTAACTAAACAGCTTTTATCTTCTCATCCGACGCGACGTCGCGTCCACCGCTGGATCTGGATACCTATAGGCCTCATGGATATCAACACGATTGGCAGTCTCACAGGCAGACTGGCTGACGAGCACGGGATGTTGATCATGGTACAAGGAAACGGGTACAAGGAGACGCTGCTGTGTTTTAACGTATGATTTTACTTGTACTTCGGGTAGACGAGTTGAGAGTGATAGTTTCATTTTATTATATGTGTATATTGGATGGAGGTGCCATCTGTTCGGTTCGGGTAGATACTTACAGTCATTAGATACTATTAATTATGTTATGGCTTTATTAAGAATGTGATGAAGTTGTGCTCACACTACACACCGAAGGTATCTCTTTTCAGATACAGGACCACTATTCTACTGCCGGTACCCCACGACATGTCAAATGGGTGTATTAAAATACATTCTGTGTGATCTGTTCGTATGTCGGTCACGGACTAGTGAGGCGGTTGTTGACAGCGGCATATTCAGAAGCGATGTAACTGATACTGCGTGTGCGTAGGGTGGTCGTACGCTCCTTCGGCGAACTAGCCCACTGTTGGGTAATCTGTGGCTACCTACTTTGCGGTATAAAGTTACTACTGAAGTTTTGCGACTGAAGAGTCTGCAAAGTTTTTATGATATTTTTTTTCATAGATTGTAAGATAGGGATAGTTTAGTCGTTTGATAACTTTGATGCAATTATTTTTAATCCCATTATCATCATCATCATATGAGCCGTACGACGTCCATTGCTGGACATGGGCCTCCATGGATCTCCAAGTACTGATGATGAAAGGTTAGATGCCATACTCACCGCGCTTGGCAGGCGGGTTGGCGAGCGCAGTACGGGATGTTGTTTCACGGAAATACACCCATCTTCCGAAGGTATCTTGGCGGATTCTTACTGTATGAATGTTGCATCTCCTCTCTTGCCCTCTTTTGTGGGCATCCAGGGGCAAGAGAGGAGACTTCTACTGCCACACGGCTTAATTTCCGACACGAACGACGTTTTGTTCTACAACACCCGACGGTGTTATTAGTAGTTTAAAACCAAAATATCCCAAACCAATCATATTTAAAGCCCATATTTGCACATTCACCACATTTGTCACCATAAATCCCGATCGCCCAACTGGTGAAGCTAAATCTCAATGATTTCAAACAGAGGGAATTTGTCCTGACAATATTTAGTACGTCGCCGGCATTCAAGATCAAAGCATGCGGGACTGACATCTTGTAAGGTCGCCCCAAGGGACACATAAAAAAACTAACCGTGTTTTGAATTTAAAAGTTTATGGGTTTTATTTATGCCGTTTTTGCTAATGTAAAAATAGAGATGAGTTGGACGGTTTCGTTTTCGGTGTGTGGAGTTTTGTGCTGAACGTTAAATAGGTATTACGTGTATTGATCAATGATGCCAAAAAGTGTTGACCGAGTGGTATGTACCACCGACTCTCAATCCGAAGATAGTTGCTGGGCAAGCCTAATCAATCTAACAATGTCCCAGGCACTGCAGCGTCCCGTACAGCATTATTAACGCTGACGCTGTACAAATCATCTATCGTCGTTTCAGCCGTAAAACGTCCACTACTGAACACAGTCCTCGCTCATGGATCTCCATGAGGGGTAGTTGCCATACTCATCACGCTTGGCAGGCGGGTTGGCGAGCGCAGTACGGGATGTTGATACACGGAAGGACGCTGCTGCCCATCTTCCGGAGGTATCCCTTAGCAGGCTCTTACTGCATCCATGGGTATGAGACGAGGGGTAACATTCTACTGCCGGCACTCCACGGCGATCAAATCAAATCATCTATAATTGATGCCAATTATGCCTATTATAGAATATACCAAGATATTAATACAACAACTTATACTATGTAAACTTTACTACTTTCATAAACTAAGTTACGTGGTGAAAGCCGTATTTTATTTATTAAAAGGAACACGTGTACATAAAATAACTCATATGAAACCTGATCTTTATTTACATCTTATTTTCGTCATTCGACAATTTTAAGGATTAGGCGTAGACCGTAGTCTATCTGTGGTTCAGTCCCAAGCCCCAGGGCAGTTGTAGTGGCGGTTGATGCGCAGCCAGTCCTTGTCGGTGATATACACGCGCTGACCCATCACCCCCTCGTGCTCCTAGGGAACATAAAATGGTTAAAAAATAAATTGATTGCCTCCGAGGATCAGTTTCCGTAGGGTGATGGCAGTAGAATGTCGCCCCTCCTCTCTTGCCCATGCAGTAAGAATTTGCCAATTTATACCTCCGAAAGCAGCTTCTTTCCGTGTATCAACATCTTCCGGAGCTATCACTCGGCAGATTCATACTGCGTCCGCGGGCAAGAGAGGAGGAGTAACATTCTACTGCCGGCACCCTACGGCACTGAATTAATGTACCATATGTAAAAATCCAGAAGCCAAAGATAAAGAGCCAGATGACGAAGCTGAAGAGGGAAGATGGCAGCATAACGTCAAGTAAAGCAGAAGTGTTAAGGAAAGTCGAAAGGTTCTATGGACGGCTCTACGATTCGGTCACTAAACCTGTTTGCAGTGCGGCCAACGACCCAAGAGCTAAACTGACCCGACATTATACCGAGGATATCCCGGACATCAGCCTGTACGAGATCAGGATGGCCTTGAAACAGCTTAAGAACGACAAGGCGCCGGGTGAGGACGGAATCACTTCAGAGCTTCTGAAAGCGGGTGGATCACCGGTACTTAAAGTCCTTCAGAAGCTATTTAATTCCGCCTTGCTTGAAGGTACGACGCCGAAAGCATGGAACAAGGGCGTGGTGGTTCTGTTTTTCAAGAAAGGTGACAAAACCTTACTTAAGAATTACAGACCCATCTCGCTGTTGAGCCATGTTTATAAGCTGTTTTCAAGGGTCATCGCGAACCGTCTCGAACGCAGGTTTGATGACTTCCAGCCTCCCGAACAAGCCGGGTTCCGAAAAGGCTACAGTACCATAGACCACATACATACGCTGCGGCAAGTCATACAGAAGACCGAAGAGTATAACTTGCCGCTATGTCTTGCGTTTGTGGACTATGAGAAAGCCTTCGATTCGATCGAAACATGGGCGGTGCTTGAGTCTCTCCAACGATGCCGAATTGACTATCGGTACATCGAAGTGTTGAATTGTTTGTATACAAACGCCACTATGTCAGTCCGAGTACAAGAACAGAGCTCGAAGGCGATTCCCTTAAAAAGAGGCGTAAGACAGGGAGACGTAATCTCTCCGAAACTGTTTACGACCGCTTTGGAAGATGCCTTCAAGCTCCTGGAATGGAAAGGGCTGGGCATCAATATTAACGGCGAATACATCACTCACCTTCGATTTGCCGACGATATTGTGGTCATGGCAAAGTCGATGGAAGAGCTCAGCACGATGCTCGAAGGCCTCAATCGAGTCTCCCAGCGGGTAGGCCTTAAAATGAACATGGACAAGACGAAAATCATGTCAAATGTCCATGTCGTGCCTGCCCCAGTTATGGTTGAGAACTCGGCTCTTGAAGTTGTCGACGCGTACGTATACCTAGGACAAACAGTCCAATTAGGTAGGTCCAACTTCGAGAAAGAGGTCAATTGTCGAATCCAACTCGGATGGGCAGCGTTTGGGAAACTTCGCAACGTCTTTTCGTCCAACATACCTCAGTGCCTTAAGACGAAAGTCTACAACCAGTGTGTGTTACCAGTGATGACATATGGAACCGAGACGTGGTCCTTCACTATTGGCCTTATGAACAAGCTCAGAGTCGCTCAACGAGCTATGGAGAGGGCTATGCTCGGGGTTTCACTACGGGATCGAATCAGAAATGAGGAGATACGTAGAAGAACTCGGGTCACCGACATAGCCAAACGGATTAGCACGTTGAAGTGGCAATGGGCAGGCCATATAGCGCGCAGAACAGATGGCCGATGGGGCAGCAAAGTTCTCGAATGGAGGCCACGGATCGGCAAGCGCAGCGTAGGACGTCCACCTACAAGATGGGCAGACGACTTGGTGAGAACTGCTGGTCGGCGGTGGATGCAGACGGCTTCCAACCGCAGTACTTGGAGATCAATGAGGGAGGCCATTGTCCAGCAGTGGACGTCCTACGGCTGAAATGATGATGATGATGTAAAAATCATAGTGTTTACCTGCAGAGCGACGATGGTGGCCTGTCCGTTGTTGGTGAAGGAGTAGGGTCCGTAGTGGAGGCAGCTCACGTAGTCGTATTCCACTTTGAGGTTGTCCACCAGGTCATTGCTGTAGATGGCGAAGTTGTTTTCGGTTCCTGAAAAAGTATCAAGTTTAAGATTCCATCCATTCATCCTTGGTGGCGCTCGCTAAAGATTTCGGGCATGCTTCATGATGTAGAGGTGTTAAATAATAATTAATATGTAGTGTCGACCAGATTTCAAGAGAATAGTGTATCAGTTATACGAGTACCATGCTGGTTCAGCTCTCTGAACGGTTTTCCATGATCCCTTCACTCTTGAAGGGATCATGGAAAACCTTACCAGTACCGCGAAGATTTGCGTTGATTTAGTGTGAAGTCCATCGTGCGAGTAGACCATGATTATAAATAATATACTAAGTATATGTATATAGATGCGATAGAAATTATAGCTTTCGTGGGGATTCTTTGGGTGGGGGAGTCTTAATTGCAGTGCGTCGTGGGATTATTGTTAATGAATTTGAATGTGTTCAATCTGCAAACTGTATAGCTGATATAATTTATTTAACAGTTAATCTCACAAATGGTAAAAGGCCAGACTGTCGTTTGTTTTGTTGCTATTTTCCTCCATGTAGTGCTTTATACAATGCTGAGTTGGAATTTTTTGAGTACGTCTCTAATAAAATTACCAATGAGCCTGACTTTAAATATATTATAGTAGGCGATTTTAACATTTCTCAAGGTCAGTGGACTAGTTCTTTAAGTAACAACGCCGCACTTCTTAAAGCTAATTTGGATGTTCCACTAGTTGAAGCTTTGTCGGCCTTTTTATCTTTCAATAGTTTATCTCAGTTTAATAAAGTACAAAACTTCTACGGTAGACATTTAGATCTTGTTATTTCCAATATTGATTGTGTGGTTTCTCATAAGTCCGATTCACTGGTACCGGAGGATAAATATCACCCAACATTAAATATAGATTTTGATAATATTTCCATTAATTATTTATGTCAACCTAAAATAATTGTTAAGTTATTTAAAATTGCTGATTACTCAACAATATGTGATGAGCTTGATTTATTGGATTGGAATTCGATCTTAGATCTGTCAAATATTGAAAACTCTGTAGCCTGTTTTTATGGCATTCTTAATAAACTTATTGTTAAGCACGTCCCTTCCAAGGAAGTCTATGAAGACGGCAAATACCCATTTTGGTTTAGTAGAAGTTTAATTAAAATCGTTAAAGAAAAATTAAAATACCATAGAAAATGGAAAAATTATAAAAATTTAGCTGACTACGAAACATTTAGTAATTTACGTGTCCGATTAAAAAGAGTTAAGTCTGAATGTCTTTCATCTTACTTAAAATTTGCAGAATCTAAAATACAGGAAAATAGTAAGTACTTCTGGAGATATGTAAAGTCTAAGCGCTCTAATTGTGATTTTCCTGACTCTTTGTTTCTTGGAAATGTTTCATCGTCAAAAGGTGATGAAATTTGTGATCTTTTCAATAGACACTTTCAGTCTGTTTTTGAACCAGACAATGTTGTAAACGCGTCTAATTCAATTAGCTGTTATTCCTTGGATAACCATATTAACTTACATAACATTGTGGTTACAGCTGAGCAAGTTCTAAAATTATGAAGTCGTTGGATACTGTTAAAAGTGCAGGTCCCGATGGAATACCTCCATTTTTTCTTAGTAAGTGTTCAGAATCATTGGCTAAACCACTATCCATTATTTTTAATCATTCTTTACGATCCGGGGTTTTTCCTACAATATGGAAAAAAACATATGTTACTCCTATTTTTAAGGCTGGTGATAAACACGATATTAGTAACTATCGCCCTATTTCGAAACTTAGCAGCATCCCTAAATTATTTGAAAAAATTGTTTATGATAGTTTGTATTCACATATAAGACCCCTTATAGTTCAAGAACAGCACGGCTTTGTCGACAGAAAATCTACTGAGTTAAATCTATGTGAGTTTCTCGATACCCTGCTAGAGTCCATGAGTAATGGTTTTCAGGTAGACGTTGTGTACACTGATTATCCAAAGGCATTTGACAAAATATCTCATGATATTTTAATACAAAAGTTGATGTCAATTGGTGTACACGGCGACTTGCTTCGATGGCTCGAATCGTATCTTCGTGATCGTTGTCAAGCCGTTGCTATTAAGGGATTTTGTTCCACGTTCGTCCCCGTTACATCAGGCGTGCCTCAAGGATCCCACCTTGGCCCGCTTCTTTTTAATATTTTTATTAATGACGTCATTTCCTCTTTTAAATTTTCTAAAGTATTACTTTATGCAGACGACAAAAAGATTTTCAAAATCATTAGGTCTACCAGTGATTGTGAAGAGCTTCAGAGTGACCTGTCTAGACTAAGCAAGTACTGTAATGATAATCATTTACTATTAAATGTTTCCAAATGTAATTGTATTACCTTTTCTCGCAATAAATCAATTTTTAATTATATTTATTATATAAATGATGTACCGCTCCAGAGAGTAACGGAAGTCAAAGATTTAGGTATTCTCCTTGATAATAAGCTGATGTTTAAATCACATATTCAGAATATAACTGATAAAGCTTATCGGTTATTGGGATTTGTGCTCAGAGTCGGTAAAGATTTTAGTGATAGTAAAACAATGGTAGCTCTTTTTAATTCACTCGTAAGACCCATTTTGGAATACGGATCAAGTGTTTGGAATCCTCACTATCAAGTTTATATTAACAGCATAGAGCGAATACAATCAAAGTTCATTAAACATCTTAAATTTAAAATTAAAAATTGCGACACATCTCTAACTATTAGTTCGAACACACTACAAAGCCGGCGCACGGTCAAGGATCAAATGTTTCTGTTTAAAATTTTGAATGGTTTAGTTGACTCACCATATTTACTAGGTCGATTAAGTTTTAAATGCCCTCGTTTAAATGCTCGCAGTACCAATAATCTTTTCGCTTTATATAATCAGAAATCGAATTATGCATCTAATTCTTTCATTCCCAGAGTAAGTAAGTTGCATAATGAAATATTCTCTGATTGTGATTTATTTTCGCTATCTAAGAATCAATTTAAAAAACAAGTTTTTCTTTTAGATTAGTATTATGTTCTCTTATTAATTTTTGTTTACATTTTGTTTGTTTTCTTACATATAGCTACTTAAACATATTAATGTCCGCAGTGTATTAAATATTTTTTGTAAACTATTTAGAATTAGTGGCAGCTTGATTGGTGTATCCATAATTTATAATCTTTGTTAATCTTAAGTCTATTGTATACTGTTTGTGCCCTAATAAATAAATAAATAAATAAATGATAATGAGCTCTAAGAGCGCAAAGAATTCACGGAATGTTAAAGTCAAGTTACCTGGCAGCAAGTTCTCCTCGACGATCTGGACGTAGTTGTCTCTGTTGTAGGTGGACTGCATGTGGAGGAAGCCGAGGATGTGCATCCATTCGTGGACGATGGTGGCGTGGCGGAAGCAGCCGACGCCGATGTCATTGCGGGCCAGGTTCAGGGTGTGGACGCCGCGAGTGGCCCAGTAGCCGACGTGCGCGTAGCAGCCGTTGGCCTGACCCTGGACACGGTAAGTGGTAGATAGGTTAGATTAATTTTAGAATTGTCTTATGGGTCACTATAGCCAAATGAGAACATATAAGAAAGCTTTTAGATTGCACACGAAAACAACAACAAATAAACAGAACCACCCCCGGCAGTAACAGGTTTTTAAATAACAGTTAACACTTATAATGTACTAGCTTTTGCCCGCGACTTCGTCCGCGTGGTAGTCATAAAACGTAAAATCCCCTTTTTCACGCAGAGCTACTTTGATTCGAAAATATAAATCCCATTTATTCCCTATCCCGTGGAAATTTTGAAAAATCTCTTTGTGCACCTCTATAATAGGATACTCAAGGTACATGTGTGCCAAATTTCAAGTCTTTAGGTCCAGTGGTTTAGGCTGTGCGTTGATATATCAGTCAGTCAGTCAGTCAGTCAGTGAGTCAGTCAGGGCTTTGAATTTTATATATACAGGGTGAATTTTTGAGACGGGACAGTAAGGGTAGGTACCTTAACCGTTATAGTTACAGGAAAACGTTTTTAGAAGACTATCCATAAATTTTTAAGATATTCTGAACTGCATTTACAGATTTTGGAAAAAATGTACAGTCAGCAAGAAAATGGTCATTTTACACAAAAACTTTTTTTGATGCCAATCGATCCTCTTTCTTATTACGATCAAAAGTCTCTACTGAACCGACTGAGGTTTGAGTACTAGAAATGTCAGAAATTTCGAAAAACTTTTCCAATACTTACATTTGTACGGAAATACAGAGGGTATAAGACAATTACAGTTTTTGTCAAGCTGGCCTCGTGGCTAACTGTACCTAGAAGCAAAAGCGCCTACCTAAGTAGAAAATCATCATAGGTGCATCGATAATCCTCTGTATTAGAACTAAACGAAATAATAACAAAATAAATAATTTAAATGTGTATTTTAGACACAGACAAAAATAACTTACATTAATATGATCTACGAAATAAATGGCTCAAAATGACCGCCGTTTTCACGAATACATAAGTTCACTCAAAAGGTTTTTAATTACCTTTCATGATGGTACTTGTCGCAATGAGTACTAATTCGTGTACCACACAAATGCAGATTCCGTGCTCCTATTATTTACAAAATACGCTTCAATTAAGTCCAACATCCGCACTTTGAGGACAGACGAAAAGATTGTTGAGCTGGAAGAAGAAATGAGTAGGCTACACTGGGACATTTTAGGATTATCAGAAGTCCGTAGAGAGGGCGAGGACACGATATCCCTTAAGTCCGGTAATCTACTCTACTACCGGGAGGGCGACCAACAGTCCCGAGGTGGTGTCGGGTTTCTCGTTCACAAGTCACTCGTTAACAACATTGTCACCATCGACAGTGTGTCGAGCAGGGTCGCATACCTAACACTCAGAATATCTAAAAGATATACGCTTAAGGTCGTTCAGGTATATGCGCCGACTTCGTCACACCCAGATGAAGAAGTAGAGTCTATGTATGAGGCCATTAGTAGGGCCATACATACAAATAAAACTCACTTCACTGTTGTTATGGGGGACTTCAATGCAAAGTTAGGCAAGAGAAGCGATGATGAGTTGAGAGTGGGGAAATTTGGGTATGGGCAACGGAACCCCAGGGGACAGAGGCTGGCCGATTTTCTGGAGAAAGAAGGACTCTTTATGATGAATTCTTTCTTCCAGAAGCCGCCTCACAGGAAATGGACCTGGATGAGCCCCGATGGTTCCACGAGAAATGAGATTGATTTCATCTTGACCAACAAGAAACGGGTATTCAATGATGTCACTGTGATTCACAGGGTGAAAACCGGAAGTGATCACCGAATCGTTAGAGGCACATTGAATATGAACGTTAGACTTGAAAGGTCCCGTCTGATGAAATCTACGCTCCGACCCACTCGCGCACATATCCAAAACCTCGAGAGCTTTCAACTCGAACTTTCAAATCGCTTTGATTGTCTGGGTCTCGAAGAACATGCATCAGTGGACGAGATCAATAACAGGTTCGTAGAAACTGTCCATACGGTGGGGTCTCAGTTCTTTAAGACGCCCCGTACAAATAGACCTCAGAAACTCTCTGATGACACTTTTAACCTCATGGCTGAACGACGCTCATTACGACTGCAGTCTCCCGATGATGCTAAGTCACATAGGCAGCTCAATAGACAAGTTTGGAAATCCTTGCGGCACGATATTCGTACCTTTAATACAGCTCGTATTAAAGATGCGATAGAGCGGAACAAAGGCTCCAAAGTGTTCGCGAGAGATATGTCTATTGGGCAAAGCCAGATGACGAATCTGAAGAGGGAAGATGGCAGCATAGCGTCAAGTAAAGCCGATGTGTTAAGGGAAGTCGAAAGGTTCTATGGACAGCTCTACGATTCGGTCACTAAACCTGTTTGCAGTGTGGCAGAAGACCCTAGAGCCAAGCTGACCCGACATTATACCGAAGATATCCCGGACATCAGCCTGTAATAGATCAGGATGGCCCTAAAACAGCTTAAGAACGACAAGGCGCCGGGGGAGGACGGAATCACGTCAGAGCTTCTAAAAGCGGGTGGATCACCAATACTTAAAGTCCTTCAGAAGCTCTTCAACTCCGTTTTGCTCGAAGGTATTACGCCAAAAACATGGAACAAAAGCGTCGTGGTACTGTTCTTTAAGAAAGGTGACAACACCTTGCTTAAGAACTACAGACCGATCTCGCTTTTGAGCCATGTTTATAAGCTGTTCTCAAGGATCATCGCAAATCGTCTCGATCGCAGGTTTGATGACTTCCAGCGTCCCGAACAAGCCGGGTTTCGAAAAGGCTACAGTACCATAGACCACATTCATACGCTGCGGCAAGTGATACAGAAGACCGAAGAATATAACTTGCCGCTATGTCTCGCGTTTGTGGACTATGAGAAAGCCTTCGATTCGATCGAAACATGGGCGGTGCTCGAGTCTCTCCAACGATGCCGAATTGACTATCGGTATATCGAAGTGTTGAAGTCTTTGTATAGAAACGCCACTATGTCAGTCCGAGTACAGGAACAGAGTTCGAAGGATATTCCCTTAAAAAGAGGCGTAAGACAGGGAGACGTTATTTCTCCGAAACTGTTTACGACCGCTTTGGAAGATGCCTTCAAGCTCTTGGAATGGAAAGGACTAGGCATCAACATTAACGGCGCATACATGACTCACCTTCGGTTTGCCGACGATATTGTGGTCATGGCAAAGTCGATGGAGGAACTCGGCACGATGCTCGAAGGCCTCAATCGAGTCTCCCAACGGGTAGGCCTTAAAATGAACATGGACAAGACGAAGGTTATGTCGAATGTCCATGTGGTGCCTGCCCCAGTTATGGTTGAGAACTCGGCTCTCGAAGTTGTCGACGCGTATGTATACCTAGGACAAACTGTCCAGTTAGGTAGGTCCAACTTTGAGAAAGAGGTCAATCGACGAATCCAACTCGGATGGGCAGCGTTTGGGAAACTACGCAACGTTTTTTCGTCCAAAATTCCTCAGTGCCTTAAGACGAAAGTCTACGATCAATGTGTGTTACCAGTGATGACATATGGAACCGAAACGTGGTCATTCACGATTGGCCTCATGAATAAGCTCAGAGTCGCTCAACGAGCTATGGAGAGGGCTATGCTCGGGGTTTCTTTACGCGATCGAATCAGAAATGAGGAGATACGTAGAAGAACTCGGGTCACCGACATAGCCAAACGGATTAGCACGTTGAAGTGGCAATGGGCAGGCCATGTAGCTCGCAGAACAGATGGCCGATGGGGCCGAAAAGTTCTCGAGTGGAGGCCACGGACCGGCAAGCGCAGCGTAGGACGTCCACCAACAAGATGGGATGATGACCTGGTGAAGACCGCAGGTCGACGGTGGATGCAGATCGCTTCCAACCGCAACAACTGGAAATCCATGAGGGAGGCCTATGTCCAGCAGTGGACGTCCTACGGCTGAAATGATGATGATGATGATGAAGTCCAAGGGTTTGCGATGTAAAGACATTTTTTAACAAGAAGTCTAACCGGGAATTTTCTCAGCACAAACATAAGAATGATCTGAAATACATAACCCAAGAATTCGAATCGAATTCGAAGTTTGAAATTTAAAACTTTTTTTACTTAAGTACCTACTTTTTTCAGCCAGTCTTCTTAATAGCGGATTATAGCGGATCTACCCATGACAAAAAGTTTGGCTAATTTAGAAGTTTTGACTCATTTACCGAAATGTATGGAAAAAGTTTTTAGCAATTTCTGACATTTCTAGTACTCAAACCTCAGTCGATCCAGTAGAGACTTTTAATCCTAATAAGAATGAGGATCGATTGGCATCAAAAAAAGTTTTTGTGTAAAATGACCATTTTCTTGCTGACTGTACATTTTTTCCAAAATCTGTAAATGCAGTTCAGAATATCTTAAAAATTTATGGATAGTCTTCTAAAAACGTTTTCCTGTAACTATAACGGTTAAGGTACCTGCCCTTACTGTCCCGTCTCAAAAATTCACCCTGTATAAATAGTTACCACAAACATACAGAAATAGCTAGATCAGAATCGATTCAACTGTTTGAGCTTCGATACCACTGACAGAAAAATGAGAATGGTCTACACTGGTATCATCTCATTTTACATACTTGGTTTGCTCTTTTAGAGCCATGCCTGGAAGGGCACTAAACACAATGAGGAAATAACTGAATACTTCATTCAATCCATTACCAGCTACTAGTTATTTAAAAAATAATGTATGCATACGGTGGCTATAATTACTTATATGGTACTTCCTTTGCTCATTTAGATCCATGCCTAGAAAGCCAATAAACAAATATGAGTAAATAACTATTTTATGTTTCTGCGGCGAAGTCTTCCCCCTCTAGTGTGACGTCACGAACAGCAGTTTCGTAATTGTTTTTTTTTTTTTTCAAATAAATTATTTTTTGATGTGACGTATCATATTTTAGGACCCCCTCCCACTCGTTCTCAACCAATGTCACATTTTTTCAACCCCCTTCACCCCCTTAACGGGTTACGTAATTTATGGATGACCCCTAATAGAACAGCTGTCACTTCACTTTAGGTGAACTCAATAGTATTTTAATTATTAGAAGTCATTTAGAGTGGATATACATATAGATACTCACAGTCAGTCTTACGTACGTAGTATCTTCAGGCTCACGGTAACGGAATTTAATGCAAGTGTGGTCTTCAATGTCCTTGATACCTGCCTTGATGGCGGCAGATTGCAGGGGTCCTGTTGATAGAAACACATTCGTTAGAACATACAATTATAAAGATGTGTCGCCTGTCTATTAGTTTAAGTTATCACTTCTGTCGTGCGTCCCGAGACTCACACGCTTTTTTATTTTGTACGCCTACGCCTTGCACTGGCAGACGTGGCGGTCACACGGACCTGCCTGAAAATCAGCGCCGCAACCGCGTAGCTTGCTACGTGATTGCGGTAATACTGAGGCAGAGTCCATTTTTGACCTCACCCAGCATTATTTGTATTTAACATACAAACTATACCATACTTAGCCTAATTTGATTATTTTCTGAGTTTTCTATATAATCTGTATGTGTTGTGTATGTGTCAAAAATAAATGTATTTTCTTTCTTTCTTCTATACACAGATTTCTCGTAAGTTATTTATTAGTGTATGAAAACTCACACAAGAATCAATATTGTCAATTCGATTCAATGTTCGAACACCTTTTTACACACGAATGCTCTATGATCCTTAAAACTATATACGAGTAACATAATTATTAGAACACATAACAGTTAGCCCACACATAACAGTGTTTACTGACCAGATTCGCCTTCTCCGAAAGCTCTGACCATGGTATCAATTGGCCACTTGGTGTTGGGCCAGGTTAAATATGCGTTGCGGCCCTGCACGAACTTTTGCAGTATGCTGTCGATGGTAAAGTCGCCCAGCACGATGTTTCCCTGGTACTTTCCGCTCATCATCAGTCCATTATTCGTCCGCCATTCTTACAAAATTCGCTGGGCCATCTTGACGCCGAAGATCCAACGATTATGTTTCCTTGTCTTGGCTAACACTTATTGTATACCATTTAACGAGGCATTATCGCGTTATTTCCTTATTCTACCCAACGTTTCGAGTGTGCAGCGGGAACACGTTAGTAAAGAATAATCAGCTACCACTTACCAAATAAAAAAAATCCGCCGTGGGGTGCCGGCGTAGAATGATACCCCTCCTCTCATGCCCATGGATGCAGTAAGAGCCTGCTAAGGGATACCTCCGGAAGATGGGCAGCAGCGTCTATCCGTGAATCAACATCCCATACGAACCCGCCTGCCAAGCGTGGTGATAATGGCAACTACCCCTCATGGAGATCCATGAGGGAAGCCTATGTTCATCAGTGGACGTTTTATGGCTGAAATGATGATGATGATGACTTACCAAATTCGCCTTCTGCGAACTCCCAGACCACGGTATCATTGGGCCACTTGGTGTTCGGCCAGGTGTATGCGTTGCGGCCCTGTGCGAACTCGTTCAGCATGCTTTCGATTATGAAGTCGTCAAGCACGATGTCTCCCTGGTACTTCCCGCTCAACTCCTCGGCGTTGACGTCGGGGGAGGCCTGGGTGCGGGCGAGGAATGACGCATCGTTGGCTGGAAGAGACAATTATAATAGCTTATTCCAACAACAATAGTTGGTCTTTTGCTGTCGCAGAAAACCAGCGCACAATAGCGTCATCGCAATTGTGGAAATGCTGAGCGTGAGCTGAGACCTTTTTCGTTTTTGTTAAATATGTATAATTACATTATAATTACATAATATATTACAACGTATAATTACATGTTAGGCAAAATTATTGTTTTTTTTACTAACATGTTAGAAAACAGTCCGGCCACGTGAGTTACACTATTCATTGTAATGTTACACGGGTTTTCTACACACATGAATTAATTGCACATTGAACATTTAGGAACGATTTTAACGTGTTCAGTTCCTCTCAAGGGAACTTTCATCAAAAGGAGTATAACGCGGCACCCTCTCCCTCCCTCTCATGCACTCTTGTGACACTGCACAAATATGTTTTACAGTTAACGTGAGTAGAACATGCCGAATAGTCCGAATAAGTGTGTGATACCTAACAATAAGCATACACACATCTGTGTAAAACCATGCTTAAGGCAAATTTATTTCATTTCATAGAAAACCCGTACTAACCCCGTTACATTCCAATAAGAAAAGTCTTCGTAGGGGTAGATACGAATAAAACTCTATTCATGTGTCTTTACGTCTACGGCGTAGCTTTCCGTAGCGTGTCTACGAAAACTATATCTATTAAAATATTTTTATAATTTCGCTTTGTAGTGTTTGTATAAATTTATTTATTTATTAAGTGTTAACAAACAACTACATTATAACTATGAGTTCTTGTTAGTATATATAGAGGTACATATATGTATGTGTCTTCTTATATACAACTTCACTAAGCCTCGAATTAACAAAAATGCAGCTTATTGAGAAGATAATCATGAAACTGGAGGATTGATTAGGTATGGCATAGATGAGTAAGTATACTTCGTCCATGCCAAATAAATATTTTGCGTTCGCCAAAAAGAATTTTGCCAAGAAGAAAAACTTAAATATCATGTTACAAACGCGTTATATCCGCTATGTTACAAACGCGTAATATCCGCTATGTTACAAACGCGTAATATCCGCTATGTTACAAACGCGTAATATCCGCTATGTTACAAACGCGTAATATCCGCTATGTTACAAACGCGTAATATCCGCTATGTTACAAACGCGTAATATCCGCTATGTTACAAACGCGTAATATCCGCTATGTTACAAACGCGTAATATCCGCTATGTTACAAACGCGTAATATCCGCTATGTTACAAACGCGTAATATCCGCTATGTTACAAACGCGTAATATCCGCTATGTTACAAACGCGTAATATCCGCTATGTTACAAACGCGTAATATCCGCTATGTTACAAACGCGTAATATCCGCTATGTTACAAACGCGTAATATCCGCTATGTTACAAACGCGTAATATCCGCTATGTTACAAACGCGTAATATCCGCTATGTTACAAACGCGTAATATCCGCTATGTTACAAACGCGTAATATCCGCTATGTTACAAACGCGTAATATCCGCTATGTTACAAACGCGTAATATCCGCTATGTTACAAACGCGTAATATCCGCTATGTTACAAACGCGTAATATCCGCTATGTAACAAACGCGTAATATCTGCTATGTTACAAACGCGTAATATCCGCTATGTTACAAACGCGTAATATCCGCTATGTAACAAACGCGTAATATCCGCTATGTTACCAACGCGTAATATCCGCTATGTTACAAACGCGTAATATCCGCTATGTTACAAACGCGTAATATCCGCTATGTTACAAACGCGTAATATCCGCTATGTTACAAACGCGTAATATCCGCTATGTTACAAACGCGTAATATCCGCTATGTTACAAACGCGTAATATCCGCTATGTTACAAACGCGTAATATCCGCTATGTTACAAACGCGTAATATCCGCTATGTTACAAACGCGTAATATCCGCTATGTAACAAACGCGTAATATCCGCTATGTTACAAACGCGTAATATCCGCTATGTTACAAACGCGTAATATCCGCTATGTTACAAACGCGTAATATCCGCTATGTTACAAACGCGTAATATCCGCTATGTAACAAACGCGTAATATCCGCTATGTTACAAACGCGTAATATCCGCTATGTTACAAACGCGTAATATCCGCTATGTTACAAACGCGTAATATCCGCTATGTAACAAACGCGTAATATCCGCTATGTTACAAACGCGTAATATCCGCTATGTTACAAACGCGTAATATCCGCTATGTAACAAACGCGTAATATCCGCTATGTTACAAACGCGTAATATCCGCTATGTTACAAACGCGTAATATCCGCTATGTTACAAACGCGTAATATCCGCTATGTTACAAACGCGTAATATCCGCTATGTAACAAACGCGTAATATCCGCTATGTTACAAACGCGTAATATCCGCTATGTTACAAACGCGTAATATCCGCTATGTTACAAACGCGTAATATCCGCTATGTTACAAACGCGTAATATCCGCTATGTTACAAACGCGTAATATCCGCTATCAGAATGGTATGCAATCGAAGACCTAAGATTTGAGTTCATGACTACGTGAATTATCTGCTACTTATAGGTAGTCGTGAGGGGGCAGAAGAATGTTACCCCTCCTCTCATGCCCGTGGATGCAGTAAGAGCCTGCTAAGGGATACCACCGGAAGATGGGCAGCGTCTTTCCGTGTATCAATATCCCGTACTGCGCTCACCAACCCGCCTGCCAAGCGTGGAGAGTATGGCAACTACCCCTCTTGGAGATCTATGAGGGAAGCCTGTGTTCAGTAGTGGACGTTTTTCGGTTAATATGATGATGATAGGTACTCACTGTCCTTGGTGTTTTCCAGGAAGCTTCTAAAAGCCTGGATCTCCTCCAGACTCCTCACGATGGCTGGAGTGGCCACCACCAAGCCGACTCCCAGACAGAGAACCAAAGCCGCACGCAACATGATGAAGACTAACCCCTGAACTTACAGAGCCGCTTATGTACACCATCGGGTATTTACTGTTATCTATCTGATTATTTAGATTATTTACATATCAGTTAAGACTTTTAATTACGTAGGTATGCGTTTTTGTTAATCGTTTTTCAAAGACGTAATAACAATTAATTTTACAGGTTTTATTATCATGTGTACTATCTCGAAAGGGGAAGAGAATGCTTTAGCATTAAGTCCTCCTTACACAATTGGTTATGTGTTAGTGTTCAATAAATAAATAAAGGGAGTAATGCTGACCACGCCAAGGATCAAAATTAGTTAAACGGCTTTCCAGGAATCGGTGACCTTTAACCATATTTCGTCTTCTGAGAGGTAGACTGGACTGTCCACCTCTCCTCAGTGAAGCCAGTCAACTCTGTGTGCCTGAAAACCGTATATGTTTCCGCTTTGGCCGTTTGCCATTATTTGAGCTAGCTCCTCCTAGAACGGTCGCACGTCAACAGTCTCCAATATGTCGAGCACAAAGAAAATTAAACAAGCTTTTTACCCAAACTCCTCAACTTGACTTGTCTGTGGATGGATGGTGATTGAGCGTGCCCTTTTTAGTTACTGTGAGGATGTTTAGTACCTCTGTTTATTTTGTACGTCCTGCTATGTGTAAGATTATTTATAAATTGTCGTCATTTATTAGCCGTGTGGTGCTGGCAGTAGAATGTTAACCTCCTCTCCTACCCGTGGATGCACTAAGAGCCTGCTAAGGGACACCTCCAGAATGGGCAGCAGCGTCTTTCCGTATATCAACCTCCCATACTGCGCTCACCAACCCGCCTGCCAAGCGTGGTCAGGATGGCAACTACCCCTCACGGAGATCCATGAGGGAGGCCTTAATTCAGTAGTGGACGTTTTACGGCTGAAATGATGATGATGATACATTGTATAACCTTATTTGAAATTTTACTTTCTCGCCGTTTCTCGTGTAACAAATATTTTGAATTTGTTATAGTAAATAGTTGGGTTGGCTAGCGCAGTACGAGATGTCAATACACAGAAGGACGCTGCTGCCCTACATGAGCATGAAGTTGTCCCACGGGCAAGAACGAAGGGGCACCATTCTATCACCCCACGGTGAATATATCGTAGCCGAATGGAATTTAATCAAAGCCATAGGATTTTGTCAGTTCATTGATAGGTACCTTGATTAATTTAATACTCTTTTTATTATTGATTCGTTATCATGAGTAATCATCGTGATACGTAGGATTTTGTACCTAAGTGATTATAAAATCTTACGATAATATTAAATGTATGAAGTACCTGTAGTCATTGCTAGGTAAGGGTTAAATCAAAGTTCAAAAAGTGTTTACTCATTGGGACCAATAAGATTCAAAGGAAACCGAATTTATTTCTAGGGTTCTGGACCAAAATGGTGAAAAGGAAAAAGATGTCAGAATAAAGTACTCTAAGCAATAGTCGCACCGTGGTACATAAGAAAAGGACGACCTCCATCGTGATCTCAACACAGAGGCCGTCGATAAAGTCATACCTAATACATACAAATACAAATTTGGTTATTTACCAAAACTTAAAACTAATACAATATATAATTGGTGCATATGAAATAGAGCGTACCCTGTATCGCGAGCAACCGGTCGGTTGCTTTATGATTACCCGAAATTAAATACCCGCCTGCCAAGCGTGGTGAGTATGGCAACAACCTCTCATGATCAGTGTGATAGAAGTGATAAATGAGGGAGGCCTTTGTTCAGAAGTGGATGTCCAACGGCTGGAAGAGAAATGTTGTTGGAAAAATACATAAAATAAAAAAAAACCTACAACAAGATGCATAGTGAACACTGTCTTAACCTCTTACGCGGCAGACATCTGCAAAAAAATATGCAAAAATGTTTGAGGAATTCACCGGCACAATATTTTATAGGTTAGGTTTGGTTAGGTTGCAATAAAAATGAATTTTACTGAAGCACCACATAATAATATGTTATAAATCATACACCATTGGATTCGTATTGAATTTTTTTACACGTTTATGTATTCTCCAAAACATAAAATAACTAACCTGTGTGTAACTAAAATAACTAAACATATGGACACCCGTCGGTACACAAAGCGCGCGGAGCGTTCAAACCTTATGGACACCCGTCGATACACAAAGCGCGCGGAGCGTTCAAACCTTATAGACACCCGTCGGAACACAAAGCGCTCGGAGCGTTCAAACATTATGGACACCCGTCGGTATACAAAGCGCGCGGAGCGTTTAAACCTTATGGACACCCGTCGGTAACTAAGCGCGCGGAGCGTTCAAACCTTATGTACACCCGTCGGTATACAAAGCGCGCGGAGCGTTCAAACCTTATGGACACCCGTCGGTACACTAAGCGTGCGGAGCGTTCAAACCTTATGTACACCTGTCGGTACACTAAGCGTGCGGAGCGTTCAAACCTTATGTACACCTGTCGGTACACTAAGCGCGCGGAGCGTTCAAACCTTATGTACACCCGTCGGTACACAAAGCGCGCGGAGCGTTCAAACATTATGGACACCCGTCGGTATACAAAGCGCGCGGAGCGTTTAAACCTTATGGACACGCGTCGGTACATACGGCGCGTCGGGGGTTTTGCAAGTGAGGAAAATAATATCAAAAAAAAGCTCTTTCACTTCTATTAATTTCAGCAGATAGCAATATAATGTTCGGTCGTTTTTAGAATCCCGTAACCAGGTACCCTATAGTTTCTCTTTGTCTGTCTGTCCGTCCATCTGCGGCTTTGCGAAAGATACTGTCATTCCTAGAAAGCTGTAATTTTAGCATAGAATTATAAAATAATGATGCCGAGATAACGCTACAAAAATACGCGTAAGGTGGGAAGGAACTTTTCTTGCATTCCCATTATGTAGTTCATTAGTAGGGTTGCATAGACAATTTTTCGACTAGCTAGACTAAATAATACAAATTTTAAAATTTTTTCGAGCACTAAAATTAGACTACCTGAAGCGGTGCCGTAAGACGTATAAATAAAAGTACCTACAATCTTGACGACCTCTGTGGCGCAGCGGGCGAAGATCCGCCTGCGACGCAAGAGGTTGCGGGTTTGATTCCCGCCTCGGAACCTATGTCAGTTTATAATTTGTTGTGAATTTAAAACCGCGCGTAGGGTTGCTTAACTTCGATGATTGATCTTGTGCTATTTTTAGAGACGCTTCTTTATGATTCCATTGCAAATGTATAGTTTTTGGATTTTTCTCTATATTTACAGTATAAGACGATATACCTTGCCAAATTTCATGTTTCTAGGTCTACGGAAAGCTTAGACGATGATTTATCTCGTCTAAGACGGGAAGAACCTATGAATTTTGATTCCTTTGAGAATGTCGAAACATGCGTGTTTTGCGGCATAAGCGCTCGTATCTTTTTTCAGGTTAACTTAGAATATTGATTATTTTTACAGCTTAAAGGGGTTGTGTATTTGAGTATATGGTTATAATTGCAACTCGATACCTCTACCCGTTTACAAGATAAAGTGTCTTGACAGACGGACATACAGACAAACGGACAAGAAAGTGATCCTATAAGGGTTTCGTTTTTTTTATTTCGAGGTACGGAACCCTAAAATGAAATAAAACACCTAAACACACACGATCATTTTCCCACCACATCAAGTACCTAAACAACATTTTAATAAGAGTTCACCAAAAGTATTACTATGTGCTTTTGGGTTAGTACAGTATACACGCATATACATACATATATATACACGCTATATCTACTTATTTGAAATTTTCATAAAACCAAAGACAATGGTGAAAGATGTTGGGAATCGCATCACGGACTTTAATGGAGCTGGGCAGTACACAAGACAACAATAAAACCAACTATTTATAGAAAATACTTTTTAATATCAGTTATGTGTATTGAGTATATTTAAAATCTATAGAAGAACACATAACACCGATGAAAGTTATACAATAGGGTCAGTACCAGGAGGAGCTAGAGTGAATGAACTGAACACAACTTTAAAAGACAACCCTCTATGGTTGTCTTTTAAAGTTGTGTTCAGTTTTGAAGCCATAATGATTAGCTCCGATAGCTATTTATCTGCTATAGGCTAAGCTAAGCTGCTAGCAGCTTCTCTAAGTCTATGTGTATCAACATCGTAGCAACGTCTTACCGTGTATCAACTTCGCGTACTGCGCTCGCTAACCCGCCTGCCAAGCGTGAGACAGGCCTCCCTCATGGATCTCCAGATCCATGGATGCTGGCCTATGTCCAGTTCTTAGCATAATTTAGGATGCAATGAGGGCTACAGTTTTTTGACATTGGCACTTCGGAGACGGTGGAGTCCTTACGCTAAACTGGCGCCACTAGCGTCAAATTTGCATGCTTTAACTATTATTGTAGTACTAGAAGTCGCCCGCGGTTTCACCCGCATCTTTGGTTACTGCTCCGCCCCCGTAGGTCGTAGCGTGATGTTATATAGCCTATCCTTCCTCGATAAATGGTCTATCTAACACTGAAATAATTTTTCATATCGGACCAGTAGTTCCTGAGATTAGCGCGTTCAACCAAACAAACAAACTCTTCAGCTTTATATATTAGTATAGAAGTATAGATATAGATTCAAACCATGTAAGGAAAAATATTTTTTATATCAATATAAATGAAAATAGTCTTATCAATACAGGATTAAAGTACACATCAGAACACAAATGAACGTTACACAAGGGAGTCAGTATCAGGAGTTTCATCAAAGTTGACATTTCCATCAAGGATGACCTCCTGCAGTGTCTCGGAGTCGTAGTAGAAGCTCTTGTACTCCTCAGGCTTCTTCCAGGCGCAGCCGGCGTGCCGGTCCACTCGCAGGAAGTCCCAGCCGGTCACTACTGATGTCTGACCCATGTCGGAGTTGGGTCCCTGATAAATACAGAGATTTGAGTAAAAAACACAGAGAAGAAAAGCATCGTGATGAAATCCGCGGCTTTAGTCAGCTATAAGGATGACTAGACCGTATCGTGTCCGAGACGAGTGTCGGTCGTAGGCCGTGTATGGACACACTCACGCCATAATAATAATATAAACTTTATTTCAGACAACTATAGATACTTAACAAGATGTAAAGTACTAAATCCAAGGACCATATAATATATACCTTACAGACTAACATACATAAATAATAATATCTTAACTATTAAGTACACGTTTGTTCGGCGACGTGCGACGCATTCGCGGTGTCAGCACAATGATTCGGGGCCAGGCGACCGATGAACCGTCGAAACTTGACGCCGGCCGGCCAGTACTCTTGACTCAAATAGGTCGAGAGACAGTGTGTTGGAACCCGCACCATAAAGGAACCGAAGTTCACGTTATGGCGAGAAACCGAGCGGCAACCGAGTGACGGCCGAGCAACGGACAACGCTCGGGAAAATTGCTCGGACGAGTAACGGTAATTTCCCAGTCGAGCTCCTTCTTTATAATTTGAGGCACGGGGCCAGCTCGGTGACCATGCCTATAGCATGGTTATCTTATATAATAATAATAAATAATGCTCGACAAATCACACAGCATCATCTAGCCCCAAGCTAAGCAGAGCTTGTGTTATGGGTACTAGATGACTGATATACTTAATACTTAATACTACATAGATAGATATTTTTATTATATATAGAAAAACACCCAGAACACCCTGAACAAATATCTGCAGATCGTACAGACATTTGTCCCGAGGCGGGAATCGAACCCGCAACCTCTTGCGTCGCAGGCGGACCTTCGCCCGCTGCGCCACAGAGGTCGATATAAAGTGAAGACATCATACCCGAAGGTTCTCCATAGTAGGTCTGCCGTTGATGGTGAAGCCGTAAGGTCCGTAGTGCATGCAGCTTCCATGCTCGTATGGAAGACCCATGTTGCTTACTTGGTTGTTGTTGAGTCGGTCGAAGTTGTGTTCCATACCTAAAAATTAAATATAGTTGCTGTATATAGTATCTTGGACGACCAACATTAAATAAATCCAGGCAAGAGCGAGTCGGACTCATGCACCGAGGATTTCGTGCCATCATACAATATAATATTATAAAGCCGGTTTATATTTGTTGGAGAACCTTGACAGCGCCATCTCTTGTCTGATAGCGGAACTTATGTAGATTGATTACACTTTCGATGATTTCTAAAAAACTACGCCAATAAGAGAGTTCGTTATAATTTTCCTGTAATCTGTACATACAATTTATGTATAATAATTTATATAGTATAATACCCCTAACCCCGATAAACCCCTGAAACTTTTATTAGCAATAAAAGTTTCAGGGGTTTATCACTGCAAACTTCGGCGATAAGGGAGGGGGAACGCTATTTTTTTTCAACGTTTTTGTAAATAAGTCGAAAACTATACGGCAAAACTAAAAACTATTTATTAATGTGCAAATTTAAACAACCTTTCATATGATACCCCACATGACCTAGTAACTCAACAAATTTTTTTAAAATCTCCTTTTCAACCCCCCTTGTCTAAAAAAACTATGCAAATTAGAGAGTTCGGTATAATTTTCCTATAAGCTTTACATACACTTTTATAAGCTATAAAAGTTTTACGGGTTTATCTCTGCAAACTTCGGAGATAAAGAGGGGAACAGTCGTATTTTCAACGTTTTTGTAAATAATCGAAAACGATACGGCTTAAAGGAAAACTAAAAACTGTTTATTAATGTGCAAATGAAAACCTTTCATATGATACCCCACATGACCTAGTAACTTCACAAAAATCTTGAAAACCCCTTGCCTAAAAAACTATGCAAATTAGAGAGTTCGCTATAATTTTCCTATAAACTTTACATAAACTTCTATTACATAGCTATAAAAAATTCACGAGCTTATCTCCGCAAACTTTGGAGATAAGGGGGGGGAACGGTCGTTTTTTCAACATTTTTGTAAATAACTCGGAAACGAAACGGCTTAAAGCAAAAATAAAAATTTGTTTTTTCCTCGCAAGTGTGTTAAAAACGTCGTATGACACGCGTGAGCATTGATCATTACACTCTCAAAACATTGCACACTTGTTTCATAGTGCACTATTTTAGCATTTTCATATTATGCTATATTAGTAAAAAAGTGTTATGTTTAACCATTTCAAATTTCAAGTCGTTAGCATCAGTAGTTCTCGAGATATCCACTTGTGACAGACAGACAGACAAAGTGATACCATAAGGGTTCCTTTTTACCATTTTGGTCCGGAACCCTAAAAGTAGAATTAAGGTAAAAAGGAACCCTTATGGTATCACTACATTAAAATGTTGGTCGTCCAAGATCATTCGTATGATACAGAATTATAGGAAGGGAGGGTGTCGAGTTGATGTCGGATAGATATCTATAGATAGGAGAATAGAAGAGAAGAACGTGCCAGAGTTTGCCACCTACCATTCGCAAACCGTCACTCCATCTAGCTGGTGGGCGTCCTATACAATTCTTTTCGAGTCGCATTCTCCACTCAAAAACTTGTTCACCCCATCGGTTATTATTTATTAACTGACATGGCCAATCAGCCCACTGTCGCTTCAGCTTGGCAATCTTATGCGCTATGGTCCTATTTCGGATAACCTATAAATAGTATGTTACCTGGCCATATATTCTCCCAGTTTATCCTGACATAGTTGTCCCTGTTGTAAGTAGACTGCATATGGAAGAATCCGATGACGTGGAGCCACTCGTGAATGACCACGACGGTGTTGAGACAGCCCCAGCCGACGCGGTCCCGAGCCACGTTCATGGTGTGGACACCCCGGCTGGCCCAGTAGCCGACACTGGCGTAGCAGCCGTCTGCGTTACCCTGAACAAAGAGTTGATTATGATAAAAGTCTAAGAGATCCTTATATTCCTCCTTTACAATTCAGTCTTTTGTAACGCTATTGATACCTATATGTCACGTTAAGAGAACCCCTTGTAGATGTTATCACAGCCTCAACCTGTATAATGACACTTAAGGTGTCTGTAAACGGACTAGAAAAGTTGCATCTTGCCGGCAATTTTGTTGATCAATATAGCGCAGTATATTTGCAATATACCCTTGCTGAGCACACAGCAATCAAAATGCACACCCGCAGGGTCATTACGTATCTCGCGTCAGGTTTTGCAACAGGCAACTGACAGCAATATTGCTGTCAAATGTCAATTTTGTATTAGAGAACAGCAAGGAATTGACATTTGACAGCAATATTGCTGTCAATTGCCTGTTGCAAAACCTGTCGCGAGATACGTAATCACCCTGCCGGGTGTGCATTTGACATTTGAAGAGTTGTAGAGTTTAGAAGTCTCTAGTTATGATCAAATCTTTTACACTCGGAAGAAGCAAGCAAGCCTATATGAAATAAAAAGAAAGAAGTTGAATGAACAATTGGTTTAAAAAACTATCTTACAGTGATCCTGGCGTAGTTAAACTCGCCAGCGCGCCGCTGTCGGAAACGGACGCAGGTGAATCTCTCGATGACGCTCATCGTGTATAGGATGTGGTTTGTCTGAAGAGCATCTGTAATCACAGAGCCAAGTAGTGCTTCTAAGCTTCTAAGGAAGAGTCCGATGATTCTCTAACGATACTATTATAGAAGGTAAAGCGTGGGGATCAGGCCTTTCTTAATCCTGGAATTAGGGTGCAAATCAATGATTTAGGTATATTTCTATAGTTAGATATTCATAAATGATTTAAGTACATACCAAGGTAGGTAATATACCTAGGTACTGATGATTTACCTTGATCTTTCTCAGACTATCTGATTTATAGGGGATATACGGTATTCTATATACCTTAGATTCACACCAATAATGATCGTCCAGAATGGACAAGCTGTTGAAACTTGTATCTAGCATAAAGAACTTTTGTACAAACAGTTTTATAATAAATTATTTCTGATTCTGATTGACTTGCAATTATCGAAGCTTGACATACATTCATGAAGAGCCTCATAACGGTTCTCAATAAAGTTCATAACTGGTAGAGCTATCTAGCGCGAATTCAATACTATACAATAATAAGTAGTTGAAAGATAGTTTTTTATATATGTATTGCTGAACACATTAAATAAAATACTGGCAAATAGCGTATAATGACAGAACTTCCTACTGCTTAGCGTTTGGATATTTTATCAAATATTATTTCTATAATTATTCCTTTTTATTTCGGAGCCTTTAGAGCGCGCATCTCGATCGCACTTGTCCGTTTTATAAGCACTCTATGGGACTTCTATATAAGTACCTCAGTGTGCTTCAGAAGTAAGTATGAAATTCCGAACCATCTAGAAGCTTCAGTACTTACCAAAATGTCCAGCGGCGAACTCGTAAACGACGGTGTTCTGCGGCCACCTGGTGTTCGGGATGATGTATGCGTTGCGGCCAGACGAGAACTGCTCTACCATGGACTCGATCTGGTCGTCGTCCAGGAGTATGTCTCCTTGGTACTTGCCAGAGTTTTCCCAGGCACTGGCCTTGGGGTTGGTGGGGGACATGCGTAGGCCATTGTCTGAAAAGGATATTTTATAGTAATGAAATCAATTGGCTAGACCACTAAATTTTTTTTTTTAATAAAAAATGTGAGATAGGTAAGCTTTTTTTTCCTTTTCTATGTAGAAAATAAAAAATAACGCCGAAAGTGGAAATGTCACGTGACGTTACGGCGTGCTTCAGTTAAAGTTATGGCATGTTTTGAAGTTTTGAGCCCAGTTCGAAACATTAATTATTTTTACTGTATTACTGAAGGACCTCTAACAGAATTTTTATTTCATGAAAATCAAAATTATCATAAAATCAAAATTCTGCAAAACCCTTATCATAATATCCTACTTATGACGGAAATATATGTATATATAAGTAAAAATCAAAGGTCAACTCACTAGTCTTTGTGCTCTCCAAAAAATCTCGGAACTTCTCAATCTCCTGTCGGGGCCTGGACACCGGAGGCCCACAGGTCACAAGCCCTAAGAAGCCCAGAATCACTACAGTTCTCAACATTTTGTTAATTAACAAAAATGCCCACTGCATCTACTTATAAACAACGATGAGCGTGGCTTATAGAATTAATCCGATTAATTTTGTTTTCGTTGTGCAATTAATCATTTATTAAAAAATTACAGATAAGATAGGCATTTATGAAAGTTAAAGACAGACTGAGCCAAGGTATGCAATGACATCTATACTATACAAGAAATAACTTTCTTTCTGTTGGTTTTAATATATATTTCCCAATTATTGGGGATTTGTAACCATTCCCTTCAATATAAATTACTATTAACCAACCAAGGGTTGGTTTTTTGACCGATCGAGAAAGCAATTCAATTTTAAGTGTGACATATTCCAGCCACTTTCGATGTAAAATGTTAACAAAAGTTTACAAACATTTTACTTCGAAAGTGGCTGGAGTATTGATTCTATAATTTGTATGGAAACACGCTGTCAGCACACTCTGCGTATATGTTTCTGAGTTGTGTGTTCATACAAATTCTATGTATAGTAAGGTATCATAATGTATTGAATACATGGGTCTCAGTCTGTCTTTACCTTTACCGTAAGTTTAATATTTAGGATTTTTTATTAAAGAACATACCTACTATGCACTGAGGATCTCCAGTAGACATTCCTAAACAACTATTAATATAGGGAAAACTAAATCTTTACACCATTGTAGACAAAAGTAAGTTCCGACTGATTATAAAGTGGTCACCTCTTTTCTTTGTGCCGTATCACAATGTTTCAATGTTAACATACCCTATTTTAATTTTTTATTTATATTGTATATTCACTCGTTAGAAGTAAGAACTATGGTTCTCTACGCAAATGTTTTAGTTATTTGATTATAATGTTACATAGTTAATAGTTAAACGTTTTAAGGAAGTGTAGCAGCTGTAACACAGGGTTTCCCTAGCACAGCTATTATAGCAATAGTGTTTGTGTTTAAGTGCTTACTCCACAAAATTATTCTCTTATTGTTGGCTTATTTCCTTTTTTAATTGGTGCAGGTAATGTTATAAAATCATTGTAAATACGATAGGACCGGCATGTTGTTAAATAAAGGTCCTTATAATAAATTTGATTTAAAAAAATATAATAATAATTTATAACTTTAGGCAAGTTCCTACTTGCTTAAAAAACTATTGAAATCTTAGACAGTGATAGAAAGTGTGAATTTGATAACTTATGTATATTGAAGGTAGGTAAGTACTTGTTTTATAAGTGAAATACATTCTTAATTCTCTTAAATTCTTTAAACACTATTACAATTATTTGATTCAATCCCAACATCAGAATCGTGTTAGAGAAAAATATGGTACTTAATTGAAAGTGTGTTTGGATAACTCAAAACTAATTATTCAAATCGGTTCATACACAACGGAGTGCTGAGGTAACAAAGATAAAAAAATGCAGACGACTTGAGAACCTACTCCTTTTTCGAAGTCGTTTAAAAACGGCTAATAAAACCTCAAAATAACTTAAGACTTTCAAAATCAAAGATTGCGATAAATGCAGGTATAGTACAAGGTGAATCAACACCAAGCGAAAAGGAACAGGGTGTACAAAAAGATATTGTAAATCAAAATTGAGTTTATTTTTCTCTATATAAAAAAAATCTTTTACGCTACAAAATAAATGAATACAATATCACTATAATACTTACAGAATATAATATAATAACAAAACGTAAAAAAATACGTGGACGCCATACCATTCTTACAATCCTAGTAATTTTTAATATAAAAATTATTCGGACCATGCGCTGCTTCTCTCATACATCCGCCAACTTTACTGAATAGATATGTTGCAGTCAAATCCATAGGATCTTCTCTAATTGCCTGGGCATAGTATGACTATAACGACCGAGTAACGTCGTTCCGTATGTTTCTTTACCTTACTCGCGTGTCATCAGATGCGAACAAATTAAATTAATTGTTTTATTCAATGAAATTGAGTTGTAATATTTTGTAAATTGACTTGTCTAAGACTTGGCTCTTGCGGTCAAACTAAATAAACGCTTTTTAGTTTAAGTTTCTAGATTTAGCCTGAGCAAAGACAAAAATACTGGCTAAAGACAGTTTTAACAGCTAAGATTATTTGTTTCATCAAAATTGCATTTTTATGTTTGTATCATAACACTTATTTATTTACATGAATGTCGTTTTACAACTTTTCAGGATTCGGAGATTTTCAATGAAGAAATGAAAAAATAAATCAAAATTATAAACGAAATACGAATTCCTGATTTTTGCCCTCCAGAAAAACTTGGTTACATACAGGGGGTATGTAAACAAGTTTTTCTTTAGGGTTAGTACACATTTATAATACACCCTGTATTACCAATTGCATTTTGTATGACATACATAACATAAATTATGAAGTTGTTGATAATTATGTTATTTAAAATACCTTTAAGTAACCCTACACAAAGTGACAATATTTATTTTCTTATTCTTTTACTTTGCCCGTAGTTGCCAAGACAAGTATCTGTAAGCTCCAAGTATTTGACTGCAGCATTATGCCCTTACTTAACTATTTCCTATACTTAATTTATCAGTTCAGCAAAGTTTACACTAATATTATGTAGATGCCTCGAGTAAAGCTCATTATACATCATTAAAACATTATCTCATTAAAAATGCTACTTTTGCATTTACAGACGAATACAAAAACATAAGTACTTAACTGAAATCCTGTTTATTTTAAACTGAAATATGTACTTATTTTTCGATTTCTCCCTTAAGATTGAACCTCGTTTAATCTTAATAATGGATTAAGTGATTATGTGAAATTATGAAGCGATTGCGATAAAACCCCAAATTTCACTAATCAACGACTTTTTAGATATCTCTGTTCCTTCTTTATTTTTAAGTATTTACAAAAAAAATGTATTCTATCACCCATCTGCAGATCACTCAGCCCTTCTTACATGGGGGCTTAACGGTAGTGTGTGAAATATCCAGCATTATTTTATTGTGTGAGAATTGAAACATGAAAATTTATATTTTGAGCAAACTGTAGCAAGTACATTCAAAAGGGCCTAAATAACATAAAAATTGGCAATGAAACATCGAAAAGTTTACGTAAATCTCAATTTAAAACTAAAGAGTGGCACTTTGTTTTAAAAACAATTATTACGAACTAGCATCTAATTATTACAATTCCTTAAATCTAAACACTGAAGTACTTGTGCCCAATATAAATGATATTATAAGTATCTATTACGTACCTACAATAATATTTTTAATTATGAAGCAATGCACCACCCTCTTGCCTCCATCTCCTTACAAACTTGACAAATAGTTTTGATAGTTCCTTCAAAGTTGACTTTCTCCTGTATTAATCTAGTGCAAACTTTGAGCTAGCCAGATTAGCCGTCTATATTTCTAGTTCCTAACAAAGAAATATTCCCCCTCACGATTAGTACTTGGAGATCCATGAAGGAGGCCTATGTACAATGCGATGATGACGAAGTAACGCTCCAACGACATTGTTAGTTCCGTTGGAAACCGGTGGACATGAATCTCAAGGGAGCGGAAGGAATGCCGTATAAAAGAGGAGGGCTATACCCAAAGACATTTTCCACTGGACACGTTATGCTTGCAAAATGAATGCAATCAAGTTTAATCAATTTTTGCGGGGTACGGGGGGAGTGATTTTTTGCTGTCTTAGTTAGTTAGTGGACAATGTCTTTGGCTATAACCAACAGTGACTGAAAACGGGCTGAAATGATGATGATGAAGCAATCTCAAGAAGCTCATCAGCATCACTCTGGCTATCGTATGGAAACGAAGTTGAAAAAAACTTTACCGTTAAATACAAATGGTCGAGTTTCGGCTCACTTTATGGGGCTAAATCGAAAATTTCGATTAAAAAATTAAATCTGTTTGGCATTATGTAGTATAACTGTAAATGTAAAATCTAGTTAAAGGACTCAATGAAATGCTTTTATATCGCGATCGACTTACATGTGTTGATGTAATTACTTATATTGGATTATCGGGTATTTATTGCGAAATTACCTTTATAATATAAAATAAATAAAGGTTATTACGCGATAAGTAGGTACTTTAAAATTTAGTATAGTAATGTAGTGTGTTGTCGAAAGTTCAAAACTGTTTATCTCTTATCTTTCTCTGACTTACATACTTAAATACGAACTAGCACTAATTTATCAATACTTAAGCTAAACTATGAGAATATAATAAATTTAGCAATAACTCGCTTACAGCAGAGTTAACGTCTATCATAGGCAGTGGTTTGACTGGTTTCACAGCTATACTATATAGCATTAATAAAACAAATACAAATCATAATTTCATAAATAAATAATGATTTAGAACCAATATATTGCAGCGTTGCTCAACTTCATGCTAAGTATTGCACCGAAATAAAATAATACAAAAATACACAATTGTAAAATAAATTCCTAATTTTAGACAAGGCCGATCCAATGACACAGACATGATTTTTTTTATTTTATTCCATCTTTTGATAGTCGTGAACCGAACTCGAATATTATTCGAATACACTTCTTAACTAAGTAAAACCTGTTTGATATTAATAGAGATTACAAAATTTTGTTAATAACTTCACAACGCTAATTTTACTATTAACACTTCGAATGTGTAAGTTTTGAAACAAAACATTAAAATCTCTATCAATGGTGTCGATTCTGTTTTACACTTCCTAAAACTAATTATAATTAGAGATTATGACGTTTCTAAATATAGAGCCGTTAACGTAAAATCCATCCGATTTTAATTTGTTCCGTTTTGATTTTTTAGCGGCACTAGCCGAATAGCTCTTGAATATATTAATATTAATATGTCATGTAAGTTCGTTTTACATCAATTTAATTAGGTTGAGTTAGTGCAACAACAGAATCGCCATAATTATCATTTTATTTTCATTAAAATTCTATAGCTATATCCCAAGGGTTTAACCCTTAGATGCATTGTACAAGTACACAATACGTAATACCTGCATTTATAATAATTATATTTAAGTAACTTAAACAAAATGGCAATGATTATAAGTAAAGTTAAAAAAATGTACTCTAAAATCTATATCAATATGCTATATCAATCAGTTTCCTTTTTTTAAAAGCATTGTTTTATATCAAAATAGCATAGAAAAATCGATAATTTAAGTCGTTTCTGATAAAATTAAATTATACACATCAACCACTTTTAGGGTCCCGAGACAAAACTGAGTAAACGCCTTCATATAAAGGTATGTTTTGGATATTCCAATCTGTATTTGTGAATCCGTCAAAATATAAAACAAAAATATTACGCAGATAATCTAAATTAAATTCAGACTATCTCCTGATACAGATAAACTAGTCAATAATTGATCCCTTGGCCTTAATTAAGATATACATATCATACGCACTAGAATACACATAATAAAAGCTTGTGGCAGTGTCAGTTTAAATGAGAACAGAAACCTAAATTTAACTATACTGGTGGATAAAGTTGTAATATTTACTTCAGCTACTTTTATACCATATGTATAATAAAAGCTTAAAGATTCAGACGTATTGACATGTTCTTTCCGCGGTATTATTGCCAACTAACGTCTATAATAGTGTCTAACATAAGAAAACTATTGTGTGTATAACTTTAATAATAGTATTATTGCTAACAGAAGAGGAAAAAACATTGAACCAAGTTATCTAGCGTACTACTGCACTTAAGGAGGTATTTACAAGTTGTACAACAAGAGATTTACTGGAAGTAAATGCATTTTATAGTATCTTGGCACTGACATCAATATCATAGTAAGCAAGCAGTCTTATACAGTGTTAAAGGCCAATACAAATAATGATTATACATAAAAAAATATGTATTAATACCGTTACATACTTGGGGGTAGTTTGACAGAAATATATACAATATATGTACATATAAAAATATTTAGTTATTAGACTGTACAATATATTTTCAGTGGTTATTACCGACTTGATATACAAAAATGTAGATAAGACATTAAAATATTTTTACAAGTTTACGATTTTTGTTTAATTCGATCACAAGGCATTTTCTTATAATAATAAATTTCAAGAAATCCATAAAAATGCTTGTTGAGCAATGTCATTTGACGCGTTGTCATGTCTTTATTACAATAACTTAGGGACTTATTCTGCGAACGACGTAATTATACAAAGACATAAAAAATATATTTTTGTATAAAAATATTGAGAACAGCCGAATTTGGCATTGTTCTCTTTTACTTTATTAGCGCCGTGAATAACGCATCGCCTCATCGCATACCGTTTGACATTTGGCGGAATAGTCTCCGTTTATTCCGACCTGTCATGGACTTGTCAACGTCAACTTTTGATCTGTCAACGTCACTGTCAACCTGTCAGGTCAGTGGTCTCCTCTGAGCAGTTCCATGAGTAGGTTGAAACTCGGTCCCTCGCCATCTTTGTTTTTATTTGCCGGGTTCAGCATCTCTTTGCCGACTTGCATGAAGAACTGAAACAAAGAAATCAAGTTAGTTTTCTAGTTAAATACGTCTGAACATGCATGGTGTACTATGTAGCAGCGTTTAGTTTAGTTCTTGTCAACATTTGTCATAGACTTTAAGTTACCATGAACTGGTGACTTGGACGAGTGATTGGTTAGCCCCCCTACTTTATAACCATTGGAATAAAGTCAAAAGTCATCTGCTTAGTTTATAACCATTACAATAGAGTTGAAAGTTACAAATCCGCTACAGCTCTGAAATCTTCAGCAGCCTCTTATGGATGCTATTAGTGCGTTGCGATTTAACTTTGCAGCCTCTCCCCCCTCTTCAGTTTACGACTCTATATCTACTACAATAGAGTTGAAAGTTACCTAGCAAGTACGCTGCAGCTCTGGAATACTCATCCCTTTGCTACTCTCAGTTACTGGTACACATTATATTACTACAATAGACTGCAAAGTCACCTGGCGAGTAAGCTTGCGACCCCGCTACTCTAGTCCTCTTTAGAAGACGACTTTATATCAACAGCAATAGAGTTGAAAATCACCTGGCAAGTCCGCTGCAGCTCTGGAATCCTCAGCAGCAGTTCTCCGAACTTGGCTGGAGTTTGCGGAGAGTGTGTTGCAATGTAAGCTTGTAATGCCGCCACTGCTTTCTCTTGCGAAGCTCTGACCTTCTCTGATTCACGCAAGTCTTGGGCATCTGAGAAAGATATCAATGTAAATATAAAAAAAAATCAGTATAACTCCATCTGATCCTTAAGCGTAGCGAACATTCTTCAAATGAGACAGGTCATCGTCATCACCTCAGCCGGAGAGCGTTCACGGCTGGACATAGACCTCCCTTATGGACTGCCAAGTACTGAACATGGTTGTCGCTATTCTCACCACGCTTGGCAGGCGAGTTGGCGAGCGCAGGACGGGATGTTGAAACACGGAAAGACGTTACTGCTCATCTTTCGGAGATATCCCTTGGGAGTACTGCAGCCACGCGCAAGCGAGTAAGAGCAACATTCCAACATTCTCACGGCACGGCATTTAGACAGGTCAGAATAATACATCATTTGATTGAATTTTTCTATAAATTCGATTATACAGTAAGTAAATGAAATGACATGTATTTATATTGCAAAAACCTTGTGTCTAAAATAACATTGTCTCCCTGTATCCTGGAGAAGCAGACGCTGTGGCCCAGGAAACAGGGCTCTTGCTTAGGATCTAATTTACATTTTTAATAACATTTCAACTTTACTTAAAATGGCTACGACTGAAAAAATAATATGAAAAATAAAATAAAAGGAAATACATCATTTGATTTCATACATTCGATTGTACAGTAAGTGGTAAAAAAGCTCTTTCTTTCTACAGGTCGCACGATGGTTTAAGATCGCTCGATGAATATAGCAATCGGCGCATGTGTACAATCGCCCACGAATCGAGACGCGTGAACGCAACGCGGGAAGTGACCTTGAGACCTTGACACCCACCCCCTCACTCCGCACATCACCAAATAGACCTTAGAATTGAATACTGCGCATACCCCCTCTACTTTCGCCGAGCGATCTTTAACTATCGCGCGACCTGTACATGAATAGAAACTCACCAGAGGTTAGGAGTACGATGACCTTCAGCGCGACATACTCGTACCGGTCCACGCGCAGCCGCCGCAGGTGGTCCGTGAAGCTCAGCATCCGCTCTATGCACGGCGTCAGACCCAGCCTGGGATAAACAAATCATAATTAATATTGGCTATGATTATATCAATCACCTAATAAGCCCTTAACCACCTGACATACGTCTCACAGACGCAAGGAAATGAATAATGTATGTAATATCTTGGCGCGCAAAACACGTATCAACTAGTACGTCCTTGTACCTTCGCGGCGCGTCCGTCAGTGCCGTCCAAGCGCTTGTCGTGGTCTAAGGTGTACGCGTTTGTCACTGGTAAGTAAAAAGCTGTCGTTGTCCGTCTGTGAGACGCATGGTTGGTGGTTGCGTGACTTTATTGAAATCGTGTTTTTTGTGTTTTAGTTTAAAATGGCTTCTAATGATGGTGTTATTAAGCGTTGGTTCCGCGGAATCATGTGACGACGAAAACATACCAATTCGTCATCATTTGTCGATTTGAACATTGGCATATAGCAGTATGTATCCTTTCTTCATTAAGAAACTACTATTCAGCATTGGTTCCGCGTAATCATCTGACGACGAAAACTTGCCAAATCGTCATCATTTGGCAAGTTTTCGTTGTCAAACAGTAGACTTGAACATTGGCATACAGCATGGGCAGTATGTATCCTTTCTTCTTTAAGAAACTCCACTCACCTGGCCGCCTGCTGCAGCGTGACCCCGCGCCCGCCGCCCACGCGCACCTCGCCCGGCGTGCCGACCCCGCGGTAACAGCACGACAGTACGAGGAGTTCGCACCAGCTGTTTATCAGCAGGTTTATTGCACTATATTAAGAAGCTGCACTCACCTGGCCGCCTGCTGCAGCGTAACCCCGCGCCCGCCGCCCACGCGCACCTCGCCCGGCGTGCCCACCCCGCGGTAACAGCACGACAGTACGAGGAGTTCGCACCAGCTGTTTATCAGCAGGTTTATTGCACTATATTAAGAAGCTGCACTCACCTGGCCGCCTGCTGCAGCGTAACCCCGCGCCCGCCGCCCACGCGCACCTCGCCCGGCGTGCCGACCCCGCGGTAACAGCACGACAGTACGAGGAGTTCGCACCAGCTGTTTATCAGCAGGTTTATTGCACTATATTAAGAAGCTGCACTCACCTGGCCGCCTGCTGCAGCGTGACCCCGCGCCCGCCGCCCACGCGCACCTCGCCCGGCGTGCCCACCCCGCGGTAACAGCACGACAGTACGAGGAGTTCGCACCAGCTGTTTATCAGCAGGTTTATTGCACTATATTAAGAAGCTGCACTCACCTGGCCGCCTGCTGCAGCGTGACCCCGCGCCCGCCGCCCACGCGCACCTCGCCCGGCGTGCCGACCCCGCGGTAACAGCACGACAGTACGAGGAGTTCGCACCAGCTGTTTATCAGCAGGTTTATTGCACTATATTAAGAAGCTGCACTCACCTGGCCGCCTGCTGCAGCGTGACTCCGCGCCCGCCGCCCACGCGCACCTCGCCCGGCGTGCCCACCCCGCGGTAACAGCACGACAGTACGAGGAGTTCGCACCAGCTGTTTATCAGCAGGTTTATTGCACTATATTAAGAAGCTGCACTCACCTGGCCGCCTGCTGCAGCGTGACCCCGCGCCCGCCGCCCACGCGCACCTCGCCCGGCGTGCCGACCCCGCGGTAACAGCACGACAGTACGAGGAGTTCGCACCAGCTGTTTATCAGCAGGTTTATTGCACTATATTAAGAAGCTGCACTCACCTGGCCGCCTGCTGCAGCGTGACCCCGCGCCCGCCGCCCACGCGCACCTCGCCCGGCGTGCCGACCCCGCGGTAACAGCACGACAGTACGAGCAGTTCGCACCAGCTGTTTATCAGCAGGTTTATTGCACTATATTAAGAAGCTGCACTCACCTGGCCGCCTGCTGCAGCGTGACCCCGCGCCCGCCGCCCACGCGCACCTCGCCCGGCGTGCCCACCCCGCGGTAACAGCACGACAGTACGAGGAGTTCGCACCAGCTGTTTATCAGCAGGTTTATTGCACTATATTAAGAAGCTGCACTCACCTGGCCGCCTGCTGCAGCGTGACCCCGCGCCCGCCGCCCACGCGCACCTCGCCCGGCGTGCCGACCCCGCGGTAACAGCACGACAGTACGAGCAGTTCGCACCAGCTGTTTATCAGCAGGTTTATTGCACTATATTAAGAAGCTGCACTCACCTGGCCGCCTGCTGCAGCGTGACCCCGCGCCCGCCGCCCACGCGCACCTCGCCCGGCGTGCCCACCCCGCGGTAACAGCACGACAGTACGAGCAGTTCGCACCAGCTGTTTATCAGCAGGTTTATTGCACTATATTAAGAAGCTCCACTCACCTGGCCGCCTGCTGCAGCGTGACCCCGCGCCCGCCGCCCACGCGCACCTCGCCCGGCGTGCCCACCCCGCGGTAACAGCACGACAGTACGAGCAGTTCGCACCAGCTGTTTATCAGCAGGTTTATTTGGTCGTCTATCTGTGAACAATATTATATATTATTAATAACGATATTATTATCATCATTTCAGCCATAAAACGTCCACTGATGAACGCAGGCCTCCCTTATGGCAACTACCCCTCATGAATCTCCATGAGGGGTAGTTGCCATACTCACCACGCTTGGCAGGCGGGTTGGTGAGCGCAGTATGGGATGTTGATACATGGATAGACGCTGCTGCTTATCTTCCGGAGGTATCCCTTAGCAGGCTCTTACTGCATCCATGGGCATGAGAGGAGGGGTATCATTCTACTGCCGGCACCCCACGGCGGTAATACGTACGACAATATTATTATATTAAATATATATTTTGTTAACCTAAAGTTTATGTTACAATTTTTCTTATATGCTCTAAATACTGTTTAAAAAATAACACTTTTTGTCAGTTGTCGCTCTAACTTTGTACATGCTGTGACGTCCTGTAATTACGGGAGCACCAGGCTATTAACATTTAGGACCTTAGTATTATGTGCATATGTGTAACCCTGTGTTGGATGTCCTATTTAAATTAATAAATAAATAAATAACTAAAATGTATAACCTTTAACATCTATTCATCATCTCAGTCGTAGGTCTACTCTCCACGTCCACACAATCCATAAAGAAAGAACGAAAGAAAGAAAAAAACATTTATTAATCCACTACATACATCTCACTAATATAATATTATAGAGCAGAAAGTTTGTTTGTATGGAGGTTTGTTACCTCTTCACGCAAAAACTAGCGTACGTATCGAGCTGAAATTTTGCAAACGTATAGATGTTGACTGGGATTAACACATAGGCTACTTTTTATCCGGTTACAACGCATGCGAAGCGGCGGGCACAAGCCAGTCAGGTATAAATTAATATGAAAAAGTCTAGTTTGTGGAGCAAAAGGTCCTACCTCATCCATGAGAGAGTTGGCGAGCGCAGTGCGGGATGTTGATACACGGCAAGACGCTGCTGCCTATCTTCTAGAGGTAACCGTTGGATAGATTGTTACAGCATGAGGAGAGGCAATATTCTACTCCCGCCACCCCACGGCTTTAACATCTATTATAGATGATTTATACAGCGTCAGCGACTGGTATGCATGCTGTACGGGACGCTGCAGTGCGTCATCTATATCAGTGGTCAGTCACTCAGAGAAGAGAACAAGTCACTAGACATACCTACAGAACAGACAGACACAATATTCTTGAACAAAGATAGACTTTTACACCATTTCATAATATTGTACACGTCAGGAAGTCAGGGCTCGAGTTCTGTGCCGTGATTCCGCTGGCAGCTAGCAAGAAGTTAGGAATAATACGACTCAGCAGCATGACTCACCGAAATATTCTTGAACAATGGGAGACTTTTGCACCACTTCACAATCTTGTACAGTCTATGGTCCGCGATATTGCACAGGTCTGCCAGGAAGTCAGGGCTCGAGTTCTGTGCCGTGATTCCGCTGGCAGCTAGCAAGAACTTAGGAATAATATGACTCACCGAAATATTTTTGAACAAAGGGAGACTTTTGCACCACTTCACAATCTTGTACAGTCTATGATCCGCGATATTGCACAGGTCTGCCAGGAAGTCAGGGCTCGAGTTCTGTGCCGTGATTCCGCTGGCAGCTAGCAAGAACTTAGGAATAATATGACTCACCGAAATATTTTTGAACAAAGGGAGACTTTTGCACCACTTCACAATCTTGTACAGTCTATGATCCGCGATATTGCACAGGTCTGCCAGGAAGTCAGGGCTCGAGTTCTGTGCCGTGATTCCGCTGGCAGCTAGCAAGAACTTAGGAATAATATGACTCACCGAAATATTTTTGAACAAAGGGAGACTTTTGCACCACTTCACAATCTTGTACAGTCTATGATCCGCGATATTGCACAGGTCTGCCAGGAAGTCAGGGCTCGAGTTCTGTGCCGTGATTCCGCTGGCAGCTAGCAAGGGGTTGGCGGAGGGGCTGCCACTGCCAGTGGACTTGCCGAGCCGGTTCAGTTCTGATTCGTTGTACTGCCATAGGTGTTCCACGTCCATTATCTCCTGGAGAAATAGAAGAGAGATGGAGTTTTAGTAATAACTAACCGCGATTTCGCGTACAAACACTTGTATCCTGTAAATCATCATCATCATCTCAGCCGTAGGACGTCCAAATCTGAATATAGGCCTCCCCAAGTACTGATAATGAGGGGGCTGTTGCCAAACTCGCGACGCTTGGCAGGCGGGTTGGTGAGGGCAGGACGGGATGTCTCTAAACGGAAAGACGCTACTCCCATCTTCCCTTGGCCATTGATATAAAAGCAAAGATGAGCTCTCACACCAAAAACTCTCGCATTGTGTTTACTATACTGCCGACGACTGCGCAACACGCTACGCGTACCGAAAAAATCTTAAAATGTTATCTCTTTCACATTATTTGCAAACACTACTTTCTCTTTCTTACAATCGCCATTGTTTTATTTGTTATTTTGACAACGGAATCAAACAAATAGTTATTTAACAAAATCGCAATACTTACGAATGAAATGTTACACCTTTGGCATTTATTGTGTTTCTGGAGGTGTTGGTGCACTTGCGAAATGCACAAGATGGCATTTGGTGGCACTTTTCATCTATTTTAGATGCAAATATCAACACGCCCGGCTAACACTGTGTTTCGATGTGCACTGATTCAAAAAGTGAGCTCACTCATCATCGTTTGGAAACACAACGGCGCGGTCTCAGTACGGTGAGGGCTCATCTATGCTTTTATATCAATGCCCTTGGCAAATTCTTACTGCGTCCACGGGCAAGAAAGGAGAGGCAACATTTTACTTCCGGTATCCTACGGCAACCTAAAAACTTACAAAAATGGCCGGTTCTAATCTAATCTACCAACGTTCCATTTTATATTCCCTTATAATCTTTCTGACTCTGACATCTGTGACATTATATCTTCATGACGTCACTCACGGATAGTTCAAAACGTCACCTATATTTATTTCAGTAGTATTTGTCTTGAAACTTACTTGCAATAATGGTGGAATGTCAGGCGTTAATCGACTATTGCTGGATTCTCCTCTGCTGTATGACCCTGGACCGTTTACCTGTAAATAAATAAATATATCAGTGGGAAAATAAGAGAGCTTTGGTGGCAACATACTCAACCTAACACTTTTACATAGTACACTCATTTCAATTCAAAATGCTTTATTCAGTAATAAAAGATACAAAAGTTCCTCTAGTTTTGATATAGATTATATTATAAACATTTTAGGTGCTACTTACACAGTTGAGACTTGAAGCGTGCCGTAGCGTAGTGGGGACATGCGCTGACAGCAGTGACCCGGTAGAGGCTGCCCCGGATAGCGTGTACGAACATTGGTAGGTTGATCTACCGCCTCTCGTTCTGTCTTCTCTTATCGCTAGAATAAAAAATATTAAGCTATAAAAAGGACTATTTTAGGAGCTATTGGGCTATGAAGGAACTCATGAAGGGAGATTTACCACTATCACTCAAACGTAAGCTCATGGACGTATGCATTCTCCCCATCCTCACTTACGGCGCTCAAACTTGGTCTTTGACTGCTCAACAAAGATCGACACTCGAGGTTTGCCAACGAGCTATGGAGCGCAGTATTCTCGGTATTAAAATTCTTACTGACCGAATTCGCAACACCATACTGCGCGCCAAAACTCAAATAACTGATGTCACTCAGAAGGCTGCCAGGCTAAAGTGGGACTGGGCTGGCCACGTCTGTCGAATGCCGAATGACCTATGGGCTTTCATAACAACAGAGTGGGTCCCCAACGCTGGAAGGAGGCAACGCGGCAGACCCAGACTGAGATGGCGCGACGAACTTTACTTGTTTTTACAAGGTTGGTCCTCCATAGCACAGGATCGGGATAAATGGAAGAGGGATAGGGAGGCCTTTGCCCTGCAGTGGGACGAAAATGGCTAGTAATAATAATAATATAAAAAGGACATTGAAGAACTCTTACCGAGTGAGATTACTTCTGGAAATGTATAGGTCAAAGATCAAGTGTTTAATCGAGAATGTATACAGGATATTCACGACTTGATACCACGTTCTTTAAAATATGTGCGCCTATGTCCAAAGCAATAGATGAGGCCACAGTACCGCGAGCCGGTGAGGTTAACTGGCACGGTCCTCTTGAAGAAACGAATCGAGTGTCAAGATGGATGGTCGAGACTCAAGCTAGATGGATTGTCGAGTGTCTGGCTGGATAGTCACGAGTCGAGTGTCAAGATGGATGGTCGAGACTCAAGCTAGATGGATTGTCGAGTGTCTGGCTGGATAGTCACGAGTCGAGTGTCAAGATGGATGGTCGAGACTCAAGCTAGATGGATTGTCGAGTGTCTGGCTGGATAGTCACGAGTCGAGTGTCAAGATGGATGGTCGAGACTCAAGCTAGATGGATTGTCGAGTGTCTGGCTGGATAGTCACGAGTCGAGGGTCAAGATCGATGGTCGAGTCTCAAGCTAGATGGATTGTCGAGTGTCTGGCTGGATAGTCACGAGTCGAGTGTCAAGATCGATGGTCGAGTCTCAAGCTAGATGGATTGTCGAGTGTCTGGCTGGATAGTCACGAGTCGAGTGTCAAGATGGATGGTCGAGACTCAAGCTAGATGGATTGTCGAGTGTCTGGCTGGATAGTCACGAGTCGAGTGTCAAGATGGATGGTCGAGACTCAAGCTAGATGGATTTTCGAGTGTCTGGCTGGATAGTCACGAGTCGAGTGTCAAGATGGATGGTCGAGACTCAAGCTAGATGGATTGTCGAGTGTCTGGCTGGATAGTCACGAGTCGAGTGTCAAGATGGATGGTCGAGACTCAAGCTAGATGGATTGTCGAGTGTCTGGCTAGATGGTCACGAGTCGAGGGTCAAGATCGATGGTCGAGTCTCAAGCTAGATGGATTGTCGAGTGTCTGGCTGGATAGTCACGAGTCGAGTGTCAAGATCGATGGTCGAGTCTCAGGCTAGATGGATTGTCGAGTGTCTGGCTGGATAGTCACGAGTCGAGTGTCAAGATGGATGGTCGAGACTCAAGCTAGATGGATTGTCGAGTGTCTGGCTGGATAGTCACGAGTCGAGTGTCAAGATGGATGGTTGAGACTCAAGCTAGATGGATTGTCGAGTGTCTGGCTGGATAGTCACGAGTCGAGGGTCAAGATGCATGGTCGAGACTCAAGCTAGATGGATTGTCGAGTGTCTGGCTGGATAGTCACGAATCGAGTGTCAAGATGGATGGCGAGACTCAAGCTAGATGGATTGTCGAGTGTCTGGCTGGATAGTCACGAGTCGAGTGTCAAGATGGATGGTCGAGACTCAAGCTAGATGGATTGTCGAGTGTCTGGCTGGACAGTCACGAGTCGAGCGTCAAGATGGATGGTCGAGACTCAAGCTAGATGGATTGTCGAGTGTCTGGCTGGATAGTCAAGAGTCGAGTGTCAAGATGGATGGCGAGACTCAAGCTAGATGGATTGTCGAGTTTCTAGCTGGATAGTCGAGTGTCTAGCTGGATAGCCGAGTGTCTGGCTGGATAGTCGAGTGTCTGGCTGGATAGTCGAGAGTCTGGCTGGATAGTTGAGTGTCTGGCTGCCACGGTGGTTCTTAAAAGTCGTATACCTACCTTCAAGCCTCATCCCACACTGCAGGCACTTGTCGAACCGGCAAGCGGGGCACTTCTTCCTTGTGGCGACGGTGACGGGACAGTTGCTACCTCGCAGACACATGTAGTTCTTGCGGTTCTGCACGGTCCGCTTGAAGAAACCCTTGCAGGATTCGCAGGAGAAGATGCCGTAGTGGAAGCCGCTGATTTTGTCTCCGCAGATTGGGCATGGACTGAAACAATAAAATAAATAAATCTTTTAGTACATAAGACATAGGGCCATCTATTTCTGAATTGAGGGTGCGTTTTTACTGAGGCGCGCAATTGAACTATCCTCGAGTCTTGTGCCCGCGAGCTTTGTGAATTGATGCCTGCCTCGCCTCAGAGGAAACGCACCCAAGCAAAGCTTGTACTGTTGAAACTAATACGGATTTTTTTGTATAATCCCTACCTGTTACCTGGGACAAATCGAACGTTGCAACTTATGCAAACATTTGTCAAATCGTTATTTATATGTGGCGGCGATCAAGCGCACCATCTCCAGCGTCTTATTTCACAAAATAGTCATATATCTACCTCTATAACCACAAAGATGTTTTTTTATTAAAATAAAATAAAATATAAAAAAATGCAATTTTGACCCTAAGATCACATAACACCTACTACCTAGTAAAATTGTAAATTAAAATATTTAAAAAAAAAATACGAGTTCCCGATTTTCTTCCCTTCCAAAGCTTATTGTTTTCATGGGCTGAAACCCCCCCTTTCGGGTTACTACACATATCATAATACTTCCAGTGTAGATGACATATCCGCTGACGTGTCGCAAACATGTCTGAACAGTGTCCAGCGCTTTGGCGGGAATTCGAGCATGCGGTCGGCGTCCTATTAGAATCGCTACTGACGATTGTTTTCCAATTGGAACTGTAAAGTCAAGGGTGTCGTGCTTGAAATAATCTTGCAGCAAATTACAGCGTCGGCAAATTTGAAATGATTTACCTGTTGATGAGCTGCTGGCGACTGATGCCCTGGTGGTGGTGCAGCCTGTCGTCTGTCTCCGGGTCGTCGTCGTGGGCGGGGGAGGCGGGGAAGGCGCCCGTCGCCTCCCGGTATAACACGTGCGGGTGCCGACCCTGCAAACAACAATTATTTATAGAAATGAAAAATACAATCAAAATTTTGTCTCCGACGGGACTCGAACCCGTAACGTTCAGACGAACACCTTTAACGCAGGCTGCCTTTTACCGTTCGGCCACGGAGCAATTAAAGTAAAAAATTGCTCCGTGGCCGAACGGTAAAGGATACCTTAGTGTGGGTTTACACTTTAAATATAAAAAATAGCTTATAAAACAATTATTTATTTAGGCAGGTTAAACATGAAGTGTTAGGTAGGAGGTAGTCTAAGTACACTTAGAGTCCGCTCCACCATTAAAGTCCGATAGACGCGGCGCTGCTATTATAGAACTAAATACAGACTACAGTATGTCTGTAGACTTTACCTACTGCTTTTGCTGTAAGACTTCAGTGGTGGCGCCGACTCTAAACATAAGTGACTGTCAAAGAACATTAACCGGGACGCGTTAAACAATTCGGACACAGAATCGGACGCCAAGTCGAAAATCTTACTTAATGTATAGCTTATGCCGTGGGGTGTGGGTGTAGAATGTTGCCCCTCTTCTCTTGCCCGTGGGGGCAGTAAAAATCTGCTAAGGGATCCCCCGGAAGATGGGCAGCAGTTTCTTTTCGCAGTGTATCAACATCCCGTACTGCGCTCGCCAACCCGCCTAACAAGCGTGGTGATTACGGCGACGCAATGTGTGTCCAGCAGTGGGCCTCCTACGGCTGAGATAATGATAGCTTATACGCTATGATGATGGTATCTACCTTTTTGATGAGGCTGATTTAGCCCACGGTGTCTGAACCTTCATTTACGGACGAAACGGAGGAGTGTAGTTCGTGTTCGATATTGGTTTTAGGTTAGTTTCCAGCACTGACCTTCATGTTCAACACGCTTTAGATAGATAACTCTTTATTGTAAGTATTTAATTTAATACTAAGACATGACATAATAAAACATAGGTATCATGCTTTATCGGTTCATCAGAAAGCGGGATCGTCTGATCAATGCCTGTTCGAGTCCCGTCGCATTATTTGTTACGCTATCAACTCTCGTTCAAAACCAAAATAAAATCACTTCTCCGTTAACGACTGGAGTTCAAAATACCCTTACCTGAACTGGAGAATGCGTAGGGGAGAACTCCGAGCTGTAGGAGTAACAGGAAGAGTGAGATGCGTCGCTGTTGTTGCGAGAAAGAGACGGCGTGTAGTGGCGGTTTGCGCGCGGGCTGGCTGATGGACTACTGTATACACTGGAAATAAGAAATAAGAAATTTTTATTGTTAAATTGTGTAGGTACATATACATGAAGGTCTTAAATAAATTTAGGTATCAACAATTTTATCATATCTATGACATACAATAATAAATTTGCAATTTAATTCTATATTGCACAAAATTATACACAAAGTTGGATTACAACATTTATGTAGGCCTATACTTCTGAATACCAAATTAGAACAAAAATGGAACAATGGCACAATGGCATACACTTGAAACTATCATGGTTGTGAACATTATTTATGCAATAAATTTTGTAGAACGGAGACTACTCACTATATTTAGCGTCGAAGATTATTCCGACACGTTTCCCAGTTCCCCCGTTTACAAAATTAATATAACAAGCAATTATAAATTAAAAAAAGCCGTGTTGGCCGAGTGGTATGTACCCCCGACTTTAATCCGAAGGTCGTGGGTTCGATACCGGCCGTGCACCAATGGATTTTTCTTTCTTGGAAAATGTATGTACACACTTAAGACGTGCTTTAACGGTGAAGGAAACATCGTGAGGAAACCCGCGGCTTAGTTAGCTTCAGACGTATTGACCTGTTCTTTCCTCTGAATAATAGCTGACTAAGCTGAGAGGATGGTATAGGCGCTGGGCAAGCCGAATCCATCTTACAATGTCCCAGGCACTGCAGCGTCCCGTACAGCATGATTACCAGTTGCTGACACTGTATTTTCCCAGTTCCCCCGTTTACAAAATTAATATAACAAGCAATTATAAATTAAAAAAAGCCGTGTTGGCCGAGTGGTATGTACCCCCGACTTTAATCCGAAGGTCGTGGGTTCGATACCGGCCGTGCACCAATGGATTTTTCTTTCTTGGAAAATGTATGTACACACTTAAGACGTGCTTTAACGGTGAAGGAAACATCGTGAGGAAACCCGCGGCTTAGTTAGCTTCAGACGTATTGACCTGTTCTTTCCTCTGAATAATAGCTGACTAAGCTGAGAGGATGGTATAGGCGCTGGGCAAGCCGAATCCATCTTACAATGTCCCAGGCACTGCAGCGTCCCGTACAGCATGATTACCAGTTGCTGACACTGTATAAATCATCTATAATAGATGCAAAGGCCTTACTTTTTTACTTTTTTTTATAAATTTTTTTTTTTTTTCTTTTAGCGATTATAGTCATCAGCAATTGGTATCTTTTGTCGCGCTTGCGTCTGTTGTGTTACAAGATATCTGTAGGAACTTTAGCATTGATTAAGATTTATTTATTTAGTTCACATTTTTGAGTTATAATTAAAATATAGTTACTAATTAAAAAATATTATACATAACACCGTCCGCCGTGGGGTGCCGGCAGTAGAATGATACCCCTCCTCTCATGCCCGTGGATGCAGTAAGAGGCTGCTAAGGGATACCTCCGGAAGATGGGCAGCAGCGTCTATCCGTGTATCAACATCCCATACTGCGCTCACCAACCCGCCTGCCAAGCGTGGTGAGTATGGCAACTACCCCTCATGGAGATCCATGAGGGAGCCCTGTGTTCATCAGTGGACGTTTTATGGCTGAAATGATGATAATGATACATAACACCAGGCACCAGAGGTTTTGTAAAGAATAGTTTTAAAACTTAGATTAAGTAATGTATCTCATTTTAAGTGAAACATTTGTGTTCTTATGAGAATAAAGTTCCTTACTACTTACGTAACTTTAAACCTAATATAATAGTAATCTTACGTTAATTTTGAAAGTGAAATTATATGCAATATTTACATTCAGTAATCCGTGATCATGGCGAGTGAAACTGCGTCGATATAATAAGGAGTACTGGCTAGATCGTAATATATTTTAGTATAGATTTACTTTTGTTAACATTATACTAAATAATAATAAAAAATATATATCCGTTAAATATTGCATATACTTGTTATATATCTTTTAATTTGTAACAACGGGGTATTATATATTGTGTAACTGACCCGTAATGGCCTAGTGGTACGTGCCCCCGACTTTCAATCCGAAGATAGTTCTATGCTAGTCGCGCACCAATGGATATTATAGAAAGATTAACTCTTTATTGTTCGTATACCTTAAACAGAACTAACACGAGGAGACAAAAATAAAATAATGGATGCACTTTCTTTTAATATTTAGAAGCCCGAGCTTCATCATTGCAGAAAACATCGTGAGGAAACCCACTGCTTAGACAGCTTCAGACGTTGACAAGTTCTTTCCTCTGACTAAAAGATGTATTATTCTTTTGAATGAACGCCTCGTTGCTACAACATGGACGCCCGTAACAAGGTCATTCAAAAACATATACCAGCGGGCGAAGGTCCGCCTGCGCCGCAAGAGGTTGCGGGTTCGATTCCCGCCTCGGGATAAATGTCTGTACGATCCTCAGATATTTGTTCAGGGTGTTCTGGATGTTTTTCTATATAATAAAAAAAAATATATATCTATGTAGTATAATGTATTAAGTATATCAGCCATCTAGTACCCACAACACAAGCTCTGCTTAGCTTTGGGCTAGATAATGCTGTGTGAATTATCCAGCATTATTTATTATTTTATTTTATTTATACCTGTGTGTGTACATGGAATGCACTGCGGAATCAGTACTGGCGCTGGATTGGACTCGTTGCATTCTTCCGGTGAGTGGCGAGCCCAGCGCTGTGCCTAATAGTTTCTCCATGCCGAGAGACGGTTCGCATTTCAAATCTGAAAATAAAACGTTAAAACTAATATTTAAAAAAAAATTATAAGGTGTAATAAAATATACTTAAAACTGAACGGACAAAAGTAAAAACTTCCACATAAAAGTGTGTCAGTTTGCTGACACAACTGTCGCATCCAGTAAAGCGTTATCCATGTTACGCCATGTTGCGCTTCAAACAGTTTTTTTTCGGTTCTGTGACACTTTTGCAACTACCCACACTTTTCTTTTTTTATTATGTTTGAACTTGTATGTGACTTCTTTGTTTGCCTCTGCAAATGTACGTAAAATTTGTAATTCTTATGTTAGTTCTCATGTAAGTGAATTTTATAGTTCCGTATGAGAAATAAAGCTTTATGAACCGTAAATGTTAAAACGCAATACAGTGTGCTCTTATTGTTTTACATATATAGCTATCACATTAAAGCTACTGATGGGGCCGCAAAGTTCTCGAATGGAGGTCACAGATCGCCAAGCGCAGCGTAGGACGTCCATCTACAAGATGGGCAGACAGGTTGGTAAGAACCACAGGTCGGCGGTAGATGCAGGCTTCCAATAGATCCATGAGGCCTGTATTCAGCAGGGCTAGCATGGCCGGAGATATTTTATCCACGGGGAGAGGACAAAATACTATTCTCTGTCAATTTTGTCCACCCTCCGAGCATGGCGACATGGGTGGATAAACTATTCACGGTGGACAAACCAGGGGAAACGCTTGTCCCCGAAATTATAGGCGGAGGGTGAGTATCCACGTCTAATATCAAAAAGTGATATAATTCTCTTTACCCCTGTTGCCGTGCTTTGGCAGGTGGATAAAATAATTGTATCCCTTGTCAGTGGAAATAACCGGTGGACAAAAGTTTTATCCCCAGCCCATGCTAGCCCTGCAGTAGTGGACGTTTTACGGTAGAAATTGGAATTTGGAATAGCTTTGTAATTTGAATATTGTCTAATCTGGTGTACAACGGTGTCGATTCTGTTGTTGCACTTCTTATAGCTAATTATAATTAGAATATGACTTTCCTAAGTTTAGAGGTGTCAAAGTAAAATTAAGTCAAATTGTACCGTTAACAATGCCTTGTACCAGTAAATACTATTACAGTTATTTAATTCCTTATGGATCCTATCATCAGAACCGAGTTTTAAAAAAAAAGGACATAATTGAGGATGTATCAGACACAAAAATAATTTTCTAAGTCGGTTCATAAACGAAAAAAAGGACAACTGTTTAAAGGCTAGACGATTTGGCGTAGACTTAAGACTTCTGAGACTCAAGTTAGCTTTATAAGATGTTCAACTAACCTGACAGCATCTCCTTCTTGATGGTAAGGTTCTGAATCTCCCCGATGGTGGTCTGAGGCATAGGCATAGTACCCTGGTCTGAGAGAGCTAACGACTTGGCACTGTTCGTTGGAGATGACGGTCTTCGGGGCAGGGAGAGCGGAGAGTCCGATAATAGTGGTATCTGGAAAGAACAAGACATTAGATATTAACTAGAGAATGCGGGCGTTGTTGCAGGTATGCTTGAAAACGAACATCAAACTCATTCATCAAATTTTGATAAGTCTAAGCAGAAACAGGGTGAGTATCGTGTTGAACCGATAAATTGATCTTCAATTCTCTAATTTCCCGTTATGGGTGAAATGCTTGGTTTATTAAGTTACTGACGCGTCACCAAGACTAGATTCTAGAGGGAAACACTCGCCCACTGTTCTTGCGAAGACTTTGTTGAAGCTTTGGAAACACTCTTAAAGACAGTGTGTCGGTCCGAACAGCAAGCATCAAAAAGTTTCTGAGGCAGTATATGTATCCATAATGAGTGCTGTCTACTCACCCTATTCAAGCAAGACTTCTCTAACGCTGCTGCAGCGTCGGATACCTGAGGTCTAACACCCGCTGGTCATCCAGACCCTGGAAGACTCCATCGACACTCTCCACAACTTCGTTGAGTGTTATTTTTTTAATGTATTAGGTACCCTTGTTTGACCACAATCTGACCTGATGTTAAGCGACGATGTGGCCGATGATGGATCACAAAGGTCTTTAAAAACATTGCTTTGTTCTGGTAAGCATGGTTCCGCACACTGTGTAGATTTCTAGAGTGATTCGCCCTGTCCATGCTAAGACTTTTCTGATGCTGCTGCAGTGGTGCATACCTGAGTTCCAGTACTCTCTGGTCGTCGAGACTCTAGAAGCACCCGCTCTTCATCGGCTCCTAATTGACGTTGCGGAGAGAATTGAAGGAGTCTTTCCTAATGCTTTATTTCGGTCAGCATGATTAGAGGGCTACATATTGACACATCATATATGTAGCCCTCTAGATTGTTGTAATTTTCTACATAAGTTAATTGTAAGTACGTCGAAAAATAGGATTCCAACGAGTTCAATTCCACTCAAGGGAACTTTCCTCTTTCCCTCTCTCGCGCTCGCATTGCTCTCGATGGTAGTGTACTCACCCTGTTCATAAGACACCTCTGATGCTGCTGCAGCGGCGGATACTTGAGGTCCAGTACTCTTTGGTCGTCGAAGCTCTGGAAGCACTTGCTCTTTATTGGCTTCTACTTGATCGTGACGTTGCGGAAAATGTGGATTAAGTATTTTCTAAAATTGCATTGTCGCAGTCAGCATGGTTCTTACTGACGCATCATGTAGACCTTTAGATTGTTGTGATTTTCTGCTCACGTTAATTGTACGTGCGTTGAAAGATAAGATTCCAACGTATTCAGTTCCACCCAAGGGAACATTCCTCCTTCCCTCTCAGGCGCTTGCTTTGCACTCTAGATGGTAGCACCATCAGTAGTATTGGTAGTACTCACCCTGTTCATGCTAAGACTCCTCTGATGCTGCTGCAGCGGCGGATACTTGAGGTCCAGCACTCTCTGGTCGTCGAGGCTGTGGAAGCACTCGCTCTTCATGGGCTCCTGCTTGATCGTGACGTTGCGGAGGGTGTCGATTGAGTCGCGGGAGGATTGAAGGTCAGCGTTGCAGTTGTCGTCTGAAATACGACGAATTTTATATATGAGTGTGAAATTACAGGGTTTAAGAGGGTATAGTCATGGTAGGGGAAGCTGTTTCCTGAATACTTGATTGGGATAAGTGAGTGTATATTGATTTGTTATTTTAAAAGACCACCTGCTCCCTGCCGTCGATTATGTATTAAATTGTATTATGCCAGTTTGGTAACAATAACAATAGCTCTGCGTACTGTGGGTCTGGGTGGTGCTAATTGTTTATTTTTATACGACTAAATGACGAGACAAGCTGTAGGCCCATCTAATGTTGAGCGGTAACCTATTACAACTGCGATACCGCGGTGATCACATTAACTTAGCACGTAACCAACGCTGCATTACACTGCCACCGTCGCCCAGAGACATAGGAGTTGTAAGATCTCATGTGCCGGCCCCCTTACCCTTCAAACCGGAACACGGCAATGCAGGCGGCAGATATCGGCATGGTTGTAGTACCACAGATTACAGAAACGTAGTACTTCCCCGGATAAACTCATCACAAAAAATTATACTTACTACTAAGAATGTGTCAAATGTCCAACATTATTTGTTATATTACCAATAGATTCCTATTACGTTATAACTTCTCTAAGGCGCTTGTTGTCAACGTACCATTACTAGCAGTAGTATCGATGACCATTTCCGAGTCGGACAGTTCTCCTTCCCAGGACATGGGTCGTTCTCGATCGTTCCCCTCGTACTGGCCGGTCGCAGATAGTTGCTTCTTATTCCGCATGTTTACCTGGAAAAGTGGGTTTGTTACAGGGTGCATAGTAACATGTACTAACCAAAGATTTTGATCTTTACGCCCTCGCCGTAATGAGACGCCGTTTTGTTTACACGCGAAATGAGTGGGCACGCTCATTTGGATTCAGTGTAACTCTAAACACAGTGTTAGCCGGACGTGGTGCGTGTTATTTTTTTCACGAAAGTTCGTGCAATATGATTTAGCATAATCGTAACAGTTTGGTTTGTTGGCAAAATCAGTGTGCGTGCGTCGGCATCATTTTTAACACACAAATAAAGACAATGCCACAGTTTGTGATGTCAAGGCGCGTCTAACGATCTAAATCTTTGGTAGTTCCCCAAAAGGGAAGGGGCTTTTGATGTGGTGTGAATATGATCCTGAATTCATAATTGGATTTAAAAATTACATTTTGATTACGTTTTTTATGTTTCATAAAAATTCTTTTTAAATTATATTCGAGCGAGTCGTTAATGAGCCAACTCATCTCGCAGTACACCCGCTTCATGATTACCTCGTACTGATGTTGATTGAAGTCAATCTTGGATATCTCGGCATCAGTGGAGTCTTCGTCGTGTGGCACCGAAGACACGCTGATGCGGACTCCACTCGAGCTGTACGAGAACTGGCCTGGAAAGAACGAAGATTCTTATACAAATCTGACAAACTCACTAATATTATAAAGCCGAAAGTTTATTTGTACGGAGGTTTGTCACCCCTTCACGCAAGAACTAGCGTACGTATCGAGCTGAAATTTTGCAAACGTATACATATATTTTGACTAGTATTAACACATAGGCTACTTTTTATCCGGAAACAACGCATGCGAAGCGGCGAGCACAAGCTAGTTTTTAATAAACTGTTTTTAGTTATCCTTTAAATCGTATGGTTTTCGACTTATTTACAAAATGCTGAAAAATACCGTTCCCCGCTTATCTCCGAAGTTTGCAGAGATACACACCCAAAAACTTTTATTGCTAATAGAAGTGTATGTAAAGAATACAAAAAAATTTTAAACATTCGATGATTTCTAAAAAAACTAATTAGAGAGAGTAATGAACACAGGCCTCCCTCATGGATCTCCATGAGATGTTGGCATACTCACCACTCTTGGCAGGCGGGTTGGCGAGCGCACTACGGGATGTTGATACACGGAAAGACGCTGCTGTCCATTTTCCGGAGGTATCCCTCAGCAGGCTCTTACTGCATCCACGGGTATGATAGGAGGGGTTACATTCTACTGCCGGCACCCTTCGGCAGAGAATTTGAAAATTGCAAATACTTGATACATAATCTCCAAAGACACGTAGGTATGTGCATATCAGTCAGATTGATAAGCTATTGTTATCGTGGATTCGTAAGGTAAAGGTCGCGCTGTATAGGACACTCCCATTCGCATCGTACCATTGTCTTGTATCTTGTATTGTCTTTTATACAAGCGTCTCCACGCAACTTTGCATGCAGCACACATGCAGCACAGTATTATTTCTGTGGCATGCAGGTTAGACGCCGTGGGGTGCCGGCGAATGTTACCCCTCCTCTCATGCCCGTGGATGCAGTAACAGCCTGCTAAGGGATACCTCCGGAAGATGACCAGCAGCGTCTTTCCGTGTATCAACATCCCGTATTGCGCTCTCCAACCCGCCTGCCAAGCGTGGTGAGTATGGCAACTACCTTTTATGAAAATTCATGAGGGAGGCCTGTGTTCAGAAGTGGACGTTTGCGGATGAAATGATGCAGGTTAGAACTTAGAAATAAGCTTGTCAGTTCCTGATGACCTAGTGGTACCACCGACTTCGATCCGAAGTTCGTGGGTTACTTACCGGATGTGCACCAGTGGATTTATCTTGAAAAATGTATAAGGACAGCAGCATGCGTTATAAAAACCATATAACGGTAAAGGAAAACGTCGTAAGGAAACTCTCGATCAGCTTCAGACGCATTGACCTGTCTTTCCTTTGACTTATAGCCGCTTAAGCTGAGAGGATGGTATAGTTGCTGCGCTGAACACCAATAATGTTGTACGGGACGCTAAACTGCCTGGGACATTGATAAATTGATTAGGCTTGCACATTACCAGTGCCATCTTCCCAGCTTAGGCGGCTATTAGTTAGAGAAAGGAACAGGTCAATACAATTAATTAAAGCGCGTCTAAGAAAAATCACGCGCAAGAAAGAAAAATCCATTGGAAAAATTTGCCACCTCGTCCGCTCCGGACAAGATTTTAGCGGTTGGGTTGGCATGGCACATTACTACAAAATTACAGTTTCGGTTTTGTTTTTATCGTCATTAAACTTTTACAGCGAACGCGTCATATACAGACAGACAGTGAAACGTAGTGCGTATTTTCCTCGTGACAATGTACTTAGTAGGTAAGTACACTGAAGGCCACTGAACTTCTTCCTTGAAAGGTCAGTGAACGGGTCAGTGCATCGATGTTACTGAATGTATATACCTAATGTCATCATAGTCATCTAGTACCCATAACACAAGCTCTGCTTAACTTGGGGCTAGATGATGCTGTGTGATTTGTCCAGCATTATTTATTATGTTTATTACTATTAATGCTTATTATTTATCTACATTAATAACATCGGATTCATTCACCTATATTCGACTGCTGATGCCTATGATGCTGGACATTAAAATAGTAAGCTTTTATTGTTAAGGTGCAGTGTGGAATGTCCAGCATCATTCATTTTGGTGATTGACCATTGTGGTAGAGGTAATTGGTATAGCAGACTAGAGGTTTAGATTTTTGATGTCGTGATGGTATGATTTTTATTTATTTCATTTGCGCACATTCACTGGCCAGTATTTTGTAAGGTCTGCTCAAACGTTGCTTTAACCCTTAAACAGCCCTAACTAATGAGTTTAAACACAGAGTTTAGCGGAAATATTTTGACTACAATCTAAACAAACAGGGTTAATATCCGCATCGGAGGTCAACAGCCTACCAACTATCTCTTATAGTTATAACATGATAATAATTTTGTTATTACGTGATGTGACTCACAATCGCACATTTTATTTTTGTTTTACTTTTCTTGTTAAAAAACTGTTTATGTTTCTTATCTAGTATATTCCCATACAAAAGTCTAGTATTAATGAGAACAACATTATTGCTTCACAAAACCCTGCAAATGCAAATCGGTCCACTCGTTTAAGAGCTACGGTGCCACAGACAGACACACACGCAGCGGTCAAACTTATTACACCCCTCTTTTTTGTCGGGGGTTAAAAATACATAACAGTAAGTGCGCAACAAATTATTCCCGTTTCGACAAAAAATAAAATAAAGTTTCAAAGTAAAACAGTAATATCTAAAGATGTGTCTTAACTTTCTCACTATTGTAAAAAGTGGTATTAGTAAAACGGCTTATTTACCCGTTTCGATATAAGATATATATAATTGTGATCGCGAACGTTTGACTAAATATGTCTATACTTTCGCGTTTACAGTTGTATTTTTTATATCGAAACGCGTAATTTTACTAACCTTAATAATATTAATCCTAGTTAGGTAGTAGCTCTTTGGTGGCTCAGATAGATTGTTTGAATATGATTGATAATTAATTAATTATGCCGTTTTACTAAGACTACTTTTTACAATAGTGATAAATTAAAAGACCCATCTTTTAATTTTTAGATATTACTGTTTTTCTGAATATTTGAATACATACTTAAGAAGACTATGTTCTGTTTATACAACTTTGCTACTAAAAAAGCGTGAACATTTTATATAATGCTTACCATTGCTGGTTTCCGGGCCCGACATACTGATCGTGGTGACAGACACGTGACCCCCCTCCACTTTCACCGCGTCAGCGTCACTTGACATCGCGGTGTTCATCACTGACAGCTGTCACATCACCTCGATATCCACTACCGACTGTGTCACCTCACTAGCACCATTCACACTTATAATTCAAAAATCGAATTCAGTAAAAATTCAAAAATGTTGCCTTCTTTGCATGGTAAATGTTTCTAAAAAAAGTTTTTGGATCATCTCGGGTCGCTCATTTTTAAGGCTCTGCTGTTCAGTCTTCTGTCAGTTTTTCGCCGTTGGCTGGCGATCACAGTTCGCTTTGATGAATCCGGTCTGTTGCAATCTGATATGACCATCATCTTGCGCAATCTGTAACAAAACAAAAAAAAACATTAGACACGGTTTTTATAACATGCAATTTGATATTTAATGCAACAAACGACCTTTGTTAATTCATAAGTTGATTCTTAGCACCACTGTACAAACATTATAGAACGTTATTCAGCACTATCGAAGGATATAGAATATTTATGCATTCAAAACTTTATCTATATTCTATAACTTTAATTATATTTTCACGCTTTTTAGTAGGATTTGGAATATAAAATGTAACTGTCACATTCAAAAAAAGAAGTCGCGGTGTCGCTTCGACCGATTCGGATCCGCGTGTAGTGTTTGTGTACGCGGACGTCGACGGGCGGCCTTGCGCCGGCCAGTGTTGCGATCGCACTACGATATTAGTTATCGATCCAGTCTTTCGCTCACACGACCTCAAACTCTCCAATTAGCGTTTATATGGCTGTAGTGCTGCCAAATCTCTTATACTCTTCTGAGACGTGGGTCCTATACCGAAAACAAATCCGCACCCTCGACAGATTTCACCTCAAATGCTACCGAGACATTATGAACATCCGATGGTCAGACCACATCAGAAACACAAACGTCCTGAGACGAGCTAACATCGGAGGCATTGAGGTGAAATCTGTCAAGGGTGCGGAATTGATTTCACTATACGACCCACGTCTCAGAAGAGTATAAGAGATTTGCTTAAGCGCGGTGGCCAGTATCTGAGATACAAAGACGTTCTGAAAAGACATATGAAGAGATGCAATATAGAGCCCTCTCAATGAGAGGTAAAAGCAGCGCAGCGTCCAGAATGGCGACGTCTCATTCACGAGCAGGTTAACACGTTTGAAACCGAGCGTCGTGAAGAGCTCGATAAAAAGCGTGATGAGCTCAAGGTCCGACCACCAGTGGCCATATCTTACAACTACATCAGCGGGGTATTAACATGTCCAAATTGCGCTCGTACCTGCACCAACAAACTTGGGTTTGCAAGTCACCAGAGAGTGCACCAAAGGGTGGAACAATTACACCTAACAAGTCCTCTTAGTTAATTATGCCTGTCCAGTAAAAATCAGTCGCTGTGGTCGAAATCGAATATATATATTCATACTCCGTCGAACGACCCCCGTCACTCGTGTCATTGGCACTGTGTTTACGAGGGCGAAGCTCACGATAACGACCAACGCATGTCTGGGTATGACCACATTATGACTAGTATTTATACCTATTTGTTTTAAATCGCGCCGTTAAACAGCAGGAGTTTTTAGCGCACTAACATGTTTATTTTGAGAACGGCATTGAGATTATTCAAAGTCATTTCTATCGATAAGACGGGGCAGCACAATCTAAAGGAGTGGGGGGCGGCCTTCACGGAGCCGGTTGTAGTGACCGGCCGCGAGCATTTCGCCTTTCGCGCAGGACTGGTCCACCGTCCCCAATACGAGTCCATTCCACGCGTAAGATGAGTTTATAACACTGACTTCAAACGATTCTCACAACCGCTAGGTATTTTTTTCGAGATTTAACGCGAATTCTTCGATTTTTTGTTTTGTCACCACGAATTGTACCTGCAAGCGTACACCCCTATGGAATAAGCTGCTTATTTAATCGTAAATTGATTCAGTCTGGCTGATCAATTACCGTCCTAAGTCCTTTGCCCCCAGACGTTTCTCCGCTATCCGAGCGCTCGGTGCAGTCGCCTTGGCAACGTAATTAACTGTCAATTACACAACGGACCGCGGTTGGGCAATGGATCTTGTAGGTAGGTATGCGTCATTCGGAGTTGCAATAAAACTACAATACCAGTAAAATATGAACTGGTGCATGCAAAGTTTGCTCAAACATTTTCATTGGGAACACGTATCCAAATTAAGGAGCAAAAAAGTCAAAACGCCAAATTATTGCAAGGACGGTATGTTCTGTCTCTTTCCGCATGAGTAAAAATAAATCCAATGAGCGAGACAAGTGTAGTTAAATTTTGTAACCTAATAAAAGGAGTTCATCCGCACAAGATGGCGTCATCACGGCCTAGACAAGGCCGAGCGGTCATTTGTACGATGTGCCGCCAGACAAGTGCTTTGTCTGTTTCGTATCACCATGTGGAATATTTTCAAGACCAGCTCTCGTAATACATTTTTTATGGCATCTAAGGCATTATAAAATCTCATGTATGTTATAAACGAAATAAATAAATGGAATTATATGGAACTTTGGTTTGCGTGCTCAATAAACACCTAGCAAGCCCCTGCCTAATCAAGAGATAATTATGTATGAATTTAAAGAGAACTTTTCTTTGGCGGATTTTCCTACTAAAATTGAATTAACTCAAATGCAGAAAATTAAACGCAATTGTATTTTATTCTACCAAAGTAAGACGTTTGGCATTCATAAGAACTACCATTAGTTTATTTATTTATATATTATTATTCATCGAACAAGAAAATCACAAAACATGAGTAATAATACGTCTACACAAATGTTGACTGTGTTTCCTCAATTACAGGGTGCCACAGCGTGCACAATTTAGCGACTAAACAGTTTACTACCACTTACAGGCTTAAATGTAAATAAAATGAAAAGTTTTAGAAAGCAGAGTAGTCGGACCAAAAATAAAAACAGAAACAATTTAAATGTGTAAAATGTATGCTGAACTTGAAAGCTATCTCACTCAGCAGAACAGTAATTAAATCATCAAAATCATTCATTTCCTTTGTTTGTAACTAGAAGAAGAATAAAAAGAATTATTGATCCACAATAAGCTAAAGTACATAAAATGAATAGGTGCTAAAATATTAACAAATTAACACAAGTAAAATTTGTAAACCAAAAGGTCCTACCTCAGCCAAATGTTAATCCTTAAATATAAGGATTAACGCTAGTTTTCAGGTAGGACCTTTGGTGAGCGTCGCACATAAAAAAAACAAAGTAAAATAAAATAGATATACAAATAACTACAAAACTTTGACACGTAGAAGATACACACACTAGCCATCTTCACATTCCAATTCAATAGGCATGTCCTTGCTATTCCGAGCTATCGACAACTAGGGAGACGTGGCGACGACCGATAATTATCTGAAGGTCACAGCACTATCTGTGTGACGCAAACGTACTGTCATGTCATGGAGTGATAATGGAGATACAGGTGCGAAATAACAAAGGTGTGAAATTACATACCATCATGAGATAAGCGCATTCTAATGTTTTGCAAGCGAACATGAAGTAATACAGTAATATAAACTTGACCGTTATTAGAAGCTTTTATAGTATGAGATAGGCAACACTAGTTTCCCGTTGATGAGCGTTGAAGTCTTACGTCTCTTTCTACCCTATACAGCTATCTCTCTCGCACACTGTTATCGCCAGGCGCCCAGAGGGGTGCTGGAAGCTCCTAGCACTTTGTTCGTCATTGGCGTGAAATTTCCCGTTGAGCTCACTTGTGCTCCAAAAATCCTTACGATTTCTTTTGGTTTTTTCCTAAGAAAAAATATCGATATTTATTTTAAAAATTAATACTAAATATCAGTGATATTAGCCCAGGTGAGTTGCATAAAGTACTATAATTTTATTTAAACGGTGTTACCGTTCGTTATTTGATTGTGGTTTCGACAAACTTGTTGATTCCAGTAAAAAATCTTCTACCCTCAAAATATTTTATTGTGATTTTGTTTTCAATTTATTTTTAGAATTATTGTTAAAGTTTTCTAACTTTAAAAAATGAATGAAGAAAAGGAAAATGATTCAATAGAGGTTGTTCCTAATTCTAAAGGCAATAACCCACATCTAACACCTCCGCTGCGGCGGCGGCCGCGGCGTCGGCGTCGCACGCCGTCGTCGAGTAGTAGCAGCAGTAGCAAACGCTCAAGCTCGAGTTCCTCGTCTATATCTAGTTCTTCTGAATCTTCGCAAGATTTAAGAAAAAAGAAAAAGAAAACGCAGCGAAAACGTTCCAAAAAACAAAAGAAACGCGATCGTCGTCGCATTGAAAAATTATCAAATGATGTGGGGGTATTGCGTAAAACCATTGCCGAGTTTGAAAATTCTCGTCACTATTCAGAGGATGAGTGTATGTCTGATGTTAGTCGCAATCTGTATGACGATGTTTACTGTGCCTCGCAGGCACAGCCATCTCCTGGTACTGAAAATCAAGGCACGTTGCCCGATTTAGCTTTCGAGTTTGAAACTAAACTCAAAGATCCCTCAGTACCACCAACTCCCGTTGAGTACTTAAAAATGTTAGAGGTCGTTCAAAGGTTCGGCAAAACCACGTGGTCTGATGTTAGATACTCCGAGACTCAAAAATTGTACAATCATTCTCCGGGGTTCACAGAGCTCGAAACAAACGAGGAGGTAAAGGCGTATGACAATATACGCCACCTGGCTTACTCCGATAAATCATATGGAGCTATCACTTTTTGCATTTTGAAACAAAAAGATGTACTTCTTAACAGCTTGCGAAACTTATTAGCATGGTCTAGGAGCCCTGAAGCCTCGCTTTCTAACCTCGATGAAAAAATTGACGAAATTTTCCTAAAAGGCGACTTTCACAAAGTTTCCTCGGACTTGCTTCAAATGGCTTGTGGGCACAGAGCTGAAACTATAGAAATGAGAAGGGACGGTATTCTAAAGTTTGTTAAAGACCCATTGGTTAAAGTGGCGGTAAGTAAAATACCTCCTTCGAATTCGCATATTTTCAACCCCGAGTCTCTAACATTGGCATTAGAAAAAGCAGGCGGGGTCAGGAAGGCTTTTTGGCCAGTAAACCACCATAATACAGGGAACGCTTCGCGAGGAAAACCCAACAAAACTACACGAAACCCCTCGCAGGGGCAAGGCCGTTCGAACGTACCAGCACATGGTCATTCCAGTTCGTACGATTATGATGAACCGCACCATTATAACCAGCCTTCGCGGGGCTATTCACAGGCACAATACTATTCGAAAAGACAGAACAATGGGGGGCATGAACAGCGTAACTACAACCCCAATTATAGGGGATCTTCCTTTCGATCCCGCGGATCGAGGCCGTATAGGCAGACACGAAGAGGACAAAAACGCCGTAGTTCACCTTCGGCCGTTGAAGACAATAAAAAGCAAAAACAATGACTCTCAACAATTTCTAGCCGGTCGGTTAGCACATCATATCAGACGCTGGAGAGAAATGGGAGCTCCAAATTTCTTATTACAAATAATAGCTGGGTACCGCATACCTTTTCTAAGAAAGCCACCATTATTGGTACCAAACGTAAAAAGCGATCGCCATCGCACCTTAGAATCAGAAGAAATGTCATTGATCATGAGTCAAATGAAACAACAAGGCGTGTTGGTACAAGCACCGCTCAGTCCGAGCTTTGTCTCTCCCATGTTCTTAATCCCGAAAAGCGAAGGTTCTTATCGCCCAATATTCAACTTGAAACTCCTAAACAAGTATGTGCTAACAGATCGATTTCGATTAATAAACATGTATCGAGTCCCCGATTTTCTTCAAAGTCAAGATTGGATGTGCAAGGTCGACTTGTCACAGGCTTATTTCAATCTTCCGGTGGCGCAATCTCACAGGCGTTTTCTACGTCTTCTATACAAAGACGAAATACTCGAAATGACATGTTTACCGTTTGGTCTAAGCACGGCACCAAAGGTTTTCGCTTGCCTTACGAATTGGATAGCACAAATCCTTCGAGAAAACAGTGTAAGAGTAATTGTATACCTCGACGATTTCCTTCTTGCAAATCAAAATCCAAGAACGTTAACCAGGCATGTGCGTCTGCTGCTGGAGACACTAGAGTACCTCGGTTTCCAAGTAAATTACAACAAATCGGTACTTTTGCCGCAAAAACAAATAATATACCTGGGAATTGTCTGGTACACTTGGACAAATCAGAAAAAACTTCCAGAAGAAAAAGCTGCTGTCATAATAAAGAAGGCCTCTCAAGAAATACAAACTGGCAAAACATCCCTGAAAGAACTGCAAAGTATAATCGGACTGTTAAATTTTTGCCAGCTTTGCTATTCCTCGGGGCAGATTACATCATCGGTACGCACTCAGCTACCAGAACACCATGCCCAAGAAAGACTTGGCGACAACTCAATACAATGTCCCTTACGCAGTTCTAGCAGAAATGCATTGGTGGATTCAGAATTGCCATCTGCCTTCTCTGATTCACGTACCGCCCCCAACACATTTTTTTGACCACGGATGCTTCGGATACTGCATGGGGTGGTCAAATGAACAACCAGGCTATGTCCGGCACCTGGAACCCAGAAGAGCAGGCGCTTCACTGCAATCTAAAGGAGTTATTAGCTATCCTAAAAGTCCTAGAGATGCAAGCCGCACATATGACAAGAGGGTCAGTCTTAATTCAATCGGACAATCGATCTGCTGTAGCCTATCTCCGAAACGAGGGCGGAACCAAATCTCAATCGCTCATGGACCTAACATATCGAATTTTAAAAATCCTCGACAAGTATCAGATTCAATTCAAAATATATCACATTCCCGGGAGGTTCAACAACCATGCAGATTGCTTATCCAGACACCGAAAAGCCCCGGAATGGCATTTAGTTCCGAGTTGCACGGAAATGGTTTTTGCAAAGTTGGGAACTCCCGTGATCGATTTGTTTGCTTCCAAAACAGCCCGAGTTCTAGCGAACTACGTATCCTTAGATCTCAACGATCAGCAAGCGATTTTTCACGATGCATTCAGCGTAATGTGGAACTTCCATCTGGCATGGATCTTCCCGCCACCGTTTCTCATACCCCGAGTGTTAATGCATCTCAATCGAGCGACAGGATTATATCTGATTGTGGTGCCGCGGTGGGAGAAAGTATTTTGGCGGGCCGACCTGAAAGCTCGATCGATAGCTACCCCATTCACCCTGAACAATCTGAAACGGTTTCTAGTCGACACAACGACGGGACTACCGCCTCCCAAAGTCCAGGACATGATCCTAGAAATCTGGAAATGTGGGGGTGGAATGAATGCATAAAGTCATGGGATGCCAACCAAATTGCATTACTAAAAGCATCTTGGAGACCCTCCACGTGGAGAACGTATAAGACGCCTTGGAATCGTTGGGTTTCATGGGCTAAGGAGCATAATATAAATCCAATTTATCCTGAAGGTACTGAACTAGCTCAATTCCTTGCTGATCTTCATCTGAAATATAAATTTTCATACAATACTATTCTTCTTCACAAATCTGTAATTTCCACGCTCTGTAATGCAGATTCGTCTGGTAAATTAAGTGAACATACTCTAGTAAGGCATATTTTAAAATCCATATCCTTGAAATGCCCAAAAGCTCCAAAACCTCCCGTCTGGGATATAAACATCCTAACAAATTTTATGTCTAATTATTCTATAGAACCTAGTAATATTTTTCAAACTGTCAGACATACAGCAGCCTTATTAAGTCTTTGTTCAGGCCGAAGAATTCATGACTTGACTCTGTTACTTGTAGATGATGAACATTGTATCATTGAAGAGGATTTCATTATTTTATGGCCACAATTTGGATCGAAAACCGACTGTAGAGAATACAGACAATCGGGATGGAAGCTTCTAGGTAATGAGCATAATATAAATTTGAACCCTGTTTTTTGGATAAAAAATACTATACAGATTCTCAAAGAGAGGCGTGGTAATTCTGGGTCCACAAACTTATTTGTATCCTTACGGGGTACCCCAGCACCTGCTTCCCGAACAATAATAGCAGGGTGGTTCAAGTCCTTGTTGAAGGCAGCAGGTATCACAGCGACCCCAGGTAGTGTGCGGTCTGCTGTAGCATCTAGAAACTGGATAGATAACTTTCCTCTGGATGATATATTAGCTAGAGGTAATTGGAAATCTGTTAAAACTTTTCAAAACTTTTACCGTCGCGAGGTGATGGTTCCTTCAGAAAATAAGAATACCACCTCCGTACTGTTTGATCCTGTTGAATGATTGTTATTGTAATATTCGAACCTACATCAGAGTATGTATATTCGAGAGTTAAAAATACTTAAAAATCTTTCCGGTGATGTAACTAATTAAAACTTTTTTATGTAATTTGCTATAAGATGTATTATTTTCATGGACATTATGGTGGTACCGTTAAATAATTGTACCTATATGGTTGTGATTCATATTGTTCTTAAATTGTTGTGTTTCTTCCTAAAATTCTAGAATGCCATTTCTGTTACCTTTTTGGAATAATAATTTTATGTTTTACTGAAAAACTGTGTTAATTACTTATTTTATGTTGCTATCTCTCCCTTTTCTGATTCCTATCAATCATCTCATCACATTGGCGTTTAATCACCAGGCGATAACAAACAGGTCTCATACTATAAAAGCTTCTAATAACGGTCAAGTTTATATTAGACGCGTTTTACCTTAAATAAAACGCATAATATATACTTACCTTATTAGAAGCTTTACTTTATATCTCTGCCTGGTGGTATTCGACACAATGACGAACAAAGTGCTAGGAGCTTCCAGCACCCCTCTGGGCGCCTGGCGATAACAGTGTGCGAGAGAGATAGCTGTATAGGGTAGAAAGAGACGTAAGACTTCAACGCTCATCAACGGGAAACTAGTGTTGCCTATCTCATACTATAAAAGCTTCTAATAAGGTAAGTATATATTATGCGTTTTATTTAAGGTAAAACGCGTCTATCTAACTAAATTCTTATGGACATAGTATAAGGAGACCTTAAAAGGTCCTTCACATCCAATATACGAGTAGATGTTTTATACATCACATTATTATTATTCAATAACTTTTGGCCTGTCTGTGCAATATATTCGATATTCTTCTACGCAGAAGGATATCAAATATATTGTACAGTCAGGACACAGGACAGCCGAAGATCGCTCTGCTTTCCACTTGGTTACGTAACCAAGTGGAAAGACATTTTTTACATTCTGGTCTCTTGCCAAGGCTGTTGAGGGCAATTTCTGCCGGTCATCACTGCCCCCTTTACGCAAATTAGACGATTCGCTGGCCCACACAGCCAAAGAGAAAGCCGACTTACTGGGCACACTCTTTGCCTCCAATTCGACTCTGGATGACGGAAGGGGGGAATGTTCCACCCACCATCGAACGATGCGCGTAAGCGATGCATGATATCCACTTTACACAAAGTGCTATGCGCTGCGTTCTCTTTTCCCTCGACACTCGAAAGTCGAATAGACCTGACGAGGTTCCTGCAATCGTCCTTAAGATCTTCGCTCCTGAGTTGACTCCGCCACTAACGCGCCTATTCAAGCGCTCTTACTCCACTGAAACTGTCCCGTCTTCGTGGAAGATAGCCCCAGTTCACCCGATACCCAAAAAAGGAGACCGTTCAAACCGAAAATCTTTTGGCCTATAGCGATAACCTCCCTGCTCTCTAAGGTGATGGAAAGGGTTATTAATGACCAGCTCCTCGATTACCTAGAAGAGCACCAGCTGATGAATGACAGGCAATATGGCTTTCGTCACGGTCGATCAGCTGGTGATCTTCTTGGGTACCTTACTCATCGATGGGCCGAAGCCGTCGAGAACCAGGGAGAGGCTCTGGCCGTTAGTCTTGATATTGCTAAGGCGTTTGATCGGGTATGTATGGCACGAAGCACTTCTATCGAAGCTTCTAGCATACGGGCTTCCGGAGAAACTATGAAGCTGGATAGCTACTTATCGGAGCGAAGTATTAAGGTTGCAGTAGACGGATTTTTGCCGTGGAGTGCCGGCACTAGAATGTCACCCCTCCTCTCAAGCCCGTGGATGCAGTAAAAGCCTGCTATGGGATACCGCCGGAAGATGGGCAGCAGCGTCTTTCCGTGTATCAACATGCCGTACTGCGCTCATCAACCCGCCTGCCAAGCGTGGAGAGTATGGAAACCACCCCTCATGGAGATCCATGAGGGAGGCCTGTGTTCAGTAGTGGACATTTTACGGCTGTTATGATGAGACGGCTTTTGCTCCGATACAATACCTATAAACGCTGGCGTCCCACAAGGCTCTGTTTTGTCACCCACCTTGTTCATTCTGCATATCAATGACATGTTACAACAAAGTAACATACATTGCTATGCAGATGACAGTACAGGTTACAGATACTACGCAGGCCGAGCTAATTTCTCTCGGACACAAGTAGATGAGTGCCGTAACATACTTGTGTCTGAAATTGAGGCTTCTATGGAGCAAGTCTCAGTCTGGGGGGATCAAAATCTTTTTTGCTTTAACCCCGCTAAGACACATGTTTGCGCGATATCCAATAAAAAAAACCCATTCGACAAAGATCCGAGGTTTCAGAACATTCCTCTTAATATCTCCAAGATTATTGGAATCCTAGGTGTCGACATTTCGAGTAGCGTCCAGTTCCGTGATCATTTGGAAGGTAAGGCCAAATTAGCCTCTAAAAAACTTGGCGTTGTCAACAAGGCGAGTCGGTACTTCACGTCGGTCCAAAAACTCATGCTTTACAAGGCGCAAGTACGACCGCACGTAAAGTACAACTCATACCTCTGGGCAGGCGCGCCACAATACCAACTCCTTCCACTTGATCGGATACAACACAGAGCAACCCGTATTGTCGGCGATTCGAAACTCACAGACGATCTGGAGCCCTTAAGCTTTCGAAGAGACGTAGGTTCTCTGTGTGTGCTATATCGTCTGTATAATTTGGAATGTTCTGAAGAACTATTCAGCTTAATACCCGCAGCTAACTTCAATCACCGCACTACTCGCCATAAAGCGAATTTTCATCAGCACCATCTGGATAGCTGGTTCTCCAGAACCACTCACTTTTCGCGCTCTTTTTTGCCGCGGACGATCAAGCTGTTGAACAAACTCCCATCTACGGTATTCCCTCGGAGCTACGATATGGGGTCCTTTAAAAGGCGGGTATTCTCCCTCCTCAAAAGCCGGCAGCGCATCAGCTTCGCCTCTGGTGTTGCAGATGTCCATGGGCGACGGTGACCACTTCCCATCAAGTGGCCTGTCTGCTCGTCTCCCTGCTTATAATATAAAAAAAAATAAGGAACGAAGAGTTTCAGACATCCTTGACTTCAGTGCGTAAGCATAAGTCCCGTGCACCCTACCCACGCAACATATTTGACATGATTTGTTGCAATTTTTTATTAAACTTATAACATTCCTTCAATAGCATCACTATTTGAAATTTACACAACCACGCGATCAAAGTAGAAACAATACAAGGCACTCGTGACTTCCCCATTCGAACTTCGCAAGACTAAGTGTAGTCTAATGAGTAAAGAAGCATTTCCGACATCCTTGACCCCAGTGCGTAAGGTCGACAGTCCCGTGCACCCTACCCACGCAGCACTGAAATAGACGAGGTGAACAATCTCCGTACTACGATCCTATGAACCTTATTGAACTTAAACAAAGGACTATGCGATTCATTCAACACGTTGTTATATTCAGTGTGCTAATGACATAGCGATGTGTGGTTAGAAAGCTAAAGCTACCTTTCAGAGTATGAGTGAACTTTAGTTTGTAAATTTTATAGTGTTATACCACACTTAGAACATTTCAAGGAAATGAAAAACCGGGTTCGACGAAACCCTATCAAAAATTTACGATAAAAAAGTTACTGCAACTTAAGGCAATGAACACGAGTAGTAGTTACCTGTAGATGGCGTTCTAATCAGTACTCAACCGATATGACCTTATCAAGAATTTCGCCATATCCCGACACGAGTTCTGTAGCTTAGTGGTTAAAAAACTCCCGGCTTTCAAGGATCGATTTGACAGACGTGGATTCGAACCCCGGCGGAATCGTAAATTTTCCATACGGTTTTTCAATTATTTGAAATGTTCTCCAGAATTGTGATTAATTGGCCTTTTACATCTGAGAATAGATGATTTATACAGCGTCAGCAATTGGTATTTTTGCTGTACGGGTCGCCGCAGTGCCTGGGGCATTACTAGATGAAGTAGAGTTGCCCAGAACCTATACCCTATACCATCCCCTCAGCAAAGACTATTCAGAGAAAAAAAAGAACATGTAAGTACCTACACCTACGTTCACTACGTCTAAAGCTGACTAAGCCGCGAGTTTCGTCAGGATGTTTTGCTTTACCTTCAGAGCATAAAATGTACACATACATTTTCATGAAAGAAAAATCCATTGGTGCACCCACGCACCCACGTCCTCCGGATTTAAAGTCGGGCGTACATACCACTCGGCCAAACCGGCAAGTGTGGTTTGAAAGCTAAAAAAAATACAAACTTTATGTATGTGTAAGTTAAAGCGCTCAATAGATATATGTAAGTTAGAGAATTTGTTACTATATATTTGTTATATAAGAATAAGAATAGTTTATTTTCCAAATACTTAAATGACATAGGTAAGGTACACTTGCATATTAATCATTAATCACTAAGTACTACGCTTAAATTATGTTACTGTAATAAGTTACAAAAAATATACAAAGGTTTTAAGTTGAGGTTAGATAAACAAGACAAAGTAAAAATAAAAATAAAATATGACGGTACCCATCCAGTTAAAAAATATATAATAATATTTTATATATTATTATATATTTGTTGTTCATGTAGATATTAAACAAATAAAGTTCTTGTATCTTGTATTATAATGGATTTCCGCAAAGCCACGCCTCACTGAATTACTTTCTATAAGTATGTGTAAATCTTTGTTCCGATGTGCCAAGACGAAATAGCCTAACAACGGCCTTGCCTACCTTAGTCATAGAAGAAAGTATGAGTAACTACAAAGGTGAATGGCATCATGGCTGTCTGGCCATCGTTCGCAGGTTCGTACACCTCTCGGTGAGGCTATAGGAATGCACACTTAGCCGTGCTCATCCGCAAACATAAGATTTATTTCCTCAAAAGATAAACGCATCATCATCTCAGCTGTAGTACGTCTACTGGACGAAGACCTCCCTTATGGATCTCAAAGTACTGATCATGAGGGGTTGTTGCCATACTCACCACGCTTGGCAAGCGAGTTAGCGAGCGCATGATGTCGATTCACGGTAAGACGCTGCTGCCCATCTTCCCTTGGCAGATTTTTACTGCATCCACCGGCAAGAGAGGAGGGGCAACATTCTACTGCACCAAACGGCACATAGAAGCACACGATACAGTAAACATGTATCGATACGATACTCAAAACTAGGTGCATTATTGCTATTTAGGGGTGCGACACTATCTATTCTCCTTTGCAGTCGTGCTAGGACGAACCCGTACACGGTCTGAAAAGTTAGATTCTTTTTGAGTCTTATTTTAACCTCTTAATATACGAGATAGGAACAATCTATGAAAACAACTACACAACGCGTATGCAGTAAGTTCATTCGAATAACCTGACTTAGACTACGGGTGAAGAAATGCTGAAACTACACACATCACCAAGGCTTCATCTATTATATGTATATGACTAGCTTTTGCCCGCGACTTCGTCCGCGTGGAAGTCATAAAACGTAAATCCCCTTTTTCACGCAGAGTCACTTTGATTCGAAAATATAAATCCCATTTATTCCTTATCCCGTGGGAATTTCGAAAAATCCCTTCTTAATGCACCTCTAGGATACTCAAGGTATATGTGTGCCAAATTTCAAGTCTTTAGGTCCAGTGGTTTAGGCTGTGCGTTGATATATCAGTCAGTCAGTCAGTCAGTGAGTCAGTCAGGACTTTGAATTTTATATATATATAGATTTGTACAGCGTCAGCAACTGGTTCACGCTGAGCGGGACGCTGCAGTGCCTGGGACATTGTTAGATGAATACGGCTTGCCCAGTACCTGTACCATCCTCTCAGCTTAGTCAGCTATTAGTCAGAGTAATTAAATGTCATCGAGAATGTAAAATCCAGCCGGTATCCAACCCACCACCTTTGGATAGAAAGTCGGGGGCACATACCACTCGGCCAGCACGACCCACCGTATAGTTCGTCTTACATAAAGCATAAAATAGTATAAAACAAAGTCGCTTCCCGCTGTCTGTCTGTCCCTGTATGGATTTTGATGCGGTTTTATAATTAAAGATTAAAGAGTGATTCAAGAGGAAGGTTTTTATGTTTAATACATGCATAACATAGGAGAGAAACACTAATTGCGCTTACATTACAAACGCTGGCTGAACCCCACGAGATAGATCAAAAGAATGTACTACAGAATTGTACACCTTAAAAAGGTCCGCAAAAAAAGTCCGCGATTGCATATTCTGTAGTATATTAGTATCAGCACTGCACCCGTGCGAAGCCGGGGCGGGTCGCTAGTAAAGCATAATTTAATACCTTCACTTTCAAAATAACATGTTAATATACATTTCAGTATTTGCTATTTCAAGTCCAGACACCAGCTGCGCTGCCATCTGACCAAACAAGAATGTGTTGCAACTAGTCGTACTATTAACAGTTTCCTGGTTTTAATGTGGATTAAAGAACTGCTAGCCGTGGGGCGCCGGCTGTAGAATGTTGCCCCTCCTCTCATGCCCGTGGATGCAGTAAGAGCCTGCTAAGGGATACCTCCGAAAGATGGGCAGCAGCGTCTTTCCATAGATCAACATCCCGTACTGCGCTCGCCAACCCGCCTGCCAAGCGTGGTGAGTATGGCAACTACCCCTCATGGTGACCCATGAGGGAGGCCTTTGTTCATTAGTGGACGTTTTTTGGCTGAAATGATGATGATGATGAAAGAACTGCTGTGAACTGTAATTATTTTAGGAAATTAATTGAGTCAGCCGTGAATTTGCGGAAATCCATTATAATATCTTAACGAAGAAGAATGCAAAGTAACAAATCCGCTAACCTATTTAGCTCTCGAAACACTTTAAAAAAATTCGACACGAGTTTCGCCTCTACACAAGGCAACTTCAGGAGAAAGCCTTTAGCCCTTTGTAGCCCTTCGGCCGCAGAACAGAAATAAAGTTTCTGTTAGATATAAGTTAGCGGATTTTTTATTATATATCTGTTGTTCTTATTTTGTTTATTATCGAGAAATATTATATAAAAAAGTTTATGCAACACATAAATCAATATGACGCATATATATTTTTGTCCAGCTCTTAGTAAACCTGTATTATGCATTTAATAATAATAATTATTTAATTTGTATAGAAAAAACCGACTTCAATGAGATAAATTGTATTGCTTTAAGATATTTAACGAAATTAAGACTTATATGGTTTTCTCAGGGATGCCATTGTCAGAACCGGATCAAATTGAAATGGAATCACACGGGAAGCACCAGCTTTCAAATAAAAATCAAATAAAAAAAGAATTATCAAAATCAGTTCACCCAGGCGAGAGTTCTGAGGTAACAAACATAAAAAAATAAACAATACATTCGGATTGAGAACTTCCTGCTTTTTTGAAGTCGGTTATAAAGCTATTATTTTCATATTACAAACAGACACTTAATTTTTTTATAGATGTATAGATATAGATTATTTTGTATCATTTATCATTCGACGCCACAACTTAATGTTAATTTCTATGCTCTTACTCACGTAACGTATGAGTCATTTCATTACAAAATACAAGACTTGCCATTTTAAATGACAGAAATCACAACAATGTCGCAATCAGTAGTAAATCGTAGACTGGTATACAGTAATGAACTGGTTGTACCATAAACAACAGAAATGCATTGTCTCTGGTTAGTTAGCGGGCAATTCTAGCGCAATAGCAACTTGTCAATGGTAAATTACAATGATTTATAGAGTTGCTGTAGTTTCCTAAGTTGCTAGAAACTGTTTGGAACAAAGCGTCAAGTGATTTAATTTTTGACTTATCCAAATTGCGCAGTAGGCTAGATGACTAAATTTTTTTTTGTCTGTCATGTAGTTAAGCAACATTATTGGACACGTATTTTTCATTTTTTAACGTCATCAAAAATAAAATAAAAATATAATAAAAATAACTATTTGTAGGTACCTAACTATTATGAAGAAAGTTCATATTGTTGGTTTGTTATTGTTATTAATGCGTACATTTAGATAAAAATTTTAATTACAGATAGAACATTACCTGAAAATGGATTTTGGAGTTCATGCATTGAGTATTTAGTATTCTGTACCCCTCCTTTAATGTCTTTATTCAAAGTACCAAGGTTGGAGTTTTCTTTAAACTTCAAAATTTACATGGGGTTTGAAGGCATTAAGGTGTATAAAATACCTCAGTGCCTTAAGACTGCCTAAGTCTTCAACCAATGTGTGTTACAAGTGATGACTTACGGAACTGAGACGTGGTCTTTCACTACAGGCCTTCTGAATAAGCATGAGTTGCTCAACGATCTATGGAGAGCGCTATGCTCGGGGTTAAAATAAATTTAGTCCGTGAGTTAGATGATACAAAAATAATAGACATACATATATGTTTTGCTTTTTTAAATTAATGAAACAATACTTAGATACAGCGGAGAGTCAGGGCTCGCGACGTCATAACATAGTCTTATACGGTAGGAGCTTAGGATAAGTGTTTTTATTCTAAGGTACCGAGTCACCTCGGCGCGTGTCATGACGCTACATTTTGACATAATATATCGCCGATATTTTTGGATTCCGATGGGGCTGAAAAGTTCTCGAGTGAAGGCCACGGACCGGCAAACGCAGCGTCCACAAGATGGGGTGAAGACCGCAGGTTGACGGTGGATGCAGATCGCTTCCAACTGCAATAACTGGAGATCCATGAGGGACGCCTATGTCCAGCAGTGGACGTCCTACGGCTGAAATGATGATGATGATTTTTGGATTACGTTAAAAAACAAAAAAAAAATACGTGTCCAATAGTTTTATTAATCTACATGACGGACAAAAAATGACAAAAATGTCATGTAGCCTTTTTCACGATGTTTCGAGTGCGTTGCCTCATACAGCTCTCCTGGATTCGGGTAGACAGTGACATGGTCAGTGTGACCACGAGGGCTGCAATGCACTTAACTTGATCGTGAAGTTTTTTGATTCCCACTTTGAATCATTAGTTGATTGGGGTCAAAGTACATACGCAATAATTCGATTTTGGGAGTCATATACCCCACCACAAGGCTGCACTCAACTTGATCTTGGAGTGCTTTTTGATTCCCACTTTGAATCATTAGTTAATTTGGTTCAAAGTACAAACGCAATACCTAATTGGATTTTGTGAGTAATGTACCAGTGCGTGACCACAAGGGCGCACCCAACTTAATTAAGGAGTGTTTTTTTATTCCCACTTTGAATCATTAGTTGATTTGGATCAAGGTACATACGCAATAATTGGATTTTTGGAGTCATGTATTTAGGTATTCTGTGCACCTGTCTCCGTGCAATAGGCCAAGGTTCATCTCCACAGTTCCCGTCTCCGGCACCGGGCGGCCTCGACATTCTATTTTAGCTGCGAATGCATAAATCACGGTTTCAGTAGCCGAGATAGAATCGTTGCATTCTAATGTGTACAACGACAGATTGGAATGACTAATATTGTACTAGATCGCGCGGCGAGATAGCTTTTGCAAAATAATGCCGCAGTTCAAGACAGATTTGTAGTCTTCTAGCTATGAAATTTATGTTCTGAAGAACATGCCGCCGCCGCGCCAAAATACATAGAACTGCAATAACGTATTATGTGCAGTTTTTGCAATATACTCGGAATACCGCAGTTTAAGGGCTGATTTGTCTTTTAGCTATGAAATTTATTTTCTAAAGAACACTTCGCCGGTCCACAGATACCACAAAATAAATGGAACTGCAATACAAGTGTAAGATGTAGCTGCCTGTAATTGGGAGAACACTAGCTCATGATTTTTATTGCTTTTAATTTTGTAATTTTTTACTTGTGTATCTTCTGTTGGTGGCTCAAATAAATAAATAATAAATAAATAAATAACGTGCACTTTTTGATACAAATAAATGTTAAGACTACTGACGGTGTTGGCGTCAGGGTTTCAACTTTTTTCAGCAGTTACTTATCATTACGTTATATAACATATGTACCTCAGTGCCTTAAGACGAAGGTCTACAATCGTGTGTTACCAGTGATGACTTATGGAACCGAGACGTGGTGCTTCACTATTGGCCTTATGAATAAGCTCAGAGTCGCTCAACGAGCTATGGAGAGGGCTATGCTCGGGGTTTCTCTACGGGATCGAATCAGAAATGAGGAGATACGTAGAAGAACTCGGGTCACCGATATACCCAAACGGATTAGCACGTTGAAATGGCAATGGGCAGGCCATATAACGCGCAGAACAGATGGCCGATGGGGCCGCAAAATTCTCTAATGGAGGTCACGGAGGCCGGCAAGCGCAGCGTAGGACGTCCACCTACAAGATGGGCAGACGACTTGGTGAGAACCGCTGGTCGGCGGTGGATGAGGCGGCTTCCAACCGCAGTACTTGGAGATCAATGAGGGAGGCCTTTGTCCAGCAGTGGACGTTCTACGGCTGATATGATGATGATGATATGATGACATAATATTCGGAATTTATTGTATTGTTTTTTTTACTTAATGTACTTCGTTAACAAGATTGGTTAACTATTATTTATAACATTAAAATCCCAAATTGCTCTTTATAAACATATGTATTCACTTTACAGGTGAACAAAACAGATTTATGCCTCTATCTGTACTTATTAGGTATAGACCGTTTTTAAAATGTACAAATAGTTTTTAAAATTTTGAAATTTAAAATTTTAAACGAGAATAAATGTTTTGGCGTTTACGACTTTTAATTTCAAGCTAGCTTTTCGCTTCACTTATACCTCTAGTATAGTATGCAGTATGCACATATAGTATGTAGGCGCCCCCGCTCAGTCAGTCTTATCATCATAATCATCATCATGGTAATTTACGTTACATTCGTTTATCAATGCGTCGCCTTAACCAGTAAACTATTCCTTCTGTTTTTCCATGCTTTCCGATATGAAAACTCGCCACTTTATTCTGTCCATCGCAGTTCTTACCAACGTTAAACTTAAAAGTGACATAATATCTGTGTCAGTCAGCACATATCAGAAGAAATTCGAACAAAAGCACTGTTCTTGTGTCGCACAAAATGATACAGACGGACAGACCCCTTTATTAACCCTGCCACACCACGTCTCAATACTAATACTTCCACAAAGCATTCTCGTATCAAGTATCAACAAAGACGACCTTTCCTCAACCGCTTTCTACTCCTGATTCTCACGAGTCGCGGTATCAAAAGGCAAAATGATCCTTGCAGTTTTCGAAATTCAAATTTCTGAGAAACAGACTGTCTGACTCAGAGGGGTACAACTTACGAGCCTGGAACAGGTCTGCCGCAGAATAAATTGCAGTTACTCTACCTACTTTGGTTTGAGTCACTGGCATTTTTTTTTGCGATGTCTGGACGGTTTGAATCGTTAGTTTGAAAGCTTTGTCTGTCTAGCTACCTAGGTATTTGTCAGCTAGTTTTACAAAAAGCGTGGTCTACTTGCCTTTAGAATTAGGTTGCTAGACTTTATATTAGATAGTTATTAAGTAAGAGGAGCTAAAAAGGAGATAGAGGGTTGAGTAGCTAGAATTTTTGTCGTAACTTTTATGAAAAACGTAGTTTCGATACATCCGCAGGCTTATTACGTATAGGTTTACGACAGGTTTGCAACAGGCGCAAATCTCGAGATCATCACTATAACGTCAATTTTGATTTAGTTAACAGAATGTTAACAGGTGTTGTTGTATATTCGTCACAAAGTTATTAGACGTTTGAGAGCCATGATCGCAATATTTACGCCTGTTGCAAATCTGTCGCTAAATACGTAATCAGCCGGCGCCGGCGCGCGGCGGGTTCGTAAATGTAATATTTATTTTATTTTCTTATGGAAAACCAACAGCGTGACATTATAATGTAAGTAGTTTATTTTTAATTTATACAATAACAAGGCAGCAGCGCTAAGGTAGTCGAATTAAAACAAAAAAAAGTAACCAAAATAAACAAGATTAATGGGAAAGATAAAAAGTGCGAGAAAAATATTATACACAATTACATTTTTATAATTGTGTGCGTGTTAGTGTGAGGTTGTGTGATCAGTGTGTAAGTGAAGGTAAGGGTGTTTTTTTTAAATAATCTTCATACCTATAACGATAATTCATAGAAGAGTGTAAGATCTTGATTTTTCGTTTCAGGACATTTTTGGTACAATTGAATAAGTCTAGGTCATAGTAATTTTTGTTATATGATCTTGCAGCACGACACAATACGGAGTTTTGTGCATAGTTGGTAGAAACATGGGGAAAATTTAAAAGTGGAGTATGCCTTGTAGGATAAATTCGTACACGGAAATGTATCATCATCATCATTTCAGCCATAAAACGTTCACTGATAAACACAGGCCTCCCTCATGGATCTCCATACTAGTTGCCATACTCACCACGCTTGGCAGGCGGGTTGGTGAGCGCAGTATGGGATGTTGATACACGGATAGACGCTGCTGCCCATCTTCCGGAGGTATCCCTTAGCAGGCTCTTACTGCATCCATGGGCATGAGAGGAGGGGTATCATTCTACTGCCGGCACCCCACGGCGGAAATGTATGCTAGCTAGTAACTCGCTACTGTCTATGGTGCCATTAAGTATATCATAATAAGAGTACTATATCAAATTGGCGTCGCCTAAGTTCTAGGGGATCTATTTGATAGGGTTTGCAAGCGTCTTCGTATGACTCAAATAACTTATGGTCTTTAAAGCATATGTACTTTATAATTTTTCTTGAATGGACTCTAATCTATTGATATGAATAGCATAGCATGGAGCCTAGCATAGCATTACTACAGGCATTTTCCAGTACACTTCTGACGTAGGCCTATAACGAAATTTTGTTTGGATTTCAAAATACTTTTTATGTGAATAATAAATCAAAAATGTTCCTGCTAAAGTCAATAGAAGCCCAATGATGCGACTTCGACATTGATGGAAAATCTGAAATCAAAATCAGTTACGTTGCTAATTTTCCTTGTAAGCCGTCAAACATATACCTAGCAGCAAATATCCTTGTTGGTGAACCACGAAACATATCGTAACACCTTCCAAGAGATTGAACACCAATTATATTTTAATTCGTCTACAGGAAAGCTTCAGTGACGGTTGGGTCATTAGTACCGACGGATATTTTTTACGTTCAAAAGTCGATTGGCCTTCTCTGCTTGTACGTGAATTGAAGGTAGAAACAGGTGTGTTTCCTAATCTGTAGCTCGTATCGTGAGTCGCGTGGCTTTGACGATTCGTTCCTTCGCGGGCCTCAAGATTTCGTAAATTGAAAGGATTTAAATGTTGATGCTTTTTCAAAGAAGTTACGGCTTAAGGAAGCGTCGAGTATCGATTTGACAGACGTGGGTTCGAAGCCCACCGGAGCCGTAAATTTTTTGATAAGGTAATTCATTTCTTTGAAAATGTTCTACCTAAGTGTGGTTAAACACTATAAAAATAACAAACTATGTTGAAGCTTTTTATGGTTCCGTACCCAAAGGGTAAAAACGGGACCCTATTACTAAGACTCCGCTGTCCGTCTGTCTGTCACTAGCATAGTATACAGAAATTTATTCTGTATTGTATGGTCACCAGGCTGTATCTCATAAACCGAGCTAGAAATTTTCACAGATGATTTATTTCTGTTGCCGCTATAACAACAAATACTAAAAACAATAAAATGAAAATGTAAGAGACTGACTCGCACTTGGCCGATTTTTTACGTCACGCGAGCGCAGGGCACTTCGTCAAAGCCAATTATAATCTCTATTTTATATCGGAAGATTTGTTTGATCTGTTAACTTACATGCAGTTTTAACAGAGAATACTAAATCTAGGACTGGCAAATAATACATTGCTTATTACAAAAATAATGGATTCATTCCAACACACAGGATTTTCCCTAGTTTTGGTGCCTATTGCTCTTCCACCCTGCAGTGTTATTTTAACGACTCTCTCTTATTTATGTAATAAGCATTGGTTTATCCTACTAATAGTATAAACGCGAAAGTTTGTGAGTATGTATGGGTGTTTGTTACTCTTTCACGCAAAAACTAGCCTAAGGATTCAGCTGAAATTTTGCACACGTATAGATATTGACCAGGATTAACAAATAACACATAGGCTACATTTTATCCGGGTACAACGCATGCGAAACGGCCAGCAAAAGCTAGTGTAAAATAAATTTATTCTTACTCTTTAGAAAAAATCTCTTCCTTCAGAAAATCTGTTTGAAGATGTTTTTTCTGCCAGATAGTTAGTCCACACGAAACAAAGGGTTCTCGGGTGTTATTTTAACGAGCGTTGGCCCAATACCAGCACAATAGCTGACAATTTCAAACCCGTCAGTCATAATCCGTTCTAAAAACCAATTTGCATAACTAACCCGTCAGTCCCGAGAACAACCGCGGAATGCGGCTGCGGCGACATATTTAAGCCCCCCTCCTCCCATGTCGCTGGGCACCCGAAGAAGGTGGGTGGGTACCGGTATCGTGCCCTCGATGCAATACTTGCGAAACGCCCGGGTCGATTCAGACGGCATAAGGGCGCTTCCGTGGCGATCTGAATCAGTTACTGTGCACGTCAGATACTGTGATTCATGGGTGTGAAGTTGGAGGCAGGAGGAGGAACTTGCGATATTGTGGGTGGTCGTGGTTCCAGCACTCGCTGAGCACTTCACGCGTTTCGTTCAGAATGCTTCAGACTGCAAACTAGAAAAGGCTACTTGACTTAATTGATTTTTTTTCCATCATGTAGATTAACAAAAACTGTTAGTACACGTATTTTACTTTTTTAGCGTCATCCAAAAATAACAGCGATGCATTATGTTGAAATGTAGCGTGACGTCACGCGTCGACGTGTTTCGGTATTGTTCCCAGCAAACATTTTCGTCATATAATCAAACATTTATATGACCTTGAGTCTTATTAAAGTTATTTTACAGTATTTTTTTTAACTCTTTGTCATGTACTGGTGCATTATGTGTCCGAATAGTTATATACATTTTTTGACGTATAATAATGTCATATAGACGTTATTTCGACATTTTTTTACAATCGTCATATAATAGCATCTACGACGACATCTATAAAACTTATTTATACAACTTTTCGTCGTGTAAACGTTTTCGTAGTATAAACGTCATAATACTGTCAATTTTGTCATGTAATTACCTTTTAAAAATCTGTTAAACGGATAATAATTGTTTACACGTAGTATTTGTAACCATTATATATAAGTCGAATAAGCATTACAAGTGCAACCTGTATACATCCTAAAGTATCACAAACATGACAATACGACCGCTATTTAATTAATACTCATATTAAAGGTATAATAACCTTGTATACCACTTCCACCATTTTGAAATCTTTATCATATTTATTTACTGTTTGGTACAACATGGATCGAAAAAAGTGGAAAAGTATTAAAAGAAGTGGTGCATTCAAAAGAAAAGTTAAAAACAATTATCATTCGCTTCAAGCACGCACTTTAATACAAAGTGGTAGAGCTCAAGCTGAGAGTGAGGAAAATGAGAAGGGTTCCGTACCACATTTAAATGCACAAACTAATTCATTTAACGAAAATGCTACCAGTATACCCTGCAGCTCATTTGCCGAAGTTCAGAACTCTTGTTCATTTTCCGAAGTTGAAGATTGTGTTAATAAAGAAGACACTTCAACCCAAAATGATGACTTCAGAGACCATTATAAAAAATGGGCTATTTTAATATTCCACAAGTTGCATTAAAGCAATTAAATGTTATTCTGAACAAAAGAATGCCCTGCATAGTCCCTTTAGACCCAAGGACGCTTTTAAAAAGTAAAAAAGATATACAAATTATTCTTATCGATGATGGTCATTACATACATTTAAGAAATAGGTTATTAAAAAGGCAGTAAGAATTGTTTAATTTTTTTAATCATCCCCATTTCAAATGTGCGCGTATCATTTCGATGAAGTTCATCTTTGATAAAAACTTATCAACATCCGCATAATTATAGATCATTGTGGGGTTTACCTTAAACAAAAGTATTAAGTATTTAGACTCAAGTAAGTTATATATCACGGAAATCCTTCTGGTTCATAAAATAAAAATTCTTTGAACTAAGTTAGCTAGGCGTTTATTATTTTATTATTGATCCCTAAATTAACTTTCATGGCGTACACATTTACAATGAACACGCAGTTTATAGGTCGGGAAGTTATATAGTTGTCATATAACGCAGTCACTTAATAAATTATTAATAAAAATATGTGAAAACCCTAAAATTTTAAAAGCGCATAAAAAGTTTGTTTCAAACTTATCTCACATTAATCAGTAAACTTGATTGCCCAATAGTTTACAACTGTTGAAATGGTTTTTATCACCTCAATTAATAGAAAAAAATGCAATAAAAACTGCTGTCAGCAGCTGTCAAAAACACTGCCAGATCAAATTAATCTTTTATAATATCGTTCAATATAAGGATCATCTTTAAATGACAATAACACAACGATTACATTATATAAAAGTCATATTCTGTGCCATTACTCTATACGAAGTCGAATACGCGCCGCGACAGCTATCATTAGATGACATGTAGTCAAATCGCCGACGTGTTTATGACTACTATGCGACTAAATAGATATTTATATGACTATTACACGAAACTCTTAGCGCCTTAAGTTGAATAAAATGGGCCCTAATGCCGTCGAGTAAACGTCCTTATGACATTTATACGATTTTACTAACTAACATTAAGTTGCCACCAAAACGTCTACTCAACGTTGTAAATGTTTATTGGGTTTTTCATTATGCTCTGACGTCACGAGCTTTTAATGCACTTAATCTAAGTATTGGTTCCTTAATTTCAAAAAGAAAACACACGTTTCTCTTATTTTTTAATTAATCTAACTGAGAGACTTCTCGTAAATAGATCTCTTGTTTTTCCATACCCTGTCAAGTAGCCTATTAGAACAACTGTTCCAAGACTCTACACAGCCTAAAGTAGCCAATTAGAATGCTCATTTCAACTGTCCAATCAGATAGCTTAGTTCAAAATCCGTACCTTATGCAAAACTTGTGAGGTTGAAACAGCATTCTTCCAATTAAACTGGTAATCTTTGTAACGGAACTGCAATAAATGGCGCGAATTCCCTTTCTCGTGCTGTACCAAGGCTGCTGTCGACGTGATTCATGCAACAGCTAATTAGCTGTGTTGTTTGATCCAATAATGTTTTATTTTGACCGAATAGGTGGTACTTTCAATCTTAAGGATCAATCCGATATCAGAATGTTTTAAAGAAAATAGCAAAAGTTGGACATTTTGAGCTTTATAAAACAGATATATTATGAAGTAAACAACGTGACAGCGATAAGATATTTTTAATGATACATGATACTAACATCTGAAATTCTAAAAGATTGACCAGTTCTTTCCTTCGTCAGTTGAAAGTTTTTGGAACGAAACATCGCGAGGAATACCCGCGATTTTACCCTCATCTTACGCATTTGACTACTTTCCTTAAACTATTTGGTCTTCATTTTCGTTTGTGTTCGATTGTTAAATAATAACAATAATTTGCCCCATAATGTAACATATTATTTTGCTATGACAATTCCGAATGACACAATTTCAGACACGTGGGCCATAGTCATGGCTCTGGCATGCAGTCTAAAATAAAAACAAAAAACTCGATTATTATAGCTAAAACTGACTCACGGAGCTTTTGAAAATTGCTCTACAAAAAAAGGCATACATTCCAGGCAAGCTTGTTAAGGTAAGCTCTAGTAAAATTAGTTCATCCTGATTTTGTAAAAGGTTCGGTGTAGATAAAGGCCAATTAGTCATTAAGTATTATGTACCGACTTCAATATCAATTTTAATAATGATATGTTCGCCCATCATTGGCATATAAGAACTGGTCTTTTTAGATGTAATGTTTAATGCGTTTATATAGATATTACTAGTTGGCGTTTTTTTTTTCAAAATAAATAGGTACTTAATACATTTAATGTATTATTGTGGGTGTTGTGGAACAATAGCAATTAATTGATATTTTTAATCAAACTACATTTTTATGCCCAATTGTAAAAATGTGCGCTAAACAAAGTGCACACATAAATTTTATAATAATGCAAGTTATGTGTTTTAAATGCCTGTATTATGAACTTCAGACTTACAAGGTAGTTATTTTTATAAATATAAATTTTGTTAAAAAGCTTTTATAGGCGCTATAGCCTGCTAAGTTATTTTTTAGATTAAGTTGTAACTATACTGAACCGTGTTCTGTATATTTTATGTAATGTACCTATGGTAAATAAAGAACTTTAAAAACAAACAAACAATCAAACTACAGTTTTTTTCTGTACTTACCTATAAACACAATACTAACAATATTCACTTCCCGCTACAAAAATGTTCATCCTTTTCCAGGGGGAGAATTCTGACATCCATATTTCAGGAAAATCTAGTTAGAAGTTGAACCTCAGCCAAAGACCAGGATTACCTCTTAGGCTTTTTATCCTAGTACAGCGCATGCGAAGTTGCAGGCAAAACTACACTATGACTGGAGTTTGATTTATTTTGTATTTTTCATCGTTCAAGTTCAAATATGTATGATACATGCATAGCATATCCCCAGGCGACCAATCACAGCTACTTTTATGAAATCAACGTTGTTTCATCATTCAAGCAAATATTTAAATCGTTAGATACGTCCTTACCGTAATGAAACCGCTCCGTTTTGTATCTACACAAAATGAGTGAGCTCACTCATTTAGAATCAGTGTAGCTCTAAACACAGTGCTAGCCGGACGTGGTGTGTTGTTTGTGTGGTGTGTGTTATGTTTTTTCACGAAAGTTCGTGCAACATGATTGCAGAATAAATTATAACAATAACAGTTTGGTTAATTGGCAAAACCAGTGTGCGTGCTTCGGCATTATTATTAAAACACATAAACAAAATGCCACAGATTTTGGTGTCAGGGCAAATCTAACGATCTAAATCTTTGTATTCAAGATTATACAGTGTATCCCTGGATAAAGTGCAACCCCGAAAGGGGGTGAAACTAGATCAAAAATTATCGACAAAAAAATAGAAAAAAAAAATTAAAAAAAATTCGTATATACTTTATTGATGAATTAAAATTTTTATTACTCACTAATGACTCTATTTAATAAAAAAATGATTTCTTCCAAAGTAGTGGGTCTATTTTGTTAAAATAAAAACCATAATCATGTCAGATATGTGACGATGACGATAAAATAACAAATAACTCACAAACGAGTGGCTATCGTGACTTAAAGTTTAATTTTTGTATTAAAATTACATTTTTATGCTGTTTTTTTCAAATAATTTCCAAAAATCTTAAAATTAAGCCTATAATACTAGATATTTTTATGACTTTTTATTATTGTCTATCATAATAGCTTTTAAATAAAAAAAAAACCTACGGTCTAACATAAAAAATGCGCTGGCTAGGAGCTTTTAAAGTTGACCACTGATTACGTCACCACTCAGGTAGAGACACTTTTTTTTACTGCTCAGGTAGTATTAAAAATCAAATTTTAGTTACAACATTTTTATTTAACTTATTACATGTTAGTATGAAATAAGGGTTTTGTTTAATGCATTAAATGCTCAAAATGGCTTCCTTGTTGTTGTAGGCACATTGCCACACGAAGAGCGATTTGTTGTGTGGCTCTAAGCACCATCTCTGGGTCACTTCTTATCTCATCGGCACATCGCATGATTTGATCTTGTAACTCTGCCTCGGTGTTTACGGTCGTTCTGTAGACTCTTTGTTTCATAACACCCCACAGAAAATAGTCTAGGGGTGTCAGGTCAGGTGAACGTGCCGGCCACCCGACTGGTCCATCCCGGCCGATCCACCTATTAGCGTAGTTTTCGTTTAAAAAACTTCGCACGTTGCGCCCGTAGTGCGCAGGGCATCCGTCCATCTGCAAATACATCTGTTGCCTTGTAGCCAGCGGAACATCTTCCAGCAGTAGTGGCAGATCGTCTCTTAATAAGTTTAAAAAACTTTCGGCATTTAATGTTGCGGGTAAAATAACTGGCCCAATCAGCGTGTCGTCTATTAGAGCTGCCCATACATTAACTGAAAATTGCACTTGAAAAGTAGACGCCCTCTTTAGGTGTGGATTTTCCTCGGACCATACATGTAAGTTTCTGCAATTTGTGATTCCATTCCGGGTGAATTTCGCTTCATCCATCCATAAAATTTTTTTTAGGAATTGTGGATTATTTCTAATTTTTTGTTGAATCCACGTAGACATTACGCATCTTGCACGATTGTCTACATTTTCATGCAAATGCTGTACTCGCTGATAATGGTATGGATGCAATCCCTTCTTTTTCAAAATTCGCCATACGGATGTTTTTGATATACCGTGACGCAAAGCTAAGCGTCTAATGCTGGTTGTGGGATCAGCAAACAAATCGTTTAAAACGGCCTCTTCTATGGAATGGTCAATAATGGTGGCTTGTTGCTCACGGCGATCTCTTGCTAATCCAAGTCCGATGTTGGATAACTTTCGGTGAACTTCTTGGAAATTTCGTGCTGACGGTACAAGTCTGCTCGGAAACGCATTTATGTATGCAGAACGAGCGACTGTTGTGTGTCCACGTGACATACCATAATAATAATGGATGTCAGCGATTTCTCGCGGAGAGAACTCAGTCAATCGCGGCATCTCCACAACACAACAAAGTACAGTCAAAAACGTAACAAAAAAGTCAAAAACGTAACAAAAAGTCAATAACAAAACAAAAGCAAAACAACGTAACAAAAACTTGAAGGCGCAGTAAGGTACGGTAGGCGGTAGCAGCGGCGAGAATATCGGAGCGACTGGCGAGTGGCATGCAATGCATGCCTTGTTGTGAGTCCTGTTTCGATCCCCACCCTTCATCTTTCATAGAACAGGCCCAGCGACCATAATCTACAACAATAGAAGTTAAAAAAGTGTCTCTACCTGAGTGGTGACGTAATCAGTGGTCAACTTTAAAAGCTCCTAGCCAGCGCATTTTTTATGTTAGACCGTAGGTTTTTTTTTTATTTAAAAGCTATTATGATAGACAATAATAAAAAGTCATAAAAATATCTAGTATTATAGGCTTAATTTTAAGATTTTTGGAAATTATTTGAAAAAAACAGCATAAAAAATGTAATTTTAATACAAAAATTAAACTTTAAGTCACGATAGCCACTCGTTTGTGAGTTATTTGTTATTTTATCGTCATCGTCACATATCTGACATGATTATGGTTTTTATTTTAACAAAATAGACCCACTACTTTGGAAGAAATCATTTTTTTATTAAATAGAGTCATTAGTGAGTAATAAAAATTTTAATTCATCAATAAAGTATATACGAATTTTTTTTAATTTTTTTTTTCTATTTTTTTGTCGATAATTTTTGATCTAGTTTCACCCCCTTTCGGGGTTGCACTTTATCCAGGGATACACTGTATATGAATGGTACATACAAGCTCCTCCGGCGACCAATCGCAGCATTTTTTTCTACATCAACGCGTCGCAAATACTGACGCACAAACTATTATTAATAGTTTCGGTTAGTGGATATGGGTTTTTTATGCTTTTTTGCTTTTTCGTGTATGCTTTTAAAACTAGTTTGTGTCTGACAAAAAACAACTAGAACGACAACTTGTCTGCTACTAACCATTCGACGCGGTTATTTTTGCTTATCAACAATAAAGTTAAAAGTCATTTAGGCCAATTTTTGAGATACGACATTTCCGCTTTCTGCCGTCGACATAATAATACTTTATCTGTTCACAGAAAGTTGTTCTTTTAATCTTTCGGTTGGTATACCGAAAAGTTTGTTGCAATTTGCAAGAAAGGAAAATTAATGCCATGAGAGTATGCGTGAATTATAAGCATACATTAGGTACCTACAAACTTCACAATTTCAGCCATAAAACGTCCACTACTGAACACAGGCCACCCTCATGAATCTACATAGTTAGGGGTAGTTGCCATACTCACCACGCTTGGCAGGCGGGCGGGTTGGCGAGCGTAGTACGGGATGTTGATACACGGAAAGACGCTGCTGCCCATCTTCCGGAGCTATCCCTTAGCAGGCTCTTACTGCATCCACGGGCATGAGAGGAGGGGCAACATTCTACCACAGATTACAGAAACTAACAGATACATCACTCCATTACAAAAGAAAGCGAGAATACCTACGATATAATTAATAGCCTACAAAATTGAATTAATAATACAAGCCGTTCACAGCGAGAAAGAATTGTACCATAAGTATGCAAACAATAAGGTTGAGATTGCTTTGCTCACCCTCCCCACCTACTTGCAAGTAATCTATGACGCGGCATCCAATTAGTGGCTAGGGTTGCTTCTACACTCCTCTAAACAAAATAAGGGTCACCTGAGTATTTTTGTTTTGAGACGATTTTTTCTGACCTTTGTTGATCAAATAATTTTTATGATTACCACTATGTCCTCAGGGGTCGAGTTAACGATAACAGTGAAGTACAAGGGATATTGGTGTTGACGGTATGGTAAACAATTTTGTTGTCTGAAATGATCATGATGATGATGTTTCCTAGCCGATTTCGGCCATGGCGACTGAGTATTCAGATAAGAAGTCTCATAGGAGGGTTCTGGTTTTCTGTCTGAAATATCGTGACGTGAAGTGGGTAGAGTTTAGTTTATTTTGTGATTTGATTTCAGATTAGTTTAACGCAAGTCTACTGCCAACGACGATTGTTTTCGGACGTTAAAAGTGTAATGTAATCATTTAACCGTAAAATGCCAAGAATTCGACGCCATTTGAACAATGCTTCTGCTACCAGAGCCGTAACAATGATAGAGGCTGGTTATTCGCAACGTGCCGTGGCTTTACAGCTGGGATGTTCGCAAACGGCTATACAAAATCATTAGAACCGGCATCAGGAGACCGGGTGTGTATCCCGGCGTCGTGGCTCTGGAAGAATTCACGCTACCACTGCCCAGGAAGACCGGTACGTGCGACTTACTGCTCGACGTGATCGTACTGTGACAGCGCGCGCATTACAAAACCGATAACGCCGGACTACTGGTACCATTGTCAGCGACCAGACCATTAGGAATCGTTCGCATGAAGACCAGCAACGTTCACGAAGGCCTGTAACCCGCACTAAGCTGACCGGGACTCATCGTGCAAATCGATTAAGGTTTGTGCGTCAACATCTCGAATGGGGCATGGGGGAATGAGTGTAAAGAGAAGTTTTCTAGTGACGATCGACGTATGCGAGTTTGTAGAAGAAGCGGAGAACGATTATCTGATCCTTGCATTCAGGAACGTGACAGGACAGGTGGTCCCAATGTCATGGTCTGGGGCGGGATCAGCTTAGCTTAAGATCAGCAAAACAGACCTTGCTTTTCTGAATGAAGGCACCGTAACTTCCCAGAGTTACAGTTTTGTTTTGTATGTACATTACATTAAAATTAAATTACTTAAGGTTAGCAGGTAGCGCACTAATGCGTAGACTTTTACATGTTAAAAAACTTTAAATGTTCTCAACCAAGTGAATATTATTGTTCTTATTGAGAAATAAAGATTCTGTAAACCGACATCGAACGGGTGGCCAGGCCATAATGTCATCCCATTTTCACAAGTGGTTGACGGTTTCACATCCTGATACAGGATAATGCACGACCACACAGCCCGGGCGAACATCTCTATTTTGGAGGAAGCCAATATTCAGGTTTTGCCACGGCCTGCGAACAGCCCTGACCTGAATCCCATGGAACACCTTTGGGACCAATTAAAACGCCGAGTCCGGGCAGCTGAAGAGGATGTGCACAGCCAGCAACAGTTGATTCAACTGTTGAAGAGATGCTGGGAGGAGATCCCAGAGGAAAACGTCCGTCATCTTACTGAGAGCATGCCATCGAGGCTTCAAAATTGTGTTTTGAAAAGGGGAGGACATACCCGTTATTAAACATCTCAAAGTAAACAACTCTGCTGCGCGTTGTCTACAATTTAATGCTACTGTAAAGTGTAAACAGCCTTAAAAAGTGATAAAAACCAAAAACATCCTAAGATTAAGTATTTTTTGACTAGTCATTAAAATTCATTATATTTAATTTAAAAAAAACATTGTTTTATTGAATAAAAAAAAATACAAAGCAAATGCCTGGTCCAAAAAAAATATACGGAAAATTAGTGGTGGCCCTTATTATGTTTTGATTTGAGTAAGTATACGATGATTTGAATAATAAAACGAATGTGGTGAAAAAACAGTTCTTTTTACTTAGTTGATCAAATTATGATTAAGTTTTATAAAATGACTTGATGTCCTGGCGAACTTCGTATCGCACCTACTACAACTACTAATTTAACGCAACGAAAAGTAGCCTATGTCCGTCTCCACGGTCTAATCTACTCCTCCTATACTAAAATTCATTTATATCGGTTCAGCGGTTTTGACGTGAAAAAGGTACATACATACATATATACATTCTTACTTTAACTTTTATATATTAGTAGGATGGATACATTTCTTACTTGCCTAAAATCATGGTTACTAAATTTTACCGTTGAAAATATGCTAAATCGCGTAAATAATTTTAATAGGTACGCATGAAGAAAACAGGAGCAAAGTGGATGCAATAGTTGTATCAGTGTCCTGTGAAAAAGTGTTCTAGTGTGAATCTGCTGTGAGATTCTTATTGGTGTGATTTCCGATATAAAGAGTTAACTTTGTTCTAATTGGACTACGTTATTTAATCCCGAACCCCAAAAAAAAAAGTAAGGCCTTTGCATCTATTATAGATGATTTATACAGCGTCAGCAACTGGTAATCATGCTGTACGGGACGCTGTAGTGCCTGGGACATAGTTAGATAGAGTAGGCTTGCCTAGCACCAGTAACATCATCTCAGCTTAGTCAGCTATTATTCCGAACCCCAGCTCCCTATCTTATAAGTGGAAAATAAGGTGAGAATTTATAAAAGTAGTAGGGATCCATTTCATCATCATTTCAACCGTAGGGATCCATTTATAATCTATTTAAACAACTAGTTACGTGAATAGTTATTTAAAACAACCAACTTCAATGATAAAATCTAAAATAGTGCTGAAAATATGACTGGCATCCATCCACTGCACAATAGTTGCGCGGTTTCGGCATCTAAAGGAACGCATTTAACGTGCGTGCGCTCAAGCGGGCGTGTGGCAGCCTACTGCCGGCGTAACACCGACGTTACACCACGCGTGACCGATGCCTGATTCTACTGCCGGCACCCCACGGCTAGGTATATACTTGTTTTAGGAGAAAAACCGGAACACAGCAATGTAACTATATGTAAACTAAGTATAAAAATAAGAGCCCAATCAGTAAAAATATTATATCAAAATGCGTAGCAAGGCTCAAGCGGTCGCTGACTAGGACTGCTACCAGGGAGGGGGATCTAACTATACTTGCCGAATCCAGGGCGCCTATTCCAGAAAACGATTACGATATTAACGTCAGAATGGCAATCATTACATCATGGCCATAAGAGTTCGATTATTCGCCATTTAAATTGAAGAGTTATTTGCCGTGGGGTGCCGACAGTAGAATGTTACCGCTCCTCTCATACCCGAGGATGCAGTAAGAGGGATACCTCCGAAGATGGGTGGGCAGGAGCGTCTTTCCGTGTATCAACATCCCGTACTGCGCTCACCAACCCGGCTGGTTAGTATAGCAACTACCCCTCATGGAGATCCATGATGCAGGCCTGTGTTCAGTAGTGGACGTTTTACGGCTAAAATGATGATTCTTATTTATATTACTATGGAAGACGGAGTAAATTTTCTCCGCTTGCTGGTTCAGGAAACAAAGATGTGCAACCAGTCAGGGCTTAAAAGATTGCATATCTTTTACTTTTAGATTATAAATGTTGACATTGTATTAATTTTATTTTATTTGACATTAACTAAATCGATGACCATAAATAGTAAATAATTGTTAATTTTAGAACCTATCTTGCATGAATCTTAATCTATAATTATTATATTCTATTTTGCACGCCCTTACGAGGTAGAATGTATTGGAAATTGTTGATATTATTATAAGATCTATTGTACCTACATTCAGCAAATAAATGATTATCTTATCTTATCTTATCTTTTTCTGTCTCAACAACGATGCAGCCAGTCACAGAACATAAAACAGTACCGGGGTCAAAGCAGATGAAAGAACTCTCCAGTTTAATAATTTGTTTCTAGTTTTAAATTCCTGCATAATTCTTATATTAAAACGGTGAACGGTTCTCTTGGTATTGACCTGTCTCGCTCTTGAATCTGGCTTGCGGCAAAGTTGCGATTTCATTGCGTTTTTCCTTTGCTACTTTATAATGAATAGCTTTTTTCCTAAGACTTTGTCAGCGTGAACTTCGAAACTGCATGTCTGAGCTGTACCTGTCTTCGGAAATTGAACTGGCAGAAACTGCGACAGCCTGACAATTATTATCAAAACCAGTTTATTACTAATATCAAACTCATCGTCATCATCATTTCAGCCGTAAACGTCCACTACTGAACACAGGCCTCCCTCATGGATCTCCATGAGGGGTAGTTGCCATACTCACCACGCTTGGCAGGCGGGTTGGCGAGCGCAGTACGGGATGTTGATACACGGAGACGCTGCTGCCCATCTTCTGGAGGTATCCCTTAGCAGGCTCTTACTGCATCGACGGGTATGAGGAAGGGCAACATTCTACTGCCGGAACCCCACGGCGAACTTATTTATTATACTTACTTATTAGTACTTTTAATTATTAAAGCATTATTAATTATACTCTACTGCAGGGCAAGAGTCTTCTTTCCCTTATCTATCACTAATGACGTAACTACTTTGAAAATATCCATCTAATTTTTTTATTCTACTGATGTATACAGGAATACCGTTAGCGGTCACTTGAAAAACAGACCTAGAAGCTCATTTCCCATAACATTCAAAAGAGAAGTCCCAACAGTATCGAATATCGATATCGAATAACGGTCGCATTGGCGGAATCGAATGATCATGGCATCGATGGAACAGTGTCACATCACTACCGCTAGGGTCATAGTAATGCTCTACTGCCCGCATGGGAGACTGCATCTTGGCATCTCTATATATTTATTTTAGGTCAGTGACCGGTTCAATCATAATCTTTGATAAAAGCTCGCATCGCTGAAGAGAAACCTCTAAAAAGTTGAGGCATAATAGGTACCCAATCTCACAATGATAGTAAAAATGTTGTATGAATGAAATTCAATCCATCTTTTGTTGCAGACATTTTTTACAGTTTTATTTAATAATTTGCTCTTACTGAAATAAAGCAATTTAATTCAAAAATAAAATCGACCACGAAAACGGAGAGAAGGTAGGGCCTAGAAATAATCGAAGTTCAAAGTTCGAACACACAAGTTAAAATTAAACCGAGGAAACAAACAGCCAACATTTTAAAACAATAAAAAGCAAATGGTTATACGTCATCTGAACTCTTTCGTCTAAGATACAAGTTATAATTTATAATAACCTATTTGAATTTGGAAGCTCAGAACGCTTGGCAGAATATTTACGAAGGTCCCTGCTCTCCACAGCATAGGCGGCAGTATGTAAGCTCACGGTGAGTCACTCTTCCGCCTGATAGCAAGGTCACCGGCCGACACGCACACAGACGCGCGAGAAAGCAGTGAGAGTACAGTCGCGTACGTAAGCGTCTTTGTTTCAGGGGTATGTTTTGGCGGGCACTAGATGACGCCACTCGTATGAAATAATAACAAGTTTAAACATTTTGGTTAAGATGTATGTAGATTGGGGTTTAAATTTTTATTTTCTAACCAAATTATTAAATAGGTAGATTATTTTATTAGATTAGATTATTTATTTTATTATTTTTATTAGATTTATTTAGTTTACCTAGTTGGTGAAATCTGTTTCGTTATAGGTTACAAGATAGAGGATGGTATAGGTGCTGGGCAAGCTTAATCCATCTAACAATATCCCAGGCACTGCAGTGTCCTGTATAGCATGAATAGTTGCTGACGCTGTATAAATCATCTTTGATAGATGTAAAGGCTATTGATAAAACTTTATAATTCGCCAACCGATGTTTAAATACTATGTACCTAACCTTACCTACGCAAGGACTGCATAATTATTATTTCCTGTTTAATTTAGCTTACCGCGAAATACCACGAATAATAACAAGGATAACTTGCGAACACACTCATAAGGTGTGTTACTTTTACATTACCCATGGCCCATACGTGAAAGTAGTATCTGAGTATAAAGTCAGTTTATTAAAATAAACTGTGGAATTGGATTGTTTCACGGGCAAAGAAAGGCAGAATAAAAATATGGTATCCTTCAATCACCTACGATAAACATATTGTACGCGATTCAATCTCGATTTTAATCCTTTCTGGTTAAGATTCAATTTTATTAGTGAATATCATGAAGTTTCGATGCTTCTTATTCTTAGCCGAGCAAATCAGCGGCAATGTTAACTATGAAAAAAAAAAAAAATGTGAAAAAATATTTATTTTCAGTTACATAGAGTGCACATAAAAGGTTTGGAGTCCCCTTTTAAGCAAAAATTTGCTTGTATTAGGAGAAGCCGCTCTTTATAAATAAATTTAAAAAGTAACAAAAATAGAAAATGCACATAAAACAAAAAGTGACCTTCACTTATTCATGGTGCAGTAAAAATAATACCTAAAGGTACAGTTGAAATCATAATATTTGTATACTTATTGATAGTCATACTTTATTTTGTTGCGCATTTGTTGCGTTATATTTACTTGCGTATTTAACTGCATGTTAACTCCAATAAGGTGAAATAAGGTCACCTTAATGACATCTAATGTGGAAGTGGTAAAATTATACCCAAAATAGATAAAAATATGATTAGGTTTTTTTTTTCATTTAACATTTCCGCTAGAACATAAATTTGAAGGTCGTCTGCGCGATAAACAATATAATGAGCACAAAAATAAAAGCTTTTTTCATTGAGCATTATAGTATAAATACCTACAGGTAAAATGTCATGTTAAAATTTTCCACATAAACAAATGATAGGTTTACCAAAACGGATATTTTGAGCTTCTTCTATACCAATATGAATATAGTGTAACAACTTCCATGGCGCAGTTGATGTAATACCCGGCTGAGACGTAAAAAGTTGTGGTTTCAATCCCCGCCAAACCAAAATGTTTGTTTTATCTATAGCATTTACAAAAAAAATATTGAAGTATTAAATAAACCATCTAGTCTGGTAAACACAAGATCGGCTTATTTTGAGATAAGATGGTGCTTTGCTATGAGAAATGTCTAGCAGGTATCATTATTTTAATAGGAGTAGGAGAATTAACTTGAATTGTAACATAAATCTTATTTTTATGGAAACAAAGTCTTAACTAACTTGTGCGCGACACTGTCTGGTAATTACCGAGTTTTATTGGTTTTATAGTTATTTTAATTTTAGTAATGCAAGCCCCAAAGCAGATCTTGTGTTAAGTGTGCCGGATAGTTGATATAATACTTAAACTTTTTAAAGATTCAAAAGAAAGAGAATTACATTTAATTGAATTGATTGAGAATTGAATTAAGAACATTTCACTTTTGTTTTACTTTGTAAATAAAGGACACAAACAGACACAAATATCTACAGAAAAGCAAATATTTCTCCCTAAGCAGGAATCAAACCCTCACCTCTGTCCTATTAGCCGGCTATAAAACCAACTGACCCACAGAAGTCGTCAATGGTTCCATAAATTGGACAAAGAGCGGTACGAACTTTCAGCATTTAATCAATTCCACCATTGCAAACAATGAGAAACCAGATACCATTTCAACATATAATTTTGCAACAGCCAACTTTGCAGGGAACGGTCCTTATACAGGCAACTTGAAAATAGTTGCTTAACAAGAACTGTAATTTAGGAACATTACCATAATAGCTTTAGTAATGAATAACAATATTGCATAATTTATCCGCCGTGATTTATTTTATAGTCTATCAATGAACATTTATTCGCAGTCACCAAGCTTTACGAGGTAACTTAGACACCCCGATGTTTTTTTATATTAGGTAATTATCTAATTATACTGTTTAAATACAGATTGGAGCGTTAGAAGACATTATTTCTAAACCGGCATAAATAAGGTTACGATAGAAGATTAATACAGATTCATCATTTCAGCCATGAAACGTCCACTGATGAACACAGGCCTCCCTCATGGATCTCCATGAGGGGTAGTTGCCATTCTCACCACGCTTGGCAGGCGGGTTGGTGAGCGCAATATGGGATGTTGATACACGGATAGACGCTGCTGCCCATCTTCCGGAGGTATCCCTTAGCAGGCTCTTACTGCATCCATGGGCATGAGAGGAGGGGTATCATTCTACTGCCGGCACCCCACGGCCTAAATACAGATTGGAGCGTTAGAATTAGAAGACATTATTTCTAAACCGCCATAAATAAAGTTACGATAGAAGATTAACGGTAATTATTCTTCATCGATTAAATTACGCTATTTAATCGGCTTTGAAAGGCTTGCCATGGGATACCCGCAGTAGAATGTTGCCTCTCCTATCGTGTCCGATGCGGTAAGAATCTGCCAAAGGATACCTCCGGAAGGTGGGCGGGCAGCAGTCTTTCCGTGTATAATGAACATCTCGTATTGCGCTCGCCAATACGTCTGTCAAGCGGGGTTAATATAGTAACAACCCAATCATATTTTTCTTCTTCATGATCAGTACTTGGTGATCTAGGAGGGAGCCCTATGTCTGGCAGTGGACGTCCTACCACAGATTACAGAAACTAAGTCCTACGGCTGAGATGATGATGATAATGAGCTTAAAAAATGTCGTTTATCGTGCCAGATATCTATCAAATACTTGGATTTATCGCTTCTCGGCCTTTCGGCTAAGATCGAAGTGTATACTTAAGTTATTATTCTGTTACATAAATACCTTAGATTTATCGATGGAATCAGTCACAGGTAATTGAATTCAAATGATCCGTTGATATCGAAAGCGCCCGATTCAAGTTAGTACAGTTACAGCCACCCACGACAAGTGACGAAATCATTACCGACAATCATTCGTGTCGGTTACGCACTTACTTACCAGTCTTCGCAGGTAACTGGTAAGTTAAATAAGTGTAAATAATGTGTCGTGGGGTGCCGGCAATAGAATGGTAGCACTCCTCTCCTACCCGTGGATGCAGTAAGAGCCTGCTAAGGGACACCTCCGGAAGATGGGCAGCAGCGTCTTTCCGTATATCAACATCCCATACTGCGCTTACCAACCCGCCTGCCAAGCGTGGTGAGTATGGCAACTACCCCTCATGGAGATCCACGAGGGAGGCCTTAGTTCAGTAGTGGACGTTTTACGGCTGAAATGATGATGATGAATGTGTCGTGATCGCGAACGCTTACAAGAAGGACTGGCAAAGAGTGGCGCAAACTCGTGAAGAGTGGAGGGAATGGGGGGAGGCCTTTGCCCAAAAATGGGATGATACAGGCTAACAGTAACAGATTGCGAAATATTAAAAAGTCTATGTACAGCCAGATACAAATATTAGATAGATAGATAGATAGAAAACTCTTTATTGCACACCACATTAAAAGAACATAAACAATTTAGAAATAAGGTAAAAAACAACACAGGAGTACAAAGGGCGGCCTTATCGCTATGAGCGATCTCTTCCAGGCAACCTTGGGATGGACAGGAAAATGAAGGAGGCTATATCGTGCCGTAAAATTTAAGTAAAGAAATAAAACTAACATGAAATAATCAAATATAATAAGTAAATAATCTTAGACGCTGCTGCCTATCTTCCGGAGGTATCCGTTGGCAGATTATTACTGCATTCACGGGCTAGAGTAAGGCAACATTCTACTGCCGGTACCCCACAACAGACGGCAAAATATATATTTATATTTTGGAATAAAAATAAATTAAATAGGATAAGCGTAGGTAAGCATATAATACTGTCTAGACCTGTGTAGCGATCAAGGGTAAAATAATTTAAAATCAAACTTTCAAAATAGCCGACATTCAAAGGTTTTACAGGTATGGGAAATTCGGATAGTTAAGTTTTTGAGCGGAGAAGTCGAAGAATATTATGTGCTTAGCTTTCACTGGTTGAATAAGAATAAACATCGTCGTGCAACAAATATCATTCTTATTTTTTACTGAAAAAAGTCAACTTGTTTTGAGATTTACTTATTAGTTTTAAAATAAAGGATTTTATCGTGTATGTACCTTTTTATTATTTTCCCACATTTCGAACACAGGGTAGGTACGCTATAAAATCCTGTATTTTAAAACTAATATGTCAACAAATCGCGAAAGTTTAACTTTCTATAATGTTTTAAGATTATTGTTATGGTCATAGGCACCTACTTAAGTATGGTCGATAATATAACTGTAAAATAAAGAAAGAAATATTGGATTATTATACCTCTAATGATGCTGCACATTATTTGATGTAGTTGTAGGTAGAGTCTTGAAGGCCAATTCGATTAAAAAACAGAAGTAGACGAAACAACGATAAAGCGAATTTATATTTTAGAAAAATGCATGTTGTGTCATTCAGGAATGCGGTAGTCTGAATATAATTAGGCAGGTTAGCTATTTAGCTTGTCTGTTTGTTTTAAGAATGGAACGATCTACCGGCGGTTGGGTGGTTTTATACTTATAATGAAATACCTATTAAATTATAAAAATAATAAATAAAATATTAAATTAATAATAATTTTGCCGTGGGGTGCTGGCAGTAGAATGTCACCCCTCCTCTCATGCCCGTGGATGCAGTAAGAATCTGCTAAGGGATATCTCCGGAAGATGGGCAGCAGCGACTTTCCGTGTAAGAACATCCCGAACTGCGCTCACCAACCCGCCTGCCAAGCGTGGTGAGTATGGCAACAACCCCTCATGCACTTGGATCTCCAAGTCAATGAGGGATAGATAGATAGATAACTCTTTATTGTACTTAATACTAACACATGACATAATATAACAAAGACAGAAAATTATTATACCTCTATATACATACCTCTATAGGGAGGCCTATGTCCAGCAGTGGATATCTTACGGCTGTAATGATGATGACGATGACCTATTAAATATCGTATTATTTGCCGTAGGGTACCGGCAGTAGAATGTTGGCACTTCCTTGCTCGTAAATCTGCCGAGGGACACCTACGGAAGATGAGCAACATCTCGTAGGTACTGCGCTCGCCAAGCCGCCTACCAAGCGTGAAACGAGTATGGCAACAACCTCCTCATGCTCTTGGAGCTCCATGAGGTAGGAATATGTATGTCCAGTAGTGGACGTTGGGAGTACTTCTACGGCTGAGATGATGACGATTACTTTAAAGCTGTATTACACTACACGGTATTCAGTGTGTCTACCATGAGTTGTCACTGTTAGATCGCCTGCCGTTACTACAGTAGTTATAGTACGTTACTTTGACATCTGTCAGATTTGTAACTCATGGTACCAAATTCTAAGCAAATGAAGCCCAAACTACAGTCGCTGCAGTATAGTTTGCTGCGTATTTTAGTACCAAACTATCCGCTAGAGGCGCTGTACAAGTTTTCATACATTTTAACTACAGTCGCTAGCTAGTATAGATAGTGAAAACTCATGGTAGACCTACAGGGCACGGTAGTTAGGGCGATTAGGGAGCAAGGCTTGCCGGGTCCGGCCGGTCGCCCTAGTTAGGGTACCTTACGCTCTCTAACTCTTATTACACCACTCTTAGTTATGGTAAGGGTCCCTGAATACCCTGTAATGTAATACAGGCTTTAATATATGAATGCAAGTACCTACCTAACTATTATGTAAAAAACAAATAATTAGGAGCCTCTCAGACCGTCTGATCCTGTCAGATACGTTCAGACAGTGGGTAGCTATAGTCATATAATTCCCTTTTTTAAATTTTTTTTTAGGTAGTGTACCTACCATTGACATCGTTTTTCGAAACAATTTTGTATCTATTATTTTTGTTTTAATATGTTTATTGTTATTTATTATGAATGGATCTTGTGTCTCGCAATAAAAAATTATTATTATTATTATTACGTAGCAAATACAAATAATTAAGGTGTATTGGGGTAAATCTGGAGATGGGAATACTCCGGAAATTTTAAAATTCTAACAAACTTAGCGATATTTTACTGTTGACAAAATTTATGTATTTACTTCAAATAACTTTATTTACTACTCTATTTTTACAGGTGTAGGTAGCCCAATGCAATAGAGTACCTAAAATATAATGTATCTAAGTGCTATTATTTTGACGCTTCAGTATACGCTAGTTACTAACGACGATAGTAGGTACTGTCGATTTTTCGGAATATAAGTACCAGCCCAGCTCCTTATTTAGCTGCACTATTCAATCGGGTTGTCGGCATTTCGTACACTTGACCCTTAAAAAAATAATTTTGGATTTCCATACACTGATACTCAGTTTGAACACTCCTTCTTTAAGGTTGAAATTTGCACAGAAAAATATACAGTTCTTGGCAAAAGTGTTACGTGTTTTGAATAGTTTGTTGAAGTAATAGTATTCATCATCATCATCATATTCCTTCCCGTAGGTGTATAGGTTGGATCGGTACAGAAGATATAACTTTATGATAATGATAATAAGTAATTATAAAATACGTATGTCCAAATAATTTTATGGGTGGGTACATACTTTGGTTGGTACTTAACAGTCCTACATGAGGCTACTGCAATGTTGATAGGTAGGTAGCTTAGGTACCTATTAGTTGTTTTGTGGTTGGAGTGACAATATTATAAAGCCTAACTTCGTGGAAAACAGCTATCGTAAGACCTATTCCTAAAATTGACAATCCCGTACTATTAAAAGACCTGCGCCCGATATGTATTTTACCATTTCTGTCTAAAATTGTAGAGAAGATTATCTGTACACAGCTCATAATATTTTTAACACAAAACAACATCTTACCGGAAAAACAGTCTGGGTTTCGAAAAGGTCACAGCACAACGACTGCTCTAATGGATGTTGTAGATAACATCTTGTCGGCACAGGATGTTGGGGAAGGTACATTATTGACCTTGCTTGATTTTTCTCGTGCTTTCGATACAATTAATGTCACACTCTTACTTTCCAAGTTGTCTTACTACGGCTTTACTGAATCCGCAATAAAATGGTTTAGTAGTTATCTCAGTAACCGCTCACAGTTCGTTGAGTTACGTCAAGAGGACGGTTCCCGTGTTGTCTCTAAGACTTTGGCTGTGAAGCGTGGGGTACCTCAAGGTTCCATTTTAGGTCCTATACTTTTTACACTCTACTGTGCAGATATTATTAGAAACATAGAATATTGCAACTATCATTTATATGCCGACGACCTACAACTGTTGATTTCTTTCAAACCATGCGATGTAGATGTAGCTGTCTCGCGTTTAAACAAAGACTTGAATCGAATATTTCAATGGTCAAAAGCAAATTGTTTAGTTTTAAATCCAGATAAATCTAAATTTATGGTGCTTGGATCGAAAATTATGATTTCTAATATTTTATCAAATAATTTAGATGTTACCGTGGGGAGAGCCGCAATTGACCGGATAAATGAGACTCGAAATCTCGGAGTTCTCATGGATGGCAGACTTAAATTTGAAAATCACGTTACGCAAACTGTTCGCAATTGTTTTTATAGGTTATCAGTACTGTATCGAGTACGAAATTACTTGAGTACAGAACTGAGAATACAACTCTGTGATTCTCTTGTTTTATCGAAACTTAATTACGTCGACAATGTAATTGGTGAATGTCTCTTGGCTCGTTCAAAAAGACTCGTACAACGTGTGCAAAATGCATGCGTTAGATTTTGCTTCCCCATCCCGCGACGAGCTCACATAACACCTTATATTAATCACCATGGCTTGCTTAACATGACTTCACGAAGGTCGCTTCATTTTGCAACATTACTTTTTGGGATTATTAATAATAAATTACCGCGTTATTTGTATGAGAAGCTTCAGTTTTCGGATCGCCACGTAAGATTCGCCACTCGACTTATGTGCCCCAAGCACAAAACGACTGCTTTTCGTGGCAGTTTCAGGTACGCTGCCACGAAATGTTGGAACAACTTGCCACCTCCAATTAGGAACTCCTCTTCAATTTGGTCTTTTAGAAATTCATTAAAGAAGTACCTTTTACATACTCAAAAGATAGAACAAAATAAGTAGTCGTTTTGTGCCTTACCTTTAGTTTTAATGTTTAGTATAGATCCGTGATATTTTTTTTATTTTTTGTATATTATGTTGCATGCAAATTGTTCTTGTTTAATTATTTTGTGTCTTACATTATCCATGTAATTTTATATTCCTTTTAGTGAAACTGTTATATTTATTTATTTTGTATTTCTTTTTCATTCGATTTTAATGTGTACCTAATAAATATACAATTACCGTGCATTGCGGTAGCACCAACCGCACATCATGGTTACTACGGAAGACCAGCGCTGTGGTACGACTCGTTCTGCCACAGCACATGCTGAGTAGTGACCATTTTTGTCACTAGTTTTAAAACCGAATTGATGATTTTTCTTATTTGATTGTAAAAATGTGACAAAATAAACGTTTCTTTATCTTTATCTTATCTTTATCTAACTTAAGTAACATCAACCAATATCATATTTTTGCTAAGAGAAGATTTATGGACTTTGGCTCGCGGGCCAGGTCCAATTCGAATGTTAGACTATCTAATAATAATAACTGCTAGCCAAGAAATACATATGTATGTCTCAAGATAATCAAAACAATACTATATAAAAACAAAACGCAATACATGAGTAATCTAAAACAAATAAACAACAAACAAAATCATTAAAATAAACACTTTAATCCGATAACAATGTGCGAGCAAATAACAACCCAACCCAGAAGTACCTACTACCAATATATCAAAATAATCGACATTTACAAATTAAAACAGAGGTTAATCAAAAGCGAATAAACACTAACAAAAAACATTAACAAATAAACACAAAAATGTCATAACAGTTGTGTGCGTGAGCGTGCGCCGCGTCGCGAGGGGCGTCGGGGGTTGGCACCCTCGTGACGACCTTCAGGCGGCGCACCGACCTTGGCGTCGCGCGCGCGGGTCAGAGGTGAATGGACGGGCCCCGCGCCCGCGCCGCCCCCCGCTGCCTTGCCGCGGCCCCAACCAAGCTCACCATCCATCCTCTACGTACACCGTACACTTACCTGAATAAGCTACGATCTACGCAGCTCCATCGCACAGGCCCTTGCGATTCCCACCAAGCACCCGCCGCGAACAGGTAACGCGGCACACCTTTCCCATAAAATTCAAGTTTATTGACACCTAGTCCCACAAGATTGCACAAAACTTGCAATCAAAACACAAACACAGTTCTACAGATAATATTGACATAAACACTTTTAAAAAAGCTTTTCAGTCGTTTCAAAAAGTTTATTACAAGAAAAACATTGAACACAATCGGACAATCGTCGCACCATGTCCTCTCACCTCCGCAAAACAAAGCGGAATAATAAAATAAAATAAAAGCGAGCGAGCGAACGGTTCAGGTTCAACGCGTATGTGAGTGAGTGAGCTAGCTATATCCAGCGTACATGACAACTCGTCGCGAGTCGCAAAAGGTACACCTAGTCCAGTCAAAACAAATAAACTTTGTAATTGCGACATCTAGGCATAACCACAAGGCAACAAATGACTAAATAGTGTATATTAGTGATAATAGATGGAGCGGTTACCAATAATTTCTCTTCAAAACAACTAACAAAGATGGCGCTACACGTACGTACTGTCTGTCACTCAGAACAAGTAGTCAAAAGCAAGCGTCCGTCAATCACACTGACTAGTTTTAGTGGTGTGTATGCATAAAGAATCGATTGTGTCTTTAGTCGATAACTGTGTAACTTAGGCGATTTCATGAAGAATTCGTCTTAATCTAGCACTATGCTTTCACACGTCACAGCTGAAAGAACATCATTCTAAATAATTAGGCTGCAGTTCACATTGTAGACCTAGTTGATTGGTTGAAATAATGACGATGATTATTGAATATAATGGAAATATCAAGCTGATTGAAGGTTATCATAGAAAATTCTGCTTGATTTCATTGAGATTTAAAAATGTTTCATATCTGCCAGGTATTCCATGATGATTAAATTTTTAACGTAACATTAGGCTGTAAAATTATATAAGAACGGATATTTTCAATCATTTACAATTTTATACAACATTAAAAATGTGAATCTGGGTAATAATTTGCAACTGCACGCACGGTTCAACTAGATATTTCCTTAAAATACAAATGATGACAACAATCCCTTCATGATATTGGTTATGTATGAGGGAGGCCTATGTCCAGCAGTAAGGCCTTTGCATCTATTATATTATTCAGAGGAAAGAACAGGTCAATACGTCTGAAGCTAACTAAGCCGCGGGTTTCCTCACGCACGATGTATCCTTCACCGTTAAAGCTCGTGTTAAGTGTGCACATAAATTTTTCAAGAAAGAAAAATCCATTGGTGCACGGCCGGTATCGAACCCACGACCTTCGGATTGAAAGTCGGGGGTACATACCACTCGGCCAACATGTCCAGCAGTGGACGTTGTTTATTTATGAGCCTGGTCGGGAGGCAGCGGCGAGGGCGTTTAGTTCAGCCCATCTTTCGAATAAAATAAAGACATTTATTCGAAAGATGGGCTGACCATTATTTATTAAATATTTCTTACATAGACACGACATGCGCCGGACAAGCGAGTGTGTTGGGACCTGAAATCTAGAATAGTTATTATTTCTTGTCGGAGACTTTGACTGATTCCTTTGACTTGAGCTTGTTGTTCTTGTTTGATGTGATGACATGACTTGACGGCTTGAGCTGAACTTTCTTTCTCCACTTTAATGTTTGAAAACTGAAGTTTTTCAGTTTCTCTGTGCGAAATGTCAATGCTTTTTGCAATTTTTATGGCTTTCTCTATTGTTAGTGACTTTTGTTGCAGCAATTTTTCCTGAATTTTTCTATTATTAATTCCAATAACAAACATGTCGCAAATGAGTTGTTCTTTCAGTGTTTCAAAATCACATCTGATTGCCATGTTGGTTAATTTTGTGACATACTCTTCAATAGACTCTTCTTCTGACTGTTTTCTTGTAAGAAATTATATCTTTCCACAGTGATGTTTTAGTGTGGAAGGAATTTACTATCAAATTTTTTAAGGACTTCTTCGAGCGTTAGTGACGCTTCTTTTCTGTCTATACCAAATGAGTTGAATATCTCTAGACAATCATACTCCAATTATACTTAGAGAAATGGCTATTTGACGGCTTACCGATTCTTTATCAATCGTATTTGCTTCGAGGTAGATGAGGAATTTTTGCTTCCATATTCTCCATGCAGTTGACATCGCTGCTAAATCTGAATCGAGTTTTAGCGGTTTGATCGTGGCAGTCATGACCACGCTGAACCTCGGATCTCCTATAGTCATCTTCGTTTCTTCTGACACCATGTCTATTTATGAGCCTGGTCGGGAGGCGGCGGCGAGGGCGTTCAAATAAAGACATTTATTCGAAAGATGGGCTGACCATTATTTATTAAATATTTCTTACTTAGACACGACATGCGACGGATAAGCGAGTGTACAAATTAGACAGATGATAGCTCCACTTCACATGACATTGACATCTATCTCTAAATCATAGATAAGACCATAGACTACAACAGACGTGGACAGCAGTCCTATCCTATGGCTGATGATGGTAATGATGATGATGATGATGACATAACAAAAACATGTATTTAATAATATCTTTTTGTCAAGAAAATGTAAATCCCTGTACAATTATTAGGATTTCAGCGGGTTTCAAACGCTAAAAAAGTACAAGTTATTTTTGCATTTGTTTACTTACATTTGTGTAATATATTATCTATATCAATAATTTAACAATGTAAATTTTTTGACAGAGTGGGTTGGACTGCTTGACAACGATTTTTAATAATCGACTATTTGCTGGCTTCGATTTTCCACATTTAGCACAACACTAATTTGTTTATGTCAAAATCCGAAGTTCATATTCTGACTTGACTGCTGAACCAATTTCATTCCATGATCAAATCAAACAAACAGTTTGTTTCGTTGTCGTTGCTTTGGTTGGTTGGTTTTCGATTCGTGCGGTGTCGTCAGCTGTTTGGATTTGTTTATACGACCAACTATTTAAATATTTTGGTACTCGGATGTCCTTCTCATAGAAGATCTGGACTAAATAAAAAGCAAACCTTCTCAAGACAGTCATTTATCTCATTCACGTGATAAGTTAAAAAATGAGTCACTAATTTTACAGTGATTTCAAGGCTGTTTAAGCAAGCATTAAGTAAATAACTGTGATTTATCGGACAATGTGTAATCTACAATAATGTTGGATGAAACTGATCGCTTCGGGCGAAGCCCTACAAAGAGTACATTGCTGAAAATAGTGATTTTGGGCGATGGAGGTGTGGGGAAGTCTTGCCTGATGAGCAGGTTCATCTCAAACCACTTTGACGACCACAGCTTTCACACTATCGGCGTTGAATTCATGAACAAGACTATTGAGGTTAATGGAAAGGAGTACACATTGCAGGTATGTACTTATGAGTTTATTTGGATACTTGATTGACTGGTGTGTTCTACTTAGGATTAACTGGATAAGATAAGCACAGGACCGTGAAGTGAGGCAATAGGCCTATATGCAGTGGGTGTTATCGAGCTGTGGATGCTAAGGATGTTCTCGTCTTCCACTTCCGTTGTGTGTCAGTGAAGTGGAAGATGAGGACATCCTTACACAACACATAACTTCAATGGATTATTGGGTATGTATTGTAGTCTGTCTCCAATCACAGTAGGTGCATCCTGTTAAAACATTGAGATAAAAATAAAGGTAATTTTTGATAAATACCTGATAGATAACCAATATAATTATTGTATTTTTAATTCATAGGATAGCTTACCTAGGTAAACTATGGATGTAAATATTTATTTATTTCCTGCAAGATACAGTAAATTATTATTTCTGCAGTTATTCCTCAGAACAGTTTTAGTAACATAAATTTGTGTAATTTGTAAATCTTGAAAAATATAAAAAAATAGCCTAAAATCCTGTGCAGAAAGATACAATATAAATAGGCAAAAAGGAAACACAGTTTATTGATTTATTTAAAAGCTTAATGTTTTTTTTTCAATCAACTTTGGCCTTTCCCCAACTGTGGGAAGAATCAGCCTCACAAATAAATCCAAAGAATTCTTTCATATTTTTATTTCTTTATAATTGAAAAGTGTTTGACTTTAGTGTCATCACCTTCAGTTTCAAGGTAGTCATAACCAGATGTTAATTTAAGATTAATTTAATTAAATAATGATATAAGCCTCAGAGGCTTAGTTTACGTCAACTATAAATACTATTTATAGTTGACGTATAAGCCTCTTATGCTTATACTTTATCTGGGAATTTAAATAAAGGTGATGTAGCTCCAGCTACCCTAGTAAATCACCACTCTTGTTATAAGTGTAGTTATTCCCCAAATTGGGGAACTTCACTGGGAGTAAAAGTGTAGTTATTCCCCAAATTGGGGAGCTTCACTGGGAGTAAAAGTGTAGTTATTCCCCAAATTGGGGGAACTTCACTGGGAGTAAAAGCCCACCATAAGCAACGCTTGGGTTCATTCAACCAAGGCTGGTGTATTGACTCACTCGGCGGACGTGGAGCCCTTTGTCTTCCCTTCGCCGACTTGGAGGCCATCACCACCTACCTTCCTGGAACCTGCCGCCATCTACGCCAATCGGCACTCGACCTGGACCCGGACCTGCGGCCTACGTTCCAGAACCATGTGTAGACTGCAAAACTGAGGGTACATATTAGAAAAAAAGTACCTACTGTGTGCACACGGGGGTAACATGTTTAATATTATAAACTTGTCAGTTAACTTTACCCAGATACGTCTGTCGCATTGACTCAGCTATCTTCCGTATTCGGCTATCTATTCACCTAATGGTACTTGGACCTTCTCTTGTATCCACTCGGCAATGGCTGCACCCTGACATTGAACTGAGTAGAACCAATTTGTTTAAAAGAACTGATAATAATAGCACTGAACTATAAAATAATGTCTGAAGTTTTCAAAATATTCAGCCTGGAATCAACTACTGCCGCGTAAGTAGGTTACATCAATCTAAATTCTAGTTAGTCGGTTAGTTAAATAAAAAAAATACGTATGAAACAATACTTAGATATTCGAGATTAGTTTTATGTTCATTCAATAAATTATTGTTTGGAATGTAACGTCACGAACTTTAGAACCCCTCACACCTCGTGTATGTCACACTTCGTCGTCCGCCTTTCCGACCCGGACGGACTAAAAATTATAGTTTGGTCAACTAGCTCATCAACAGAGAAAGTTCAAATAAGCTCGTTCCGTCACTAGAATGTTGCCCCACCACTCTTACCCGTGGATTTTGTAAGAATCTGGCCAAGGGATAACTGCGGAAGATGGGCAGCAGTGTCTTTCCGTATATCAACATCCTGTACTGCGCTCGCGAACCATTTGGCATCAACCCCTCGTGATCAGTATAGTTGGAGATCTATGAGGGAGGCCTATGTCCAGCACTGGACGTCCTACGGCTGATATGATGATGATGAGGCTAGTTGACGTTCACATAAATCCTAGGATGTGCACTTTAGTGCCAAATTCACATGCAATTCTCACTCGTATTGTGCCCTGACCTCGACTTGCTTACGTTTCAGTTGGAACCTTCTTGTCTTATTTCCAGGGCTATTTCCTGTTTTTTCAGGGTTATTTTAAAGTAAATGTTATGTAAGTTTTAATTTAAATTTATGTAATTTAGAAGGTTCCAACTGAAACGTAAGCAAGTCGAGGTCAGGGCCCAATACGAGTGAGAATTGCATGTGAATTTGGCACTAAAGTGCAGTTAACGTCCGTTCCCAAAGAATATAAACAAAACATTAAGGCCTTTTACATCTATTATAGATGATTTATACAGTTCATCATCTGGCAGGCACTGCAGTGCCCGTACAGCATGACTGTTGTACGGTACGCTGCTGTGCCTGGGACATTGTTAGACGGATTAGGCTTGCCCAGCATCTATACCGTTCTTCCAGTTTAGACGGCCATTATCAATACGTCTGAAGCTGACTAAGCTGTGGGTTTTCTCACAATGTTACTTATCCTTGGCGGCTTTGCGAAGAGACTATTAGTCGTAGAAAGCTGTTCTTTAGCATAGACAGGTATAGAATAATTACGCTGAGATAACGCTACAAAAGATGCTAAAAAATAATTAATTTGGGGTCCAAAGGTTGCCTGGAAGAGATCGCTGTTAGCGATAAGGTCGCCCATTGTACCAATGTTTATTTTTAATAACTCTTCCTTTTCCTGTAACTCTCTTGATTTTGGTGTACAATAAAGTTATTCATTCATTCATTCATTCATACTTGCCATACACGTACGGCGGGGATCAACTTTTTTTTCGGGTAACAACGGAACCCTACACTCTCGTGGCGCGAAACGCACCTGGCCTAATCAATATAATCAAAAAACTTCCGTTACTGACTGAGTGACTGACAGACAACGCACAGCCTATAAACCACTGGACCTAGACTTGAAATTTGTCACACATATACCTTGAGTATCCTAAAGGTGCACTAAGGAGGGATTTTTCGAAATTCCCACGGGAACGGGAACTACGCGGGTGAAACTGCGTGGTGCGGCTAGTATATTATATAATCACAGAGACTATGAATAATGGATTCGTAGATTGTTAAATCATATTTTAGTTTTGTAAAAATACGCTTGAGGATTACGTATTTGGTTGTGGGAATGTCGTAATTGCTTCAGGGAATTCGGTATCTGACGTTATTTATTAGCTAATACGGGAATTTTCGTAATACGTTCTCGGGTTTGAGTGATTTCTATGTACCATACTCATAAGCAAGAAAGGTGTGGCAACATTCTGCTGCCTTTTATTGATCAGCCTGTTATTTAGTTTGATACGTGTTCTTCAATTATATTATCTCTCTCAGGTATGGGACACAGCCGGCCAGGAGCGCTTTAAATCCCTCCGGACGCCGTTCTACAGAGGGTCCGATATCTGCATACTGTCATACGCGATCGACGACAGATCCTCCTTCGACAACATCAAGATGTGGCTGAACGAGTTCCTGCATTACGCGGGTGTCAAGAACGGCATTGATAGATACCCTTTCATGGTTGTTGGGAATAAGGTAGGCAAGCTGTTAGTGGTAGAACTTGTTGCAAAGAGTTTCTCCGGACATGTCAGTACATGTCACCATGTCATGTGGTCATGTCATGTGGTGGCAGTCCACCATACCTATTTCTGCATTGCTATGTCCCGGTTTGAAGGGTTAAGGGGCCCGGTGAAATTACGGGCACATGAGACCTTTCAACACTATGCACAGCATAGAGCACTTTGCACAGCATAGAGCACATTGCACACCATAGAGCACATTGCACACCATAGAGCACATTGCACACCATAGAGCATAGCAGCCCGACACCCTCAGGGTGACGGGAGCTGGATCTCATGGATCTCCATGAGGGGTATAGTTGCCATATCACGCTTGGCAGGCGGGTTGGCGAGCGCAGTTTGGGATGTTGATACACGAAAAGACGCTACTGCCCATCTTCCGCAGGAACCCCTTAGCAGGCTCTTACTGGATCCACGGGAGGAGTAGCATTCTAGAGCCGGCACCCCACGGCATATTTCTTAATGGCTCCTAAGTGATTACTATTGTTGCAGTCAGACGTGCCGTCCAAAGACAGGGAGGTGTCGCACGAGCAGCTGAAGCAGCTCTGCGAGGAGAACAAGATAGCGACGTACATCGAGACCTCGGCCAAGAACGACAATAACGTGGTGGAGGCCTTCTCTATGGCTGTGCAAAGGTATGTACAACATACTATTTTTAACTGACTTCGAAAAAAGGAGGTTGTCGAGTCGTCTGTATTTTTTTTCGTTACCTCAGTATTCCGTTAATCGATTTGGGTTGAATTAGATAGACTTTTAGTAATTTGTCTTTTTCAGAACTCGTTTCTGATGATGGGACCCATAAGAAATTAAAGTGTCTGGGGTGCCGGCGGTAGAATGTTACCCCTCCTCTCGTTCGTGCTGCGTGAATTGTCCAGCATTATTGTTATGTTCATGTTTAACAATTGTTAGGGTTTTTTGTCCCCAATCGCCAAAGCTTAAGCGGAAGCACTTTCAGGTGACTATATTTATGTCAATCTATTGTGCGTTACACAGTTTTTGCATCGTCAGAACTGACCGTGATGCATTACTGCGGAAAACATCTTGACAAAATAAGACATCTAGGTATTAAAATCACTTTCAATAAGCTTCGACGTTATTTACGAAATGCATAGATATTAAGAGCTGGATATTATGCCGATGTAGAAGAACTTGGGTCACCGACATAGCCAAACGGATAAGCACGCTGAAGTGGCGATGGGCGGGGCACGTAGCTCGAAGAACAGATGGTCGATGGGCCCGCAAAGGTTCTCGAATGGAGGTCACGGACCGGTAAGCGCAGCGTAGCTAGTGCACCAACAAGATGGGCTGACGACCTGGTGAAGACCGCAGGTCGATGGTGTAACAATAACTGGAAATCCATGAGGGAGGCCTATGTCCAGCAGTGGACGTCCTACGGCTGAAATGATTGTGATGATGATGATTTATTTATTTAAGTACACTGATATCGAAAGTATTTACAAATTATAAAAAAAACACATGCATATAGGTATCGATCTGATACAGACGACAATTGAAGTGTACATAGCTTACTCTATTATGTGCGTTAAGAGAAAAAGAAGAGAAAAAAGAAGAAGAATTAATATACAAGTCAACATAAAGATCTTGAAAATATGACAAACATTACCAAAAATAACTAAAGCTATGACAATAAAAATATAAGGTATAATAATATGATATATAATATATGATATGCCGATGTAGAAGAACTCGGGTCACCGACGTATCCAAACGGGTAAGCACGCTGAAGTGGCAATGGGCAGGGCATATAGCTCGAGGAACAGATGGCCGATGGGGCCGCAAAGATAAAGATTAGATTCTGTAGTGCGTACCAATATTTGGCTCAGTTCCTTGGATTATTACTAAAAGCTCGTAAAGTACGGTCAGTGATTCGCACTGGACTCTCTTAATTTAATTTCATTCGGCACCCTGTCTATAATTGTGATGGCAGCTAATCTGTCGTCTAAAATATCTCGACTAGACATACAAGGCGGCGTGTCATGACTTGAAATGACATGAGGAAATTGAATTAGTTTTCCTTAAACTGTGCATGTTTGAGTAGCTTGATTGTGATCATTTATTAATTTATTTATTAATAATTAAAACGGCACAACCAATTACATTAATTAAAGGTATCATGAGGGGGGCAGGCGGGTTGGCGAGCGCAGTATGTTGATACACGGAAAGACGTTGCTGTCTCTTACGGAGGTGTCTCTTGGCAGGTTCTTACTGCTTACTGCTAGGGCAAGAGATGAGGGGCGAGAATCTACGACCGGCAACCCACGATGCATAGCTGTTATTACCACGAGGCGCAGGTGGTATATAGCCGACTGAGACGCAAGAGGTGTGTTCGATCCCCGCAGAGGGACAAAATGTTTGCTTTACCTGCAGATATTTGTCAGGCTTGGGTATTTTTTTTTAGAAGGCGTACTCTCGTTTTTAGGGTTCCGGAATCCTTATAGAATCACTCTGTTTGTCTGTCTGTCTGTCTGTCACAAGTGGATATCTCGAGAACTAATGATGCTAACGATTTGAAATGGTTAAAGATTTTCATCACTTTTTTTACGAGGTAATATAGTATATATGAAAATGCTAAAAATATTCTTATTATGATTGCAGAGGGGCGGATAGGGAATCTCAAATTTATTTATTTTATCTACTAACTAAGGCCTAAATATTGTCTAAAAGAAAGCTGAGTGAAGTAGAATCGTAAAATGACCTTTTTCCTTCCAATGTTCATCGACCTTTGCTAGAAAATTCAATTAGCCTTGAAAGGCTACATACACCTACCAAGTTTCCGAACTCTCGCGATCGATATCAGTAAAAATGCGAATCGCTACGAGTATTATAAGAACTTAAATTGAATTCCTTGATTTCATTATACGGTATGACGGTATATGCCGTGGGGTGCCGGCAGTAGAATGTTACCCCTCCTCTCATGCTCGTGGATGCGGTAAGAGCTGCTAAGGGATACCTCCGGAAGATGGGCAGCAGCGTCTTTCCGTGTTAAAACATTCCGTACTGCCAAGCTCGCCAACCCGCCTGCCAAGCGTGGTGAGTATGACAACTACCCCTCATGGAGCACCATGAGAGGCCTGTGTTCATAGTGGACGTTTTACGGCTGAAATGATGATCTATGAATGGAACATTTTTATTGGTTCGTATAGATACACTTTTGAGTTAGGTCCCATTTTTCAAAACTCAGTTCTGATGATGGTATCCATGAGGAATCGAGGGAACTCCTCAAATGTTTTAGGGAAACTTATAGCGATTTGATATATTTAGCTCAATGTGAAGCATTTGCATTCAGAAAGTATGATTTGGTGAAGTGGAACTGATGAAGAAGACCACAGATTGTTGTTAAAACTCTTCAATATTACAAAAATTCACGGGTGACGACATCGAAAGGTCAATTGAACCCGCAACCTGCGTCCCAGCTGACTATTAACACAAGTGCACCACGGAAGCAGGATGACACAATCATATCAAAATCCATACCTCGGAAATGTTGAATGGCTCACCCTGTATATATGGCTGCCCTGGCCGTTATAACCTCAATCGCGGGGAATTTTAGAGCTTATGCGTAAGCTATTTGCATAAGGGTACTTGAAAAGGGACTTTTCCGAAGCCTTGTCATTCCAGCTAAGCTTAAGTGGTGCGACCTTAATAAGACTACTTGTGGGACTTTGATTACATCGTTTGACTCAGACACTTGGTTGCATGCAGCTGCTCTTAAACTTCTGGTTAATGATTATTTTTGTTCTCAAAAGAAATTTAACTTTTCGCTTCATGTTTTTTTTTAAATTTCTCGATCACGACACATAATTTAATCGGGTATTGTATTAATAATTAATACTGGGTATTTCAAAAGAAAGTTCACATTTGTTTTGGTTATTGCGTGAACGCAACTATGCTGAGGGGCGCGGGGGGGTGGGGGTTGGTGTCAATCAGTAGCCTTGCTCTTGGGTCAAGAAAGTACCGGGAAAAGATCAACAAGCATTGGTAACAGAACAGGTAACAGAAACGATCGTAGGGAGGGTAACAGAAAAGGGGGCGAAGGCCTCAAAAATCACCAAAAAAAAAATGGCATATTTTGGAATTTGGCCGTTTTTAGCCATTTGAAGACTTATTTTTTTGGTGACCTTTTGAGGTCACAATAACTCCGGTCCCTGTGACCCTAGGGTCAATCACTACCCTTTTCTCATTAAGACAGTGCTAACAAAAAAGTTTCATGTAAATCGGTCAACGCGTTCGGTTGTAATCGTCTCATGCACAGACAGACAGCGCTATGCAAATTAGGGGGCATCACCCCCCTGGCAAAATTTAAGACAAACTCTTTGTTCGGTATTTTTGTCCACAGTGAAATTCGCAATACACACTAGGTATGATCTAACTAAAAACAGCACTGTAATAAATATAAATAACAGATTCAACTCAAACTCCGCGCCAAAATGTAGGACAGTTGTTCCAATCTAACGCAAAAAAAATAATTTGACAAATTATCCATTACCGATACTTTTTTGACTGAATGTATGTAATATATAAACCGAAACTGAGCGAACATGAGCATCGAACTAATTTTTCGATGCTCAAGCCCACCTCACTCTCTCTTGATACTTCCTGTTTTTTATCAGACGAGTCTATGACACATTTTACCGAGAATTCCTAAAGTACCTTAGTACCTTGACGCAGGCGGGCGATCATTATAAACACAATATCCAAATCATTAACCAACATGTTCGTTGAGCGAAGAAGGCATGGGCCGATCCCATGAAATCTAAGATAAGCGATAACGTGCAACCCAACGACCCATCAATAAATGAAATAACAAATAAATTAGGCCAGGTGCGTGTCAGGCCACGCACTATGGTAGGGTTCCGTAGTTAACCGTAGAGCTGTTGTTAGAAGTTAGTGTATGTTTTTTATGTTTACCACGACATACCTATGTAAATTTGCTACGATCGCTAGGTATAGTATAGAGTAGTTACTACACACCTACATACCTCGATTAAGCAAACATGATGTAATTTACAAGTACAGGTGTTATCGTTTATTGGCTGAAATAAATCTTCGGGCATTATAAACCTTGGCCCCTCGTTACTTGTGGTCGCGTCTTTAATCACCTCAAGGTTGCATCATCTCTGTATTACTTACTCTGCCCGCGGCTTCGCATGCTTTGTACGAAATCGGTCCTTGATAATTATGCAGTTTCAATTCAATCTGCCGATCTCAATAAGCCGTGGGGTGCCGGAAGTAGAATGTTACCCCTCCTCTCATGCCCGTGGATGCAGTAAGAGCCTGCTAAGGGATACCTCCGGAAGATGGGCAGCAGCGTCTTTCCGTGTATCAATATCTCGTACTGACTTCCCCAACCTGCTTGCCTAGCATTGACAATCTTCAATCAGCCTATGTCCAGCAGTGGACGTCCCACGGATAAGACAATGACTACCATAAACAGATTAAAGAAAAACATTCCAACGGTTAATCGGCGTACGAAGAAAAGCATATGATGATGGCGTCCTGTTAGAGCAGTTAATGATGATGATGATGATGATGATGATGGCGCCAGAGAGCCCTATGTCCTCATCAGTGGGCTCTCAGAAGGGATTTCCACTTGGGACGATCTTCAGCAACCTCAAGCCTTCATATTAAATATCGGGAATGTTCACGTACTTGTTAAATTGGTGGAGGCACCAACTGTTTCGACCCTTATCGAGGGCCTTCTTCAGGGTGAAACAGCTGGTGCCTACACCAATTTAACAAGTACGTGAACATTCCCGATATTTCATATGTATACGATTATTCACGATAGTTATTATAGTAAAATAACCTCAAGCCTCTTCCATTCGAGGCCAGTTGATGCAGTTACCATAAATTTATTCACACGTAATGGGAGAGAGGGGGTCGATGGAGTGTGTCACTGCATGACAAGAGGTGGGACGGTTCCTAAAATTTATATTTAAGATTTACATAAGACACTTGTCATTCTTATGTAAATCATTTCTTATGTATGTAAATCATTAAGATTTACATAAGACACCGCCTGCATCACAGCCGGAAGACTACTGTCCACACGTCTACTGCTTAAATGAATGCATTTAATGTAATTATATTGATATTATAATACTATGCTAATGTAGTAAATGATGCTCGACCTCATTGATTTGAACTATGTTTTATGAAAATAAATGTTTATTATGCATTTTAATTAATTTATATAATATAAATTTAATATCCTTGGCCTTTTAATCAATTTGCATGCCTGTCTGGTAAGACATGACTCTTCACATTTTAATAATATATATTCAAAATTAATTGCCACGCTTAGATTTTTTTCAAATGAAAGATATTTAAAAGTTAAAAGTTTCTCCTCAAAAAGGTTTTTCGAACCAAACTTATTTACTTTCAGACGAAATCTAGGTATATTATAGTTGCATGATTTTTCAACATAAACTTATTTATTTTCAGGTGGGCAGAAGTAGAACAGAGAGATGAGAGAGAACTGGGCATGTTCCAACATCCTGACTCCATAACACTTCACGGCACCGCCGCTTCCAGCATACGATCAACTTGCTGCTCTAGGTGTAACGATATATGAACCATTTTGGTCTGGCACGAGTTTTGACAAACTTTGGAAGCCTTGGCCTTGCAGAATTTTAATTTAGATTAAGATGAGATATTACTTCAGAAAAAATCGATGTGGAATGTTTTTTCTTTGGAAAGAGACAATCAGTTAAGTTCTGCTTCATAAAGCGTTATCTCTGTCCCACGAAATACTAACAGTCCGGTATCTATTAGGAGTTGTTAAAACAATTATGATTGGCTTATTTTAATAGTTATATTTACTCTTTGTATAAAAAGGGTCGATGTGACATATTTATCGTCGGTAAATAACTTCCTATACCTACCTAAACTGAAAATCACATTCATTTTGTTGGTTTTTATACAAAATTGTAATTAACTGCTAATTCTTTGTTCGTGATTTCTTCAATGTTAATTGTTATCAATTCTTTCAGAACATCAATGCAAGATAAATTTAAGTTTACTCATTCCCCATCGAATTTAGTTGAAGTATAGTCAGATACGCTACCCTCCTTATCATAAACGCAATAACTCGATTTGTGGGGCCTATAGAGTTATTGCGTTTATGATAAGGAGGGCAGTACGTAAGAAGGAAAAGGACAGTAATAAGTGTGTGACAGAAAAGGAAGATGTTTGATTCTATACATATCCATTATTTTTAGATACAGAGAGCGAGCGAGAAGCGAACTCTCGCTGTCCTCTTTTATAAACCGCCCTGGAGGCCAATTCTCGTGAATCATGGTTTTGCGTGTTATTTCGATTAATCTCACTTCTCAGTGTCTACTGCGAACTTGAACATCACTCTAAAAGTCTACTATCATATCTTTACAGTCGATGCATCACGATTGATTTGCAACAGGCATTTTTCTATCGTGAGATTACGAGAATACAGAAAATTCATGTAAATAGAGATTTTGACAGTTTTTTGTGAAATATATCCATTTTAGGCGTTTCTCACTTGGATCACGATGCACGAGAATTCGCCCCCTGAGTTTTGATTGGCCAAGGCTTCGTCTAAATAAGTTGATAATACTTTGATCTGTCTTGGTTGTGTAAATTACTTGTAAGAGATTTGAATCTCGCGATATCTTGCCGAGGTAAATTGTGAGAAGTCAATTGATTTCTTTGTGAAATAAGTTGTTAGGGGCCATCTATAAATTACGTCACGCGTTAAGAGGAGGGAGGGTGTCTAAAAATTCGTGACGTCACATGTACAAGCAATGTTGGAAAATAAGGCCAAATTTAAAACAGCTGCTTTGATTATTTAATTTTAAGAAATATTGTTATTTTGGTACAAATAGTATTTCTTACTTTTTCTTAATTTCTACATATGAAATTGCAACATTTATGACGTCACACCAGGGGTCTTATGTGACCAGCTGTGACGGGTAGGGAGAGGGGTCAAAAATCATGAAATTCGTGTTACGTAGTTTATGGATGAAGCCTTATGAAATAGCCGTTACACTGCCACCGCGTTGTCTTCCGTGGTTACTCTTAGGGTCAGCGCAGACAGAACGGAGCGCAACGGAGAGGATTTTATTGACGCACTTGAAAATAAACTTTAAATTTATTCAAATAAAGTGCAAAACGCCGCGCGAGGATTCCCGCGTATATTCGAAGACGCGCGAGCATTTTTTGTCAGGTTCAAGCATTTATGCACTTTATTGTAATTATTTTAAAGTTTATTTTCAAGTGCGTTAATAAAATCCTCTCCGCTGCGCTCCGTTCTGTCTGCGCTGAGCCTTTCTTATAGGCCTGAGCTTATAAATGATAGATTTGTTTTTAATAGAGGACGGTTAGACAGAGCGTTGTTAGAGTAAACGGTTAAAAAATCAAATTCAAGCTTATCTGTTTCGCAAATTAATGTTTCACTTTACTTTAAGTTTTGTAAAGATGCTAAGAGCCGTATGGAAACAATTTTATACATTATTTATAAAGGTATATTTTAAGGTGTAATGAAGAGTGATGAAAATTCTACTAAATTTATGATCTTTTATTTAGCACTTAATATATTTTATACTAACTTATTTTCTTAATGATGTCAATGCAAAAATGTTGTTTATTTACCATAAGTCTATGGTTAAGCCTATTCGTTGTGAAATATTGCATGATGTTTGCATATCTTGGGTCATATTACCTACTAGAACATCATCAAATCATTCAAGGTTAAAGATGTGTGTGTACATACTATGTTTTTAAAGTAACAAAGAAAATCTTATAAGGTAAACCCTGTATTAAAGAATATCTACTATTAACGAAATGAACCTTTCAATTCCAGTGGGCTACGAACCCACGGTGCTCAAAATGTAATCGGTGCTTAACCAATATATTCATATCAGAAAATTCGACTCAGCCCGTAAACGGGCCTTGACCAACTTATCTACGGAACCCTAAAGGGTTCCGTAGCTAAGTTGGTCAAGGATCGATTCGACCAACGTGGGTTCGAACCCCATCTTAATCGAAAATATCTGCTAAGGTTTTCCATTCCCTTGAGTACTTAGTAGATATTCTTTAAGATAGGATTTTATGGCGTACCTTTTTTTATCAACTATATGTGAAAGAATATTCTTTGACCAAGGATTTTATCGCGATTTTTTTTATATCAATCCTATGTTAAAGAACATCTACTATGTGCACAAATCGCGAAAGTTTATCAATTTCTATCTTAACTAGGTTAATAATTAGAAACAGTAAAGGAAATTCTTAAAATCCATTATGTGTTACCTCAAGCAGGAACGGCTACATGCTATTCCTTATTGGTGCTACGTTAACATTAAATGTCCCTTAATATAGCATTGTATAATTAATGTTTAATTAGGCTATTTTCTCCATTAGACAATTACTTGAGAAAAGTCGCGAACAATATCGTCCAGTTTTTCTCTGCTTCGTAGATTTGGAGAAAGCATGTGACAGCGTACCTCGTGAGGCTCTGTGGTTGGTTTTATCAAAACTAGGTTACTCCGACACATTCATACGCCTGATAAGACTCCTGCATGACTTGTAACATGACTTGTAGTGTCAACGTCAACGGCGAGCAGTCAGAGTGGCCAGTTCCTGCGTTTTAACTCGTTACGCGACCTAAGCCTTTGACATATGACATAAGCCTTGTAAAATTTCCTCGCGGGGCGTTTAAACTTACGTATGAAGAAAAATGGCCGCCAACATGGCCAGCCAAACAACATAAAAATTTATAAACTTGACACTTGCGGAATTGTGTAAAACCAAACACAAAAGCCATAATATAAAAAGACAAGACAAACTTACGTACACATGGTGTACTCCAAGCACTTAAAGAGCACCTATTGCTTGGCAGATGTAAATTTTGTGATACTTGCTAAATTATTAAAAATTCATGTGTAGTTTTTGCGATAAGCCGTAAAAGGCTGAACTAATAAATAAGTATAATATCTCGCACGTCGCCTCGTCACGCATATCTCGTCCAATCGGTTTAACCCCCGCAAAAAATGTTTCACGTTAAAATATTTGCTAGCACATGAAAAGTAAAAATGCTGTGTGGCTCAAGCGTGCTTTTTAGAGCACACTTGATTTTGATAATTAAGAAACCCGCGCAAAAGAAAAACTATCCGATGTTAATTTTCAAGACAAAAATGTGCAATTACGGTTCAGTTCTTGATGAAAATCTCAGCCCGAGATAACAGTTGGGGTCATCAGTATTGATGGCGTTGGGGTTATGGTGGCACTGATCTTACCTTGCTAGTTTCGCTCGCTAGCTCCATCTAGTAAGTGCATAAGGAAATACTTTTTTCTTTTTTACTGAAAGCGGCTCATTCATGCATTTTGGTTAAGTTTCATTTTATTTAACTTGACTGGAAGAAAGAGTTTCTAATAATCCCTGGTATAATAAAACGAGCCTATCTACTTCTTTAGCTTAAATTTATAACCCCATTTTAAAATTAATATGCTATGGAAGTAGTTTTTTGCAAACATGTGTTATATTCGTTTATTCCATCCAGTCCTACTATAGTAGTTAGATTATTTAACTGTTTGGACAGAATTATTCGAAATTTTAAAGATTCATTAAAATTTATATTAATAAAAATTCTAGCTAGGTAAATGAGAATTCAATTTCAGTTTGGTTGTGACTTCTATTGGTTAATCTAAAATATCTTGCACAATGTCCAACTATCTTGTCCTCAAGTCCAAAAACTTATTTAGTACTAGAGTACTAGTTAGTAGTTATTTTCCGAGGCTTATGCTTATAAAATTAGATTGACTCTGTAATAATATTTGACCACTAGGTAGACGAAACAGGTGGACTAATAGATAAGCATCATACTTGGATTACTTACGTAGTATTTTAACGTCAAAGTTGATTCCGACACGTTTAGGCCGCCATGACAGTGCCATATGCATACGCGCGGATGGGCATACAATCCAGATAAGTTTGATTAGTGATTTTTTAAAGAAATCGAAACGTGTCGGTAAACTTCGACGTTATATTACTACGTGAGTAAACCCCGTAGGTATTTCATCATAAAATCAAAAGTACCAAAGAATTGCCAATAGTATACGTAAATCCGTTCTAACAATAGGTATGTAAATCACTATTCCGTAGTAGGTAAAGTATGTTATGTAATAATACCTAATAATATAGTATGTAGTAATAATAGCGTTTGTAGTCACATTCCATAAATTATATACTGGTTGTACTTTTCCAACATATCCGTAACTTAGGTATTATATAAATAGCGCTGTGTTTAAAGTCCAGCATTTTTTTTATTTATTACTTAAGTTTAGGCCAAAAACTGTATATAGCCGCGGTTTTACGCATATCGCACCTCCAATCGTAGACTGACTCAATCCAAAATTCATGTTTTTTGGGAAATGAAGAAAACGTGTTTCGGTCCTTGACAGTTTTTGATAAATCACATAACTTTATGAAACAGAGAGCTATTACAGTTTCTGATTTACTAGGCGATAGAGCCCACTTTTTTGAGTCGTTCTGTATACTTAACTTAATTCACCCAAATTTTGAATTGAGTCAGTCTACGACTGGAGGTGCGATATGTATCGCTGCATTTTTTTGTTACGTAAATAATACATAGGTAACAAATAATTCTTGTTAATATAGGTACAGTCGCGATCATAATAAGGATACCACTTGTGACTGACCCGCTTAGTGGTATCCTTTACTATGAACGCGCATACACGGTTTAAAATTAAATTTAGTCATTTGACCTATTTTTAAACATTTGCGCAACGATTCTAGGTACAAAGGACCATACAAGAAGGTTGAATTAAACCTTCTCATATGATTCTTTGTACCTCTGCGCGATTCGATCTTAATATGGGAACAAACATCAACAATCGCCATGGGATGTCGGCAGTAGAATGTTACCCCTCCTCTCATGCCCGTGGATGCAGTAAGAGCCTGCTAAGGGATACCTCCGGAAGATGGGCAGCAGCGTCTTTCCGTGTAGCAACATCCCGTACTGATGCGATCGCCAACCCGACTGCCAAGCGTGGCGAGTATGGCAACTACCCCTCATGTAGATCCATGAGGGAGGCCTGTGTTCAGTAGTGGACGTTTTACGGCTGAAATGATGATGATGAAATGATGGGAACAAAATCTGTCAAAACCAGTAAAGGTTGTAGGTATACCAACATAGGGTATTAAAGTTTATACATTTTTCCTGACGACATAGAAAAAGTATATAGGCACCTTCCCGATCAGAACAAATTGTAAATGCACATGTATGTAACTAGGTATTTTTTGCGCTATTTCCACAGAAATTCCCGGTTACATGAGTGTTTATCGTAAACTCTAGACATAAGTTACTATTCTTCACTAAGTGCCTGGCTTGAACCTATACAAATAATAATGTTGTGAAAGTAAACTTTATTTGTTATTTATTTAAAGATTATAGAAAGTCTTAGTAGTATCAATTCCAAAATATCGTGCTAAATAATTAATAATAGCTATTTAAAATTTAATATCATTTTTATTGAACACAGTTCACTTAAATAAATTATTTTGTTTGGAAAGAACGCTAGATTCATTGTTAGCCTAGTTAACATAAGTTTTAAAATAATTGCACTGTTTAGTATTTAGATGTGCAAAATGTGGGTCTGCAAGCCCTAAATGAAAGGTTATTTAGAAATAGGCTGGACCTTGAATTTCATGTAATTGAATAAACTTTAATTGCTTAAAACTGTATTTTTTTTGTTAGGTACCTATTTCCTATGTGGTTGCCGGCAGTAGTCATTGCCCGTGGATGCAGTAGTCTGCCAAGGGATACCACCGGAAGATGGGCAGAAAGGTCTTTGCTAGAACTGAACATCCCATACTGCGCTCGCCAACACCAAGGGTGGCGAGTATGGCAACAACCCCCTCGTGATCAGTACTTACAGGTTCATGAGGGAGGCATATGTCCAGCTATGGGTGTCCTGCGGCTAAGATGAGGTGTTGTGACCCATGACATGGATATATAGGTTGCTTTCGTTCTTCATCAATTGATCTTTAAATTAATTATTAAAGAAGTAAAAAAAAAATAAAGTAATGTAGTGTTCGGATACGCTGACGATGATGTTTTGGATCTTTTTAACAAATTTATCTATGACTAGCTGACCCGGTGCACACTTCGTTAGGCGGTAATTTATATTATTAATGGAATCAGGCGTTACTTTGCGGAAATCCATGACAATAAAATGCAAAGAAAATATTTAGTTTTAATTCCGCTTATGCTGAGATGCAGGAGCACCGCCCTCCTAATTTGCACATGCAGGGAGAACTAGGTTGTCAGTGCAGCATGCATACCCAAACCTATACGACGACACGTGTTTCGCCTCTCCGCGAGGCAATCAGGTAAGACGACGAGGTGGTGTTGACTGGTCGGCCGCTGGAACGATTCAGACTCTTTCATACTTACAGTAAAAACCTTACAGATTGCTAAGCTATGTATGTAGAACCTATGGTCCCGCTGAAATTCTTGATAAGGTGATGTCGGTTTGAGCAACCGAAGAGCGCCATCTACAGGTAACTTAAGAGTTGAAACCATTTATTTATTTATTTCTCTCTTATATTATTATTTATTTTCTTATATATTTATTTATTTAGTTCTCCTGTGCATTGTCTGAAGTTGCATTCAGTAGCAATGACCTTACAGATTATTACCATAGGCTTTTTTCTGAGGTAAAATAGCGATCGAGGCTTCGAACTGCTTTTATCAACCATAAAGCTAATAATGCCAGAGTCCCAGGTCAATAACTAGGTACAAATAAAACCAATGTTTATGCCCATCGAATACAATATAATAAATAAAAAAATCACAATCTTGGAAATCTACACTAACATACACATGCGACATGCGGGTACATTAGAAGTACCCACTTTACTTTCTAATAATTACAATAAAAGAAATAATATACTTATGTATTTTAAGAGATGCCAAATCTGGTGCGTTTCCACTGAGGCGGAGCCGAGGGGTCTTATTGTCCAACCATAGCGCTTGAAGCGCAGTGTTGTATTGGTCAATTTAGCCCCGTTCCGCCTTAGTGAAATCGCACCCTAAAACATTATTAATTTTACTGTATATCGACACAACTCGAATATCTTACTTTGATTTAGTTTAATTCGTGACGAAAATTTCAACGACACCTAGATACCGCCCAAAGCCCTAAATAAAAAAAATTGGAAACAAAACAATACTCCCCTTAATTTTAAACACTGGTTAAAATTACTAGCACGTAATTAACGAATATTTAGACATATTCTCCTATACATCTGTCAAAGATACGTCAGTTAGTGTTGATTAATTAATATATGTAGGTAAGAGGATACGCGGGGTACGTATATAGGTGGTAATTATCATAGGCAGATAGGTTCTTATTGTCCAAGCTTACAGATACAACTTTTAAAGGCACTCAAATAATGGCCGACCATTCGTAAGTCAGGGCGATGATTGATGGTCATGATTTTAGAAATGGCTGCGTTCCTCATCATGAGAAACTTGACTTTTATAAGGAAATGAAAAGCTCTTCAAAATTATTTGATTGAAATTGTAAATAATTTTCACTGGTGCGGGTATAATGTAAATAGCGCGCGCTCACGCCGCAGAATAGCGGGGTCGCACGCGACACTCCTACCCCGCGAATATGCTGCAAACAGCGAAGTTGTTAAACATCGGTCATATATCAGATTACCTAGAGGACAAAACCACTTGGGACGGCATCTGCTCCAACTCCGTCAAACGTAACATAAGACAAAATAAAATTGTTAAATGATGACTATAACGACCGAGTTAGGTTCTTCTGTTCACTTCTTTTCCTAACTCGCGTGTCATCTGAAGTGAACAGATTCAATTATGTGCTTTATTCTATTTATTTGTTTTGTTTTATTTTGTAATTTGTGACGCGTCAATAAGGTCCACGCGGCCGCACTGAATAAAGTATTTTTTGATTCTTGATTCGGCGGAATCGAATAATTATGTTTGTAGGTATATCAGGTTTTTAATTCTGTGAAAAATCTATTTGCCTATGGCGTAAAGTATCATTTTAATTAACTGTAAAACGGGACTTTATCGCGTTTTCATTATTATTTGCGACGTTTCGAGTGCATTGCAGCTCTCGTGGTCATGGGTAGACAAAGTTTCGTTACAAAAACGTGACTTTAGAAATTGTATATAGATTAATAATGTTTACAAAATACAATGTCGTAATATTAACTCACAATAATTTAAATAGGAGGATCTATTTTGTTAAAAAAAAAGTATTTAAAATCGCAACCACTTGCAACTTCAGCGTAGGTACGCATAAATAATATCGTTCATGATTTAAGGTAGGCAGAGGTTTTGGCGAGCAAAGCGAGCTCGCTTCAGACATGACCTTATTTACCTTGACATGTCTTAGAGAAACAATTGATAAACACTAACAGAAACAATAAAATATATGGAAGCGCTACACGAATTGTTGTACTTGTTTATTACAAACAAGATTGTACTTGTAAAGCCGGGTCCGCAGCGCCGTGTTTTCGTGTTTTCTAACATCATAACATGTTTACAAAACAGAATAGGGGCGTGGCTTAACAGTTTTGTTAGCAAAAACACAAAAACATGTTTGCCGAGACAAATGGATAACATCACCCGCGTTTGCCTGCGGGGAGGGGAAGCGTCGCATTTTATGTTCGCGCTCATTGAAGCAAGACGTCATTCGTTCGTTCACTCGTTGAGGTTATGTTTTGAATAATTTTGAGTATTTAAATCTTTTGGTATGTGTTTAGTTACTAACTAAAATCTATAAGTAGATAAAAACTAACTAAATCTACTATAGCTATTACAGCTTCTACGTCCTCTTCGTCGGAACTCATTTTTGAAATGAATTGGAATGAAACAAAAACAATAAACAAAACAGAACACACCAGACGGGCTGTTTTAAAAACATGTTTTGCTTAACATGTTATGTTAACATGTTTTGTTAGAAAATTGGCGTTGCGGACCCGGCTTAAGAAGCTCGCGCTGCTGCTTTGATGGCTAAGCAACGTAAGTAAAGGTGACAAGTCCATACTAACAGTAACTGCCAAATCAATACGAAAACACAAGCAATGGCTTGAGATAACAACAAAATTATAGGTATATATCATATAATATATACATTGTGGGATTAGCAAGATAACGACTAATTAATATCTTCTGTGTGCTAATCCCACAAACTGCTACGTCAAGTCCGTAGTCTAAGCCTTCACCTTGACCAAATCTAAGGTCGCGTACGACCCGATCATATCACGTGTAGGTAATATGTAAACAATAAATATCCTGTCTTTGTCGTCGTCATCATGACATCATAATTTTTGTTATCAATGTAAAGCCATTGCCGGTTTCCACACTGAATAGCGCAGTTGAGATTACCCTCTACTCCAATTTATATATTCAACAGCACCTATCTACAACATCTAAATTACATCTAGCACATAATCCCTAGATTGTGTAACATTTATGATTGTTCCTTTAGATGTTTTTGTGCGTCTTCTTTCGCTTGTACATACATATAACCGGGTATTTATCGCGTATATTACCTTTATTATTTCCCGACGTTTCTCTTGGATTGCACCAAGCATGGTCCCGGAAAGACTGTCAGTCTTACGGTTATATGTATGTTAATAATGTGTTGTGATCGCGAAAGTTTAAAAAAGACAATTACCTCTGGTAATAGGCTAGATCACTAAATTTTTATTGTTAGTCCGACATGTAGATTAACAATATCTGCTGGACACGTATTTTTTTCTTTTTTAACATAAACCAAAAGTAATTGGGATACATTATATGGAAATGTCGCGTGAAACACGCTGGTACGCGCTAACGTGCCTCTGTACAATACTATTGGTTCTATGACGTCAGGACCCGCCACTCCTAAACATCAACACGCTTTATCAAGTATTGTTCCATTACTTTGAAAAACCAAAAAATACGAGTCTAATAATTTTGTATTATCTCACACAAACGAACACCGAAAAATAACTAAGGATTATGTTCTCGACGTTACTAGCCTATACTCCAGCCGAAATCATAAGATGGATTGAGCCGTTTTCAGTAAAAAGAAAAGAGTTTTCTACTAGACCTAACAGACGGTGCTGGCAAGCGGAGAAAGCAAGTACCCGAACGCAGTACTTGGATATCCATGAGGGAGACCTACTATGTCCAGCAGTGGACGTCCTACAGCTGAGATGATATCAGTATTTATTAGTTAGGGGCCGTCTCCACGAGCGAGAGAATCGCGACGAGTCCGCGTTATAGAATCGCCGGTCCCTAAGCATTTTATCTTGTCGTGTCTGACTTCGCCGTGGGGCGCCGGCAGTAGAATGTCTCATGCCCGTGGATGCAGGAGGAGCCTGCTAAGGGATACTGGAGATTCATGAGGGAGGCCTGTGTTCAGTAGTGGACGTTTTACGGCTGAAATAATGATTTTATCTTGATTTTAGCTGGAGTATAGGGAAATTAGAAACACTATTCTACTCTCCAGTTCACAGAGGCCTGCGTGCCTTCACCAGTTCCTCGCTGACCGCCCAGAGCTTGGCTTCTTCTTCCTTATTGAGGGGATACTTCGACTCGTATTCTACGCAGTCGCGGTACATCTTGCCGGTCTTACCTTCGATGCTGTAGTCTGTGGCACAGAATACTACGGTTTCCGAACCCTACAACAAAAACAACAGGGTAGTTCACTACATAGTTTGACACCAACGTCTGCTTATACAGGTCGCGCGATAGTTAAAGATCGCTCGGCAAAAGTAAAGACAATGCCACAGTTTTTGGTGTCAGGGCACATCTAACAATTTAAATCTTGGAATAAATGTATGTAAGGGAACCATTGAGCGTCATTTTCCACCAACCTCAAAACTACAGATTAAATTCAAACTTTGACCACTTCAAGAACCGATGGACATTTATCAAATGGATACTACATACTTGTGTAGTTTCTATTCAAATTTATTTGTAAAGATATCATATCACGAAACCACTTAACAAGTGAAGAAAGAAAGAAAGAAAATACATTTATTTTTGACACACACAACACATACAAATTATAGAAAACTCATAAAATAATCAAATTAGGCTAAGTAAGGTATACAAGTTTACAACATACAACCAATGCTGCGTGAGGTCAAAAAATGGACTCTGCCTCAGTATTACCGCAATCACGTAGCAAGCTACGCGGTTGCGGCGCTGATTTTCAGGCAGGTCCGTGTGACGCCTCGTCTGCCAGTGCAAGGCGTAGGCGTAAAAAATAATAATAATAAATATTGCTGGACAAATCATACAACATCATCTAGCCCCAAGCTAAGCAGAGCTTGTGTTATGGGTACTAGATGACTGATATACTTAATACATTATACTACATAGATAGATATTTTTATTATATATAGAAAAACACCCAGAACACCCTGAACAAATATCTGCAGATCGTACAGACATTTGTCCCGAGGCGGGAATCGAACCCGCAACCCTTTGCGTCGCAGGCGGACCTTCGCCCGCTGCGCCACAGAGCTTGTCAAAAATAAATAAATACAAGTGATGAATTGAATAAATATTTATTTTCTATTTATTATATTAATTTGAGGTATAAGTACCACCGTAAGCGTAAATGTGAGTTATGTATGTATGACATCATCCGCAACAAGATAAGAACAGACATGGGAATTAAGATCACGCTACGGCAATCGTAAACTGTTTGCTTACCTACCAAGGTCATGTATTACCAACAGTTATATTAATATATTAATATAACTGTGAGGAAGACTTGTTGTATGGCCTTTCACAACGATTATAGAAAAATTATTATAACGTCGATGGGGTGCCGGCAGTAGAATGTTACCCCTCCTCTCATGCCCACGGATGCAGTAAGGGCCTGCTGAGGGAATACCTCCGGAAGATGGGCAGCAGCGTCTTTCCGTGTATTAACATCCTATACTGCGCTCAACATTCTACTGCCGACACCGCACCGCAACGGGGAGCAGTTAGATTGTGGATAATGATGATGACACTGACCTGCTGAGCTGACCTCATGTACAGGAAGAAAATAGGCGCCATCAGAATGTAGTGGTACCATTTTATTGAGTGCCTGAAAATATAAAAATTCTAAAGTAAAACGTTTATTTTTAACCGACTTCAAAAAACGGAGGTTCTCAAGGCGTCTGTTTTTTTATCTTTGCTACCTCAGACCTCCGACCTCTATTAACACTTAACAACAAATAACCAATTGTGTAAGGAGTTAACGCAAAAGCATTCTCTTCACCTTTCGGGTTAGTTAGTACACATGATAATACAACATTTACAAGTAATTGTTATTACGTTTTCGAAAAACGATTTACAAAAACGCTTAGTTACGTAATTAAAAGTATTTAAATTTATAAACCATATTTGCGTACGAATACATACACTTCCAGACTAGTAGTTTTTTCCAAATCTCGATTCTGATGACGGGATCTATGAGGAATTAAATTATTCTACTGGTACTAGTGTATACAGTATACAGCGTGTCCCGTAATTGGGGTACTAAGCCGAAAGGGGGGTTTTCTACCCCCCCTGGCAAACAACGTTTGTTCTACGACTTTCTTGATTTACAAGTTTTTCAGTGATAAGATAACGTTCGAAGTTTATACCAATTTCATAAGAGTGACAACCCTGCTCTCAGCTGTTACGGGCAATGACCTATTGACCGCCGGGGATTCCCGCGGCGCGCCCGCAACGCGCTTGTGCGTATATTGAGTGTGGGTATATGTAGGTGCGTGGTGTGCGTAGGCGCGTAGGTATGTATTACGGACACACGTCTGTTATACATTAGGGTTGACAGCGACTTGGAAAACTTTAATTTTGTATGGAAACCTGAAAATACGTTTTTCTGAAATCTTTCTTCGCCTTTGCATTCCTTTGGTGGGGGGTAATTTGCAGCTCCTGGCTTCATACACCAGTTACGGGACACCTTGTATATATGTATATATCTGTCTTGGCCGATTTCGACCACAGCGACTGTATTTTACTGGACATATTTGAGGGTTATGAGGGTGAATGGGGGTGTAATTGTTCCACCCTTTGGTGCGCTCTCTGGTGGCTTGCATACCCATGTTTGTTGGTGAAGGTACGTATATAAGTGTATACAGTACTGAAGTACTAAGTACTGAACTTCAGTAGACACTATTTTATGAAGATTGTTATGGAAATCTGGATAGGAAATCTCTAGTTAAATAGGTAAAATACCTATTTAGATTTTTCTAGCTTCTATTTTTATATCTACCTATGCTGAATTGTTTAAAATAACTGTTTGTAACTCTTTATATTATACCAACTCTTTATATTACCCACCTACCGTGGCGAACATGAATATTGTTGTTTAGTTTAGTCGAATAATAATTTACAATACATGTAGTGACACCCTGTAATTGTAAGTACACTAGGTATTTTAAACTTAAGCTTGTTAACATTTTTGTATTGTGCTAAGTAATTATGTTGGGAGTCCTTAATAAATAAAATAAAGTACTCTACTCATGTTAACATCTACTGCTGAACATAGGCCTCCTGTCATGGATTCAAGAGGGAGGCCTATTCAGTAGATCAGGGGTTCCCAAACTATTTTGTAACACGCCCCCCTCCATAAACATCTACTGCTGAACATAGGCCTCCTGTCATAGTTTCAAGAGGGAGGCCTATTCAGTAGATGAGGGGTTCCCAAACTATTTTGTAACACGCCCCCCTCCGCAGAATACAAAAAGTTCAAGCCCGCTACTGTACATCTTTGACGGACCTAATGATACATCCTCTCTAATGATAGAACAGCCCAAAGCAAGGAATTTGTAACGTAGTTATCAATGCACGAGTGTGTATTTGTAACCAGGGACAAGACGGACGATTGCGCGGGCTGAGCGGAGGGCGAGCTGGTGGTTTGGGAATCCGTGCAGTAGATGAAATGATTAAATTTTCTACCTGAACAGGTGTGTATATTTATTTATACAGAAAACTGTTGTATGGTCTCACAGATAGCTCCAAGGCGCCTTGATAAGATGATGAAATTTATCTACCTGAACAAGTTGGTATAACAGAATCCGGGGCAGCAAGCATTCACATCGATTCCACTGCCCCGCAGCTGGTTAGCCAGCGCCCTCATAAAGTACACGTTCATCAGCTTCGAGTTACAGTATCCGGGGTTATGTCTTGTGCCCTTCGTCACTTTAGCTTCCTCAATTTGAGCCTTTAAGTTCAAGTCCTCAAAGTCGATTTTCCCTTTCTCGTGGAGTGTGGACGCTACGACTACTATTCTGAAAGTGATATAATTAATTAGTTTTATGCATATTGAATAATAAATGATCAGCGTCATTGTTAATCAAACAAGCATCGGTACGGGGGTACCAGAAAAGGGGGCGAAGGCCTCAAAAGGTCAACAAAGGTCTAAAATGGAATTTTTGGGTTTTTGGACGTTTTCGGCCATTTGAAGACTTATTTTTTATGGTGACTATTGAGGTCACAATAACTCCAGTCCCTGTGACCCTAGGGTCACGAAAATCAATCAGTACCCTTCTCTCATTAAGACAGTGCTAGCAAAAAAGGTTTCATGTAAATCGGTCAACGCGTTCGGTTGTAATCGTCTCATACAAGACGGACAGACAGTGCTATGCATATTAGGGGGCTTCGCCCCCAAATATGGTAATGGTGTAAGGAATAGTTGTATGCAATCATTATAATGTTCACGACCTTTGTGGCGCTGCGGACTATCTCAAGCACAGGAGGGGGTTCGATTCTCACCGCGAAATATAGTTAAGATACTTAAGATATTTATTTCTGGGACATAGACAGCAGTCCTACTGCTGAGATCAGATGTAGATATTTATGTCTTTTTACAGTTGTCTGGTTTCCACAGTAAAAACTATCTTTCGAACTGACTGAGGCGATTACTTGTATATACAAATACATTATAGTACAGTGCATAACCAGATAAAAATAATAATACAAACATATATTATCACGAAAAGGTCAAAGATCAAGAAGTGAATTGTTGCAAAGATATCGACCCTTCGAGTATCAAATGTCGTAAAAGCCATTTTGGCCAAAATGACTTCTTGGTGTTTTCTTACTAAGTAAAACAAGCTCTATCGGACTGTATATTTAAAATTTTGATATTCCTAAAAAAATGGTTTTTACTACTCAGATTTTTTACGACCTAAAACAATTATTAGACAAAAAAAATGATGTAACCACCTTTACATTGTATAAAATAATAAAAAAATGAGGTAAAGGACACATTTTTGAAACACATGGCTGATACTACATATTGTAACCAATATGTCAGAAGATTGCAAAAAGAAGGATGAAGAAAGCGTAAACGAATCCATGTTTAGGAGTATCTTCCTCAATGAGTATGATCTTGGTTTTCACAGCCCTAAAAGAGATAAATGCACGTTCTGTTCTAAGACAGAAAATTCCGAAAATGACATGAATGAAATAGACAAAGAAAAGTTTGAAATACACTTAGAAGATAATGAAGCTACTTATAAAAGATTTAAAGCTCATCAAATTTTGAAGGATGCCGAGTTTTACAAAAAGTACTTAACACACCATTCGGAAAAAGTATGCTTTTGCATTACTCGCGTAAGTATGCAGTGTATAACTTTACTGTATATGAAAGTATCACACAAAATGTCTTCTGTTATACCTGGGGTGAGTGTGATGGCAAAAGGGGCAGCGTAGAGATGGCAACGTGCTTGTGTCTGTATTTCAAAGAGTTAGATATGGCATGTCTATTTGCGAATTAGTTAGAAAAGGTGTTAAGAATACCCTTTTATATTGTAATTCTTGCACTGGGAAAATCAAAAATAAAACCGCTTTATCAGTGCTAAATTACTTCTTACATGTCTCTGAAAATCTACAAGTAATTCAGATTAATTACCTGCTACCCGGACATACATAATATCCCTGCCGATTCTGTGCATGCGACTATTGAAGCAGAAGTGAAGAAAATTATTGTGTGGAGCCCCTCGCAATGGCCTTCATATTTCAAAGCAGTGAGAAAAAAGCCAAAACCCTATGATGTGACAGTTATGGAATGTACAGATTTTATCAACTGGCAAGTGCTTTTGGAAAAAATGTTTACAAAAGAGACGTCAAAAAAAAATTAAGGAGATTAGAGTAGCTACTTTAAAAAAAAGAACTTGAATCAAATCGAGGTTAAATATTTCATGAAAAACGAAGCCGAAACTGAAAGGTACACTGTTTGAAAAAATAGTTAAGAAAGGAAAAGGCAAAGGTAAAGGAAAAAATAAGAGGAGAGAAGACACTGCTACAACTCAATCCCAAGAAGAAAAACACCAGGTAGAGCTCAGTGCTATAGAATTGCTTCCAATGTACACAAAAACACTACCAATACCAGCAGCCAAGTACAAGGATCTATAAAAACTATGTAAAGAAGGAGTCATTCCTAAAAAAATTCATAGAGAGTTCTTTGAGATGCCTTATGATAACAATAAAAGTGACACACTTATTGAAACTGACGAAAAGGACAAAAAAGTTGAAGAAGTGATTGATTAATAGCCTTATTTTGATCAGTTAATTTAAAGTTTTAGTAATACTTGATTATGTTTTGTTTAATATTGTTAATTTTTAGGTAATGTACAACAATAAGAGTCATTTCGCCAAATTCAACAAGTCTTTTACTTCTATGTAAGTTGTTGATTGCCAAGTGTAACAAGTCTTTTACTGCCTAAATAATTTCTTTATTTTCTATTAATGTCTAACTACAACAAAATGACACAGAGCTTATTTACCTTTTTAGGCAAAACATTTGTAGTAACAACCAGTTATGATGTTTTTTTTTGTAGTATTAGCCAACTAACTTCTAACCTGCAATAGCTAGGTATTTCAGGCTTATAGTAATAGGAAGGACTCTAAACTTTAAGGAAAATATCTGAATGGTTTAAATATAGTTATAGAAACAAAGAAGTTACAGCGAAAGTAAGTTTGCCCATTTTTGTTTTTTCGTGTTTCCCAAAAGTCGTATTTTGGCTTTTACGACATTTGATACTCGAAGGGTCGATATGGTTTCTTGAGATCTTTGCTTCTTAATTGCTGTATGAACAATATGTATTAAAGGCGATGTTAAAAAATTGCATGATACTACTTACGTACTTTTAATTATTATAAACTAGCTTCTGCCCGCGACTTCGTCCGCGTGGAATAGTTTCTTTGGGCTAACGCTAACTCTTACCCACGACTTCGTTTACGTAGAAGGTGAAAATATAATATTTTTAAATAATACCTACGTTAAGCGTAATTTTAGGTAGGTAGGTACCTACATCACGCTTTCATCAGTAAGAGTGGAACTTTAAAACATTAGGTAAAAGTACTGGGTCTTATAATCTTATATCATTTAGATTGTAGGTTATTCTAATAATTCATAACTATGTTATTTTATAGTACTTCTGCGTACACTATATTTTCAATTTATCTATTCAATTCACAAAGTATTATATTTGTTTATATAAAAAAAGTATATTTACAATCACAAAACTAAATGGAAACACAAAGTAGGCAAATTTAATTACTTAATTAACTTAATTAGTTTTCTGCCTACTGCCTACGCCTTAAGTACGATAGCATGAATATTAATAGCCCATATCCTTTTCTAGGTTACTATCTATCACCTGACTAAATTTCATCAAAATCCGTTCAGCCGTTTAGGCATGATAGAGCAAAACTCCCACCAAAAACCATAAAAAAATCACTAACTCAATTCAGTTTTCTGCCTACTTCCTACCCCCTAAGTACTATGACGTGATCATTTTGATCTTATATCCGTTTTTAGGTAACCATCTATTACCTTACTAAATTTCATCACGATCTGTTCAGCCTTTTATACGTGAAAGAGCAAAAGTCCCAACAAAAACGACTAAAAATCACTAACTCAATTTAGTTATCTGCCTACTACCTACCCCCTAAGAACGATGGCGTGATTATTTATAGCCTATGACCATTTCTAGGTTATCATCTATCACCATACCAAATTTCATCAAAATCCGTTCAGCCGTTTAGGCGTGAAAGAGGAACAGACAGACAGACAGACAGACAGAGTTACTTTCGCATTTATAATATTAGTATGGATAGTTTATTAAATGTTATTACTATTGTGTTACCTACATTTGTATGTTAGATTGTTAAGCAAGCTGTGTTCGCCAGTAATTGGTTTCGTAAGTAGCCTAAGACATTTTTAGAATGCTAAGTTTTAGTTGTAATCTTGTGATACTGTTCGCAGACCTAATAAGTAAATAAATAACTTAGTTAGATTAATAAGTAATGCTTGAAATTTCACACGGAACCTTCTAATCTAACCTCTGAGTTAAAAGTTAAATAGGGAAATAAAGAGAGAGAGAGAGAGAATGAGATATCCAGCACTTGATCAAGTGAACCAGAGGTGATATAATATTCGGGGGCGAAGCCCCTATTATGCATAGCGCTGTCTGTCTGTCTGTTCATGACACAATTACAACAGAACGCGTTGACCGATTTACATGAAACCATTTTTGTTAGCACTGTCTTAATGAGAGAAGGGTACTGATTGATTTTGGTGACCCTAGGGTCACATGGACCGGAGTTATTGTGACCTCAATGTATTTGAAATTTAAATTATTATTTTTTGTTTGAGTTATTGTGACCTCAATGTATTTGAAATTTAAATTATTATTTTTTGTTTTTTCGGACACCTTCGCCCCCTTTTCTGGTACCCCCGTACCAATGCTTGTTGAACATTCTAATACTTAGGTAGATAGTCAGAAAAAAGTCAGAGCCGAGTAAACAGTTAATTATTTATTTGACCTTTAAGTTCAAGTTGTAAAAAACTTCCTACTTTACCACAAAGTCTCTAGAAAACATCTCTAATTATAACATTAAATAGCTATAGAAATGAAAAATGCAATCAAAATTTTGTCTCCGACGGGACTCGAACCCGTAACGTTCAGACGAACACCTTCAACGCAGGCTGCCTTAACCGTTTCGGCCACGGAGCAATTAACCGTCGGGTCGAAAATCTTGACTGCCTTTATCGGTTTCAAACCGAGTGGCGACATCTAGCTGAAATTCTTAGAGATATTTCTAGCCCACTGTCCGACAACCAGTAGTCAGTAGCAGTGAAGAGATGTCGCTTTATTGCATTTTTCATTTCTATAATGATACCTTAGTGTGGGTTTACACTTTAAATAAAAAATCGCTTATAAAATTAACTAAAGCGACATCTCTTCACTGCTACTGACTACTGGTTGTCGGACAGTGGGCTAGAAATATCTCTAAGAATTTCAGCTAGATGTCGCCACTCGGTTTGAAACCGATAAAGGCAGTCAAGATTTTCGACCCGACGGTTAATTGCTCCGTGGCCGAAACGGTTAAGGCAGCCTGCGTTGAAGGTGTTCGTCTGAACGTTACGGGTTCGAGTCCCGTCGGAGACAAAATTTTGATTGCATTTTTCATTTCTATAATGATACCTTAGTGTGGGTTTACACTTTAAATAAAAAATCGCTTATAAAATTAACTAAAGCGACATCTCTTCACTGCTACTGACTACTGGTTGTCGGACAGTGGGCTAGAAATATCTCTAAGAATTTCAGCTAGATGTCGCCACTCGGTTTGAAACCGATAAAGGCAGTCAAGATTTTCGACCCGACGGTTAATTGCTCCGTGGCCGAAACGGTTAAGGCAGCCTGCGTTGAAGGTGTTCGTCTGAACGTTACGGGTTCGAGTCCCGTCGGAGACAAAATTTTGATTGCATTTTTCATTTCTATAATGATACCTTAGTGTGGGTTTACACTTTAAATAAAAAATCGCTTATAAAATTAAATAGCTACTCTACTCATGTTATTTAAATGTTAAATTAGTAGACAAACATGTTCAGATCTTGCCGGGGCAAGCGAGTGACGCGCAGCACCCTTTCCTTGGTTTCAATGTAAGTAGAATACTTACGAGGTGAAACTTGTGTAGAATTCTTTTTGAGTGGTTTTTCAAGCACTAATTATATAGAGATTAGCTTATTGAAATATATATAACGAATCTACTAACTAACATATATCTGACAAGAGCTTAGATATTAAAGTAGAATACTTAACAATATAATAGCCATATTTTGTTATTATTATTTTATTGTTATGGAACTGGGCTGGACATGTTGCAAGGTATTCCGACCAGAGATGGACTACTCTAAGTACAACTTGGAAAGGCCCATTAAGTAAGCAAGATGGGCGGACAACTTATTAGAGACGGCTGCAAAGGAATGCCGTGCAGTTGATTAAGAGAAGTGGAAGCAGCCTCTGTCCGCTTTTTTAGGCTTTTACCCAAAAAGGGAATCAATATTCAGTGAAACATTTGTTTATAAATACAAATAAAAAATCACAAACAATGTTAAATACGGAAGACCAGCACTGTGGTTTTCTTTTATCTTTATATTATGCATGCTGGTAACATTCTACTGCCATGTGGTGCAGACAGTAGAATGCTGCAGTTCCTCTCATGCCCATGGATGCAGCCTGCTAAGGGATACCTCTGGCATCTGCCAGAGGTATCCCTTAGCAGCGTCTTTCCGTGTATAAAGATCCCGTACTAAGCTCGCCAACTCACCTGCCAAGCATGGTAAGTATGGAAACTGATCCCTCACGGAGATCCATGAGAGGCCTGTGTTCAGTAGTAAACGTTTTGAAATGATGATGATGATGATGATTATTTTATTACCTGCTGGGTGTAGCTCTCTTCAGCAACTCCATCAACAGCTGGGTAAGATAGAAATGCCCTAAATGGTTCACACCCATATGTATCTCAAACCCTTCCTTAGTTTTCAGATCTTCGTTCAGGGGCACCACCACTCCGGCATTGTTGATTAGAACATCTATTTTGTGGAAGCCAGCCTTTACAACTTCTACAAACTTCTCAATTGATTCAAAAGATGCAAGGTCCAGCTGCAAAGAGATCTGTAAAATAAGTTAAAATTTAGAACTGCATTTAGGTAACCATTTTGTAAAAACGGGATTACTCACGTAGTATTGTAACGTCGAAGATTATTCCGACACGTTTCGATTTTTCAAGAAAATCATCATTATGGGATTGAATCTTGAAAAAACGAAACGTGTCGGAATCTTCGACGTTACAATACTACGTGAGTAATCCCGTTTTTACAAAATGAATAGTATATCTCACGTTAATTTTGAAAGTGCATTTAGGTAAGTTTATCTTTAACCGATCAACAGTCTTAGGGCAAAACTCACCTATCCCAGGGCTCTCTAGGGCCTTAAAAAACTGCAAGCTAGATATTTTTTGTGAAAATATACATAAGTTCCACCACCAGTTGGCTGGGGACTTATCTAACTGAGAGTTTTGTAATATTAAGTTTAGTTTTAATTATTTGTAATGTATTTGGGTTATAATTTCCAAAGCCGACTGGCGATTTGGGGGGGAGGGGGGAGGGGGGAAGTGGGGGGAGGGGGATACCCCCCTGTACCATACCCCCCCAAGCAAACCCATGGTTATGGAGATAACCATGGTCAAAGTTTTTAGGTTAGAATAACGATTTCCATTATGGATTTAAGGATGGGGAGGGGGCGGAGACGGGGAAGGGGGGAGGGACTACCCCCTGTTACATCCCCACCCCGCGGAGTTATAAAAAAAACCTAATAACCTACTGTTTCTCCATCTCGGTTCTGCCGCAGCAGTGTTTTTGGGTGGTTATAAAAAAAAAACCTAATAACCTACTGTTTCTCCATATCGGTTCTGCCGCAGCAGTGTTTTTGGGTGGTTATAAAAAAAAACCTAATAACCTACTGTTTCTCCATCTCGGTTCTGCCGCAGCAGTGTTTTTGGGTGGTTATTATAAAAATACCTAATAACCTACTCGGCTGTCCAAATTCAAAACCTAGTAACAGGTGATTTAAAAAAAAAACCGTTTTTGGCATTTTTCTACTTACTAGGCAGTATCAATATGATGTGGACCTTAAAACACCCAGTTTCTTATGTAATTTTAAAAATATAATTTAGCAAGTCTGTGCAATTTGGCATGATTATGAAAATTTCCGTGAAGTACAAATTCTAAACATAGTATATCAGAATACAAATTTAAAACCCTAGCAACTCAACCGACTTACTAAGTTATGAATTTGAAAACCGACTTGCTTTGTTTTGAATTTGGCGCCGATTATAAATTCAGTGAAATGTAATTTAGTAAGTCCAGTGACACCGGCGCACGAGTGTTTCGCTCCATGATATAAAATGAGTTCTATGCAATTTTATCAGTCAATTTTATAAAATAAAAATTGTTTATTAATGTGCAAATGAATACGGCCTATTAACTTCACTTAAAAATTTTAACATCCCCTATCCGCCCCCCTGCAATCAAAATAAGAATATATTTTACCATTTTCATATATGCTATATTAGTGAAAAGTGTTGTCTTTTACCATTTCAAATTTCAAGTCGATATCATCAGTAGTTTTCGAGATATCCATTTGTGACAGACAGAGTGATTCTATAAGGGTTCCTTTTTACCATTTTGGTCCGGAACCCTAAAAACGAATTCCACGGCGTAATGCAAATGACGATCCACTCAGTACATTTTTGCTAAACCCAGTAGTTAAAGGTAAGTTTTTCAAAGGATCACGAAATCTTTTCTATAAAACAGACTTTGATGACTCTTACAAAGAACTGAACTTTTTGATGCAGAAATTTAATGTCAATGCTATTCCCCCACTTTCAAATACTATCCCCCGAGGGGTGAAATCATCGAAGAAAGATAGTATTATTTCAAAATTGGTCCCCCTAATGCTGACATTGAACAAAAGGGAATTTTGGCTGAATTTACCCACGAGTGATAGCTCCATTGATTTGCAGACTGATGGTCAAATCGTTACCAATGATAACGAGTAGTTAGTTATTTATAAGCATTTTATTTTAGTTTAAGTATATTTTTTTAGTCTAGCTAGACTGTTGAGAGGTTTAAGACATGTTTTAATTTTAGAGTCAATAAATATATTCTTTAAGACAACACGATTTTAATCAAAATCTGCATTAAAAGGTACTTTGGGATTTCTTTTTATAACCACTGTAATCACACAGTTATAAACACTATGTATATTATGAATTTGTCTTTACTTTTACCTTAGAAAATCAAATTGATAACCTAGTAAGCAGACTTACTAAGTTTTGATATTGTTTTTATAGTCATATTTGGGTAAATTCACAAATAAAAATAAAGTGTGAGCGATTCAAGTGTAACCATAACCTCTAACACGATTACGAATATTACAAACTGTTATCAACAATATAGTAAAACTTTTCGTCAAACACCCCAATCGCTACTATTTCTGGTTTCTTCGGGCCAACGACGTAAAGTTGCCCACCCGTTTTTTGGCTCTCCTGAACATTTTTGTTGGAACGAGTTACTATGTTTTGATTTTAAGCAGCCGTACTGTTTCTCCACATCGGTTCTGCCGCAGCAGTGTTTTTGGGTGGTTATAAAAAAAAACCTAATAACCTACTGTTTCTCCATCTCGGTTCTGCCGCAGCAGTGTTTTTGGGTGGTTATAAAAAAAAACCTAATAACCTACTGTTTCTCCATATCGGTTCTGCCGCAGCAGTGTTTTTGGGTGGTTATAAAAAAAAAACCTAATAACCTACTGTTTCTCCATATCGGTTCTGCCGCAGCAGTGTTTTTGGGTGGTTATAAAAAAAAAACCTAATAACCTACTGTTTCTCCACCTCGGTTCTGCCGCAGCAGTGTTTTTGGGTGGTTATAAAAAAAAACCTAATAACCTACTGTTTCGCCATCTCGGTTCTGCCACAGCAGTGTTTTTGGGTGGTTATAAAAAAAAACCTAATAACCTACTGTTTCTCCATCTCGGTTCTGCCACAGCAGTGTTTTTGGGTGGTTATAAAAAAAACCTAATAACCTACTGTTTCTCCATCTCGGTTCTGCCACAGCAGTGTTTTTGGGTGGTTATAAAAAAAACCTAATAACCTACTGTTTCTCCATCTCGGTTCTGCCACAGCAGTGTTTTTGGGTGGTTATAAAAAAAAAACCTAATAACCTACTGTTTCGCCATCTCGGTTCTGCCACAGCAGTGTTTTTGGGTGGTTATAAAAAAAAAACCTAATAACCTACTGTTTCTCCATCTCGGTTCTGCCACAGCAGTGTTTTTGGGTGGTTATAAAAAAAACCTAATAACCTACTGTTTCTCCATCTCGGTTCTGCCACAGCAGTGTTTTTGGGTGGTTATAAAAAAAAACCTAATAACCTACTGTTTCGCCATCTCGGTTCTGCCACAGCAGTGTTTTTGGGTGGTTATAAAAAAAAAACCTAATAACCTACTGTTTCTCCATCTCGGTTCTGTCACAGGCAGTGTTTTTATTTTATACATTTCCTAAATAGCTTCGGAGTTGTATTTAGGAAGAACTAGTTTAGCCTTGGCAAAACTAGTTTGCCTCGAGCCAAAAAAGAAGAAGAAGAAACATAATGGCGTCGCTTCGCATTCCGTTCAGAGCAGTGTAAAGCGTAATATTGCGTATTTATTATACACCAATGATAATTGTGAAAATTTAAAAATATTTAAGTAAAAGAACATGACTTAAAATGGAATAAAATACAACTCGACTGTGTTAACGAAACGTAAAGTGTCGACTTTCTCGTCTGACATGACAATTAGTTGTCAAATTGATGTGGTGATTGTGTGTTATTTCCCAGTTTGTATGAAAACTAAAAATAAATATATCTCGTGAACCGTAAATTTGCTTAACCTGAGACTTTGCAAAACGCTTTCTTTTGGTGAGTACAATCTACAAAAAAAATATGGACTTTCAACTCGCCAGTCGGCCTTGGAAAGTATATCCTGTATTTGTGTTTGTACCCTATCTACAACTTGAATTTAATTTTGTAATGTGCAGCTTTTTTTTGGTTTAAAGTTAATTTTAAAAATACAAATGGTCTTACTTGTTTTATAATGCATGTGGTGTTGACCTGTAAGTGGTTGTGCATTTAACTGTAATAATGTACTTTGTGTATTATTAGTTTTAGGTATGAAATAATGTAAAAATAGTTGGTTAACCATAATAAATAAAATAAAATGAAAACCTCTAGCAGCTGATTAATAAATAGATAAAAAACCGTCAAGGCTCAGGGGGTGGGGGGATGCGACCTTGGTCACTAATCTCAAGACTACTTGGTATTTGTTTATGATGATTGCATTTCATTCAGAGAGTTTATTTTGTGACTAAACTTAAACTGGAGCTGTTTAATTTTTTTGGCTGATTCAGGTAGTAGTTATATAGTAGTAAGGTAGTTTTAAAATTTCGCAATCACAACACATTATTACTATATTGGATTAATGGGTATTTATCGAGTTATTACCTTTAATTTTATGCCTAAGTAATTACGCGATAAATCCCGTTATTTAAATTAAGTAATACAAGAGTTGTAGTAATAGAGGTTTCTATTACTAAGTAGTAATTATAGGCAGATGATTCTGAGGCGGTACGAAGTTCGCCTCGACAGCTAGTCTCTCAATTTTAAAAAGAGGAGTAAGATTTGTATTTTGTATGTTTGTTACGAATAAACTCAAAAACTGCTGGACCGATTTTCAAAATTTTCTCACCATTTTATTGCTATATTATCCCCGAGTAACATGGGCTATATTTTATCCTCGTATTCCCACGGGAACAGAAACTAAGCGGGTGCGGAGCGCTGCTAGTATTTAATAATTTTCAATTACATACCAGTTCACCTCCATTGGGTTGGCTAGCCCTGATCTCGGAAATAGCGGCCTTCGCCTTGTTTATGTCCCGGCATGCGAATATCACGCGTGCCTTACGCTTCACCAATGCTCTGGCTGTCTCCAACCCTATACCACTGTTTGCTCCCGTGATCAAGAAGGTTTTACCCCTGAGGCAAGTATTGGTCACACACTTAGCCCAACTCCGAGAACGCCATTTGCGAAGTAAACCTAACGCGACGATCACCGAAATTGGTACCGCAGCGTACATCACTTGTGCCGAAACCATTTCTGTATTTTTTTATTTAATGTAGATAGATACGTAATTAGTAAAACGAACTTTACAGATAGAGGACCACCAACGAACGTCCGTCTGTTCCGTCCGTAGCCGTGTTCCGTACCGTGAACCGTCCTCGTCCGTCCGTCGGTCGTTCAATTTGACATTGACTTGTTGACAGTAACGTACATGACATTGATATATTGTATTGTTCGTTGATATATTTTGTTAATTCGTCGGGGATTTTTTTGCGTTTTTCGATAATCGAAACTTGCGGATAATTTGCTTAATAATTACGTCAAAAATTGTAACAATGAATAGTTATGAAAAAAGAGTGAGGTTTCTTCTTCGCTTCTTTCCAGCAATTGGAAAAAAGTTTACTGAGGGGAACGAATCATAATCAATTTGATCCCTTAAATCCCTAACGATATGTATAAGACAGCACGTGTCCACATTCGTGCATTTCTAATTCATCGCTTCTTTCGTCGCGTCGTATTGCTTTTAGAAAATAACTTCTAAATATTATGTTGTAAATAAGAGCTGTAGTTGGTAGTTATACCTACTTAATTGAACTAAATGAAATATTACGGATGAACCAACACGTTAGGTACAATCAAGAAAAATAACAATGGTATTTTATTATGAGTAGGTAGGTATAGTTCGCGCAAAACTTCTTGAGCTCTGTGAAGTTAGCTTCAGTGACTGCGCAGTACACAGTTTTTAGGGCGTTGAGGGGAATGAATGATAAAAGGGGTGCGAGAGGGGCTCAGTCAGTGAAACTAGGGTTGCCAGCGCGAGTTTTGGGGTATTTTCGTTTTATCAAGCACACATTTACTATGCATTTATTTATTTTTCAATTATTAAAACAAACATATTTAAAAAACAATTATTTTATTATATTAAGGATTAATAAAGACTTAAATGCTAGAACAAATTCACCTTTACTTATCGCAAGAAGCCAATTTTTTAATACAAAATTTCTACTATGTGGCAAGATCATTTATAACCTAGTTGGCAATATTGAATGAACATGTGAACATGCGCAACTTTGCATTTGCCGCAACGTTCACAAAGCTCAAGAAGTTTTGCGCGAACTCTAATTAAATTCCTAACCATAAAATCAAAATTACGTGAACAGCTTTGATCTGTAAGTATTAACGACGAAGATACCTAATCAAATATTATTAGATTACTTACAGTTACTGTACTGTCAGTGTACTGAAGTTCCGGTTTCTTTAAAAACACGTAACAGTATTTTTTATGTGTAGGTACTTGTTTGTATAGTTGCTATAGGTAATACAGGGTGTTTTAAATTTTTATTAATTGTACTTACACGAAAGGTCTCAGACACCACCCCAAGAAACAACTTTAGTTTTACGACATTTCAATTGAAACTTCATTTCAACTGTGTGAATTGTCCAGCATTATTATTATTATTATTATTTCACAATTCGGAGATTTTCATTCCAGAAAAGACTACGAATGTTTTAATTTCTACAGCTGATTATACGATACACAATGACAACCTAACGCCAGCTGATTCTTGACAGGATCATTGATCTTCGCGTTGAGTTGCCGATGCCGTAGAGATATAAAATAAAAATAACTAAAACAACAGTTTTTTTATGTTTAAAATAAATACCTTTTTTCAAGATGGAAGGAAAAAAACAATTATGAATTATTATGTAATAATAAATAGTACCTATTAAGTTTACACCAACAACTCAACCATCAACTAATAAACATGTAAATAAAAAATAAGAATTCTTGAATTATTGCACTTCAAAATGACTTGATTTCATGAGTTCAAAGCCCCTTTTGGGTTAGTACTTAGTACCTACCTACACATGTTTTAATACAGTCTGTATATTTTGATCGACTGATGGAGGGCTACATAAATCCTGCATAAAATAAAACGAAGAATTACATTTAGCTGGGTTGTTTATTTGAAATAAGTACATAGGACAACACGATAAAATATCTGGATTCCAGACTAAGAAAACACAATTGATATGGCAACATTGTATGAATTTATTAAATTTTATACAAAACATCACCTCTACAAGTAATTTTTGACTGATTGAGAGGGATGAAATTTACTAAGATTCGTTTGCATAAAAACATGCAAAATTCTCCGTCCGTTTCAAAATAAATTATGTAGGTATTTTGCATTTGTTTCACCAACAGAAAAATGGAAAGTCTCCGTCAAAAATCACTTGTACCATTATGTAATGTAAACAGATTAAATATTTTGACGTAGGTAAAGGTAAAGAGATTACCTAAAATCGACTAAATTACTGAAATAGAATTATTATTAGAAAATGCATAAGAGGTTTCATCGTTTTAAAACTTCGAATTTGCGAAGGTTTAGAGCAGGGATAAAATTTCAATACATGATAGTTAAATCATTATAAGTACCAAAAGGTGGTGGCTTAACTTGCTTATATAATAAGTAAGCAGGTAATTTGGTAAGGAGCTGCTAAGCCACTACAAAACTACCTGCCTACCTACATGAAGTGTGTTGGTGTTTAACCGAATGGAACCTTATTTACAGGGCCCATGGGTACCTGCAATAATATTTTAACGTTGGCACCAATGAGATAGTGAGATGAGATTTAAAATCTTTCGTAATCATTCGTCCCTTTTAGGAATGTACAAGTTTTGGAATATTCCAAAATGCCAAACCTCCTGTAGAAAGGTTGAACATTTTACGAATAGTTTCAGCATTAAGAATTGGTAGGTAAGTAGATAAAAACCATGTTTCTTATGTTATCTAATATTTGACATAAAATGTTTTCTGACTAAGTCAAAACATTTATATTTTCTTCTCAAAACGTCGGGCACACGAGATGTGGCAACTTGCTAAAAGCTTACTTTTTACTTATACAGGTTACCTAGGTTTTGCTTTAACCATATTTAATAAAACACAAGAGTTTATCTTAATTTCTGAAATGTTGACATTCCTTAATACTTCTTTTATAATACCACTGCCACATCCCGACAGCTAACATTTTCGTCTTTTTTATATTATGCATAATTTTGGTATAAAAATCTTACTTTCATTCATGTTAAAAGCATTTAATTTTTGAAGGTTATACATTTTATACCAATATTGGCTAGCAATATTTTTAATATTAGGTAAACTTTTGTCAATTGTCTGAAACAAGTTATATAAACTAACAAACAGTTTGAATAACTCATAACATCGGTAAAAGTTTGATTTACTTATAGTTGCATATTGAGGCTTCTTTATAAATTTATACTATAAACAATTACTTAATCCATATCATACTGAATGATGTCTTAATGCGTGATACCAAAAGGTTAATTATATTATGGTACCTACATTTATTATTCTGGAATTAAATAAACATAAAATCTATAAAAAACAACATCATTATTTCTTGCACCTTAATACCTTTATGATGGTCCGGTTATTTAAACAGGGAATGTTAATTTACAATATTAAGCATTTTGCTATATAAACTATGCAATTACTATCTATCTCACATGGGAGTAGACAACTGGTGTCGTGATCGGTCTACGCCTACGTCTACGGTTGTAACCTTGCCGTCTACTGGCGTAGTACTCTCCACTTCGCTGTCCGGCATGATGATGCACATGAAGGAGCGTCCACTGGACGCATCTCTTGGGTAAATGGTCATTGGAATGAATCTATCACTCGTCCCATCCACATACGCTCCTAACCGAGAATACACTTCCGGGAAATGCTTCTTCAGGTTAACTCCTCTTCTTTCCAGTTCCAGCGATATATTTTGGAAGCAAATCTGTCTAAATTTATGCGCCGTCGCAGCATTCTTTTCGCCAGCAACTAGCAACTTGGAGGTTAATATTAAGGTTTCTCTATCTTCTGGCGTGGTCCTGCTGTCTCGTCGCTGCCTTCTTCTATTTTGTTCTTGAATTACTACTGTGACTGTTTTGCTTAGGCGCAGCTTCGCACACCGCGATACCATCTGCCGTTCCCATTTTACTGCACCTTTCGTCGGCACTTCACTGATTATACACACAGCCACGTATAAAATTACCCTAGTCTCAGGGTTGTAAGCTTTACATAGCTTGACTACTTCTGTGTACAATTCCACGCCCATTTCATTCGGCTGTAGAGAAGTCCACTTCACGAACTCAGGCTCGCTGAGGTGTTGGTAGCCGTTGGTGGTGAACTTTTCAGCAGCTTCGGGACTTGTAAAGAAAATCTTTACGACACCTCTACCGAGCGTTAAGTAGCCTTTATGAGCGATTGTGCTAATTTGATGAAGAGCATCAGCGTCCTCTTTTGCCGTTGATATGATCTGCCTACAAAGAGTACTTGCTCGAGAATGCAAGCAAACCTTTCTGTGCTTCTCCCAATGCGCCCGTCGGCATTCCCTAGAGCAATACGTCGTAGTGCAATTGTGGCAGGTTTTGTAATGCCTCTTGGCATCTGCCAGGGGGGCCTTGGATGAGCATTTTGGATATTTGCATTTGACAAATGCTTCATCCGAACTGTTCTCTGTTTGTAGTGAAGCAAGAGAAGCTTTGGAGTCGTGGCGCGTCAATTGATTATCGACAGGTGGGCGTATGGCTCCAGAGTCAAGGCTCGTGCGTCGGTCAAGCGAAGCACTCTGTTGAGCAAAAGGTTCACTCCTGCGTCGCGAATGCTGATCACCTTGAGCAGATCGTGGCCGTCTCGCCTCTTGCATCATAGCAGTACTATCAACTGAATTGCCTGTAACACGAAGACAAGGAAAAATTTGAATAGATTTTGTCAGTAAAAAAGGCATAGGTACCTACACAATGACAACAGTTTAATTGACTCAGAACCATTTCACATTTAATCCAACAAAAGCTTTGCAAACATCAACATGCTACAGGGACATGCTCACAGATAAACTAAAAAGATGCATAGGAATATACAGACACAATTTGCTTGCAAACATCATTTTGAAAGGGAACCATATCTATGGGATATCTAAAGACTATTATGACAGTGTGTATCACATTCAATGCTATGGATTAGGGGTTGTGTTGGTAATTGCACACTGTTGAATTTACCAATTCTATAGATTTTAAATGAGTCAAGTAACATTATGCTAAATTGGGATAAACAGCACAACTATTACATGAGGACTAGGACTACTATTTTTTAAAGGCTCCTATCACTTATTTGTATCTTTCTGATGCTGAATATCGGTGAAATCGAAAGCGTTGAAACCATTGAATGTTATAATCCAGTATCAAGTTGGTACCGATCCTCGGCTTTAGTGTTATATGTACATAGTTCGTGGCTGTTAATCATTGTCGAATTCAACAGTGCGAAGGTAGAATTAAAATTGGAACGGGCGACTTACATATCGTTCCTACCTGGTCGGTCGGGACTGGGGTCAGTGACCGAGCTGGGGCCCTCGCTGGGGGTACTGTGGAAGCGGGAGGCGGGAGAGACGCTGCTGTGGCCACTACTCGCCAACTGCTCGTATCGAGGACTCTGAGGAACGTGCTTGTATTTTAACCGAGGCCAAGCAAGACCTACTTTAGTTTACTGCATACGTCTTTATTAATATCACTGATAGCTAGTTAGATGCTGGTATGTATTTTCGTATCCTTCTTACAGTACGTTACTATTGATTACAATTCACAAAAATAATATTCTTTTTCCTTTTACTTGGCCAATTTTTAAGTATATCTACCTCGTCTAATCATTGCCGTCGGTTATGTTCGAAAATCTTTTTAGTAAATAAAAAAAATATTATATCATTGGTAATGGTTAAAATTACAATGATATACCCAATAATTAAAAGGTTTGTATTAAAATTATGGAATCATTTTAGTATTCCTGTCACTTATGTTAAAAGTACCGATAGCTCCTGTTGTATAATAAAGACGTACTCAGTTCTGACGTTCTCGTTCAGATCCCTACATCAATGTGAGTTTGGCCCTGATAGCTTTCTCAATGGCTTATATTTCAGGATCTTCTATAATGTTGACTTAAATTTGAGTTGGTTTCAATTTCCTTTTGTCAACTCTTTCTTGACCCAAATCTAATCATTCACGAAATTACTTTTCAATTTATGGATTCTTGCCACCTTAAGGTATATTTTCTCCAATAAAATATAAACTGAAGTACCTTCCCTCCAGTCAAATAATAAGGGCTGCTAGATTTCCTAGGGCTCGGCTGAGGGGTGGGTATCCTGGCCGGCTGCGACGGTAAACCCAAAAGCGAGTCCAGCACGTCTTCCAACGTCGTGGAACCAGGAGACGGCCTCACGATGCCCAGGGTCAAGGAGCGTTGGGATTCTTGCCAGTCTGCAAGTATAGGAATTACTTAGGAAATGTGAAGAAGGTTAATGATAGTGGAAGAGATTTAACATGATAGATAGGCCCATACGCTGAACTTTAAGATTTTTAAGCAGAGTAAGCATCAAATGAAAGTGTCTAATTAGTTATTTCAAACGAATCGTACTAGAAATGGATAATAGAAATGGATATAAAGGTGGCATAAAATTACTGTAGTGAATATAAATGATAGTTGAATTCGAATGTGAACTTACCTTTGTTAGATGAAACCGCTGCAGTCTGTGAATAACTAAGCTATGTCTCTTACCGAATGCATCATATTATTATATTATGTGTGTGGTAATCAATTTTGATCGTCAAGGTAATCGTTGTGCCAAATTTTTAAACCAATGCATTGTGGATTAGTTTTATGACATATTGTGTGTTGCATTAGTTTGGTTACAGTTAACTATACCAATAACAAAAATAAGCTTTTGAAGACACATAAATAAAATAAAACAAAATACATAAAATAAAAATGAATATATTTATTACCACTAACATTTAAACGTAACTAAACTTAAATAGGTACATTAAAATCGAAAACATAAATAGGTACGGAGTCTACGTAACTTTTTTCTCTTTAACATCAAGGTACCGAGATTCTATAGCTTATTAATGATACAAAATATATTATTTACTACATAGAAATAACATTATTTAGGTACTGCTCTATTGGTAAATTGGGTTATATATTACTAACAGCTAGAGAGCTACATTAAAATATCGATTAGCATAATATATTGAAGGTAAAAATATTGTATAGAACAGCTGAATTTCAGAATAGCAGAGGGCTAATGCTATTATGATATTATAACAAAATTATATTTTTTACTTATTTTTTCTGATTATTACTTTTATTTAATTTGATTAGTCTCTTACTAAAGCAAATTCGTGTCTCAAAAATCGAACATTTCGGCGGAATTTTTTTTTTTTAATTTTCTAACCTAATCAGAACCTGTATAATTTACTTAGGGACTTGCTAAGACCCAACATAAATTACGAGGTGATTTAAGTAGAAGGAACATGAAATTTTCTAGATTCCAGACATTTTATCACTTATCACCACCACATCAATGGTTCTGATAACTGTTGCCACAGATGAAAATACATTTATAATTGCGACGATGTTTTTGTTTAATAAATTAAATATTTTGTTTTGTGACTCATTAAAGCTTGATTGTACCAACCAATATAAAAAAAATTGTATTATTAGTATTTAGCACCTAAAATCAAATTTAGCAACATTATTTATTTACAGAAACTGAATTATTCCTAGTATTAAAATAAATCGAAATAAAATACACAAAACAAAACGGCAGTAGGTCTCTGTACAATAAATGAAATTATTACGCACTAAAAGAATCAACTGCTTCAATGTAAGGTTGTTGAAATTAAACTTTTATGGCAATAATCACTAAAATAAAATAACAAAACTTATTTATTCATTGACTCATTTTGTATGAATCTGTAGTCAATTGTATTTTTTTATTGCATTTAGTTAAGTGATACGGTCATTGATATAAGGTTTATAAAAATATCATGTAATCATCTACAGATAGAAATGCAACAAATATGACATAAATGTTTAATAGCCAAGTTACAATGGTATAGGTCTTTCCCTAGCCTAGAAATTATGTAAACAAGACTAAGTATTTTAAATAATCTTAGCCAAGGTCAGAGCTACTTGGTAGTCTTGTACTTTTTAGACTGGCAAAAAATAGCTAGATGCAGTCATCTCATTCAGAAATTGGAATCATTTCTTGAAACCATTTAGTTATATTCTGATTCACCTTGTCCTAAGTGGTAAAACCAACTTTGTCAAGTGAGACACAATTTTATAGACTACCTAACAAATAAATAGTTAAAAGCCGTGTTGAATGGTCACATTACTCATACATAAGCGACTACTAAGCTGGTGCTGCACATTGCAAAATTAAAAACACTTTTACAAAAATAAAAATTGGGAGTCAAAAAATAGTGCATAATAATGAAAGTCACAAAATAATGGTCCTGAGTCTTACACAGTCTAAAAGCTCTATTACACATAATTAACGAATTGGACTTCAGTAAACTGAAAGACCCCACAGAAACCAAAATACTTAGAACAGCACAAGAAAAACGCGGAGAGTAATAAACTTGAAGGACACTGCAGGTTCGGATGTCGATCGTAAATGCATTTTCAAGCCTCGTATTGTAATTTGCATGCAGCAATACATTGCCGTGTGTGTATGGGAATGTGTTTTGTGATCGAGTATCGAGCCTGCAGTGTGTCGTGGTGTGGTCACGCTCGCTCACCAGGCGCTGCTCGGTGATCGAGGCGCAGGGAAGATGGCGGTCTCGGGTGCGGGGGAGGTAGCGCTTCGGATACCACCAAAGGCGTCTGAGGCGTGTCCAGGGGTTTCGTACCTGAAATTAATTTACGTAAACCATTAACGCTACTATAAGATTACTAAATTGATGATACTGAACTTTTAAACCAATGATAGATGGAGAACAAAAGTTTAAATGATTCTTTGTAATCAGTGTAGGTACTTAGTAACATAATACGAGGTCAGGGCAGTGAGTGGTAATCTAGCTTTATATAATATAATAGTGATATATGATTGCTGACTCACCAACAAAAGAACTTTCAAGCCAATAAAGCTTCTGACTGGACCTCGGTGATGGCTGGTCCAAATCTCCGTTAGGAGGTTCTAGCCCCGATACGTAATGAACAATAGCAGACGTCACTTCCTTGATGGAGGTCTGGATTTCCTCCGCTGCTTTAGCTGATGCGGACTGTTGGAGAAGCGATGATGCTAGCCTGAAAAGGAAGAATGGTTCTGTTGATTACTTGGAACGAATAAAATTGCAAGTTTAAGGGTGGGTGATTTTTCCATTATTAATAAGAGTACACAAAACAGTTTGGAATCTGTTGATTAAAATTCAATAATAACTACCTAACAAAGCAGTCCAGTTTTACAAGAAAAGAATGAGCGCCATCGCGCTATACTGTACATACTATGGCAGAGGACAGTGGAAGAGGAACAGAACTCCACGTGAATTAGGAACGAGGCAAGCGAATAATGAACTCCTTAAACAAACAGGGTGTATAACACTTGTACTAAGCCGAAACAAGGTGATTCTGACCATCCCAAGGAACCACTTTTGTTCTACGACTTTTCAGGATGCAATGATTTTCATTCAAGAACTGACCACGAAAGTTTAAACTTCCCATATAATAAACCCTGTATAAGATTAAACAGTACCAAAGCGTATATTATTTACCTTTCATGAGGAGTCCTAGGTGAGTTGTTTAGTCGTTCTTGACTCCTCCAGCCGAGATAAGGCTGGCGGGCGCTGAACGAGGACCTGGTGGATGGAGAGCAAAGCGGACTGGTGCCGCGGATACTGCTGCGCGTCGAGGAGCAAGGAGACGTCTGGAAGATAATGGCGATGTTATAGTTACATTGTAATTTGTTGAACATAATACACGTAATGTCTGGGCACTTTATAGCTATTTGGAACCCAGACCTAAATGTTATTTGGGTCCACACAAAAATGGTGGCTTTTTAGTCAATTAGTGCTTTTTAAGGTGCCTAGGATATACGGACATTCTATATAGTGAATAATGTCAGTTACAATGTAATTTTTTCAGGTGACATAAAAGCTATGAGATGATTGATTATGTTCCATTTTCATGGTATGTTCGGCCACATGCGACCTCTAAAAATCACACACCTACCTAATAGGCACCTAGTAAAATCTCATTATGATAATTGCTTCGACGTATGTATGTAATAGGTACGTCTAATCAAAATTAATTATATCTTCCTTCCCGTATAGATAAGCCTACTCAGACGATGATTAACCGTTTAGAAAGCTGCAAAGATTTCCCACAGATGACAGCAGTAAATTATGTGTCGCCTGAGAGGAACCACTTTTACTAAACGGGTTTAGCAGTTCAATAGGGAGCTGGGTGGTTATTTATTTGAATACCTAATATAAACATAGTCGACGTTCACCTGATCTCTATCAAGGATATCTCGTGGCACATCAAATTTGTATGAACTAATGTTACTCATTTATTTAAAGGACGCCCAACAGAAGAATTAAATTATATTTTTATTAAATTAACAATTACATTCTTTTAAGTCAACATCAACTAGCACAAAAGTTTTATTTTTATGAATGGTGTTTATTAGTTAGTAAGTTTTTAATTATAAATAGATACCTACGTAAAAATACGCTTTAAATAAATGCAGTACATTATTTAATACTAGATAAGTAGGTGAGGTAACAATAATAGCTTGTAGAAAGTGCCGGTGAATGAACCGAGTTCTCAGCAGAAGCCCTAGGAAGGTGTCTGAAGGTGCTAAGGAATTTTCCGACGCACAAATCGAAGGATTTTCTTTTAACGGTGTAAAGGTACAATTTTTTTTTATACTATAGGTAGACCATTCAGAAAAGCATTTTGATCGTTTTTGGTTTTTTTAAGAAGGGGATTTCTTATTTAGAGTTGTTATGATATATTAAATATATTATTTAGGTACATCGCACATTAAAAGAAATGGGGTGCACGGGTAATTTAATGAAGTTGGAAGCGCACGAGTGTGAATACAGCTCGTATTCAGAATAAACCGTTTTCAGTAAAAAAGAAAAAGTGTTTTCTAATATCCATAACAGATGGAGATAGCATGCGGAAAATAAAGTTTGTAATTAATCACAATTGCTGTCATTATTTATCAAATTGTTTTTCCTACCAGTAAAAGAAAACTAACGTCATCTTTAAGGTTTGACACTTGCCATTAACTATTATTAAATTTATAGAACTATTATTTAACCTTAAAATTTTTAATGAACACGTAGTGGTGAGGGTGATTTACGTATCTCGCGATAGGTTTTGCAACAAGCAATCGTTGCTGTCAAGTCAACAAAAAAATAAGTCATCAAATGGCCAAAAACGTCCAAAAAACCCAATAATGCTATTTTTGACCTTTGGTGACCTTTTGAGGCCTTAGCTCCCTTTTCTGGTACCCCCGTACCAATCCTTGCATTTCTTATAAATGTTGTGTTCGCCTATAATTATTTAATTATAACGCCATCATAGGTAAACTAAAATTTGAGTTTGGGGATGTTGTTGACATACCAGCGCTTCCTAGCATTCCTTATGTGTGGGAGCATAATGCTGAGTCAGGCCCCTTTGGACTCACTCAACTTTGTGAACTGGTTGTTCATTACTTGAAATAGTATTCATTCTGCTTTGCCCGCTGAGTGAGCTGCTTACTATCTATTTGTCACTATGTCGCAGAATATTTAACTGGGTAGGTACTCCTAGATTAAAATTAGAAATAAGTCAGTTTTTTTACTATACCTAGTTATTTTTAAGTTTAGTGTGTGTGTGTCTAATAAATGTATTTCTTCTTCTTTCTTCTTCTACATAAGTACGACTGAAGACTAAAAGCTGTATTACACTACACGGTATTCAGGGCCCGGTAGTTAGGGCGATTAGGGAGCAAGGCTTGCCGCGGTCGCGCTAGTTAGGGTCCCTTACGCTCTAACTCTTATTTCACCACTCTAAGTTAGGGTAAGGGTCCCTGAATACCGTGTAATGTAATACAGGCTTTAACCGCGAGGTGTGGGATATCTCACCTGATTAGAGTTGAGGCGGCTAGTAGACCACCGTCCGAAGCTGGTGGTGTGCGGAGACAGCTGCGGCGGCGGCGGCTGCGCGGCGACGCCCCCGAGGCTGCCCAGAGACGTGGTCTTTGAGTTGAGACCGCTCCAGCGGCCGGCGGACGCCGACGCGTCAGACAATCGCTTGCGGAGCAGGAAACCCTCGCGGGGTGCTGGGGCATTTTTGTACCTGAATAGAAATGGTGTTTTATAGTTCCACACATTAGTCCTCAAAGTATATTCCTTGAAACAAGGCTATTCTAAGGCTCTGCAAAAATATAAGCTCCTCATCAGTGTCATCATCCGTCATCATCCTCAACAATCGCGTTGTTCAAGTGCTGTTTTGCAAGTTGGCCTAGAAACCATAGAACTGAAACTGTGCAGGCCTTTACGATGTATACCTAGTCCCTACCCATAGGACAACCTTCCTCTTGCCAGGTTGGCTGGGATATTCAATTGACCCACTTCGTAACAAATGCTCGGTGTAGCAACTTTTAAATGTACATACTTTTGACTAAAAGCTTTTGATCGATAATGATTTTTTATTGCATTATTGACCAACGAAAATAGTAATTTAGCTGGTAAATAATTATTATGTGGCACCAAAAATTAGTACCTAGTCGGTATATTTTTTTATGATTTTTTAAATAAGTCAAAAACTATACAGCTTAAATAATAAGTTAAATCTATTATATTAAGTATTTATTAATGTGCAAATGAAGTCCTTTCATCCCACCCTTTCTACCAAAATTCGAATATTTTTCAACATTTTTATATATGCAATGCTAGTGAATAAGCGTTAACTAAACCATTTAAATTTCAAGTCGATAGCATGAGTAGTTCTCATAATATCCACCTGTGACAGACAAAGTAACCATAAGGACCAAAATGATAAAAAGTACCATTTCATCATTTTGATCCGGAACCCTAAAAGACATGTATTTTTCTATATGTACTAATTTTATAAACAGGAAAGATTTGATTCTTTGTTTGTATGCATTGAATAGGCTAAGAAACTACTGGACCCATATTCATAATTCTTTCACCGTTAGAATGCTACATTATCACTGAGTAACATAGGCTATATTTTATCCCAGTATTCCCACGGGAACGGGAACTACGCGGGTGAAACTGCGGAGTGCGGCTAGTTCTAAATAAGGCAAACTCGCAACAAGGCCCGAGTTCCAAGGAATGTAAATAAGTAGTAAGGGACTCAACAACACAGTCCACTCCAGCTAATGATTCTTGAATTAACGAGGTAGTTTCGACTTTAATGGTACTTTCCGATATTATTGTGACTTTTGTGGAATACTTATTTATTTCTAAGAAACGAGGTGTATTTGTTATGAATATATAATGCGTTTTTAAGTCTTAAAAGTAGATCGCCTAATGTTAAGTCGTACAAGTACCTACACCATTAACGGCCAGAATCTAATTAGGACAAACACTGTAGCAGATCTCGGAGTGCTTATAAATTAAACATTATTATTTGACCAGCATGTAGAATAAATTACCTCGAAGGCGATGATGATGCTGGGTTTTCTTTTCCGAGTGACCAAAGATTTTAAGTTAATAACCTTAACTTTTAGGTTTTATGTGTTTTGTTTTTCTTTTGTAACTTGACTACCTTATTCTATGTAGCTTTTTGCTCTATTGAATAAACAAAGTGACACTAGGGAACTAAGAATGTATTTCAGGCGTTTTTTCTTTTTATGAAAATGCCTCATTCTTTATCTTGTAGCTAAGCCGGCATATCGGTGGCTTGATTTATTATTTTGAAAATGGAATACTAGGTTATAGCATGCAGAGCCAAGGCGATGTATTTACCTAAATAAGAAGAACTAGCATTTTTGGCGTTTTTTCTTTATTATGAAAATGCCTCATTCTTTATCTTGTAGTTAAGCCGGCATATCGGTGGCTTGATTTATTATTTTGAAAATGGAATACTAGGTTATAACATGCAGAGCCAAGGCAATGTATTTACCTAAATAAGACGAACTAGCAACAAGAGCTGAGTTAGAGAGCCAAGGAATGCAAATAGTTAGGAACTCAACAACGCAGTCCACTCCAGCTAATGATTCTTGAATTAACGAGGCAGTTTCAACTTTATTGGCATGTTCCTGCGTTATCGTAACTTTTGTGGAATATTTTATTTATTTCCAAGGAACGAGAAGGTGAACCTAGGTATTCGTTGTATTGATAATAAAATTCGAATATAAGCATAACGAAAGGAACCTTTTTCAGAAAAATAAAAAAGTATTTACAACTGATGCGCGGAATAACCGAAATAACAATAGTACTGTCATTGTCATGTGTTAATTATGGTTCACTACTAGAAAAACCGCCGTGGGGTGCCGGCAGTAGAATGTTTAATGTTGTTCCTCTCATGCCCGCGGATGCAGTAAGAGCCTGTTAAGGGATACCTCCGGAAGATAGGCAGCAGCGTCTTTCCGTGTATCAACATTCCGTACTGCGCTGCGGGCAACGGGCAAGAGAGGAGAGGACATTCTACTGCCGGCACCCCACGGCAATTACTGACCCATCGTTAATTACTGACAGTCTATTAGCGTAGGTGCGGGGACTGTTAGAGCCTGTGCAATAGCTTCCTATTAGCATGCATTACGCACCTACTGTTAGTAAATCTAATTTACGTTATGTAACGTGGCTGCACCAGGCTGGTGAATCGCCCTTAGCTCGTGCGACCAGCCAAGGGCGATTCAACGTGGATATCCGGTGGAATGTCCAGCCAACCCGGGACTACGATTGTTGAAACACTGTCGAAACGTCGGGAATAATCAAAGGTAATTACGCGATAAATTCCCGTGTTTATGTTATTATTATAATGAATTGTGATCGCGAAAGTTTACTAAACCATTGTTTGACTTATGTACGGCGAAGAAAATGGCAAAATTTAAGAGAATAATAATATTATAGGCAAATACTAACCTCATTTTTACTGATAATACTCTCGAAAACATATAAAATAAGTCCTATAATAGAGCCTTGCAGAACGACCCATAGTTTATCTTTACTGCCCCACAATAAATAAGCCGTTACATTTTTAATTGCTAATAAATTTTACTATCTTATAGTGCTATTTATACCTACATCTAATAGCTATTAAATAAGATAAAATCTTGAGCAGTACGAAAATAGCCCGAGATTGACTCGATCGAACCCTTTGTCGAGTCCTTGACACGGCTGTGGAGTGAAGCCTGCGTTTTAAATTATGATTAGCTTTGAAGTCGTGTTCATTACATTTGAGAACTTGATAGGGCATGAATCAATAATCCTGCTTTTATATCTGATTTATGTTGCTGCTGAGAATAAAACATGTCTGTTGAAGCAAGGACTGATATTTCCCTAGCTAACAAGTATTTCCGTTTCCGCCCCACGAAGCGACATATTATATGAGCGACGCCCTTTTATTAAGTTAAAAATAGCTCTTTTCGTTTAGCGACAGGAACGAGCACATATTTCCGTTAACAAATCATCGAAAATTCAAGAACCAATTTAAGGAGTGATGCTACAGTGGGAATAAATTATTAAGTTGCTAAAGTGATTACACGATACCGAGGAAATTATTTAGAAAAGCACTTTATTTGGTTCTTAGCAAGTCACCATGCCACGCCGCAGATCATAATTAGGCATTTAAGATTAGGTATATTATTCTATGGACTTACCATTCCGGTACATTGAGCTTTTGCAGTGACCTCTGTACTCTTAACTCGTGCTCAGAGAGCACTCGATCCGAATTTTTCTGCAGTTCGTTCTCAGGAGGCTGAAACAATCAAGAACGAAAGGTTAAACTATGAAAAAAATGTGCAAACACAATAAAGAAAAAGAAAATAATGAATAGCGAACCTGTTATAAAAAAATAAACCTTAAAGGATCTAAATGAAGGAAAAATATATTCCTTTAAAAAATAAACCTTAAAGGATTTGTATGAAGACAAAATATATGCCTTTAGTGCTACGAACTAGATACAAACAAATTAATAGCGAATACTAATCCTATGATAAAAAGTTTTACAGAACAGTACTCTCTGCGGTGGTTTCAGTTATTACCAGTTCATCTATTTCGTCAAAACTATTTGGCATTAAACTATACATATTTAAGATACAAGAACCATCAACGATATTGTTGTGGTTTTTATCATCATCTGCTTCAGCATTTATATCTCTCATCGACGATGAATCAGCCATTCCCTTGACTTTTATTGTTTTGTAGATTTTGTAAATAGCAAACTTGGCGTAAGTTTTTTCATCGTCAGCGCTTTTATCAGCTAAATCATCAATTTCAGACATCATATGCGATCGACTGATAACTTCTTCCATAGAAGGTTCTATACTTCTGACAATACTGCTATTTATACCACATTCATTAATGATTTCAGACCACGAAGATAATGATCTTGAACTACACAAAATTATTTCATTTTGTTTTTCTCCATTGGGTGACACTGTGTTGGAAATCCCATAAATAGAGTCATTCCAAGACTCACAATTCTCGATATCACATAGAATGCTGAAACTGACTCTATGATTAGATTTTTTCAACGTTGATGTTGGCAGTAAACTCCGTTCACTGCTAGCTTGGAACAATTTGTTATTTTCAAATTCAGCATAGTCTGGTAATTTTATTTCGTTGAAATCGGAGACCATGATAGGATCTGCACTCATTCCTGTGTTTTTAAAATCTTCAATAGGTGGTGGAGGAACACTCTCCATCAAACGTCTGAAGAAGTCTTGTTTTCTTTCATCATTTGTCTTAAATTTTGATGTATCTGATTTACGAATGCTTTTTTGTTCAGTCACAGATGTCACTCTTCTAGTTTCACTGCTCAGGGACTCGCTGCTCTTGCCAGTTACACTTAAACGTGAGAAGCATGAGCTGCGTCTGCTTTCGTTAAACTTCTTTATTCGTACCTTTGTTTTCCACTCATTATGTTTCAGTCTAAAGCCATTTATACTCAGGGAGTTTTCATCTTCAGTCTCGCTCCTCGGTATATCAGGGTATATAGCGTAGTAAACGTCTTTTGTTAGTGGTTTCATATAAAAATGTTCAGGTTTTACCTCCTCAAAAGGCTCTAGTTCGACTGTATCCCAAAAAGTGTCTAAAGAGTACCAATATTTATTTCTTTGCAGAATCTCCTCAGTTGTTAAGAGCACTGTTGACACCATTTTCGTGTGGTATCGGAATCGCGGTTTTAGTGTAACTGAATCAGATAATAATATTTTGACCATAACTTGCTCGGTATCCATAATCACAGTCATTAGAATTTGAAAACAACAAATTAGCAAATCACCTTAGTTATCTGCATCAAATCGATTTAACAGAATCGTGCCGAAAAAGACTAGTGGGTAACTTTATTCAAACGACAACGAAATAGGCTTTTACGAGTAAAATAAGGACACGCTACATTGGTTAGTCGAATCAAATTCAGGAATGTTTCAAAAGCACGTCTAACTTTTTGGCACTTGCATTGATGAATTTTAGATCAAAGGCTTGCCCGTAAGGTTAACAACAGGTAGTTTGCGTAACGACAGGTGAAGGGCACGGCTCAAACTCACCCTATGGTCGGAGGAGGACAGTAGCGCACACGGACCCAGCAGCCCTACGCTCTCCCAGCAAGTCATGTCACGATCCGCACTCACGAACAGATTACGGTGCACTTACGCAACGACGATTAATTTTAAAACAAATAAAGCTGCTACACAAAGCGAGGAAGCAATCGAAGCGGAAAGCGACCAATCAAATGCGGAGAAATCGGAATCCAATTACGAGGGTGAATCTGAGGGAGCGCGAGGCTTCGGTGGGCTGGAGTGTGGGCATCCGGGCGCACTGGGTGGACTGCGGCTTTCGGCATCGGGGCCGGTGCTGGGGGCTACACAGCCGGCCGCGACTCCGCTGCCTGCCGGACTGCCGCCCCGCCTCGTGTCCTTGCCGCCCGCGCACGCGTACAAGCCCGACCTGTCACCTTACTAACAATACTATTCTCATCCCACCCTGTTTCTCAGCATTATATGACAATAATGAAAGTTGACATGCATTTGAAGATATCGATTAGGACTGTTTTGAAAATCCGCCGATTTCACGGTGATACCACAGATTACATACTTACTTATCTTGAATTTGTCGAACAAACGAAACTCATTTCCTCGCTACTTTACTATAGGAAATTCACGGTCAAGGTGAAAATGAAAAATTTTAAGGAAGTTTTCTCGTTGACCCTTTAATATAAATTTATCATTCGGATCGGATCTACCATGTTCCATAACCTCTAAGACATTGACTTTCCCACATTGTCTAGTTTTGTTATCTATCCTTCTATCACATACCATATTGTATAATACTCAGAATAATAGAAAAAAGATGGCCGCCAACATTGCCAGCGAAATAAAAAAGATTTTTTAAATTAACTTGACACTGGCGGAATTGTGTAAAACCAAACAAAAAAAGCCATAAAATAAGAAGACAAGACAAGACTCAGAATAATATTCTGAGGTACAATATCTACATACATACATTCTCTATAACGAATGTTATGGAATCTAGTTCAAGCACCGACAGATCGAGGCCGGGGTGTGTTCATTCGAGTACCTAATGTTCATCAATGGTCGCGTGGCGAGACGACCTTGCATTGGTTGCTTGCTACCCCAAAACACTTCCTAATTAAACGTTCGAGCTTTCTCTTCCATTTCCTAAGGGATGTGACAATACCGGTCGTAAAATACGATTTATAGTAACAAAGCGACGCGCGTGCTCAGAGAATAAATTTGAGGACAAGAACCTTTTTTATAAACTGCTATATCTCGCATTTTATTATAAAAGTACGAAAAAAGAAAGAAAAATACAAAAAAACATTTATAGAACACGAAGACACTATAAACACAAAATTATAAGAAGAGTAATAAAAATATATATTTTTTTATAGATCGGTGTGGAAGAAGAGGAAGTGGCGGGTAAAAAGGTTTTAATGCACCTGGCAAGGCTTTGATGCGTTGGTTTTTAGTTGGGGCCCGGGGTATCACGATCACAGTGAAAAGGGGACGGAACCTATCATCATCATCTCAACTATAGAAGGTACACTGCTGAAAGACAAAGGCCTTCCTAAGATGGATCTTCAAGTACCGAGCATGAGGGATTGTTGCAATACTCGCCACGCTTGGCAGGCGGGTTGGCGAGCACTGTACGGGATGTTGATACACAGGAAGACGCTACTGGCCATCTTCCGGAGGTACCCCTTGGCAGATTGTTACTGCATCGTTAGGAGAGATGCTGCCGGCACCCCTCTGTTATACACATACAACAAATTCACATTGACGAAAACAAAGACCGCGCGAAAAATGTCACCTTTTGTCTTGTCTTTTTATTTTATGGCTTTTTGTGTTTGGTTTTTACACAATGCCGCCAGTGTCAAGTTAATTTATAAATCCTTATGTTATTTGGCTGGCCAATTAATGGCGGCCATTTTCGTCACCTCCTTTTGTAGCTGAAACTTAACAAAAGCTTGACGTGAAGTAAGAAGCTGCTGAGGTTTGACGTTTGACTCAGCCGAGCAGAATGGGTCGCCTGTGACGCAATAATGTATGTAGGTCATGACCTAAAAATGATGATCGCCGCGGATATCTGCCCCTGACATTGGCCTGTGCTCAAGTTAATCTGAATTTTATCCCCAATAGATTTAGAGCAGCCCTAGTGAGAATACTGCACTAAACATTTTGAGTTAGTGCGGTGTTTTGTATTAGTAATAGTTCAAAAAAATATTTTTTAAGTACCTAAACGACACTTAACCCAGTCTCGGAGGTTACCTAATTTTTTTTATAATGTGTACCCTCCGTTTTGTAATCTACACTTTATGCCCTATATGGAACCCCCATATCTTGTAAACGTCTTAACCGATTTTATATAAAAATATTTAAGAACCACCCCTTGTAAAAAAAACTGCATTCAAATCGGTCCACATGTTTAAGAGCTACGGTGCCACAGACAGACAAACATACACACAATAATGTCAATCAAACTTATAACACCCCTTTTTAAAGAAGAGCACAAGAACACATTGCCTTCCTCCTCAACCTAGAGACAGTAAGAAAGGTGCCATTGGATACATTATTTATTAGATAGGTACCTACCTATTTTATTGAGAACTAAAAAAGCAAAATTAAAAAATGCGTCGAAAATGTGTTTTGATATTATATAATAAAGTAAAACTGCTACTTGGCTGGAGGTTATTAGGATAATAAGGAACTATTTGTGAAGAGAACATCCAGGGAAACACTACCACCATACCTATTTATTTCTGCCGCCAACTTTGGCCGCCAAGCCTTGCTGTGTTCCACTTTGAAGGGTAAGGGAGCCGGGTAAATGTTTGGTATTAGGTATATATTAAAGTAAAGTAAAACTGCTACTTGGCTGGAGGTTAATAAGGTTAACCTAATAACGCATATTACATCCAGCCAAGTAGCAGCCGGGTCAGTCTACAAATAAAAATAAATTGCTTAGGTTAAAATAGTTTCTGTCATCTCGATAAGAAAAGATCTTATCGAAAATCGTTATAAAAGCCTAAGGAGTGTGCACGCACTTAGGTATTTAGTACTTTAGCCTGAATTGCGTGCGCTAATGGCTCGGCTATTAAAATATAGTTTCTTGGTCATATTTTTTTAATTATAGGAATTTTCTGGTATATTTGAAACGTGTGGAAGTGGGGTACTGGGCAGGTCATATCTAATCCATAGCATAAAATTAACATTTAATTCAATTTATCGAACGAGTGAGCGAACTAAATTCTTAGTGGCAACTAGGCGTTTCGGCTGGATGTTTGTAGCTATGTATGTTCCTCGAAGTTTAGGCAAATACTATTTGTAATGGCTATTCCAATCTCTGCTACTGAGAACATTTTAATGTTCCACCCCTTCCACCTCTGTCGATCGTTTGCCACCAATCCATCCTTTTTAATAATAATATTGTTGCCGTGGGGTGCCGGCAGTAGAATGATACCCCTCCTCTCATCCCCATGGATGCAGTAAGAGTCTGCTAAGGGATACCTCCGGAAGATGGGCAGCAGCGTCTATCCGTGTATCAACATCCCATACTGCGCTCACCAACCCGCCTGCCAAGCGTGGTGAGTATGGCAACTACCCCTCATGGAGATCCTTGAGGGAGGCCTGTGTTCATCAGTGGACGTTTAATGGCTGAAATGATGATGATGATGATTGTTGTTTGGTTTATTTCAGAAAAATAAGCACAAATCTAGAAGCCGACAAAGAAAGTCAAGACGAAAAATTGGAACCAGAACGTATAAAAATTACACTGAAGAAATGTTAAAACTTGCCTGTGAATCCGATTAACTGTATCTCCTAATATCTGTAGATACATATATAGCAATTTCCTCAGCAGTACTGTTACTTAAATTGCGTGGACGACTATTTCCTCAAACTCTACAAAAAATGTTATTCTCTTTATGATTATTATCCTTATAAACTCATATTTAACCGGGTATTTATCGCGTTATTTACCGGGAAGACACGTCTGCTTCCTGGGACCACGACGGGTACAACCTTGCCTTGCGTTAGGCAATAATAAAGGTAAATAACACGATAAATACCCGGCTAAATATATGTTTATAATGAATGTGTCGTGATCGCGATTTAAAGACACTAGTTGGAAAAATAAAAGGGCGGAAAGTTTATACCTTATGTACGGCTCTTTAGGAATATGCAAGTTACATATTTCAGCCAGACACTTATAGAATATAGAACTATCCAGCCCTAAAGTATGCATAACTGAAACTATATCACGTTAATTTAATTTTTTTTTTTAATTTTGTGAGTTACATATTGTATAATAATTTTACTTTTTATAATATTATTACAATGCTGTAGCATTTGCTACTCCAGCTACGTGGCGCCACTGCCTACGAGCCTCGTAGCATCCGCAGCAGTGCTACGCGCTTTGTAAACAAGAAACAAGATAAAAAAACTCGTAGCCGCTTCTACATAGAACATACTCATACCACACATTACAGAACATACTCTCTGCATGAAAGTAGGTACTTGTAGTGTTTCCAAACATTTGGCAGCCTTTCGCATCGAAGATGGGGTCGTTCACCCCACGGACCACCCTCTATCAAAGTACAATGTCTATTAGGATTATGTAATCGAAGACCGGGCTTACTGTGTCCAAATTAAGGCTAGATTATCTTGTAGCCGTACGATAAGGTACTATCTTCTATTCTATTCTATGTCGTAGGTCAATCAGGTTAAGTAGCGGCATCTGTCGGCGGCATTACGTAACTTCTGATATTTTTTGAAGATACTGACTGTAAAATTATATAAGTAGATTTTACTATTTGCCTCATTACTTTTATCAGCTAGATTAGTTATCGATAAATGTAATATTTAATTACTTTAAATCGAGAGAATCAAAGGGAGGAGTTAAAAATTATACTAAACAGTAAAGCTCTTTTAACTTCAGCTACTCGGCGCTAGATGGCGTTAGAAGTAGGCAACATTTTTACCATTTGTATAAATAAAAGGTGTGCAAATAAAATGAGAAACGCTCTCAGTAACAACATTAATAGCGCCCTCGAATATTATAGGCTACTACGGAGCTCCGGTAGAGCAATATAAAACAAGATAAACATATGAGCTATATGGCATGTCGCCAAAGCATCGTTAGATACAGCAGTTGTCTATCCATTGAACAGGTTTATACGTATTTAGGTAAACAGTAGTAGTAGTAGATAATACTATACTTGTGGTAGCGAATTGGTCAATAGTTCACGTAAACAGAATTAATTGCCAACTCATATGCACCTTGTTCTATGCAAATAGTCAATTTACGAACCAACGATATGTGTCTAATTGAACTGTGTAAAATGTCGTATGTACGAGTACCTTCGTATTCGTATGCATAACAATTAAAAAGTAAAAAGACAACATTTTCCAAATAATGGTCTTTCTTAGGCTTTTGCTAGCTTCAACACTGGTATTTTTAAATACTCCTAGACTGTATGTAGGTACCTAACATGTCACTTGCGTAAATCGATAGATTTTGTAACGTTTCCGCTTGTCGAACATATCGGATTGCATTGCACATTGCACAAAACCACTCAGCTGCTAGCCCGCTATCACTGGCTTGACTTGCCTAATGTACCTAAGTCTTATTACTATTGTTAATTGTAGTACGAGTAGCTTTACGAGAATAATTCGTCGTTATCGGTATCGAACCTCTAGCTAGAGATTAGAGAGTAGAGAGAGAGAGAGAAGTACCTGGCAACTCGGGTATCACACTAATATTTATTAGGCATAAAGCTGAAAGAACAAACAAATTGTTTGGTTGAAAGCGGTAATGAGACAGGAATCGGAAAATTATTATTGTAGGACAGCTGATTTATCGCGGAGGGCTTTTTAAGCCACAACATAGGCACGACAATAATAGTGTAACAACGACAATTATAGTACAGTCATAGAGCATCAAAACGCGACGAAGTGACAGGGAACATATATTTACTTAAAAGTACACCTTACCATACTAGGTACCAATCTGATAGAGGTAGAGTCAGACGTAAACTAGCAATATTTACTCGTATTATAAAATACTCACGAATTAAAGGGGAAAGCGTAGGGCTATAGTTTGTATTTTCATTAGACCCAACGTCTCAATATTTACGAACTTTTGCTGAGTTGTGATTACAGTTGCATGACGAATCCGGCAAAAGTGGATGTAGGAGTTGGTCAAATTAAAGGTACAGTTAATAATTGTACTTAACCATTAATTTCACTTTCTCCAATCATTATCCAAAAACAAACAGCGATACGATAAACTGAAATGTCGCGGAAGACGCACGCCTACGTGCCTCGGTGCAGCATCATGGCGTCACGAGTCCCCACAGCTAAATTTTAACTCGCTTTATCAAAGTATGGTTTTATATATTTGAAAAGGCAAAAAATACGTGTGTTATCACAGAAAAGAGAGTATTATCTAACTGACAGTCTAAATATAATTTAGGTTTTCATACCCTGTTGCCTATTGCCAATGTGCCGTAACAGATAGGTAGGTAGGATTCGTTTGTTCCGGCTTTTTGCTTTGCGTGAGTTTGGTCGGACACGGACTGACACTAAAGCGGCAACAGCAGTTTAGGTAAGTGCCTACCTTCAGTTTATTTCTATTCTATCTTTGGCCTACGCGTTTCAGCAATTCAATTTTATTGACATTTCGCTGGCGCCTCGCCAAGAGTAAGTCGGCGTTTGGTTATGTTTTGACAGATAAGATGTTCTGAGCGCAGTTTTGGCAGTTGTGTGGCTATTTTGAGGTTATGTTTTCATTCGAGAATTCTAAACATAACTTATTGTGTTTTGTCTGATAATGGCATAATTGACAAGAATGTATATGGAAATAACTTTAACTGAAATATTTAAATGTTCTTTGCCTTAGCGGTGTTTTGATTTCGGCGTTCTTTTCTTTTCTAAGATTCGTGAATCATGGCTAAACCTCTATTTTCAAACGATCGTGTTTACCTTGGTTTACCTAACATACATATATGAAATGCACTCAACGCACATTCAAAAACACGTTTGAAACCTGCGTTCATTATGTAAATTAATTCGTTAGATAAGAAACCCTTTATCAAGGTACATCGACCCTACTGCAGTCTTCACGATAACTAACTCGTGTAGGTACCTACCTATTACCTACCAGCTTTACGGTCTTGCGTGCTTTATCTAATTTTAAGAGAAATAATGGTACTTTGTTAAACCAACACGAGAAGTTCATTGCTCATAAACTGTCTGTCTGCGAAAGATCAAACAAATTTCCATTTTAACAAAGTGAAAACGAAAATTTATTCCACCCTCCTTTCATAAATTTTCATTGAAGCTTTAATTGGAGTGATCGTTGTTTTTGAATGAGGATAAAAAGAGTTTGAAGTAGGTAAAATAGGTACTATTATTATTAGACGTAAAATATATATTATTTTATATTTCCTATAGGTGATTAATATAATTGATCAATTTTAAATACTACTTTAAATACTTTTTAAATACTAATTTAGAAGAGACATCTTTGCCAATCTTTTAAAAGAGTGAATAAAAACATGATAATTGTTAATTGTAAGTAATTTTGTGTTTATCTTATATGAGTTTTTTTTTCTTTGTTACTTATTTTCAATATTTTGTCAAGATGAGTATATTTTGGAGTGCTGTCTACCCTTAATAATATTGTTTATTTGTATCATGTTTTGTCTATTAACGCCTGTATTCTGTTTTGTGAGCCTTATAGAAAAAACTCGTAAGTAATACATTTTTTCATTTCAAATAAGATCATCAAGTAGAACTTAACAGACTTTCCGCAAACTCAATCATTTACGTAGATGCATTATATGTTAAAGGCAACGGCAGTGTCCGATCGCTTACTTTGCGTTTCCTGGTGATCTTCACTCCATATCTCGCAGCCAGCTCCGCAAACGATACAGGCATATTCCAAACACAACTCTAAGATACTATTAGCAGAAATACCGCAGGTGCAAATGCTCTGCCATGTCTTCAGCGCAACTGCAACACTGATGAAACAATGGAGGTACAAAGGAAAATGCCGTTTACACCTGCCCTTCACCACTCCAGTAAAAGGAATGGGAACTAGACAATTTATTAATCTCGTCCTAATCCACGGATCTAGAATTCAGCACCTAACCCATCCTGCCATCTGCTGGAGCCAATCTATTTTAAGTGGTCTGGCAGTTAGACTGGCTTTGGGGGATAATAAGCTTTGTGGTTGTGGATTTAGAGTTAATATGGCTCGGCGGTTGCTTGGTGAGTTAAGGGGTGTCGCAAGGCTGTCTAATGAGCACCTCCAGGGCTACTGGTAAAACTGCACCTGACATAAAAGTAAAATGTAAAGCGTTATTTTTCTGTTCTAAGTTTTTCGGCATTCACCACAGAGGCAAGTCAAACAATAGTAAGTTATGCGTGCTAAAACAGCAGTCAGTTATTCAGTTGTCAGTTTTATCTATTTGTATCTAGAAGCTGCGGCGAGAAGCTGCATGAACTGTGGGTGAAGGCAGTAGAATATTGCCCTCTCCTCTCTTGCCCGCGGATGCAGTAAGAATCTGCCAAGGGGTATCCTTGGCAGATGGGGAGCAGCGTCTTTCCGTGTATCAACATCCCGTACTGCGCTCGCCAACACGCCTGCCAAGCGTGGTGAGTATGGCAACAACCTCATGATCAGTTCTTAGAGAGGGAGGTCTATGTCCTGGACGCCTTCCGCTGAGATGATGATGATAACGATCTAGGAGCTTTTTCTAAGAATCGTCTAGTTAACCAATTAGGGCACTACACAAATATCTCTAATTGCGAGTGAACCTTCCAGCAATTTCTTCAGCGGAGGGGACAGCTAAATTGGATCAAATTGACCACTGCATTGTACCATTTAGGACGGTGCTAACCATGACTGATGCCTATAGATATACCGCTTGATAAGAGATAAGCGCTACACTAGCATTAGACAATTTTGTACAGTAGATTGTTCCGTAGTTTCTTTAGTGGGCAAAAAAATATCTAGTTTATAAAATTTAAAAAAATAAGTTACCCCCGACACTTTACCTAGTCTCTGAGGTAACCAGTTTTTTTTGTAAGGTTTACCCACAGTTTTGCAATCGACACATCATGCCCTTTCATTTCATACCCTACTTGGGTATTGAAATCATTCGATTGTTCACCCCTACTTTCTACCCCTAGATCTCATGAACGGCTCAACCAATTTCTATTCAATTTTCAGTTTTGCATTCTACACATCATTTCCTTTCATTTGATACCAAACTCGGGTATATTTGGTATCCTTCGATTATTTATCCCCTCTCACCTAGTAAACTTCTTAACCGATTTTGATAAGAACCACATCGAAAACCTGTTTTTAAATAAAAAACTGCATGCAAATCGGTCTACTCGTTTAAGAGCTATGGTGCCACAGCCATACACAGACACACGCATAGCCGTCAAACTTATCATCATCAATTCATAATTTCAGCCGTAAAACGTCCACTGCTGGACATAGGCCTCCCTCATTGACTTAGAGATCCAAGTGCATGGGGGTTATTGCCATACTCACCACGCTTGGCAGGCGGGTTGGCGAGCGCAGTACGGGATGTTGATACACGGAAAGACGCTACTGTTCATCTTCCGGAGGTAACCCTTAGCAGACTCTTACAGCATCCACAGGTATGGGAGGGGTAACATTCTACTGCCGGTAGCCCACAGCGAGCGTCAAACTTATAACATCCCTCTTTATTTATTATACCTCGGTATATTTTTTTTGTTACCTGTGGTGATCAATAAAGTGTTATCTTTCTTTTTTGGTGGGGGTTACAAATTGTATTTGACTAAATACATTTTTTTTAAAAAACACACGTATTTTTTTGCTCATTAAAATTAATGAAGCAATACTAATGATGATGAAGATGAAACAAGAAATTAAACCGGGCAAGAGCGAGTCGGACTCGCGCACCGAGGGTTCCGTGCCATCATACAATATAATATATGACAAAGGCGGTTTTATATTTGTTGAAGAACCTTGACAGCGCCATCTCTTGTCTGATAGCGGAACTTATGTTGATTTACACTTTCGATGATTTCTAAAAAAGTATGCTAAATAGAGAGATTGTAATAAATTTCCTCTAATCTTTACATACATTTCTAATATCAATAAAAGTTTCAGAGGTTTATCTCCGCAAACTTCGGATATAAGGGGGGGGGGGGGGGGGGGGAACGCCATTACTTAAAATTTTTGAGATCCCCTATCCGCCCCCCTGCAATCAAAATAAGAATATTTTTTAACATTTTTATATATGCTATATTAGTAAAAAGGTGTTGTCTTTTACCATTTTAAATTTCAAGTCGATAGCATCAGTAGTTCTCGAGATATCCATAATGTGACAGACAGACAGACAGAGTGATTCTATAAGGGTTCCTTTTTACCTTTTAGGTCCGGAACCCTAAAAAGAGGTTGCCTATCTAAGATAATTTCTTAATTGCCTTTTAATTACCCACCTATCTAATGTTTGCTTGTCTTAAAATGACGTTTGGTTCGATTGCTCGTTTTCGTAAGTGAGATTGTTTGTATAGTAAGGTAACATTTATTTCATCTATAAACTTAAAACAAGCGCTTAGATAACACGTCATATAATTTAAATGTTTGAAATTATATCATACAGGGTTTGCAAAGGGTAACCGGAAATAATCGGATTAATAAACATAAACATTAAAGTCCAATTCAATATGTATCTAGGCCAAAGTGTCCCTAGAGTGGAGCTCAGCAGGTTCGAGACAAGACAGGAACCGGATTAGGCAGTATAGAATGGCAGACATGCCTTAAAATGTAGTTTATTCATTTCATCATCATTTCAGCCGTAAAACATTCACTACTGAACACAGGCCTTCCTCATGGATCTCCATGAGGGGAAATTGCCATACTCACATTGCATGGCAGGCAGGTTGGCGAACGCAGTACGGGATTTTGATACACGGAAAGACGCTGCTGCCCATCTTCCGGAAGTATCCCTTAGCAGGCTCTTACTGCATCCACGGGCATGAGAGGAGGGTAACGTTATACTGCCAGCACCCCTCGGCTTATTCAATTATTTAATACCTACATATTACAAAATTACAAAAAAGGAGCTTAACACTTAATCACCACTTAACCACACAATCAACAATTCTCTACCAGCCTCTGTGGTGTAGTGGTTGGCGTGCTATAATGGTTGCTAATATAGTTACCACCCCAAATTACCGTGGGGTGCCGGCAGAAGAATGTTGCCCTTCCTCTCTTGCCCAAGGATGCAGTAAGAATCTGCCAAGGGATACCTCCGGAAGATGGGCAGCAGCGTCTATCAATATTAACATCCCGTACTGCACCCTCCAACCCGCCTGCCAAGCGTGGTAAGTATTGCAACAACCTCTCATGGAGAGAGGGCTATGTTCAGCAGTGGATGTCCTACGGCTAAGATGATGGATACAAACTCGTAGAACTGACCAAATTTCAAAATCATAAACAAATGTTTTAGTAGTAAGATGTCATGCTGAGATCAAATCCGTTTGTCAAGATTTTTGAGTAAGGTCACTTTTCTACTAAAGGTAAGTTGAAGACAAAAGGTCCTATTCAAGGCCGCTCTAACATCAAAACCACAGTAACAAATGAACAACCACTGTATCTTAGTGTTATGTTAACCTACTGAAAATTATATCCATATATCTACATCACGTAAACTGCACTCCATAAATAACATAATACGAAGCTATAAATCAAATAAGATTAAATCCGTTTGTCAAAATGTTTGAGTTAGGTCACTTTTCTACTGAAGCTAAGTTGAAGACAAAAGGTATGGAAAACCACTGTATCTTAGTGTTATGTTAACCTACTGAAAATTATAACCATAGTTATACTACATCACGTAAACTGCACTCCATAAATAACATAATACGAAGCTATAAATCAAACAAAAGCTCTGGTTGGTTTCACTAAAATAATGAACATCAACAAAACGAAGACTACGTATTTTTAGCTGAGATGCATTCTTTGGCACGCTTCCCTACTCCAGTGATGTAAGTTTATGGAATTTGCTGAATTTGGGTACGAGTTATTAGGGTGCGTTTGCACTGACGCGGAGCTGGGCGGACCATGCTTAGCGGGGCATAAATTGACCTATCACAACGCTCGAAGTTAGAAACTAGCAGTTGCGTGCCGGCAGTAGAACCCCTCCTCTTATGCCTGTGGATGCAGTAAGAGCCTGCCAAGGGAAACCTTCAAAAGATGGGCTGCAGCGTCCTTCCGTGTATCAACATCCCGTACTGCGCTCACCAACTCGCCTGCTAAGCGTGGTGAGTATGACTACAACGAAGTTTAGGAGTGGGGGCTCGTGACGTCAGAGCATAGTCATAAACTGTACCGAAACACGTCGGCGCGTAACGTCATAGATAAGTGATAATCTTCTAGGTATTATTTTTATTCCATACCAAATTACCTAAGCATAGCAAAAATTTAAATCATTGCTGCATAGAAAGTTTCAAGTATTTATTGGGCAGATGTTGTCATATAAAGGTCTTATAAATACAAATCAAAAAGTTCAACATGGACCCTGCAAGGGCGCATCAAAAGTAGGTAAACCTAAAATTAAAGCCTAATAATTATTCATCATTTCAGCCGTAAAACGTCCACTAATGAACACAGGCCTCCCTCATGGATCTCCATGAGGAGTAGTTGCCATACTCGCCACGCTTGGCAGGCGGGTTGGCGAGCGCAGTACGGGATGTTGATACACGGAAAGACGCTGCTGCCCATCTTCCGGAGGTATCCCTTAGCAGGCTCTTACTGCATCCACGGGCATGAGAGGAGGGGTAACATTCTACTGCGGACACCCCACGGCGAGGCTAAAATTATTATAAAAGTAATATCGTGTATTGCTACTACACTACCTACTACTACTGGTGACTACATAATACCTTCTTTAAGGTTATTTACAAAATTTCTTAGTATAGGTTGCTATGCTTTTTAATAATATATCCTCAATATCTATTATATTAAAGGCGATTAAAGGTACTCTTTAGTGCTCTAGTAACTAAATTATAATATTATACCATACGTTTTGCACAGAATACTTTCAGCAACTGTAATGATAAACATTTATTCCTGAGCGATAAATCGATGTCTAGTTATTCCATTTCACGCGTCATTGGAAGAAAAGATTTGCATCTCGGCAAAGATTTACTAGATATTTAAACAGCTCGTTAATCTTGTTTGACAGATTTCTACTTACAGATTTCTCAAAAACAACAAAGCAGCTAACTAAATGAGCAAGGAACATATTTCTTTATTAAACGTGCCGAGTAATCTTTACTAATATTATGAAACTGAAGATTTCGTTTGGATGATCTGAGTAACTACTGGTTCGATTCAAAAAAATATTTTATCGTAGCTTGTTTATTTATTGGCTTGTTTATTGGGGATGGCTGTTTATTAAACACTGAAAAAATAAAAATGTAGGCAAAACCGCGGGCACCAGTTATTCTAGATAAAGGCTGATATCCTGAAATGCCAGATATTTAGGTAGAGGTAGACAGGATCTAGTAAACGTCGGGAAATAATAAAGGTAATTTACGCGATAAATACCCGGTTATATGTATGTTAATAATCTGGTCTCGTATCTAAGTCTTCTAGAATCGTGGTACCTCCTTTGAAAATAAAATAGTTACAAAATAGATCCTTTTGAATTTATGAAATTGGAATACCAAATCACCTATCTCCAGTCGTAGGGTAATTTTATAATCAAGCAACACTATATTTGTTATGTTCGCATACATTAGATTACGAATCTAGATTTTAAGTTCATTGTTTTTTGTCGTTGTAAGCTTATGTGATTGTAATCTGCTTTGTGAACTGTATTAATAAAATAAAATAAAATAAAATAAATAAATAAAATCACAATGTAGAAACTACAGAAAAATCGTGGAACCTCCTTTAGATCATACTTTTTGAAATTGGAATCACAAATAAAAGATGTTTCCTTGATGTTCCTGTCGTCTAAGGATGTTCCAGAGTCTTCAACCTTGTGATGCAACCTCCTTAGAACTAGGCAAATTCCTTTAGAATTGCAAGGGTCCTGTGAAAGGCTCAGTATTAAAGGCTTGAATGGCTAATGCTTAGATGAATGCCGGCTCCAAGACGTGGATCGCGGACGCAGGATTGCCTGAGGCGTGACCCCGTTTGAAACTTCAAGATTATACAAAGATATAAAGTTTCCCTAATTTTCTAAATTTAAAACAAAATCTTGAATTACACAAGCCATGCGAAGGCAAGAAGATGAGAAAAAAAGGTATAACTTTTGCCTTAGTAGTAAAAGTAATTCATAAGTTAGATTCGTTACCGTCATCCGAAAAAATACAGAAAAATCTTGTTACCTTACATACAGAAAACAGTAACATAATTAGTTTTCATTTGATTTGATTACAGACGTTTATGTAGCTTTTATTTAGTTTCACTAAACTAAATAAAAGCTTGTATAAATTGACTTCAGAGGAAATGTCTCTATTAACTATAAGACATCTTTATTTTTTTTATAAAAATCCGCCTTCTTACAGACGTTGATACCGCTAGACTTGTTTACTTCAGCTATTTCCACAGCATTATGTCTTATGGCTTACTACTGTGGGGATGTGCTGCAGATATAGACACCGTATTTGTGCTGCAGAAGAGGGCTATTCGTTCTATCTACAATATGGGTCCCAGAGAATCACTTCGCACTAAATTTAAAGAAATAAATATAATGACAGTAGCTTGTCAATATATTTATGAGAACCTGTTGTACACCCATAAAAATATTGCTTCGTTTAAGAAAAACAGCGACAATCACAATGTAAATACAAGAAATAAGAATAAACTCGCTGTGCCCACTACTAGGCTCCATAAGGTGAAAATATCTTTTAAAGGGCAATGTATACGCTTCTACAACAAACTCCCAAGTGAGTTGCAGAAGTTATCATTGAATAAATTCAAAAACATTATTAAACGCAATCTATGCAATAAAGCTTATTATAAAATATCAGATTACCTAGAGGACAAAACCACTTGGGACGGAATCTGCTCCAACTCCGTCAAACGTAACATAAGACAAAATAAAATTGTTAAATGATGACTATAACGACCGAGTTAGGTTCTTCTGTTCGCTTCTTTTCCTAACTCGCGTGTCATCTGAAGTGAACAGATTCAATTATGTGCTTTATTCTATTTATTTGTGTTGTTTTCACGCGGCCGCACTGAATAAAGTATTTTTTGAATTTGAATTTGAAAATTTGAATTTATTTTTATTTATTTATAAAAGGAACATCAGTATATGTATATATAACACATTCATCATTAAAATTGCAAGGACCAGTTCTTATATACATATATGCCAATTGTAGGCGATCACAACATTCATTAAACTTATACTAATATTAAGTAACAAAAACTAGGTATATAGTTATGTAATACTACTGTTAATTGAATTATGTACCTACTATATGAGATTTTAGATAAAACTATAGGCACAATAGAATCATTATTATAAGAAAAAATAAATAAATTTCAATAATATCTTTGTAACCGATTGTCATATGTACACTCTTGAGTTGACAGAATAAACGTTATATAGTACGTATACAAGTAAGTTAGCTATATTGGTTGTGGGAGGTACTTCAAAACTCAATACAACGGTTGTCGCTTTTAATATCAGTCATGTGGTCTACAATGGGTCCTTCAGGAAACGTCGTGAGAAACCGGACAATGGACGAGTCTTTTGTGTATCTAGATTCTATTCTATTTCTTATATAGATTCACTAGCTAGCTTCTACCCGCGGTTTCGTACGCGTTTTACCCGGAAATAAAGTGTGGACACGATGTAAGTACATCAGCTACATTATTTCCCATGGACATATGCCCATTACGATAACTTCATGGACAATGACATACAACTTATTCACGTCAAACGTCAAAAGTTCGATGTAGAATGTTTGCAAACATACTGTCAAATACTAAGTAGTTTAAGATTAAGAAGTCTTAACCTAAAATTTTCGATGGTTTTTATTTATATTTCTCAATTATTGGAGATTTCCGACCTCTACGTAAATTACTATTAACTCGGTAACAAAACCAACCGTAAGAAAGTAATTCAATTTTTAGTGTGACGGTTTGTTTGAATACATTCTATTTATATCTACATCGAACTTGACTTGACTAAAGTATAGGGACCTTTTCAGCTTTGGTACGCGTCACCAACAAACTTCGATTCGCATTTCTAATATTGTAGTATGGAGGATAAGTACCAACATAGTACCACTGAAGCCCGATAGACGCGGCGCTGCTATCATTGAACTAAATAAAAATGTCTATGTAAATGTTTTAGTAGCCGCTTTTGCCGTAAGATTTGGATCACTAATAATTATTATAATAATATGATAATTCCGTTTTTTTATATTATAAGCAGGGAGACGAGCGGACGGGCCACCTGATGGGGCGTGGTCACCGTCGACCATGGACATCTGCAACACCAGAGGTGAAGCTGATGCGTTGGCTTTTATCAACACTAAAACAGAAGTATAGCAAACTGTACAGCAAACAAACTATAAGTTAAATAAGTCTAATGAAACTGCAAGTCTTAAGCGCATTATTCCCTTTTTGTGTTCTCTGAAATGTCTAGATTTGGGACAGATCTCGGCAGCGAAGTTTAAATTAAATTGGAGCAATTTTGGAACAATTTGTACCACCTCAAAATATTTCTTTGCTATTCGTATTTTTCCTTATAGATAATGTTGTCCTCCTCCTTTGTAGATAATGTTAAATGGGTTTTATACTCACGTTAATTATACGTTGAAAATAGGTTCATCCTCCATCCATTCCCTGATGAAAGTCCCCTGGGAGGAACTGAACACGTTGGAAACCTATTTTCAACGTATAATAAACATGAGTAGAAAGCCCGTTTAACATTATAATGAATAGTGTAACTCACTAGTGTTTTGAAACCTCTTCCTTTTTACAAGCTTTGATTTTAATTAATGGAATCAGGCGTTACTTTGCGGAAATCCATGACAATAAAATGCAATGAAAATATCTAGTTTTAATTCCGCTAATGCTGAGATGCATGAGCACCAGAATCAGGTTGTCAGAACTAGGTTGTTAGTGCTACATGCTTACCCAAACCCACACGACGACACGTGTTTCGCCTCTCCGCGAGGCATCATCAGGTGAGACGCCGAGGTGTTGACTGGTCGGCGGCTGGAACGAAACCTACCTCTCCCTACCAACCTAGTTCTCCCTGCATGTGCATAATTAACGGGCGGGAGGGTGGTGCTCATGCATCTCAGCATTAGCGGAATTAAAACTAAATATTTTCATTACATTTTATTAGCTTTGATTTTATTTTACCTGTCCCGATGTTTGTCTGTAATCAAATCTTGCAAATTAAATTTGATCCACTTCCCGGTTACAGATTGAGCTGAAATCTGGATGCATGTGTAAATCGGATAACAATGCAAATGATTATGACATGGAGCTGATCTGATGATGGAACCGGTGGCCAAACGGTAGTTGAATGAACGTCACAACCCCGCCGAGTTTGGAATCGTTTAATCCGTCTTTAATAGATGGTAACCAGGGTCAGATGATGAAGATTTTTAACTTTTTAGTTCACTTCTTTTTATTAACAAGTAATAAAAGCTTGTTTTTAAAGTTTTTTAAGACCTTGTTTTTAAGTCGGTTAACAAACATTGCTTCACAAAATCCATCCATCCATTATTCGGCTCCACTAGCGATAATTGTGCCATTTATGAGTAAACATTAGCTTTGTCCACGTATTATAAATACGTTTCTTTACGAGCGGTCCCGCACGCATACACACTACATTGAGTAAAGGGTAGTATTATATGCATAGGTAATATGTATAGGTAAGGTAAAATTGTTATACAGAGTATGAGCGCTTGCTTGAATGAGACTATCCTTTTACATTGTCCTACATGTGCACAGAAATAAATAATGCGGAGCTTGTGCTACGAGTACCTACCAGATGGTTGATAGAATGCTGACATCTCATCTCTCTCTTCCAGCCGTAAGACGTCCTCGGCTCACAAAGGCCACCGCCATTGATCACTAAAGTACCTATGTAGTATAATGTATTAAATATATCAGTCATGTATTACCCATAACACAAGCTCTGCTTAGTTTGGGGCTAGATGATGCTTTGTAAATTATTTATTTATTTTACGACATGTGGGTCGTGGGTCGTTTAGCCGTGGGGCGCCGGCAGTAGAATGTTGCCCCTCCTCTCATGCCCGTGGATGCAGTAAGAGCCTGCTAAGGGATACCTCCGAAAGAGGGGCAGCAGCGTCTTTCCATATATCAACATCCCATACTGCGCTCGCCAACCCGCCTGCCAAGCGTGGTGAGTATGGCAACTACCCCTCATGGAGATCCATGAGGGAGGCCTTTGTTCATTAGTGGACGTTTTATGGCTGAAATGATGTGGGTCGGAGTAGTGCTCTTGCTAGCGGTTTAGCATGGCTTTAAAGGCATTCCAGGTATAGGCCCCTATAAGTTTTGTTTCCTCTTCAACTGTAGGAACCTCTAGATACTCATGGATCTCCTTATTAATGTTATTGTGAACCATGGTGGGGTTACCAGTGTGCGAAAGATTTTATTTTGAGCTAGATGTATGGTTGTGCGATTGGATTTGCTGGTTGTGCTCCAGATTCGTATCATGTATGTCCAGGCAGGTTTCAGAGTGGTGGTCTAAAGATACCTTCATGTTAAAATATTGATGTCACCGAACAAAGACATGTTTCACAAAAGAAACTTCTTGACCTGTATATTTTATTTCGTAACACAAAGCGCACACAAAGTTGTAAATATGTAATCTTACATGATAAAATGGAAGTTCGTTGTTATTTGTATTTTCCTTCCACCATATTTCCATGAATAGTGTCAACTATAATACGCCAGACATTAAAATACCAATCTTTTAGACACAGCTTCATCAACACAACCTCATAAATTACCGTAGGGCAAGGGATACCTCCGAAAGATTTGCTCACTTTGCAGCAGCGTCTTTCCGTGTCATCAAAACTATAGTGTGCATGCCAATCCGCCAAGCGTGGCTACATGAGGAATTAAATAATTGTAACAGAGTCGACTAGAGTCGTAGTCTAAATTTAGAAACGTCATAAGCTCTCTTATATAATTAGCTTTAGAAGGTGCAACAACAGAATCGACATCAGTATTACACTAAGAAATCTTCAATATTCAAGTCGTTCCTTAACTCGGCCGAAAAATTCTCGTGTTTATTGTCATTTGGTAACTTGTCGGTAATTAATAAAAGTCCTTTTTGTCAATCATGCCTTTCTACAAATTTTATGAATGCAAAGTGAGGAAGGGTTAATTGAATTACCCAGCGACGATGGGCTAATTGAATTTGCCAATTCGACACTAATATTGTCAGTGTTGGCTTAGTAGAATTTACTAAACCAATAGTCCCAACACTCACAGTCTCAGTGAGGCCTCATTTACAGAGACGCAGGTAATAGATTAGTAATTTCTGATAAAGAAATTAGATGGAAATAAAAATAGAAATTAAGAGTTTTATATGTAAGCTTACGTAAAAATGAAACTTTAAACCCTAATTGTCTCATATTTATAGATTTTATGTAAAATAAGAATGTTTTTGATAAGCCTTATTTCGTTGCAAGAGATTGACATTTTGTTAGCAAACATACGACTTGGTTCCTCCACAATGTAACAGATGTCGCTTGTTTTGATATTATATGAATCACTATGAGTAAACTAAAAACATTTCGTTATTGTTTAAATATATAGCTTGATAATCTGTTCATTAGATAATTTATAAATCAATATTTGAATTTAGAAGTGGGTTCATTGTGTTAAATTTATCTTTAAAATACTTTTGTACCTCGTGTGTTCACTTCGGATCATTATAGTTAAATATTGGCTTGAAATGAAGAATATTTAGGTTTTTATGAATAAGAATGATCTTAGAATAAGTTTCAACTTTCTAGTTTTATTATATGACGTTAAAAATAGTTAAAAGCAAATTGTATTTTCTGTTCTGTTGTGATTGGTTGAAACAACTCGTTTGGATCAAGGTATGTACATTATATTGAAAAGACGGGCAGACACTTTTGGTGGTGCAGCTACAAAGCTAAGTTGATTTGTTGATATTACATCTTATGTTATTTATTACTTAGACTATTCTGTAATAAGTGTTCCGTTTTGCTAGAATACCAAATACTGTAGAAATAATGTAGTTAATTAGGTTACGTTTCATTTTTTTGTGTCCTTTACTAGAATTACGTCCAACCAATTAAGCCCTAAGTTGGTAGATATATTGTGTTTTTAATAAATTGACATAGTGCGCTTATAGAGTCTTCTATTCTACAATTAACATAATTTAACGTTTGTGCTCTGATTAATTGGTATAATATATGTATGTATGTACAACCATATTGAAAGAGTGAGGTTTCTTGTTCGCTTCTTTCCCTCGAAAGAAAATTTTTCTCTCTTTGTTTTGAAAAGAAAAGTTATCCGAAGCGAACGAATTCAATTATGTGCTTTAATTAATTTAAATGTGTCTTGTTCTTCTTTTGTAAATTGCCTATTATAAGTAGATTTGATATCCTCCACCAGAATTGGAATCAGTTTGTTCTCTGGTTGAACGTAGCTTTCGGGTTTTGCTTCATATTTTTTAAATTACAGAATTAGAATCAGTTTGTTCTCTGGTTGAACGTAGCTTTCGGGTTTTGCTTCATATTTTTTAAATTACAGAATTAGAATCAGTTTGTTCTCTGGTTGAACGTAGCTTTCGGGTTTTGATTCATATTTTTTTAATTATAGCCTATAAGCTAATCTCGGTTATTATTTATTATTCTCGATAATTATTACGTGTGTTAATTATCATTGTCCTCCTGTCTTTTCCCCCGCTAAGTGAGGTCGCCACAACTCGATTCCTATTCCATTCTCTTCTAACTTCTTGTTCATTAACATCCTATGGATTCTAAATACAACTATGAAGGTTCTAAAAAAGTTAGTACCTACTAAACAACTTACGGTACGAAGATGACGGTATGTGATGATATGTGTGTTGTCTTACCTGAAACAAAAAGTTAATTATTAGTTTACGTAATATAAATTACTTTGTTATGAAAAACAGTTACCGATCGTGTAACAAATGGTTCACAATATAACACCCGTCCATATTGCTTATCTTTGGCAGTTTATTTGCGGGGTATTCCCGAGGGCCTGTCAAAATGCTAGAGAACGGTGAGATATGAGTTACATTAAATATTTCGCAGCAGAGAAAATAATATTAAATATGTCTACCATATACTGTTATTATGATTTTCAGTTTTTAAGCAGCTTAAATTCTAAAGAACAACTTTTATCTTTAAATAAACTATTTAATTTAGTTACGATGGTTGGCACCCACTATCCATAGCCATTTTCTCTGTAGTGTAACGCTTGGATCTCACAAAGTTTGAACATATTTTTAGATTTTAGGTAGGTTCTATAAGCGTAAGTTTATCGTGAACCCCCACGTCGTGTTCAGATCAGCACATACCGAGATTAAATTCCAGTGACGTCACCTCTGGCTTCCGTTAAACTTGCGGGGGCTACGTCAAGAATAAACTTTACAGGCGCGTATCAAGTGAGTTATTGCCACTTTGTAGTTTCACTTTCAAATGACAACATAAAAAGTATTTTTAAAATACTCTTATTTGATTTGAAGACATAAATAATGCTGGACGTTTCACACAGCGCCATCTTACCCAGAAGTAAGAAGAGCTTGTGTTATGGGTTGATAGAGATGTGCATAGTTTATGTTTTGAAGGGTTGTAAAACAAATTAAGACCTGAATCATCATCATCATTCCAGCCGTAAAACGTCCACTACTGAACAGGCCTCCCTCTTCGATGAGGGGTAGTTGCCATACTCACCACGCTTGGCAGACGGGTTGGCGAGCGCAGTACGGGATGTTGATACACAGAAAGACGCTTACTGCATCCACGGGCATGAGAGGAGGGGTAACATTCTACTACCGGCACCCCACGGCATACCTGAATGTTTGGAGATAATACAATACAAACTAACTGTTTATAGAGCTTAGCGTAGTATTATTATGTTTATTTATTTATCTTAATTTAATTGCTTCACATAGTAGGTAAGGTAGGCAGGCAATTCTAGAATAAACGTGTGAAGTTAAAAGTGATATTTTTTTTCGAAGCAGTTAGGTGAACTACTTAAGTTAAAGAAAGTTATTACAGTTGCACTACAGTTGCGTTGCACTACAGTGCAACGCGAGCGCGTGAGAGGGAAGGAGACGGTACCGCGTAAAAAAAGCTCCATTCCCTGACGAAAGTTCCCCTGGAAGGAACTGAACACGTTGGATACCTATTTTCAACGAATAATTAACGTGAGTAGAAAACCCGTTTAACATAACAATTATGATGATGTATCCTATTTAACTAAAAACAGACTTATTTAATACTTGGCTTATTAAATTAAATATGCACTAATTTACACCTCAAGTACCTATTCAAGATTATATCAGGCGTAGGCAAAACCTGGGTTCCTTGCCAACGCAAATTCACGTCCAATCACAGATACACACATTCACCAGCTACTTTGTAAAGCGAACACCCACGAGACATCAACAGCAACTTACATTCCTGAGTTATGGAGCCGTTTGCGAGAGTATAAATGCTTTATAATACTAAATGCTCGCTTTTGATAACAGAGAGCCGTGGGGTGCCGGCAGTAGAGTGTTACCCCTCCTCTCATACCCGTGGATGCAGTAAGCTAAGGGATACCTCCGGAAGATGTGCAGCAGCGTCTTTCCGTGTATCAACATCCCGTACTGCGCTCGCCAACCTGCCTGCCAAGCGTGGTGAGTTTGGCAACTACCCCTCATGGAGATCCATGAGGGAGGCCTGTTCAGTAGTGGACTTTTTAAGGCTGGAATGATGATAACAGAGAATACAACTTCTTAAAGATTTGATATTAAATGCGTGGTTACCTAAGACGATACCTCTAAAATATGGGTAGCGGCGCGGCGTCTTTTCGTGTAACAAACGTCATTCTGTGCTATCAAAAGTAAGTAACTCCGTCAAATAGTAAGTAATAGGTTTACAAAAAAAAATAAGTAACCCCCGGGGGTTACTTATTTTTTTCCCCCCTCCTATACTAGGAGTGTCGGCCGACACTCCTAGTGCTCCTGGTTTACCTAATTTTTTGTCTCTATTTTGCAATTTACACATCATGCCCTTTCATTTGATACCACACTTGGGTATATTTGAAAACATTCGATTGTTCACGCCTACTTTCAACCCCCATATCTCACGAATGGCTCGACCGATTTCTATATAATTTTCAGTTTTGCATTATACACATCATTTTCTTTCATTTGATACCAAACTCGGGTATATTTTGAAATACTCGATTATTCATCCCCTCTTTAACCCCCCATATTTTGTAAACTCGGTTACTCACGTAAAATTATAATATAACGTTGTTGTTATTCTGAAAACATAGATTTATTTTTTAAATCATCATAATGGAATAGGATGCCCGTCCGAATGTAGGGCCCGTCCTAGTAACCAAATTGTAATGAATTGAAATATGTGCTTTGGGGTGCCGGCAGTAGAATTTTGCCTATCCTCTTTTACCCGTGTATGCAGTAAGAATCTGCCAAGGGATACCTCCGGAAGATGGGCGTCTTTATGTGTATCACATCACGTACTCCGCTCGCCAACCCGCCTGCCAAGCGTGGCGAGTATGGCAACAATTCCATCATGATCTTAGATATCCGTAAGGCCTCTCTCCAGAAGTGGACGTAGACAGCAGTCTTACTGCTGTGATAACGAAAATAAATAATATTTTTATTTCTTCACTAACATGCAGTGTTTATTTGCGCAAAAGGTTCTTCAAACCATAAAATAAATAATTATTTTGCAAGTTTTTCACGACGGAAAACTTGTAGTAGAGACAGTGATGTATACATATTTTCTATCTTATATCCTTCTTCAAACCATAAAATAAATAATTATTTTGCAAGTTTTTCACGACGGAAAACTTGTAGGAGAGACAGTGATGTATACATATTTTTTTTAATACTTAATTTACGAAATGCTAACAGCATTCTGTACGGGGTGAGTACAGGGAAAAATCTTTAAAACACTTCTGTCGCTAACTGTACAAATAACCCTAGTTTTAGGTACAATAAAACCGGGCAAGAGCGAGTCGGACTCGCGCACTGAGGGTTCCGTGCCATCATACAATATAATTTATGACAAAGGCGTTTTTATATTTGTTGGAGAACCTTGACAGCGCCATCTCTTGTCTGATAGCGGAACTTATGTAGATTTTTTACACTTTCGATGATTTCTAAAAAAGTATGCTATGTAGAGAGATTGTAATAAATTTCCTCTAATCTTTACATACACTTCTAATAGTAATAAAAGTTTCAAAGGTTTATCTCCGCAAACTTCGGAGATAAGGGGGGGGGGGAACGCTATTTTTTTCAACATTTTTGTAAATAACTCAAAAACTATACGACATAAAGGAAAACTAAAAACTGTTTATTAATGTGCAAAAAAATGCCTTTCATATGATACCCCACATAACCTAGTAACTTTCCAAAAATTTTGAAAACACCCCTTCCACCCCCATTGTCTAAAAAACTATGCAAATTAGAGAGTTCGCTATAATTTTCCTATAAAGTTTACATACACTTCTATAAGCTATAAAAGTATCACGGGTTTATCTCTGCAAACTTCGGAGATAAGGGGGGGGAACGGTCGTTTTTTCAACATTTTTGTAAATAACTCAAAAACAATACGGCTTAAAGGAAAACTAAAAACTGTTTATTAATGTGCAAATGAATACCTTTCATATGATACCTCACATTACCTATTTACTTTACAAAATTTTTGAAAACCCCCCTTCAACCCCCCTTGTCTAAAAAACTATGCAAATTAGAGAGTATGCTACAATTTTCCTATTAAGTTTACATACACTTCTATGAGCTATAAAAGTATCACGGGTTTATCTCTGCAAACTTCGGAGATAAGGGGGGGGAACGGTCGTTTTTTCGACATTTTTGTAAATAATTCAAAAACAATACGGCTTAAAGGAAAACTAAAAACTGTTTATTAATGAGCAAATGAATACCTTTCATATGATACCCCACATCACCTATTAACTTCACAAAATTTTTGAAAACCCCCCTTCCACCCCTCTTTTCTAAAAAACTATGCAAATTGGAGAGTTCGCTACAATTTTCCTATAAAGTTTACATACACTTCTATTAGCTATAAAAGTATCAAGGGTTTATCTCTGCAAACTTCGGAGATAAGGGGGGGGGGAACGGTTGTTTTTTCAACATTTTTGTAAATAACTCAAAAACGATACATTTTAAAGGAAAACTAAAAACTGTTTATTATTGTACAAATGAATACCTTTCATATGATACCCCACACGGCCTAGTAACTTCACTTAAAATTTTTGAGATCCCCTATCCGCCCCCCTGCAATCAAAATAAGAATATATTTTTAACATTTTTATATATGCTATATTAGTAAAAAAACTGTTGTCTTTTACCATTTTAAATTGCAAGTCGCTAGCATCAGTAGTTCTCGAGATATCCATCTGTGACAGACAGACAGACAGACAGACAGAGTGATTCTATAAGGGTTCCTTTTTACCATTTTGGTCCGGAACCCTAATAAAACTGAGCGGACGAGTTGACGAACGAAAATAATATATTTTTTATATTTGCCATCTCGTCCGCTGCGGACAAGTTTATTGCGGACGGGTTGGCACATTACCCATTTAATCAAATCTACACTGTGTATCGAAGACCTTAAATAAATCGAGCCTTTGGCTGACGTAGCCCAAACATTTCAGCAAATCGTTTGTGTAACGGTGGCTCAACGCTTCTGACAAGCTAAGCATACCTCATGCCCATTTCATAAGAACTAGCGTCTTTTAACTGTCATGTTGAAGTCGTAACTGGGTTAATAATAAATGCACTACGCATGTAATTATAGTCAAAAATGCACCAACATCTAAAAAATACTATTCCTAAACTTTTTTTAAATTTTTATTGATATATACTGCATGCTGCCGTGCCGTGGGGCGCCGGCAGTGGAATGTTGCCCCTCCTCTCATGCCCGTGGATGCAGTAAGAGCCTGCTAAGGGATACCTCCGAAAGTTGGGCAGCAGCGTCTTTCCATATATCAACATCCCATACTGCGCTCGCCAAACCGCCTGCCAAGCGTGGTGAGTATGGCAACTACCCCTCATGGAGATCCATGAGGGAGGCCGTTGTTCATTAGTGGACGTTTTATGGCTGAAATGATGATACTGCATGCTTGTATTTCAAAATGAACAATTAAGAATTATTATGTATTGGCATTTTAAACTTATTACAAACTATTATTACATAATTTGCGCAATCAATTTGATGAAATGTAAAAACAATGCGATGTTTGTGAGGTCTGGGTCCAATATTGATGAATGAGAACCACTTCCTGACATTCGATTAGGCCGAAATTTTGTATTGCCCTTTAGTTATGAGCAAAGCCTTCAAAATGACCGTCCACACAATATTGCGGATGATTTACCGTAATATAGATATAAAATGAAAGATTCATACACAAGCTTGATATTTTTAATATATTTTATTTGAGACAAATTATCAATTATTATGGCTTAAACTACAAATACCGAAGGAAACATCGTTAGGAAACCCGCGGCTTAGTTTCAGACGTGACTTGTTCTTTCCTCTGACTAATAGTTGACTAAGCTGGAGGATGGTATAGGTGCTGGACAAGCCTAATATATATATCAATGTCCCAGGCACTGCAGCGTCCCGCACAGCATGATTACCAGTTGCTGACGCTGTATAAATCATCTACAAACTACAAATCTACGATTAAGTAATGTACCTATCTTAAAAAAACCTCAGATGATTTAATATATTCATCATCAACAAAGTATACTGGCTTCGATAATTGTTTTAATATAGCAGAGATTAACATCGAATATAACTTGTTAAACTTTCGCGATTTGTTAACATATTTTTAGTTTTAAAATTACAGGATTTTATCGCGTACCTTTTTATTATTTTCCCGACGTTTCGAACACATTTCAGCGTTCTTGGTCGCGGGAGGACTGATGTGCTGGGAGCTACCGCCGCGAATTGATGGCAGAATCCACGACTACCCTCAATTCGTCTTCAGATTCAGAAATGTCCAAGTTCACATTACGACACACTACACTGACGGTATCGGACTGCTGTACCGTCGGAACACAACGCACACACTTATTCAACACAGGATTCCATGCAGAAGAGAGACGAAAACCATCTTCACGATTGAAATTTAGGTGTTTCTTGATCTCAATCGCCTCTCGAACTATCCTCTTATAATAGTGTCGTTCTTTGGATAGAACTTTTGGGTCGTGTAGTTCTATCCAGTGGTTAGGTCCTGACTCCAGCAGATGTTCGGCAATCGCTGACTTATACACTTGCCGATTTTTGACCGCGGCTATATGCTCCTTGACACGTTCGGCTATTGTGCGCTTAGTTTGCCCTATGTATGAACGGCCACAGCTACAGTCAATTTTGTATACGCCTGGCATTTGCAGCGGTATGCTATCTTTTGGTGTTCGGAGCTGCTGAGAGACTTTTGAGTAGGGAGTGAAAACTGACTTAATTGAAAATCTCTTGAGAATATTTCCAATCTTATCCGTCACCCCCTTCACGTACGGCAGAAAGATAGGTTGTCTGCTGACCTCCGGCGTTTTTCGGCTTTTCCGTTTTATAGTTTTTCTACTTACATATCCGTTGTGTCTAAGAACCTCCTGAACATGGCTGATTTCACTCTCCACATGTTCAGGGTCGCACAGATCATGAGCCCTGTTAATTAATGAAGCCACAACAGACTGCAAGTGGCACGGATGATGATGCGATGCAGCGTTTAGGTACCGGTCAGTATGAGTCGGTTTTCGGTAGACACAATGCGCTAAGGAACCATCAAATCTCACCATCACTTTGACATCCAGAAAAGCTAAGGTCCTATTAATCTCCATTTCATGCGTGAACCGGATATTCGGGTGTATGGCGTTCAATGTGTCTGTTAACTGGTGGACTTCCTGTTCGCCTCCCTTCATTATGCAGAAAACGTCATCCACATAACGTTTCCACAACTTTATACCGTTGGCTGTAAAATCAATCTTACTCTCAAAATGTTCCATCCAGATGTTGGCCAAGACCGGAGCTACTGGCGGTAGCTCCCAGCACATCAGTCCTCCCGCGACCAAGAACGCTGAAATGTGTTCGAAACGTCGGGAAAATAATAAAAAGGTACGCGATAAAATCCTGTAATTTTAAAACTAAAAATATATTAACATCGAACTTTGGAAAAGTACTCACTTGGTACCACTGCAATCAAGGTCTAAGTCAAAAAAGCCCTTAATTCTCAAAGAAATAACTGCTAATAATTCTAAATTCAAAATATTATTAGTTCAAAGATATTTCCGTTCCCTTCTCTTTTCAAAATTAACGCATTCCACATCGTAATTGAAAGCACACGCACACGTGTTCCAAATAATTTAAGTTAGCTGTTTTGATAATAGCTTTAATTCAATGGTTGTAAGATTCAAATTACTATAAAACAACAAACTACATAATGTACGCTTAGTCAGAAGGAATCCTATCCTATCCTACTCTCCTACTTCCTATCCTACTTCCTACTTAATATATAAAAGTGAAAGTAAGAATATATGTATGTTCCCTTTTCACGTCAAAACCGCTAAACCGATTTGGATGTATTTCAGTATAGGAGTAGATTAGACCATGGAGACGGACATAGGCTACTTACTTTTCGTTGCGTAAATTAAATCAGTGAGGTTAAAATAGGGGATGAAAGTTTGTATGGACAAAATATTAAACACATGTTTCAGCGTTAGTTGTAGCGTAGTTGTAGGGTAGTTGTAGGGTAGTTGTAGGGCAGTTGCAGGGTAGTTGTAGGGTAGGTGCGATAGGGGCTCCGGAGTGTTCTTTACGAGGAACCGGAGGGGGGTTTTTAGTGAGTCGTCGCGAGACAACCTCACATAACCATGATGTGCTCTTACGCATCATTTGTATCTGCGAAAAGATTCCCCCGTCAACAAAAAAAAAGGGTAGTTGTAGGGTAAGTTGTAAGTGGTGGTTGTAGTTATAGGTGCGATACGAAGTTCGCCAGGTCAGCTAGTCAACAATAAATGCCATTTTCAACTTTCATTCAATACTTGTAGGATTCTAATTCCTCTTTTCTTACAATTATTATTGCAATCCTAACCACATTACCTATCTATGTAGTTTTCCGTTGTTCGAAAAACAAATTTGAATTAGACCATGCTTTAAATCAAAGAGAAAAGATTCAAATTATGAAGGAGGATCGTACGCATTGTTTGATCGCATGAACTTTCTCTGCAAACACCAAATGGAAGTGGTTTCTTGGAAGACTAAACTGGGTTACTAATGTTGTGTGGCGCACATGTTGAATAGGTATTGGACGTCTTCTGAGAAGGGCCATTTTGAGTTTAAAACATCATTAAGCCTAAACGGCAAAGTAATTGCTAGTCGTATTTTATGTCGTCTTTACCTAACACGTAGTCGTTAAGATAAAGACGACTTAAAATACCTGAATCACGGATAATATATTACTACAGGGTACTATAGTATGTAGATGAGTCCTCTCATACCCGTGGATGCAGTAAGAGCGTGCTTAGGGATACCTCCGGAAGATGAGCAGCAGCGTCTTTCCGTGTATCAACATCCCGTACTGCGCTCACCAACCCGCCTGCTAAGCATGATGAGTATGGCAATTACCTCTTATACCCATGAGAGAGGTCTGTGTTCAGTAGTGGATGTTTAACGGCTGAAATGAGATGAGAGATGATAATATGGACGAAACCTTTGTTCTTTCCATAGGCATAACCTAAAACCGTATCGAGTTTGCCAACATCCGTGAACGCGACTTCAAAGCAGTTTACGCATCTGCAGTCAATTTCACCGGACGCTGGTGCGCCCGAATGGCCAGTGCGGACTTTTATAGTTTGCTGGAAACATTGTATTCGGATAGCCGAAGATGAACAATGAAATTTGAAATGAGGTTTTACCACAGTTTTACACCGTAGACTCGGTCGGAAGCATATAATTAACACGTCACGAGCCCCCACTCCTAAACTTCAACTCGCTTTATCTAAGTATAGAAGAACCAAAAAATACTTGTTTATTATTTTTGTATTGTCTAACTAAAAACAATTTAGATTTTCATACCCTTAATTCATTTCATGCCTATTTTAAATTATTGGGTAGCCGGAGAACAAGAAACTTCTAAATGACTTAATACTGGTTACCCGTATTATGTAATTTTCAATTGTTTAGCCGGCTTTGGAACTTTGAAATGAGAATGTAAGATGAGACTTTCTAAAAGCTTTATTGGCAATGTGGATGAAGCCATTAACATCACGTTATTATGAATAGTCTTTTCATCATCTCAGCATTAGCTGCTGTCTACGTGCACTATTGACATAGGCCTACCTCTTATCTCCAAGATCATGAGAGGTTTGTTGCCATACTCGCCACGCTTGGCAGGCGGGTTGGCGAGCGCATGTTGGTACATGGAAAAACTGATACTCATCTTCCGGAGGTATCCCTTGGCAGATTCCTACTGCATCCACAAGCAAGAGGCAAGAGAGCAGCTACTGCCGGCACCACAAAGCCTTCCCCGCGAATAGTCCTTTAGCGATAACATAATGTACATAAGACACCGGAAAATAGCCCTGGAAGCTCAAAGCGCCAACGAAAGAAAAATGACGAGAATTAAGGTACCTGATATTACAAGATTCAACCAAAAATCACTTTGGTTGAATGAAGCAGAAATTTAAGGAAGAAATGACATTGAATGATTCAATTTTATGTTGACATGGATCAATTTGGTTGCTTCATCCAAACTGAAAAGGTTTGAAGCAACCAAATTGAAAATGTCATTGAATGTCATTTCATCCTATAATTTCAGCTTCATTCAATAAAAGTGATTCAATTTGGTTGAACCTTGTAATATTTACCTTTACGGATTGAAACACTTGGTACTTGGCGACGACCGGCATTCTTGATCCGGGCGCTGAAGAAGTTAGAATTAGGAAATAAAGAAGTAGAACTTTTTGAGAAGAGGTCATCCGGGGACCACCATCATACCTATTTTGCCGCCAAGCTGTAATGTCTGCATTGCTGTGTTCCAGGTTAGAGGGTAAGGGTGCCGGGGAAATTACGGGCACATGAGACCTTACAGCTCTACGTCTCAGAGTGACGGGCGCAATGCAATGAACTTGATTATTGCGTAGTAATTGCAGATGTAATAGGTAGAGGTTACCTCCTAACATCAGGTGGGCGTTCAGCTTGTCTTGTCATTTAGTTGTATAAAAAACATAGTCACAGTCTAAATGGAATATTAGTTTTATAAAACAAGTAAGGATATAAGATACAAGTAAGGATAAGGAAATTTAAGTCAGTAAGATTTAAGTCGCGAAACATAGTAAAACATTATATGTATGTAAAGGATATAGCTATATGCAGCTATATGGAAATATTAAGATATCCTGTTTAAGTCGCGATACTTAGTAAAACATTACCTATAAAATACCCAGTTCTAGTACTCCGTCTTGCTCTTAACTTTTTATTTTTTTATGTACTATCTTATAGTTGGCTTTTTTATATCATTTTTTATCACGTTGATAGGACAACGCGTATACGTAATACGTCTGAAGCTAAACTAAGCCACGGGTTTCTTCACGCTGTTTTCCTTCACCGTTGAAGCACGTGTAATATGTGCACATACATACATTTTTCATGAAAGAAAATCAATTGGTGCACCGTTGGTATCGAACCCACGAACAGATTGAAAGTCGAGGGTACATACCACCCGGCCAACATGGCGTCTGCATAGAATATTAGTGGGAACGCTACCTCTCACATCTTGGAGCTGAGCAATAATGGTTTGGAATACCGCATCCTCATCGCTGACGATGGAATGCGCTTCCAACAGTTGGCTATTTCTGGACACACGCGGAACGCATACCTCCAGCCTCCAACACTAACTAATGGGTTATCCGTGTTTTTGACTACTGCTTGAAGCTTATTTGCTGAACAGTTTAAAGGCTTATAAACCAATTAAGCACATATATTTGGTGTGATAGTATTATGTAACTCGTAACATGAATGATGATATCGCAAGAGACGAGTTTAAATGTCTCAAATCTAATCTCTTCAAATCTTCTTTTTTTTTAATTTGTTTATAGTTACAAAAAGTTACAAATATTATTATATACAGCATCAAAAACCACTAAAGTTTAACTGATTGCTGAAATAGTCTTTACCAAAGGTAAAATAAAAAATTATATTTGAAAAATAAAAATGATGACAAAATAAACAGATATTTATAACAAATTTATGAGGAATGTGAAGCTGTATAATTTCAGCATGAACTGTACAACGTTATTTATTTAGTAATATTATTCATAAACAACTTTTGACACTATCATAGTTGTAAACACTACATGCAATATTTACCATGACTTGAGTCTTTGAGTTTCCCGATATTCCAGTCGGATAAACTGATGTATGCATGCATGTCATCATCATTTTTTCATCACATCAGCCATAAAACGTCCACTGATGAACACAGGCCTCCCTCATGGATCTCCATGAGGGGTAGTTTCCATACTCACCACGCTTGGCAGGCGGGTTGGTGAGCGCAGTATGGGATGTTGATACACGGATAGACGCTGCTGCCCATCTTCCGGAGGTATCCCTTAGCAGGCTCTTACTGCATCCATGGGCATGAGAGGAGGGGTATCATTCTACTGCCGGCACCCCACGGCGGTATGCATGCATGTGACTAACTGTAATATCCCGTAAATATTTTGTAAATTATGTTATGATGCAATTGCAAAATGCAGGATATTACAAGATAATGAACGACATTTCGAATTAGATCAAGGAAGTGCAAGATGACATCTAACTAATGAGAATTGCGCTGCTAATGTAAACACACATGTGCAAAGCTCTCGCCATAATTCTCGACTCCTTTGATGCTAGCATTTGAATATACTGCCTATAATTCCAAGACTGACAGATGTTTTGTCATAATTGGAAATATGGGCAGCTTGGGCAGTGTCTCGTTATGGAAACACTTCGTAGAGATTTCAGTATGGAGAAAAGGATTAGCGCTTTTTAAACTACTACGGCTAACAATTAAATGCGAATACTTGATATACTTTTATAGATTAAAGTGTAATATAACAAAGCAGATCCAGTGCAAAATAACGTCAAATTAATCTGAATATCGCGCCATAATTCTCGACTCCTTTGATGATAGATATTTTAATATTAGGGGTTAAAGTATGAAATTGCTGATTTGTACTGAAAAATTTAAATTAGTTTTTTTAATTATAATTTAAATTTAATTATAATTATAATTTAACATTGCTGCTGTCTAATAGGAAGGTAATTTTATGCCTTTGCGATAGAACTCTGGTGATCTAGTTTCAACAAACTGTGTGAAAGCATTTTGTACTGCGTCCTGAGAAGAAAGCTTTTTATTACGTAGAAAATTGTCAAAATCACGAAAAAAATGGTAGTCCGTTGGAGCAAGGTCTGGCGAATACGGAGGATGACGAATGGTTTTTAATTGCATTTCCTGTAGAGTTGAGAGTCATGGTTTCTCGTGCTGTATGAGGTCTCGCGTTATCATGGAGCAATAATGGTGAAGATCGATTCATGAGTCGGAGCTGTTTTACTGCTAGTTTTGCTATCATTGTTCGGAGTTCGGCACAGTAGACATCTGCCGTTATTGCTTGACCAGATCGGAGAAAGCTATATTGATTAACACCATGCTGAGACCACCAAACAGTTACCATTACCTTTTTATTGATAAGCTTTGCTTTAGGACACTGTTGCGGCGTTTGACCTGGGGTCAGCCATTGCATTTTTCGCTTACGGTTATCGTAAAGAATCCACTTTTCATTACATATCACAATTCGATCCAATATTTCAACAAGAAGGTTCAACAAGGTAACACAAGTTTCAACACGCTTTTCTTTCTGCAGATCAGTCAAAGCATGAGGCACCCATTTTTCATATTTTTTTTTATTTTATTGATTTGACGCAAATGAGTCAATATTGTTGGTAAGGTAACGTTAAACCATGCCGCTAATTCCTGGGTAGTTTGGCTCGGATCGGCTTCCACCATCTCTTTCAATTCATTGTTATTCACCTGTGTGGGCGGTCTCCCACGTGGTTCGTTCTTCAAATCAAAGTTCCCATCACGAAAGCGTTTAAACCAAAATCGCACGGTGCGTTCATTAGCAGTCCCCTCTCTGCAGGTTCATACTGCATCCACGGGCATGAAAGGAGGAGTAACATTATACTGCCGGCAGTCCACGGCGAGGCATTTGAATGTTGATCATATAATAAACATACTAGAGGTATATAGATTTGAATTCCATAACCGTGACCTGTTTTCTCAGACTTGGAAATATGGGCAGTGGTGTCAATCCTAGCTAAAGCTAACTAAAATTGCGTAAAAATAACAAAAAAAACAATATGTAGTTCTAAAATTATAACAGAACAATGACCTGACCTGTTACGCGGACAGCTCTACATTAAGAAACGTCATATCTCATTATAATTAGCTTTAAGAAGTGCAACAATCTTAAAAAGGAAATACTTCGTAAAGGTTCAATTTTATGGAGAAAACGATTAGCACTTTTTATGGCAAAGAAAGTTAAATACAATGCCGGACATTACACGAAGTGTCATGGAAGTCTTAATTTGGCTAGACTCTTTGAAAAGACGTTTGTAACTATTGTCGCCGGTTTATTGTATTAGGGCCGTAGGGTGCCGGCTGTAGAATGTTACCCCTCCTCTCATGCCCGTGGATGCAGTAAGAGCCTGCTAAGGGATACCTCCGGAAGATGGGCAGCAGCGTCTTTCCGTGTATCAACATACCGTACTGCGCTCGCCAATCCGCCTGCCAAGCATGGTGAGTATGGCAACTACCCCTCATGGAGATCCATGAGGGAGGCTTGTGTTCTGTAGTGGACGTTTTACGGCTGAAATGATGAACTATTGTCGAGGCTAAGAATCAAATAGATGATGGATGCGGCAAGCCTAAGTGGTAAAAGTAGCATTTGTCTTAGTTGATGGACTAATGTTAAGATGATAAGGATAAACAATTCTTCACACATACATAAATTATTTTAAGTTTGTTGAAGAGGAATTAACTGACATTAAAGAAGTTAAGAGAGTAAAACGCTATGAGATAAATTTCAATGAGATGGGAATTGAGACAAGTAGCGAGGGGGTCAATGTCTGGGTTAATTTGAAGGGTCATAAGATCTCGCTTCTAAATCAGCCTCGACCGGGAAGTCTACTAGAGTTAAGGATACGTAAATAAAATATTTTCACAACGACACTTTATCAGAAAATACCCTAAAACCGGCTTTTCATAAACAATACTTTTTTTTTATTGCTGATAGACCTACCTTTGTTTGACCACAATCTCACCTGATGGTAAGCGACGATGCGGGTCACACAGCTCGAAAAGTCACTCTTGACTTGAAGAGACGAAACTTAAACTAAACTTACTTTAACTCAACTTACTTAGTTTGACTTAACAATTTTAAAATGGCCGCCGCTATTTTAAAAGTGTTAAGTTATTTCAAAATGACAGACGATGTGCTCATTGTCAAGCTCCATAATTATAACCTTTAAATGAAAGAGCTTTTGATTTGTAAAATTATTAAATAAATTTTAAAAGTGTTAAGTATTGTTTAATAATCTAATAACAATGCATTAAGCTCGCCAACCCGCCTACCAAGCGTGGTGAGTATGACAACCACCCCTCATCCAGAAGTGGGCGTCCTGCGGCTTCAAAAAAATTTGGTTTCTCAAGTGGTCTGTATTATTATTCTTTATCACTGTGGCGATATCGAAAGATAGACATAATAAAGTATACGTATAACTACCTACTCATCATCATCATCCCCATTATCAGGACCATTGAAGTCAATTATTTTTAATTTAAGAGTTATTGAATAACACAGCTATTTTTTAACTTACAAACATCATGCAAGTTCCTGTAGACCTAATTAGAGGAACACACATACATATGATGGTTCACAAACGTCTGTCTGTGCGATATTATTCATTTCCGTTGCTGTCTGGCATGTGGCCAGTATGGATTAAGGTGCGCATACTCATTGAGAGATAATATCATACATAAGTCAAGAAAGGTTTGCCTAAGACTTCGTTATTAAATCTGTTCAAAGTTATCTTGCGTCTTTTGGTCCGACTTAATTTAATAATGGCACCAACGGAATACTTTTAATATGTATTTTTAGTCCATTTTACGCAATTTTAGTTAGGAAGCGTGCCAACAGAATTTTTACTGTTTAACAGGACTTTATCGCGTAGAATCGTTCGTTCGTAAGTTTTTAAATAACTCAAAAAAGGCGATAGGTAAAGAGTTTTTCAATTAACTCATTGGTCATAGATCCGCAGGAGTCATCGTTAATATAGTTTTGTCTTTCTGTAACTTTCTTTTGAAACGACGACGGAAAGTAGTTTCTATTGAAACGACGAATATTTTTCATTGAACGAATACATTTTATTTTAGCTAAGAAATGTATTCTATTCTAAAAATAGAGCACATGTGTATGAAACCGCGTTGTTACTGCGTTATGTAGTCTAGCCACAATGCAACCCATATTAGGTATCAGTTGCATCATGTGAACCATATAGAGTGCGTTACATAATAATGCGTGATATAAGTCCCACGTGGTTTACGTAGTTAGATGCAAACAATATTCATAAAAACTTCGTCAACAGCAAGTTTGAAGTTGCCCATTTTCTTCCTGACTCCTGGTAGTACCAATCAAACAAGGTTCTTATGAGGGTCGTGTATCTTTGGAGTAATCGCAAAAACCTTTTTCTGGAAAAAGATTCAGACGCCTTGCTAAGGTTGAGGCGCGACCAAAGCTTTATAGCGAAATTGTTTTTCATATTAAAAACTGTCTAACTACACGAAGGGATAAAGTTTTGGTTCCTTAAGCGTTGGATTCCTTTAGAGTTAGAAGAAAATAAGTATTTAAAAATTATATTCAATTATTGTTTTTAACTTCTTAGGAACAAAATAAAAAAAAATAACCACGCCAAAAACTCTGCTAAGTTTGGGATGCTGAATGTACAATCTCCAGCATTGTCAATAACAATTATTGTTATGTTTGTTATTTTTTGCGATTTAGCTTCATTCGTTTTTGTTAAACGTACGATATGGTCACCAGTGACAAAGTCTTAAATAAATGAAAAAATATAAATGTTGATTGTTCATCATCATCATTTCAGCCATAAAACGTCCACTGATGAACACAGGCCTCCCTCATGGATCTCCATGAGGGGTAGTTGCCATACTCACCACGCTTGGCAGGCGGGTTGGTGAGCGCAGTATGGGATGTTGATACACGGATAGACGCTGCTGCCCATCTTCCGGAGGTATCCCTTAGCAGGCTCTTACTGCATCCATGGGCATGAGAGGAGGGGTATCATTCTACTGCCGGCACCCCACGGCGGTTGATTGTTGATTGATCAAAAATCTATCAAAAGATCAGTCAGATCATTCATCCCTGTTGTCATTATTCATCATTATTATACAAATTGGATCACTATCACAAGATCAAGTCAACAGATCCAGTATTTATTGTTTTTCGAATACTGGATCTAGTGAGAGTTTTTTATTTGATTGTATTCTCAGTAGATCCAGTTTCAAAATTAGATTAAATCACGGAGTAGTGAAACATCTACATAGGCTATATAGGCTATGTTCTAGAATGTTCTACATTGCCGACTGGCATTCCACGTGTCCTCGCAATGTGCCTTGCATTCCAAGTGACAGCGACAGCCTATCGCCTGATTTATTGGAACGAACTTTCTAGTCTGCATGTCTTTGAAGTTCTTACTCTTTACTCATGGATATGTAAACTCCTTGTTAATTTTATGTATAGCTGGGGCTTAGACAAGAGCAGGGGTTCATATTTCGTCTTCTGGTATTTCTTTGAGTTTTCTGTAGTTTTATCTGTCTATTGTTTTTAGGGCTTTTACATTTTACCAACAACAAAATATCTTTATGGTTCCATAGTGAATTCCTTTTTTATCTTTTATTTAACGATATAATAGTGCTATGGTTTTTAAAAGCATGTTGTGTCACCGCCGAAATAAATGACAAACCTGCATAAAAACGAATGTTTACAAACGTAGCCATCTTTTTGACGACCTCTGCGGCGCATCAGGCGAAGGTCCGCCTGCGACGCAAGAGGTTGCGGGTTCGATTCCCGCCTCGGGACAAATGTCTGTACGATTTGCAGATATTTGTTCAGGGTGTTCGGGATTTTTTTTCTATATATAAAAATATCTATTTATGTAGGTGGTATAATGTATTAAGTATATCAGTAGTCCGCTGCTTCTATTGTGAAAAAAGAAACCTTAAAATAATATTTTTTCAACAGAACTCCTAGATGTAAACTAAAACATGTTTATTTATTATATTTAAGAAATACTGTGTTTTCTTTTTTGTCCAATTAATCTAGCCAGTGTGACGCAATCTTTAGATAAAGTCGAAACCACCCACCACGGAGTTTCTAGCACCCATAACAAAGCTCTGCTTAGCGTGGGGCTGAATGATGCTGTGTTATTTGTCCAGCATTATTTACTTATTTCTTACCTCATCTCAACTCCCGTGTCTCACATTTTTCAACATTTTCCACAAGCTGTTATGAAATCGGGATGTATGAGAAAAGTTACTCGGTGGAGGCAAGAGGCTTCATGCAATAAAGCGCGTTATGGAGTCTGCAGAAGCGTAGATACGAGTACCAGCTCTCTGCACTATTGAAATTAACTGTAAGGCCAGTTTGTTAATGTTTTACTAATGTGGAAGGTAAGGTCTTAATGATTACTAAACTAAAGTAAACTAGGTAGCAACGATCACTTTACAATACAAAATAGGAAAGTTGTGACAAGGGCATTCGATTTAACTGTTGTCTGACTAGTAGTCGTAGAAATAACTAGGTACCTACTTAGGTTAGTTCTAATTCCATTGATCGATTAGAAGAGACGTACCTACCTATAGTCTAACGGTTAATCACTAAAGCAATAATCCCCAGTAATAAAGTTGAAATTGTCTAGTAGCTCGAATGAGCTTGCTCGTCCAATTTTCCAGCTGTAAGCACTCAGTGAACATCCGTGTCTGCTTTGAATTTCGAATGCAAATTGGAGGGAATATGTTTAGCGCCGTGTTAACCCTTAAAATTATGGAACGAAAGTTCAAATTCTGTTGACGAATTTCTGTGGAAGAGACATCTTGTCTAGTTATTTCTATCATAACTATAACCTTATTCCACTGCATTATGGTTTCAATTTAACTATAATTTAGAATCCTTAAGTACGCTAACGTCGCGCCAATTTTCCAACTATGAGCATCATTGTTTTGTATGCAAATAGAAGGGAAATGTGAATTTTAGGGCATTGTTTTGCGGAACAGTTGTTTTCAGGGGTACTCTTCTGGAAATAATTTTAAAGACAGGTTGTAACCAAATTCGACACTCGGCACAACAAGATCGGTTTGGTTTAGTTGCCGACTTTACTGCCATAGATTTCATCGGGAAGGCCCACCTCATTTTTTAAGATCAAGTTAACATTGTTGACTTTTTTTAAATCATTATGATAGGCTTTGTCGCTAATGCGATTATGATGGCAATTATTGATCTGCCTTCGTACGTACTAATAGTACCTACCTGCCTAATAATAATTTTCTCTTTACGTTTTGAATCAAACTCTTTTACTGAGATATTAAAACTAAGTAGGTAAGTAATTAAAGTTTTCTATTTCGGCCATTGCATTATGATTGGGTTTAGAAAGTGAAGGTAATCTTCTAATACGCATTTGATTGGCCCATTCAATATTTTATTAAATATTGAAGTTTCTTTTACTAATTTAATTACTTTTACCAAAAATATTATCTGTTAACGGTTAATAAAATGAACCTACGCCGGTAATTAAGTAAGTACCTGTCTGATACTGGATTGGTAGCAATAAACAACTTAAATAGCCTACACTATTGGCAATTTATTTTGTTTATTGTTTAGTTATCTACGTTTATCTACCTTAGTTTTATTTTAGTTCGTGTAGGTATACCTTATATTGTTTTTTTTATTGTGTTATGCTTATTCGAAGGGCTTTTTGCTGTTTAAAACAAAGATTTAAACGTTGCGTTGGTTTGAAATAAAGGTTCTTCTTTAATTTATATAATATATTATGTTTCTTTCAATAGTGGAACTATTAATACAAATAAAATCAAGTTAATGCAGGTGTATGTATGTATTATTTTACATAACATAAATACACCTGCCCATTCTAGTCACTGCAAAGTACCTAACAAAATGTCTCAATTATTGGCATATACATATGTATATGTACAAATCATCATCCAGCCGTAGGACGTCTACTGCTGGACATAGTCCTCCCTCATAAACAAATAAATTATATGTCAATAATTTTAATGCGATTCCTTTGTTGGACGTCCGTAAAGAAATAAACAACTTTTATTCGTACATCTATCGAGAGAGAGCAAGAGGCGAAATCTAAGTGTCCCTCCACTTACAGAATGTCGCAGCATGCACGAGTACAATTTTAGCAACCACAAAAGGCAGCTCTGCGGCTGAATTACTCAAAGATCTCAATTCTCATGACACGTCATTCTTCATGTCCCTCCAGTTACAGAATGTCGCAGCATGCACGAGTACAATTGTAGCAACCACAAAAGGTCTGTTATACTTAGGTATATAAGCTCTGTGGCTAAATTACTCAAAGATCTCAATTCTCATGACACGTCATTCTTCATAATAATCGTAATGTGATACTCGGTGACTCCAACGTGACTAGTGATGGACCTAATGCTACTTGACTGGGCATAGTTTATGTCACAATTGGAAAATTACTTCCGGCCGACAAAACATAGACTATTGCTACAATTGCATTGAGTAAAAGTAAATTGACCTTTCACATGTTTGGTAGATGATTTATACAGTATTCATGCTGTACGGGACACTGCCTATCACATAATATACAATCATCTTGTAAGCTCGTAACTTGGGAAACGTTTTTTTAATAGTATCTGTGTATTATTAAGGAGTGTAATAGATAAAATAATACTATAACTACCTACCTGCGGAAGCGAGTGATGGAACAACTGATATCTATTTTATTATCTACCTATTTTATTTATCAAACACTGAAATATAATCGCCTTTCTTCTTACACAGTCGGTCTGTGTCAGTTATCGGATGCGTTCTGAATTCGAATGAAATTGAATCGATGTTTTATTATTCGAATATCGTAACCTGGAAATGCTATTCCAAAATAGAGTTACTTCCGCTAAGCGTTAGTGTAACTTGGTACTCGATCGGTTGATAATCGATCTATACCTGCTGTTTCCTTTCTTCAGAGTCAAAAAATTGGCTTGTTTAACTAAACATAATATAATGTTTAATTAAACAAGCCAATTTTTTGACTCGGAAGAAAGGAACCTTTATTTTAGTTTATATTTCGGTTTTTTTGGCCGATATCAATCAATCATTTATTTATTAAAATCTTAACAACATAGAACATATTTACCGTAATTATCAAGACCTTACCTCCCGTGGTGGTATATGGTTTCTCACTGCTAGGCAAAGGTCATCCCCACTTTATTTCTTATTAGCTGACCCGGTGCCCACTTCGTTGGGCGGTAATTTATTTTATATTTAGCCTATGACACTTACAAATACTGTGGCTTTCTATTAGTAAAGGAATTTTGAAAATCGGTTCAGTAGATCCAGAGATTACCCCCTACAACCTCACAAGAACTCACAAACTTTACTTCTTTATAATATTATATATACATAGGTACCTATTCATATTTCTTATGTATTAAAAACTTTCAAGCCAATATAGGTTATGCTTATTTTGACTCAGGGGTTCTATTTTTGAACTGCTCACCTGACACCACCTGACCCGCATTACATTTTTGTTCAGACTCATCGCTAGCCAATCGACAGGTTGGTTGTGACCGCTCGTGTCACCTGACATTATTTTGCATCGGAAACAGAATTACCTACAGGAAATTGGAAATTTGCATTTCGGCATGCTAATCTTGCGTATTTCCTCTCGATTATTACCCAGCAAGTATATTTTAATAGCTGACATCAATCAATCTTTGACGACCTCTGTGGCGCAGCGGGCGAAGGTCCGCCTGCGACGCAAGAGGTTGCGGGTTCGATTCCCGCCTCGGGACAAATGTCTGTACGATCTGCAGATATTTGTTCAGGGTGTTCTGGGTGTTTTTCTATATATAATAAAAATATCTATCTATGTAGTATAATGTATTAAGTATATCAGTCATCTAGTACCCATAACACAAGCTCTGCTTAGCTTGGGGCTAGATGATGCTGTGTGATTTGTCGAGCATTATTTATTTATTTTATTTATTTATTTAATCTAGTTTTGGCTAACGATAACGAGCAATCTTTACATAATATAGAAGAATACATCTATGGTGTTTTTTTTATTTGCACGAGTGTCAATCACAGTCAAATGTCAATCTTACTCTATGAAGCAACATGGGAAATTTAGCCAAATAAAAAATTGAGTTTGCTGTCCATCAATAACTTAGACGAAGATCAATAGAGTGTTCCGTTTTTTTAGTTTGAAACCTTGAAAGTATGAAGATAACTCTTTGGTGTAAGCAAAAACATGTTTGTTAATTTATAAACTTTTTTCACAACAGAAGCAAAATGGCCTATTTGCATTCTGCCAGTTTACCTGACATAAAAACTTAGCTGGCAAACTCGATGTTTACTTTAGAATCCGTGCCACCACAGAAGCACACTGAAGTCCGAAAGACGCGGCGCTATCCTAGAACTATATGTATAATACAGACTGAACTGTACAGTTTAGTTTAGGCCAAAAAAAGAAAACACAGTATTTCTTGCCATCATCATAGTATTCCGTTTTCAAAATAAATAAACATGTTTTAGTTTACATCAAGGAGTTCTGTTGCAAAAATATTATTTCAAGGTTTTTTTTTCACAATAGAAACAGCAGCGGTCCATTTGCATTCTACCACCATTCTGCCAGTTTACCTGACCTAAAAACGTAGCTGGCAAGCTGTTTACTTTATCTAGAGATAGCGGCTCACTGGCTGGATTAACCGGGCTATAACTGGAAGTAGAACGTTTCTCTGTTTTTATAATTAGAACAACGGGGCGTAATGAATAGGCTTTTAGCAGCTTTTAAGCAAAGGGGTTCGTTGTATAATTTAATAACATTGTTATTGGTAATAAGTGCCTACAAGCCGTGTTGACCGAGTGGTATGCAACCCTGACTTTCGATCTGAAGTTTGGTTTGACGGGGGTTCGATAACGGGCGAGCAACAATGAATTTTACTTTATTGAAAAAAATATGTGCAAATTTAACACGTGCCGCATGACTGCTGACGATAAATCAGTAAGGTCTAACCTTTTAAGTACTACATACTACACTCCAAAGGTATGTAGGTATTAAATAAGAAAAAGCTAATAAAAATAAACATATGTTGCAGTAAAATATATTAACCTATTTCACTTTTCATTGACAATTTTACATAATTCCGCCACTAACCAGTTGATTCTAATTTTGTTAAAATTTTGAAACAAGATCTACTATAAGTAAAACCTCTCTAGATTCTGACTAGAACTGCAGACCTGCTGTATTGATCCGATTTATGGATTCACCAAATTATTAGCGATATACGTCAGAGATCTCATCCAATTTAACCTCTGACAATTTATTTATTCAGTTATGAAGGGTCCTCGATATTTCAGACTCGAAGCCTACTTGATTATTCCATATCTGCCACCGCCAAACAATAAGTTCGAAGGTAACACGTGCCACCTTATTGCCCTTTCATTATTCTGCAGAATCTCTGGTTTTTCTCCGCAATTTGATGACAGCAAAACCTTGTTTTCATAAAGTTGCTGCCCGCGGATTTTCCCGCGTTATTAAGGTTTTATTATTAAGGTTTTCTATTAATTTGCGTGGAAACCTTATTTTTTTCTAAAAATGTTAGTATTCTATGTTGCTACTCCCTATAACATGAGATTAGCCTAAACCAAAAAAACAAACAGACAGAGATAAAATTAAAAAAATAATGATTTTTGTTTTTAAGTTACAAATAACCATAATGATGCAATAAGTAAAAAATTATGTATTTATAAAAAAGTCATATTTGGTACAATAAATATAATAATTTCGAAAGGGGAGTACTTAATTCGTTCTTAAAATGTATCTACCTACTTAGGTAATAAATTGCCAACAGACAACCAAAAACATTTCAACCATAATCATCATAACAACTTTGATTACCTACCTACTCTTAACTGAACTTTAGAATAACCTACCTTTGCTGGTTTTACCTACTTACATAAAGTACCTACTGCAGGTAAAATGATTTTATCATTATACCTGCAGTATAATGATAAAATCATTTAAGGTCTCTTTATGTGACCTCTGCTTATACCTAGGTATACCTACCTCTACAACGTATTTGCTCGTATTTGTGGGCTCATCCCTACTAATATATAAATAGGAGAATATGAATGTTCATTTTCATGTAAAAATGGCTGAACCCGTTTTGATGAATTTTAGCGTAGAAATAGATTAGACCTTGTAGACGGACATATGCTACTCGTTCGCTATTCATTCATCATCATCATTCCAGCCGTAAAAAGTCCACTACTGAACAGGCCTCTCTCATGGATCTCCATGAGGGGTAGTTGCCATGAGTATGGCAACTACCCCTCAAGCGTGGTGAGTACCACGCTTGGCAGGCGGGTTGGCGAGCGCAGTACGGGATGTTGATACACGGAAAGACGCTGCTGCCCACCTTCCGGAGGTATCCAGTAGCAGGCTCTTACTGCTTCCACGGGCATGAGAGGAGGGGTAACATTCTTCTGCCGGCACCCCATACTCACTCTGCCTGCCAAGCGTGGTGAGTATGGCAACCACACCTCATGGAGATCCATGAAGGAGGCCTGTGTTCAGTAGTGGACGTCTGAAATGATGATTGTAGCATTTTTGTGACCTTATAGTGGTCCCCACAGAACAAAGAACGTGGTTCTCTTTCTCTGTTCTGTGGTCGACCCTCATGCGTTCATTCTCGAGCGCGTTTCTCGTGCTAACAGTTTAACCCGCTTACGCTGTTTTACCGTCAATAAACCAGAAAGTTCTGTTAATAAGTCAAGTGTTGTGTCCAAACTATAAATTTATTCAGACCCGAAACTAAACACCCCTCTCAACAATTTTTGATTACAATTCTAACGACAAATCGCTGTCGCTGCTGTGTCATTATTCAATTTGACTGGACGTCCCGCGGACGATTCAGCGCGCGTTTGATTGCGAACTTCATCAGATGAGCTGCGGTCAGCCGACTGACGGATAGATTAGTTGGCTAGTGAGATTGGCAATTTGGGAGGGCTGGTTGAGGTGATATAGCTACGTATTGGTGTCGATTCTGTTCTTGCACTTTCTGAAGCTCATTAAAATTACAGATATGATACCTACGTTTTGAACCGAATTTTATGCCGACAGCTTTAAATATAAAAACGTCATATCTGTAATTTTTTTAGAGCTTTAGGATGTGCAGCAACAGAATCGACACCAATATACATATCTAATCTATAATAAGAACTCAGATTAGCTTAATATGTAAGGTACTAAGATAAATAATAATAAATAATCATAACTAATACTGAACATTTTCTTCATTTAATAAATGCATAGAAAAAGCCCGAGACAGTATTAGTTTAATTTAGTTTAAGATATTTTCATTATAATTAATCATTTGTCAAAATTTGTAAAGTCAACTTCTTCAAGAACATATTAAATGTCCATCAATGTTTTGGAGGAGGGCGCTGTCACTACGACGCAGTTTTTTTAACTTTTGTGGTGGCAACGTTCACTTCAGTTTTTGTAACCACTTAAATAAAGATTCTAAATAAAGGTTCTAAATAAAAGTGTCTGCAGAAAAGCAAACATTTGTCCCCCGCCAGGGACGAACCTGCAACCTCTTAGGTCTCAGTCGGCTGATGAAGCTGAACTGCCTATAGAATTCTGTATGATTGAAATAAGGAACTGAACATGGCATGTTTCACACCGGTTGGCACTTAGCTGTCGATTGCATGTTCCATACAGGCAGTTAAAGAAACATGTTGAATATTGATACGATAACGGTAAATCAGATAAACATAAAAATAAAATTTTAGTTAAACTTGTATTAGAAATACTTACATAAACGAACGCATTGATAAACAATAAGTTGTAAAACAGAGCGTTTTGGTATTTTTTTCTGCTGTAATACTAATGTATTTAGTCGTGTAAGTAAACCAACTAACAATTTAAAGTAAAAAAACATGATTCAAAACATAAAATATCAAATCCGAACGTTTTGTTATTGCTAAAAAAGTTTAATTCCCTGACGCGAATTTCGCCATTAAGTCGTCATAAGGGTCATGGGCGTCAAAAGATTTTTGAATTGCATTAGGAATTCAACTTGTTTGAAACGACACCATTAATTAATATTCTTTTGTAGCACAGTCAACGGTGGTAGGTCTTAGGACCTTGCCACTTCACCTTATGTGTATGTTACCGGAAATGTATGAAATCTAGAAATTGTATAGGTACAACTCCTAGGAAATGTATAAAATATTGTTTTAAAAATTATTTAATACATACATACTGTTGAAGTGAAAGACAAGAAGCAGCAACGATAATAGTTTATTCATCAGCAGACGACAAGGAAAAAAGCTGTACATCATGTTTTCTTAATTTATAGGCTTGTTCTATTACCACCTCCACTTGGTCGGGCCTACCGACATTCGTCATGCCGGCCCTTCTGACAGATGGCAGCACTAGTCTTAACGTATCCGATTCGTAACATTTCTTATAAATTATTTTAATTGTGGCCACACTGTGACAGATACCATGGAATGATTTAAAACGAAATGTCAACGTCAAGACCAGCTGTCACAAGTCAGTTGTTTACATTTGAAAATATCAATTATATTTAATGCATGAGATTGCGGTTAAAATATTGTAAAAGTTACTATTAATGACAGTAAATAACATGAATAGTGAATACTAGGTTACAAAAAGGTGCAAAGCTTGCTTTCAGACATAGTGAATACATGGATTACTGAATTTATTTAAAATGATGGCTTACACTCGGCCTTTCCTGACAAATGGTTACGCCCTCGGAACAGTGTTCTAATAGAAAAGATAATACAAAGGGCCTTTCAAAATAACCTTTTGAAACAAATTAAAATAAAAGTTTATCATAATCAGCAAAACATTTTGACCAAATTTACAATTTAAAACCAGAAACTTAAAAATTAACCATCACATCACATTCGATTTCACATCCGCAGTCGGCCTTTCCTGACAATATTACGTCCTCGTAATGCATGTAGTACACAAATTTAATGAATACTAAATACATTTATACAATATTTGTCTTTTGCAAATGAACCAGTGCTTATTGTGATCTAATTAAATTTCTTATGCTATGTTTACACAGGTCTTGATTTTCATTTTGTGGTATTTATAGAGTACAGTAGGTATATACCATATAAATTATTATTCTAAAACAATAAATGACAATTATAGTTGGCTAAAATAAACATTTGCTATCATAACATTTTGTTTTATTTGCTTACAGATTCAAATCCGTTTATAACAGTGGGACAAACCCGTTTTATAATAGTGGGACAAACCCATTTTATAACAGTGGGACACACCCGTTTTATAACAGTGGGATACACCCATTTTATTTAAGTGGGACACACCCGTTTTATAACAGTGGGACACACCCGTTTTATACCAGTGGGACACACCCGTTTTATAACAGTGGGACACACCCGTTTTATAACAGTGGGACACACCCGTTTTATAACAGTGGGACACACCCGTTTTATAACAGTGGGATACACCCATTTTATTAAAGTGGGACACACCCTTTTTATAACAGTGGGACACACCCGTTTTATAACAGTGGGATACACCCGTTTTATAACAGTGGGACACACCCGTTTCATAACAGTGGGACACACCCGTTTTATTAAAGTGGGACACACCCGTTTTATAACAGTGGGACACACCCGTTTTATAACAGTGGGACACACCCGTTTTATAAAAGTGGGACAAACCCGTTTTATAAAAGTGGGACAAACCCGTTTTATAAAAGTGGGACAAACCCGTTTTATAACAGTGGGACAAACCCTTTTTTATCTGTGGGACAAACCCTTTTTGTGCATATAATATAATTGCTTTAGATTACCTGTTAATAATAATTCAATTATAATTACGAATATACGAAAATTTAACATAGCAACCTCCTACAAAATTATCAATATCAAAATAATATATTTATAGTTTTCTAGAGGTAGATCAAAGTAATGAATTATTTAAAGGTTTAACTTCATTTACATACATTGCATTAATACCTGTACAATATTCATTAGTAAGACAACATAATTTGGTATTACTCTTTTACTACAGATAGTATTGTAAATATCTTTTGTTTGAAAAAAAACAAGTTGCTCTAATTTATACTCTTATTTTTATATATTTTACTCAAATATCAATATTCACCAACAAAATAAAGTACTCATTGTTCAATAACATAAACGATGATTTATAAAAACTGTGTCGCAGTCGCACACTTTTCTACAACCAACTAATTGTTATAACATTATCATAAACATTTATTTCTTTACAGATACCAGCATACTTTTCTAAACTTGTTTTTAATTATTATTCTATGTTCCTCATTATAATATATTCTTAAATTAAAATATACATATTTTTTTTGTAGTAACATTTTGTGCAAGAGCTCGGAGTTGTGGTATGTTTATTAATAATCATTTATTTAGTAAATTGATTTTAAAGTAGGATCTAACTTCGAAGGTATGGATATTTGTTAGTAGTGCTAGTGTATGGGGTGTTGATACCCTTGTGTACCCACAAATTCTCATCAATGTATATTATTATATATATATTTTTTAACATCGCACTAAGAGATACCAAATACCTAGAACAGTTTGACTATTCAATTTGCCTATTTATGCGAGAGCATGTCACAGAATTCAAAATATGCCTTATTTGTTTGCTGTTATAAATCGATTCAAAATCATTACTGGTTAAATCTTTATCTGTGCTATATAACTGCCGGATCACATACTTGACCCCCCTAGCCTATTCTCTAAAAAATAGAAAACTAACTTAAAATCATGGCTGGTCGAGAAGGCGTTCTACTATGATGATGATTTTGTGCCTATAATTTGTTGACATGATTTAATTTATTAACTGACATTGACGAATTTATTATTTTATCAACTATTATACTGTTTTACTTGTACCTATCTATTTGATTTGACTTGTGCCCAAAATATATTGCTTAATTTTACATATAATATTTTGTCTAATTTAATTTTTGCTGAATGGTTGACCTCATAATTTTTTTATAATTGCCTTGTCATAAGTAATATTATTATTTGAATTAGAAATGTTTAACCTATAACGATTGTTGTTACCAATAATTTGATTATGTTGATTATTCTTTACCTTTAGAAAATAAAACTATCGAAAATAACTTTCTACCTTATAAAGTGCCACGTGGTTCATGTAAGTCTGTTGGTGTAGTACCTACACTTTTAATAACAGATCACTATCTATAGTACTTGAAATCATTTTACTAGGTGTAATCATAGACACTCACTCAAATTGGACACCACACACACAAAAGATTAAATCCAAATTATCAAGCTTGACATAAGCACTCCAAAAAAAAAAAAACTGATTTAAACGTTCCCTTGCAATTTATTACGCCTACTCAAATAGCTACATATCTTAATCCTTTATCTTATTAAGGAATAGCACCCATGCATAGGTGGTCTTTATGCAACAAAAGAAATATGCAAATCTGTTTGAAATAATAAACAATTCTATAAAACTCGTGCGGGAACCTACACAGCTTACTCATTACGTTATAATAATAAATTAACGTTAACTTTTTTTTTTTAATGAAACTGCATTCATCTAGTCCATATGCTATGTCGATAAAAATATAAATTATAATACATTCTATTTAAAAAAAAAATGAGATTAATTAAAGACCCATATTCATAAAAACTAAAAAAAATCCTAATAAATGAAATGTTATTATACTATCGATGAATACATTGGTAATAATCTTTATTAACGCTCTAGTTTGTATTATATTAACATATTTTTTTTTTTTTTTACCTACATAAACCTGACCTAGATATTTAACTTTTAAATGACACAAGTTTAACTCTCACGATTACAAAATCATTTTTTTTCTTTTGCTTGCTTTACAGTATACTAGCTTCTGCCCACCGCTTCGCATGTGTTGTACCCGAATAAAAATGTAGCCTGTGTGTTAATCCTGGTTAACATAAATACGTGTGCAAAAAAATAATAATTTTTCAGCTCAATCCGTAGCCTAGTTTTTGCGTGAAGAGGTAACAAACCTCCATCCAAATAAACTTTCGGCTTTATAATATTAGTGGGATATTATAACCTTATTATCTAGTATGAACATTAACAATGACGTCTTCCCGTCTGACTGTACTTAACGTGTAAACATGGCTACGTAGCTGCCTAGACGGCTTTTAAAACAGAGAATCGACTAAACGCGTCATCGACCAAGCGCTACGGCGGCACTATAAAAGGGATCTCGGCAAAAGAAGACTGACGTAACGAGATTCATTTTAAGGGGTTTCGAGCCAACAAGAAAACGACATGCCGGGAATTATTCCTCTCTTCTATAGTTATTGTTGTGCCCTACATGGTCTGTAATGCTACCTATCACCATTGCCAACACCACTGTAGGTACCTACATTATAGAACAATAAAATATTAAGTGTTGATTATCGGTAAGATTCTTCCTAGTTTACGTTAGTAGTTGTCGATTTAGTTTTTCAAGCTATAGCAAGCTAAGCTAAGCTTCCCCCGTACCAATGATTGTTGAACACGATAAATTCCCGTGTTTATGTTAATTTTTTTTCTGACTACCCACTTCTATCTCATCATTTTGAATACTCGTAACAAAACAAAATTATTCTAGGAAACTTTATGCTCTTTACGCATGTGACGTAGTTTGTTGTAATGAGAACACATTTTAAGCCTACAATTCTCAGTTTTATGCCCTGCTTTTCACATGAGCCACATCGAATAGAATCTCTACAGACTGCCACAATATGACCCCAACGACCACATTAAAATATTTAGTTTGCCTGATATTTTTCTCTTTAGTAACGTTAGCTTCTTTGGGAAGTAAAGAACGCGTACCAATACCACGAGCTCCTACGTTCAATAAAGGGTTACTTAATTTAAAAATAATTACATCTCCTATTAAGTCATCAGAAAGTTTACAAGATTTACCCTTAGCAAAAATTTTTTTTTTTTTAAGTAGAAGTTAAGTACCTTTTCTTCTTGTTGCATGTTCATGGTGACGAAGTAGTAAAGCTTTGTTGCTAATCCTCGGCAGGCTGTCATGTGGTAGACCAGTGTAAGCTTTGTTGCTAATCCTCGGCAGGCTGTCATGTGGTAGACCAGTGTTCATTAATCCCAGCCGTAGATTTTCGCCAAGGACTCCAGACGGTGTAACCATGTGAAAATAGAAGTAGCATTAATGTCACCATCAAATTTCAGCACGTTTTCAAGTTTTACATAAAATGTCAGGTAATGGATATTCTTATTTGGGTTTATGTCGATTGGATGTGTTGGATCTAATGTTACCTAATGACGACATGCTTGGAATTGAAAATTATTGAGGGTAGATAGCAAAATTTATGAACTGGAATGTGCTATTGTTTCTAATCAATCGCCTGTTACATTTTCAAAGATTTTTTTTTTTTTTTTGTGTACCTTGTATTTTCTGTTGAGGCTTCGATGAGGTTATTGTTCTCTCCGGTTGTACCGTTGCGTTGATCCAGATCACCTGGCTGCTTGATTGCTCATGAACTGCTCCATCATATTTTCTAGCCGATCGTTGTTGGTTGGACGAGGTGGATTTTTTTTTCTTCTTGGAAGGTGGCTCACGTGGCGATGGTGGTGGTGGCGTTTCTTGCGGATCCGGTTCCTCGTCATTGCTTATAACAGGAAGCCTTCGACGTTGGCTCATGGTTCAGGATAGAGCACGCAGCGTGGACTCGACGAACACTTCTGATTTGTTGAAGTGAAAGACAAGAAGCAGCAACGATAATAGTTTATTCATCAGCAGACGACAAGGAAAAAAGCTGTACATCATGTTTTCTTAATTTATAGGCTTGTTCTATTACCACCTCCACTTGGTCGGGCCTACCGACATTCGTCATGCCGGCCCTTCTGACAGATGGCAGCACTAGTCTTAACGTATCCGATTCGTAACATTTCTTATAAATTATTTTAATGAGCCGTTTTCAGTAACAAAACAAAAAGAGTTTTCTACTAAACCTAACAGATGGAGCTGACAAGCGGAGTAAGCAAGTTTGTGATTAATCCTGTCATTGTCAAATTGTGCCTACCAGTAAAAGAAAATTAACGCCATCTATAAGGTTCGAGGTAACTATTTTTGAAGTTTTTACTTTTTAATGAAAACGCCTCATTGTGGCCACACTGTGACAGATACCATGGAATGATTTAAAACGAAATGTCAACGTCAAGACCAGCTGTCACAAGTCAGTTGTTTACATTTGAAAATATCAATTATATTTAATGCATGAGATTGCGGTTAAAATATTGTAAAAGTTACTATTAATGACAGTAAATAACATGAATAGTGAATACTAGGTTACAAAAAGGTGCAAAGCTTGCTTTCAGACATAGTGAATACATGGATTACTGAATTTATTTAAAATGATGGCTTACAATACATATCCTGGGAAATTTATACATTTCCTAGGAATTGTATATAATTCCAATATCGTATTAGGAAATGTATAAAAATAATGCTTTCTGTAATATAAGATGTTGTTAAAATGAGAATAATATTTCTTATTAAGGCACTCGTTGAGACAAGAATATTCCGATAAATAATCTTCATATTGGGTGCCTATTTTGTCTCCGAAAAACGATTGTCCGAAAATACAATCAAAAACAAGTGTCAATCAAAATCACCATCCATAATACATACTCGTATTATGGTCCCTTAAATATCATTTGCAATAAGATATTGTTCATCCTAATGCTCCTTACGCATAAAATTATTTTACCTAATATATAATTTCCATAATTTTCATCGTTTTATACATATATGTCATAAATCATATTAATAACGAATCATAAAACTTATTACTTGTCACGAATATTTTAGAAAGATTTATAAAACCTTCCAGTGTACACAGTGTACAGTTCAAAACGTTTCACATAATCGAGACGCAAGGACAGTAAGTTATTAGGGTTTATTTTTACAACTATCTGAAAACACTGCCTCCGACAGAACCGAGATGGAGAGACAGTAGGTTATTAGGTTTTTTTTTATAACCATCCGAAAACCCTGCCTGTGATGGAATAACCTCCCCTCGCCCCGCTATCCCCGCGTACCCATTGATGATATCTTAAATGTTTTACATTTCCGATTGCTATTTAGGAAATGTATAGATTTCCAAGGAAATGTGTCTAATATAATTTATTTCACACATCTACGAGCGATTTTGGGAATTACATACATTTCCTAGGAATTGTATACAATGGCGGATTACATACATTTCCGTTAACATGTACATTGTATACTAAGTGAATACTTTACGCTTACCTACTTTGAACGTGCAGGAAAACTTTGGCTAAATCTTGCAGTAGGTAAGTGTTACGTTGGATTTTTATGCATTATGTGTATGTGTTTCATGCGCTTTAATTTTAAAAAAATATTAGTTTTGGGGAATAAAAGACATTACTCGGTGGTACGAGTACATTCTAAAGGTATATCGCAGAGATCCCTAGTATTTATTTAAAATGATACCTACCTACTTAGTTAGAGCTAGGAGATGACGCATTGTCATTACGAATGTATATAGGTTTGGACAGGACAAATTCCAACGTGTTTTATATGTTTAAACATTGTGATATTACGGTTTTATAGAAGTAATCGAAATAGGGTAGGTATGTAAAAAAAAATATTACTCTTATTATTTTAAATTGCGTTGTTGTAAATGGTGATATAACCCCGCGGAACTAAATATACCTATTATACTACCGCACATTGTAATCAGACGTTTCGCGTTCTCCATAGCGAATTATATCCAAGAACCTACCTAAGTTTTACCTAAAAAAAGCGAGAAAAAAAAAATTGAGTAAGTACTTAAGACTTCTCTAATTGAGACTGAAAATTGGATTCCTACCGTCACGTCGGCAATTCTGCATCAAAAAGTTCCTTAGTCACGTCATGAACCTACCTACCTAGGGTAATTGTATCTCTCTTGCCGTAGGACGTCATCCACTGCTGGACAAAGGCCTCCCTCATTGATCACTAAGTCCTAATCATGAGGGGTTGTTGCCATACTCAGCACGCTTAGCAAGCGGGTTGGCGAGCGCAGTCCAGGATGTAGATACATGGAAAGACCCTGCTGCCCATCTCCCTTCTTACTGCATCCACAGGCAAGAGATGCCGGCACCCTACGGCAATTGTAATTGTATAATTGCAAAGATCTCACGGTAAACAAAAACTAAGTGGCATGTGCAACTGCAAGGCCAGTGCAGCGGGTTCTAAGACCGGTTGTAACTCAGCCGGTGTGGGCCTCTGCGGTACCGTGATGTTACGTCAGCCTAGCTGTTTCAATGGTAATTCGATAGATGATCTTATCTGTGGAATACTAGTAGGAGGATTAAACTTTGGGGCATAAGAGTTGACGGTATCGGCGTGTGTGTACCTATAGGCAAAATGCATTTTTATGGTTAGCTAGCAATCAAATTAAGGGCATTTTTGAATTGAATATATGATGCTTATAGATAAATCGTGAAATTAACGAGTACTCCAGCAGCTTGTATACTTAACAAGAAAAATTGGAAAATTTCCAGGAATTTTGAAGATTTGATTTCGGTTAGAATCAAATTGAATGTTGTGGAAGTCTAGTCTTTTCTTGATTTCTGTGCAAACCTTAAACATCATCATCATAGACACGGATCTCCGAGATCACGATCTTTGATGGTGGTTGTTTGTTACCATACTCGCCAAGCTTGGCAGCCGAGTTGGCGGATGCAGTGCGGGATGTTGATACACGGAAAGACGCTGCTGCCCATCTTCCAGAAGTATCCCTTGCAAAATTTTTACTGCATCTACGGGCAAGATAGGATAGGCAACATTCTACAATACACCACGGCATTGGGGTGCCTTTTGCCTGCGTACTTTAAACATCAAAAGACAGTAATTCAAGTGTTAAGAGGTAAACACATCAAATCACTACATTTTGAAAGGCATTTGTCACGAGGTCAGAACGTCCAACGCGAACAAGGCTCTCTCGAAATACTCAATGACCCGTACAAGACCATGGCTGACTTGGGTCAAGCAAACATTGTCTTGTTTGTGAAATATGAGGTTGAAATTATGTTAGAGAACTTGAATTATTCTGTTTTTTCTAGTGTTTGATGCTTCTGTTTACCGACTGTGTGTGTAGTAATATAGGTAATTAGGGTGAGAGATCTGTTCGTTTGTGCACACAAATATCCATTCATCTTCAAAACGGTTTATCCAGTTTAGATACGCTTTCTATATCGAGTTTACAATTACGGATATTACTAAGAACCATAAAATAATATTTTTGTTAGATTACGGTGACATGACAATAAACAACATCTATCTAAGAAGTCTAGGTAACTTAGAATGCACACTCTTTTGCCTACTTTACCTGACTAGTTAATTTATAAACACAAACGAGCGTTTTAAAAAAATAGAGGGTTATAAAAAATATACTTAGACGTATTTAAGTACATAAGTTCGTATTTAGGTACACCAGGTGCTGTTGATAAGCATGCGCTTATTGGCCGTTGTTTCTTGTATGTCTATCAAAATGTTATTTGTTTATTGTTGCTTGAAATAAATGTATTATAATATTCGTTTACATGAGGAAGACACAATATTAAGTGTGGTTAAGTTTACTACTTGTAATTCATCGTGTCAACGAATGACATCATTTTAGAGTACGCAACAGCAGTTAGTATAGTGGCATGGGTAAATTGAGTACCTACCTATGACAAAGTACTCAATTTACCTATGCCAAGTTGTATAACGAACAGTGCACGTTTACGCTGATAACATTTATCGAAGTTTTCTTTTAATTTGACAGTTAGTCACATTATCTTTGTAAATGATTACGGTGGTCTTCTTTTCGCGACCTTCTAGTTGGGCTAAATCCTTTTTCATTTGAGCCTGCCTCGTTTCTCTTCTGTTAGTACATAGCTTTTAGTTTACACTATGATTGTCTGTAATCAAATCAAATGAATCTTAACGCATTAGGTTCTAACAGCATCATTTATTACTACTTGAAGGCTAGCTCTTTTCGTATCTAAGGGGCTTGGGGCTTTGATTGAAACAGTCCGATGCACGATAAAACAGGTAACTAAAGTATAATCCAAAGAAACACGGTACAAGTTAACAATACCGTTACTAATGATGCCACATTTATGTTTATAATGTATTTTCAATCATAGCTGTGACATTTTTTTTAATTAATAGGCTGTCTTTGGATGAGGGAGAACACAGCATGCAATCTATATTCAAAACTAACCTGGTAAGATATAAGTAAAAATATCTTTATCTTTAATAGAAAGCGAAAAAATATATTTTAAACAAATGTAATCTAAACTAAAGAAATACATGGTTTTCCAGCAACGAGTCTTTATGTTTAGGTTCTGTAATCTGTGGTTTCGGTCAAAACTGTAATTTGGTATTATTTTTGCTAAGTAGTTTTTTGTTGTTGTAGGTTAGGCTTCTCAATAAGCGTGTGATTTGCTGTCATTGTCTATGGATTTTGAAGACGTAAAAGGTTACATCAAGTTTATGATGAGATAATTCTCTTTGGATGATGTGCGTACTTTAGTTATCTGTTGGTATACAGGATGAATGATAAACATTCACTCGGTATTGGAACAAAAATAAGCAAGGTGACAATTCTGTTCACACGTCCTAACTAAAGCTAATTGAAATTACGTAGAATATACTAAAGTGACCTAAGGCGAGATAATAATATATACATCGAAGAAAGTGACATATACGCTTGGCGCCGTTCTGAAATTTATAAGGAACAATTTTACCTAATTTTATTTTGACAGCTCTAAATTTAGAAAGTTCATTTATATCTCAATTTATAATTTAGCTAACCATAGGAAATGCAACAACAGAATCGACAACATTGACTGTCATTATTATATATTGTAGACGATGTTGAGGTTTTAGAAAAGTATTGTATCTCTTTCCAGATAATTATTTGTACAATCTGTTGTGTACAAACCCTATATATTTGTTTGTAGGTATTCCTTAATGCTTCTTTTTTAATTATTTTATGTTTTCCTTATTTATGTATTGTATTGTTTTCTGTATAATGTGGGAAATGTCTAGATGAATAAATGTTATGCTGTTATATAGAAGTTTACTTTCATAAATTTTATTTTATGGCGTGATTATGTATTGCCGAACAATGCCTGATGATTAAGGTTGATGTAAGAAACCTTATTCATCAGGCATTGTTTGGCATTATTCAAATTACTATCAGAAGGTTAACGTCAATTAACTTGGACCGTAATTCTCAAACTCAGATGGATGGCGCAGGCAAATTATTACAGACATCATGCCTTGCCCATAAAGTAAAATTTTCACCTGCTACCTAGAACCTACTTTGCAACATTCTTGGCTTTCATACCGATAAGTTCAAGAAATTCCCGTTTAAGGAATGCTCTTTGTTATCTTATCTAAGCTATTAAATCTTTGAGTAATCTCTGTTTTCGTCAGACTTCCTATGATGAGAAAATATATTGCAAAATATTGTAATCTTTGTAGCTTGATGGGTTGAATGGTGACCTGAATTCTTTAGGGATTACATTGTTTAAGCACCAGTGAGTTTGGTAGCGTTTAGGAGTGTTAATTACACATCAATTGATAAAACAGTAACGCCCACAGCTGCATGTGTGACGTATTTAGAACGTATGGAATGTGAACAATGCCTAGTGAATGCAGATGTGCGCACTTTCACCTCCTGTCTGTTGTTGCGTGTGAATTATAGAGTGGTACTTAGATCCCTCGCATGTCACAATGTCCCGGGGATACAGCTATGCAGGCCCCAATTTATTACTTAACGTTCCGTCGCCGGGCTCATTGTGAGACGTCTATTGTCGGTGATGGTGACGTGAATAGATGAAGGGGACTGTGCGGTAAGTTATTATCGGGTGAGATAGTGCGGTTGCCATTGATAACTTCACGGAACCCGATATTACGAAAACGAGTAAATATGCTAAGTAACGTCGCCGGGCCGGGGGTCGTCGGCCGGCATCGATCGCGCTGTTTGTAAACATCGCGCCGGCGTCTCGGGCTCGTCTTACGTACGGTAATGGGTAAGGACTGACCTGTATCGTCTGCGCGCTGTCCTTGTCGAGCAGGAACTCCATGGACTTGTGAGGTCGGTTGGAGCGGTGGTCCGGCGGCGCCAGCGCGAGCAGCGAGCGCGCGTGCAGCACCGTGCGCTGCGTGTCCACGTCCGTCTCCAGCACGCCCGGCGGCGGCGGCGGGCCGGCGGGCGGCGCGCGCGGCCGCGGCGGCCGGCCCGTCGGCGCGCCGCGCGCCACGCCCTCCTCCTTCAGCGGGATGCGCACGTACTGCGGCGCCGCGGCCGCCCCGCGCGCCCCACACGGCGCGTCTGCCGCGCCGCCGACCAGGCCCGCCCGCGGCACCACCGCGCCTGCGCCCCGGGACTTCTTCTCCTTGCGCCCCGAAAATCGGAAGTTCGCGAACCGCGAGAGGAAGCCGACGATCCGAGATCGCGGCGCGCGCGCGGCCGCCTCCGCCATGTCTCGCGCACGGTCTGCGCTCGCGGCGGCCGGCGCCTCGCCCCCCGCCACCTCCTCCACCTCCGCGTCCTGCGCGTCGTCGCTCCCGGAGGACGAGCTCGTGCTCGCGCTCGCCTCGCGCCAGCTCACCTCCGCGACCACGGGCGAGAACGTTACGCCGCGCGACCCGGCCGACACCGAGCGCGCCGGCGGCCCGCCCGGCGCCGGCGCCACCAGCTGCAGCGAGGCGCGCAGCTCCTCCGGCGTCTCTCGCGCCGGCGTGGCGCGCGCGCGCAGCTCGGGCGTGGAGCGCACGCGCGCGTCGCTGTAGCGCGTGGGGGTGGACGTGTACTGCGGCGGCCGCAGGGGGTCGGGCGAGGGCGTGCGCGGGGGGGAGGGCGAGGGCGAGGAGGGCTCGACGCGGCGACGCAGCTCGTCGAGCACGTCGTCCCAGGCGCCCCACGAATCGCGCAGGCGCCGCGCCGTCAGCACGGACAGCTCGCGCTCGTAGTCGCTGGCGCCGGCGAGCGCGCGCCGCGCGTTCTCGTCCAGGCGTTGCGCCGTCGCCTCCATCTCGTTCGTGAAGGCGCGCTCCGACTCGGTGGTCGAGTCGCTGCCCGCACTCGGCTCGCGGGCCGGAGATTCCTTAGGGGTAGGTCTCCTGATCTGAGTTTCGACCGGAGGGGGCGGAGGCGGTGGGTTGTTAGTTCGGTGGGCGCGCGGCGGCGGGGGCGGCGGCGGCAGGCGCGGGCGCCGCGCGCCGCCCCGGTAGTCGAGCGCGGTGAGGTCCGCCACGCTGACGGTGAGTGCGTCGCTGACCTCGAAGGTCTGGCGGAAGCGCGCGCGGTGCGGCGCCGGCTGCCGGCGCGGCTCGGCGCACACGTCGAGCTCGGCGGGAAGGGAGGCGGCTCGCGCGGGATGCGGGAAGCGCAGCGCGGGGCACGGGGAGGACGGTGCGGCCAGGCAGGGCAAAGAGCCGGCGGCGGCGGGCGGGCGGCGCGGCGCGGGGGGCCGTCGCGAGCGCTCGCTGTAGCCGCTGTCCTCGCTCAGGTTCTCGGCGGAGAGATGGGTGCGCGCGGGGAGGCGCGCGGGGGGCGGGGTCGCTGGCGGGGACTCCAGCGAGTCAGGTGACAGCGAGGGCGAGGCGGGTGCGTTGCAGGACCGCTCCAGGGACTCAAACTGCGCGAGGCTGGAGGAGCGCGACAGGGACGCGCTGCTGGCGGGCGACACAGCGCGCTCGTGCCGCCGCCGCTTGGCCGGGCACGCCCACTCGCGCTCCGACTCGCTGTCGCACTCCGAACCTGCTAAGGAAAGCCTCCTATCAGCACACTGCACTCGACTTATCCTGTCGATCCTAGCACCTCACTAGCACAACGGAGAACGGATCTAGAACCTCGCGACTCGTTTTGGTACGAGTTTCGCGGTACGTCGCGCCGTTCGGACGCCGACAATGACAATGACATCGCCGGATTCGTTGCATGTGCTCATTTTGTAGACACTTGGAGCAGATCCAAGACTTCTGAATGAGTTACCCTACTTACCTCAGCTATTATTTCTTTTGCCAAAATTGCGTGGACCATCTCATACTTCAATGACGTATCTTGGCAGACAAAACGGATTGAAAAGAATAACTTATAATATAAATTAGATCGCATGCTGAAGATGAGCAGGTAGTCAATGATTTATTTAGTAGATATTGGGAACTTAGAAAAATACAAATTTTATAACAGCGCCATCTATCACATACTGCAAGAACCTACATATTATTACGTACTCCATACAGCACCCTACTTAGGACAGCTACTCCACGTTAGGTAGCGCTGTTCGTCGGTCTCTTAATAGGTTATATTTTTATATTATTATTTTATATTATTTTTGTAACTTTAGTAGGTACCTGCTGTCCCCCGCACATGTATGACAGAATCTGCATCGGAGTCGGAGAGCCATGTAGCGGCTGAAGAGCGTTCGGATCGCAGATCATCGCTCGTTTCCTCGACTATGGTCTCGAGGTACAAAGCGTGAGTGCTGCCATTATCACCTAAAACAATAAAAAGTCATTAAAATGTGATACAAAATTAAATTCGGAAACTAAGTAAGGAACTGTATTTACAAATAACAACATGACAGAGCTACAGAATATTTGAATTTGGGTTCGTCTTTAAGCAAGTGATTAAGCTACTCAACGCTAGATGGCGTAACTAGTGAGATTATTTCATTCGCTCTTCGTGCATAACTAAATAAATTAGATACGCGAAACTTAGTTCATAGTTGACTTATAAAAACATTAGAAATTAGGTACCCAGTTGGTTATAAAAATCATATGAAGCTTTTTAATATTACAATATTTCACCAGTGGGTAAAATATCGTGTTTTTGTCTTAAAATCGATGTCGATGTCTTGTTTTACGCGTTGACCAACAATCAATCATGCATAAAATTATAACAATAACTTGGTAATGCCTTAGTCGCCACAATAGCACTTTCTCTCGCAGTATGACGCAATAGATTATTTAATTCCCGCTTGTTCGATGTAAAATAGTAGGTAATAATTTATCGAAGTTGCTCTACATATTCTACAATGAAACTATTTGTTTGATTTGATGGCAACCAGATGTGAAGTTTATGAGCTTAATCAAGACAATGAAGTTATAACTAAAAATACAGTCACAAGATGTAGGTGCCTAGTGTTTAGATAGATTTGAAGGGAAAATATTAATATAAACTAATATTATAAAGACGTAAAGTTTGTGAGTTTGTGAGGTTGTAGGGGGTAATCTCTGGATCAACTGATCCGATTTTCAAAATTCTTTTACTAATAGAAAGCCACAGTATTTGTGAGTGTCATAGGCTATAAATTACCGCCCAACGAAGTGGGCACCGGGTCAGCTAGTAGTATATCATCATCATCATTTCAGCCATAAAACGTCCACTAATAAACAAAGGCCTCCCTCATGGGTCTCCATGAGGGGTAGTTGCCATACTCACCACGCTTGGCAGGCGGGTTGGTGAGCGCAGTATGGGATGTTGAAATATGGAAAGACGCTGCTGCCCATCTTTCGGAAGTAATACAAAGTACGAAGTATACAAAGTAAAAGATGACTAGTAGTATACATATATACAAGGTTTATTAACTGCAAAAGCTTATAATACGATACTGGCTACCTAAACGCCACCATGCCAACTCGTTCTTGACAGGGTCATTGACCTCCGCAAAGAGTTGCCGTACAGGTACAATTAAAAATACTCAAAACTATACACAGGTATTTTTAAAAAGAAAATATATATATACGAATTCCCGATTTTTTCCTTCAAAAACTACTTCTTTTCATGGGCTAAAACCCCCCTTCAGGTAAGTACACGTTTTATAATACACCATGCATAGTAACATTAATATATTATGTTTATTACTCCGGAAGAGATGCAGCAGCGACTTTCCGAGTATCAACATACCGTACTGCGCTCGCCAACCCGCAACTTGCATGAGGTGTCTATGTCCAGTAGGATGGCTGGCCTACATTTGAATATTTATTTTTGTTTTTGCGCCTAACTAAAAGTAGAACGTATAGATATGTATATTTTGAGGACACCGGTCTAACAATACAATAGCAAAATATTGTATGTGAGAATAATATTTAAACTAAGGTTCGTTGAGAAATAAAACGAGTTAATCCGTTTCCCATTATGTTGATCAAAGTGGATCTGACGACTACCGTGGTGCGGTTGGTGTAAATGCCGACTGAGGTTGCAGGTTCGATTCTCGCCGCTGGACAAATGTTTGTAAGTTTTCTGCAGATATTAGTCGCGGGCCTGGGTATTTTTCTATGTCTATTTTTCTATTTTTCCGATGGGTTGACGATGTTCGGAAGACCGTGGGTTGCACCTGGCTTAGAATAGCTTATGACAGAGGCGAATGGCAAAATCAAAGGGAGGCCTATGCCCAGCAGTGGGTCGATAAAGGCTGACGATGATGATGATGATGATGATATGGAAAAACTGTTTCAGTATTTTATCAACCATCTAGTACCCATAACACAAGCTCTACTTACTTTGGGGTAAGCTGGTGCCGTGTGAAATTACTAGCGTTAGTTTCATAATATTAGTATTTATTTACTTATATGGCACTAGCTTCTGTCCGCCGCTTCGCACGCGTTGTACCCGGATAAAAAGTAGCCTATGTGTTAATCCTGGTCCACATCTATACGTGTGCAAAGTTTCAGCTCAATCCCTGGGGTAGTTTTTGCGTGAAGAGGTAACCAACCTCCATACAAACAAACTTTCTACTTTATAATATTAGTGGGATTGCTTGTTTATTCATTCCGTAGGACGCCCACAGCTGCACATAGCCTCCCTCGTGGGTCTCCAGTACTTGGAGATTAATGAAGGGGTGGCTACAACCCCCTCATGATTAGTACTTGGATCTATACTCAACACGCTTGGCAGGCGTTTTGGCGAGCTCTGTACGGGATACATGGAAAGACACTGCTGCCCAACTTCCGGAAATATCTCTTGCCAGATTCTACAAGGCAACATATTTGAGTGTAATTGTTTGTTTTCCTGAATAAATAAAAAGGCATGAATGTATCACTTTCATTCATTACAGTTCATCATCATTTCACTAGTGAACACAGACCTCCCTCATGGAACTCCATGAGTTGCCATACTCCATATTCTATACTAAAAGGTTAATGTCCGTCCAACAGGTGGAGCCTGCGTAGACGGAAGCATGCTGAATGCACACTGCAGGGTTCTGACGTCATAGGCTCTATGACAAAGCCTAGGATATTATAACTGTTTTGAAAGGCAATATGGCACAAGAGAACTTGGTTAACGTCGGGAAAGCAATTAAAAGGTACGTAATAAAATTCTGTACGTATTTTAAAACTTTTAATATGGTACAAGGCTCGTGGGTACAAGTTATGTTCACCTTAACTACCTAATTGTCATTTGTATCAGACATCAGATGCCCTTCCAATTCGAATGTGCTTTTTAGGGTACGTTTTTACTAAAAGACTCTTTAAAAGACTTTAAAAGACTCCGCTGTCCGTCTGTCTGTCTCTCTGTCTGTCACCTGATATATTTCAGTTGCCGCTATAACAACATTTACTTACTAAAAAGAGAATAAAACAAATATTTGAGGGGGCTCCCATACAACAAATGTGATTTTTTGCAGTTTTTTAGCTCCATATTATTAACGGCAAAAGTCTACCCATAGAATACAGAATATGTATTCTATGAGTCTACCTGTTCGCCTGCTGTTCTTGAAATAGTCACAGAATATTTAAGTTGTTTTGCCAAATAATGGTACGAAACCCTTCGTGCGCGAGTCTAACTTGCACTTGGCCGATTTTTATTCTCTAACAAAATCTTCGACGAATAAATAAATATAATTGTTCTATACTCGTACTTTTTAGTAGATGAAGCTTTGTTCATCATCATCATTTCAGCCGTATAACGTCCACTAATGAAAAAAGGCCTCCCACTTGGATCTCCATGAGGAGTAGTTGCCATACTCACCACGCTTGTCAGGCGGTTTCGCGAGCGCAGTACGGGATGTTGATACATGGAGATACGTTGCTGCCCATCCTCCGGAGGTATCCCTTACCAGGCTCTTACTCCTTCCACGGGGCATTATGAGAGGTGGGGTAACATTCTACTGCCGGCATTTCACGGCAGGAAGCTTTGTTGATAGATTATAATTTAATTTATCACGGAGATTTTTATTCGAGTATTTAAAATGAGAACTTATAAATAAAAACTGCACTGTGTCTACCATGAGCTGTTACTGTTAGATCGCCTGCCGTTAAGACTACAGTAGTAATAGTACGTTACTATGACGTCAGTCAGATTTGTAACAAATGGTTCCAAATTCTTGGCAAATGATACCCAAACTACAGTCGCTGTAGTGAAGTTTACTGCGTATTTTAGTACCAAACTATCCGCTAGAGGCGCTGTACAAGTTTTCCTTGATATGTATGCAAATTTTCAATTAAATCTGATGTCTTAAAGGTCATGGGTTCGATACCGGCCGTGGACCTATGAATTTTTCTTTTATAAAAAATGTATTTGCACACTCAACAACTGCTTTAACGGTGAAGGAAACATCGTGAGGAAACCCGCGGCCCAGTTAGCTTCAGACGTATTGACCTGTTATTTCCTCTGACTAATAGTTGACTAAGCTGAGAGGATGGTATAGGTGCTGGGCAAGCCTAATCCATCTAACAATGTCCCAGGCACTGCAGCGTCCCGTACAGCATGATTACCAGTTTCTGACGCTGTATAAATCATCTAGAGGTATAACAGGCCTTAAATTGTTACGGTACAAAGATACAGGTGAACAAAGAGCTAATAATAGCAACACGATGTCCAATAAAATATAGCTTTTGCGGTACTTAAAATAATTACAGCTTTTTATAAAATCAAAAACTTTTTACATCCATTGTTTTAATGTACGTTAACGTTAGTCTCGTGACTGGGTTTTGGCGAAAAAAACAATTAGCTACGCGATAAAGTCCGTTAAATCCGGAGTGCTAACGCTATTAACCTACTTTAGTGCTAATATTTTCAAATTAATAATTTGCCTGACGGTAAATAAAATTAAGACATTGAACTCCGTGCGAATAGCGTTAATGAGGAATGGCATAGACATCTTATACATACAATAATCTCTCAATATTATAACGAAAAAATATTTGTATTTTTTATGTTTGTAGCGAATAAACTCAAGAACTACTAGACCGATTTTCAAAATTCTTTCATCATTGGAATGCTACATTATCCTTGAGTATCAAATGCTAAATTTTATCCTCGTATTTCTACGGGAACGGAAACTACGCGGGTGAAACTGCGGAGCTGCTAGTCTCTCATATCTTAATGTTATAAAGAGGAAAGATTTGTATGTTGTATTTTATATGTTTGTAACGAATATACTCAAAATTACTAGACCGATATTCAAAATTATTTCACCATTAGACTGCTACATTATCCTTGATTAAATTAGGCAATCTTTTATCCCCGTATTAGGAACTACGCGGGTGAAACCGCGGAGCGCTGCTAGTCCCACTATCCCACTATCCCACTAATATTATAAAGCCGAAAATTTGTTTGGAGGTTTGTTACCCCTCACGCAAAAACTAGGCTACGGATTAAGCTGAAACTTTGCACACGTATTGATGTTGACCAGTATTAACACATAGACTACTTTTTATTCGGGTACAACGCATGCGAAGCGGCGAGCAGAAGCTAGTAGATCATAAAATAAAAGCACTGCATACGTAAACTTCTATTTTCGCTTATTGTTGTTTATGTTTCCTTAGGAGCTAGATGGTGCTGTGTGTAATGTCCGGCTCAACTTAAATATATATAATAATAAATAATATATTAGTATACAGGGTGGGGCAAAATTTTGGCTTCCGGGGGGCAACTTATTTTCTTTTATGGTTTCTAACCAAGCTAAAGCTTTGTTTGTAAGATTATAAAAGAATAATATTCATTGTTAGACTGTTGAAAAGAAGTACAATTAGACCAAAAGTAAAATTAATCAAAATTACAAATCAAAAGGAACTAATCAAATCTAATCTTAAGTTTTGGCAATAAAAAGATTCCATACATTTTCTAAGAAAATTCCAGGCTCTATGTGGGGTGAGCACCTCATGTTTTCCTCTTGCACTTTGCTCTGTCAGCCGTCATCACATCACTCCTCCTTTCTCTATATTCTTCTCACATGTTTAATAAATTAATCCACCGTTATCCAACATAACCTGCATTCTTAAAATTGTGAGCACTTTGTGAATGTGCAAGATCAAAATGCGTTCCCAGCAGGTGCTACGAGGTCAAACGTGTACCGCGTACAACTGCCGACACATGTTCTAACGGTCCGTGTGTATTCAGGGTAGAGTAGGATAAACTGCGAATACACGTAAGGCTACTTCGATCCGACGAGGGTTCTCTATTTTGTTTTCGAAATTTCTTATCCGTAATATAATAATCCATTAAGTATATAAGTATATTCTCATAATCATTGTTTGCCGGAATTATCTGTAAAATAATCAGGATCTATATAAAATATATTCCTTATCATTATTAAGTAATAAATAAAAAAAAATCCTCATTCATTCATTTCCCTGCCCTTATCCCACTTTTATGTGGGGTCGGCACAGCAGGTTTTCCTCTTCCACTCCGCCTTATCAGCCGTCATCTCAACACTCACTCCTCTCTTACCCATATAATCCTTCACACAGTCCATCCATCTTTTCTTTGGTCTGTCTCTTCCGCTACATCCCTCCACATTCAAACCTAACATTCTTCTCGTCACATGACCCTCTTCCCTCCTCATAACAAATCAACTTAAGTAGCTTAACAAGGAATATATTAAAATATGGGCAATTTTAATATTTTCCTCATTGTCTATTAGAATATATGTTTATTGTTCATAATATTTTTTGGCGGCCACGGCTCGCTCCCTACGCTTGGGTTTTATGAGGGCATGTTATAAAAGCAGTGTAAATTAAAAATGGTAACATATATGGTTGAAATCTAGTGAAGGTTTGTAAGGCATGATAAATAGATAATGTGTTTAAAATAAAATTAGGCATGTATTCCATCACCTGGTTTCGGTTTCTTTATGCATACTTAGTTAGGACTAGACTGTGTGTGACCAGCATTATTATTTATTGTTATGCCATTTAATTTGATTGATAACTCATAGAAATAGGTACTGTTTTTACTTTTACGAAATACAATATTTTTTTATAATTAACATACTCGTTCATTACAGGTTTATAGCCTGTGCCGGCAGTAGAATGTTACCTCTCCTCTCTTGCCCGTGGATGCAGTGAGAATCGGCCAAGGTATACATACCTTCATAAGATGGGCAGCAGCATCTTCCCTTGCATCAACATCCCGTACTGAGCTTGCCAACTCCCCTGCCAATCGTGGTGAGTATGGCAACAGCCCCTAATCATCAGTACCTATGTTCAGCAGTGGCCATCCTACGGCTGAGATGATGATGATGATATAGGTTTAAACGAATATTAGGTATCTTCACTGACTTTACAGTCATTAGTTGATTTGTCTTTTCACACCGTGCAGCCGGCTTAACCGTACTATTCTATTCAATTCTAAGCGCACGTGGGGAGAATATGAGCTTTGCCAAACGACACTATTAAGTCTCAGTAAATCTGTCGTATCTATGGGAATGAGATCTAAATTAGAGTAGCAATTAGAGCGGCTATGGGCTAGTTCGGCCAAGATTACTGAAGGTAGTTTAGCTATCCGTAAGGCCTTTATCATCTCTAATTGATCCGTCACGCCTGGCAGATGTAAAACATTTTCACTACAGTCGCCATATTCGCCACAGTCGCCACAATCGCTACAGTAGCTCCAGTAGTCTCTCTTAAATCCTGACAAACGGAATCTTAGCACGACATTTTACGATTTCAAACATTTTTCTATGCTTTTAGAATTAGATCACTTTTCTACTAAAGGTGCCTGTTTCGACCCTTACCCACCAACAATAACAAGTACGTGAACATTCCTGCTATTTAATATGAATTAATAAAGTAATTACCCAGTGACCTATTAGCGGCAATTAGCATAGTTAACGTGGAACCGATAAGAGGCCGGTCCATCGACCTGGTTTAACTGACACATGTACAGTCACGCACATAGTAAAGGATACCACTGAACCTTATTTATTTATTGGTTATATATTATATATTTTATTAAGCCACCGAGTGGGTCCCACATGCGGTACAACGACCGCGCGGCCGGCCCAGGCGCAGATGGCGGGAGGAGCTGGACATGTACTGTGCTGACTGGTCGACCAACGCCTTGGACCGGGAAGTATGGAGAGAGGGAAGGGAGGCCTTTGCCCAGCAGTGGGATCCTACAGGCTGATTAGATTAGATATAGGTATGTATTCAGTTGATATAAAACATTACGGAGTACATACACACAGTAAGTAGTTAGAATCTATACATATTAAGAACAAGAACAATCAAAGCCAGATACATCAAAATAAAAACAATTAGGGAAAAAACAATGGGTATATATAACAAGAAATATTAGCTATGTTTGTATTTAAAGTGTAAACCCACACTAAGGTATCATTTATCGAAATGAAATATGCAATCAAAATTTGTCCGTAAAGCCGTAGCCGAATGGTAAAGGCAGCCTGCGTTAAAGGTGTTCGTCTGAACGTTACGGGTTCGAGTCCCGTCGGAGACAAAATTTTGATTGCATTTTTCATTTTTATAACAAGAAATATTATAGAATAACAATGAAAAAAGTTAAACACAAGAACATAATGATGAGTCAAAAGAAAATCATTAGAATTTTTATGTATCTTTTGTAAATTGTAGATTCATTTGCAGAACGTAAAATTTACAAAAGATACATAAAAATTCTAATGATTAAAAACATTAGAAACACCTTGTTAAACTTTCGCGATTTGTTATCATATTATAACTTGTTTAGCTTTCACGATTTGTTAACATATTTTTAGTTTTAAACTAAAAAAGGTACCTACCTAAAAATCGTATACAAGGTATATAAAATATGTGAACTAACCCTAAAGGGGGGGGTTTCAGCCCATGAAAACAAGTAGTTTTGGAAGATAAAAAAACGGGAACTCGTAATTTTTTTTTTTAATATTTTTATTAAGTAATTATTTTACTCGTTGGTGTTATATGAAAATCATCCTAAGGTCAAAAATGGATTTTAATGTTTTTTTTTTAATTTTTATAGAATCTTGCCTATTTAATATTAGAAATACCATCAGATTAAAAGCCTTAGTGGTACCATTGTGTATCATTTTCGTCTTCCCTCAGTGGTATCCTTTACTATGCGCTCGACTGTACAAAGCAAGATTTGATCTACAGATCATAAATAATGATTATTCTTCTTGATTGCAGTGGGGTGCCGGCAATAGGATGTTGCCCCTTTTCTCTTCCTTGTGTCTGCTATGGCGTTTACGCGTCTTTCCGTGTATCAACATCCCGTACTGCGCTCGCCAAGTTGTCTGCCAAGTGTGGTGAGCAACCAGCCCTACATGATTAGCAATTGTAGATTGATAAGGTGGATCTGTGTCCAGTAGTGAACGTGTAGGTGATGATGTGATGTATTAGGTGTGATTATCATCATCATCATCATCACCACAGCCGCATCACGTCCACTGCCGGACATAGGCCTCCCTCAAGGATCTTCAAGCTACTTATAATGAGGGGGTTGTTGCCGTACTCACCACGCTTGTCAGGCGGGATGGCGAGCGCGGTACGGGGTGTTGATACACGGAAATACGCTGCTGGCCTTACCAGTTCCATCCACGGGCAAGAGAGGAGACGCAACATTCTACTGTCGGCACCCCACGGTAATCATCTAATGACCCTTATAATTTAATGCATCTTCATCTGTTTACTGCAAGATGCATTAGTCGCATTAGTCACTATACTACTTTGTCAGCGCTAATGCATAAGCATCATTATATCATCGACAAAGGCTCTATACCTACAACTAGGCAAAATAGATAAAATCGTGAATTCTCTGATTTATTTATTTATTTAAATAGGACATCCAACACAGGGTTACACATAATGTACATAATACTAAGGCCTAAATGTTATTAGCCTGGTGCTCCCGTAACTACAGGACGTCACAGCATATACAAAGTTAGAGCGGCAACTGATAAAAAGTGTTATTTTTTTAAACAGTATTTAGAGCATATAAGAAAAATGATGTGCAGTAGAATGTTACCACTCCTCTCATGCCCGCGAATGTAGTAAGAGTCTGCTAAGGGATACCTCCGGAAAATGGGCAGTAACGTCTTTCCGTGTATCAACATCCCGTACTGCGCTCGCCAAGTTGTCTGCCAAGCGTGGTATGGCAGCAACTCTTACATGAGGGGTCCAAAAGTGGACAGCTGTGGGGCTGAGCTGGTTATGATGATGAACGACACAGAAGGGTCAACCTAACAATATTATAGGAGCGAAGATCGTTTTAGAAAGGTCAACGAATGGGCTTGTTTACGGTTAATCATGGGAAGACAATATAAGGCCTCGCACCAACTGAGGAAGTCTGCGGTCACTAGCGGGCCAAACGCGCGGAAATTTTAGAAACGGTTGACGACCTCTGTGCCGCATCGGGCGAAGGTCCGCCTGCGATGCAATAGGTTGCGGGTTCGATTCCCGCCTCGGGACAAATGTCTGTACGATCTGCAGATATTTGTTAAGGGTGTTCTGGATGTTTTTCTAATAACAAAAAAATATCTATCTTTGTAGTAATGTATTAAGTATATCAGTCATCTAGTAGGTACCCATAACAGAAGCTCTCCTTAGCTTGGGGCTAGATAATGCTGTGTGAGTTGTCCAGCATTATTTATTTATTTATTTATCCATCTCAGATGTAGGTCTTAATCATGGTTTAAGATATTTATTATTTCTCAAAAGATAACAAATCACTTACGAGAATAATATTAACTCAAATTAGCTTATCTTAAATGTTTGTAACGAGCTTTAGAACCATACAATAAAATTGGCCAAGTGTGAGTCAGACTCGCGCACGAAGGGTTCCCTTCTACTATTTGGCAAAACCGTTTTAATATCGAGCAAAAAACGGCGTTAAAATCACGTTTGTTGTAGGGGAGCCCCTCTTTAATGTTTATTTTATTTTTAGTATTTGTTATTATAGCGGCAACAGAAATACATCATCTGTGAAAATTTCAACTCTCTAGCTATCACAGTTTATGAGATACAGCCTGGCTGTTCGTTCTCATTGATCTATTTACTTAGATGTACACAAAACAGACATAAATTTACAATATAATTATTTTAAAATGATTAAATAACTTGACACTGGCAAAATTGTGTAAAACCAAACACAAAAAGCCATAAAATAAAAAGACAAGCCTGGCTTGTTAAGCTTTCGCGATTTGTTAACATATTTTTTAGTTTTAAAATTACAGGATTTTATCGCGTACCTTTTTTATTATTTTCCCGACGTTTCGAACACATTTCAGCGTTCTTGGCCGCGGGAGGACCTCCCGAGGAGAGGAGTCCTCCCGCGACCAAGAACGCTGAAATCAAGCCTGGCTGTCACCAGACTGTATCTCATGAACTGTGATAGCAGACAGACGGACAGCGAAGTCTTAGTAATAGGGTCCCGTTTTTACCCTTTAGGTACGGAACCCTAAAAATGATATTGAGTATCGTTTATGTAATCGTAGATGGAAAGGTCTGTAGTTAAAAGAGTTAAAGGTCTATCGTCGTGTCAGTGAAATATTCTGTAGCTAGAAAAGCCTGCTGGGTATAATTTCACCCGTAAAACGTCCACTACTGAACACAGGCCTCCCTCATGGATCTCCATGAGGTGTAGTTGCCATATTCACCACACTTGACAGGCGGGTTGGCGAGCTCAGTACGGGATGTTGATGCTCGGAAAGACACTGCTGCCCATCTGCCGATGGTATCGCTTTGGCGGGTTCTTACTGCATCCACGGGCAAAAGGGGAGAGACAACATTTCACTGCGAGCACCCCATAATCGACCACGCCGTGGGGTGCCGGCAGTCAGCAGCGTCTTTTTGAATTTCATTTCAACATCAGGTACTGCGATCGCCAACCCGCCTACCAAGCGTGGTGAGTATGGCAACAACCTCTCATGATATTGGAGATCCATGAGGGGGCCTGTGCCCAGCAGTGGACGTTCCACGGCTGAGGTGAAATAAAATCTATTTTTATTACTTTACGCTATAAAGTCATAAAAAATGACTTTATAGCGTAGTAAAACAAGGTAGTTACGCGATCAAGTCCCACTATACAGTTTTAAATTATGTCCACAGTAGGTCTACCATGCATTTTCACAATCTATACTCGCTAGCGACTGTGTTAAAAAAATGTATGAAAACTTTTATTTATGTGTACATTAGTGTGCCATGTTACATATCGCCCTTTACACTAGTAAATAAGATAATACCTTAACTCTGTAATTCCCCTAATTAGTTAATACATTCTTTGTTATCAATAGGTTCATTCCCAAATTGTATTGTAAATAACTCATTAGTCTTAAGGACCTTATTTTTGTTTACGACTATTTTCAAGTATTCTTCCACTTCACAACAACCCTTAATTATGTTTACTTATCCCACGGTCCCATGTATAAAAGCTCTGTATTTCATTTAACACTTCACTTCTATTTCTCAACTCAAACGTGACACTCCTAGTTCACAATTCAAACTCGTCACGTAATTCTAAATCTCAAAAATCATTGTATCTAAGTTTAAGTTCAAATTCGAATAAAATTATTTTTTAAATTAATTGTGTCATTCGCCACGTAACAAATTTGGCGCAGCCGGTAGGATACACGCAAGTTGCGGAAGACGGGGACAACGTTTCTACGGTCAAAACAGAAGACGCAAGCAACGGTACCTGAAAGGTTTTAAGACTCCCTGCCGAACCGAAAACTAAATGTGCATCCGCATTTTTATATTGTTAATGTGGTAAGTGGCTCAATTTTTATGCTCTGTTCCTAACTCCTGTCTCAACATCCAACTCCTGAAATCCAAGATCATTCATTAATCTCAATTGCACCCTTGTACTATAAAAATTGAAATTAATCTTACTCCAAATATTATCCCAACCAAAATGTCATTCGACTCTAAGGTTATGAAGCAGGAATCATCCACCATGGATATCAATCTAAATGTATTGCTTACACTAATTCCGGAATTCGACACGAATCATTCCCAACAAGTTTATAAATTCATTCGATCGTGCGATTCAGCATTTAAACTTTCATCAATTAACCAAGAACAAATACTGCTAACGTATCTACTTAATAAAATAACGGGACCAGGTTCGTCGGACGTCCACATAAGAAATTTTACACAGTGGACGGACGTAAAGAGTTTTCTAATTCAAAAATACTCGCAGACAAAAACGATAGGACACCTCCATTTAGAGCTACAGTCATTATTTCAAAAACCCAACGAATCTATAACTGAATACTTCCATAGAGTAGATATTTGTCGCAGTAAATTAGTCGAAAAACTAACAACGGAAATCCACGACAATTCTCTTGAAGGCAGAATAACGACCGCCGAAGAAACAGCCCTGAACGTTTTCGTAAACGGTCTAAGTTCCGACATCGGAATAATGCTACGAGTACGATCTGTCTCTACTCTAACAGAAGCAGGAAACTTTGCTATTCAAGAAGAAAAAATTAGAAACATGAATAACGCAAGGCAAATGCTCTACCGTAACAGCACCCCGCGCCCAAATAACATTCAATCAAATATGCCAACAAACATTCCTCAGCGACCGCTAAACAATAAATTTTGCAAATACTGCAAAAAGCCAGGGCATTTAATCGTAGAATGCCGCAAACGGGAATACAACAATTCAAAACAATCAAATCCTATTCCCATTTCGAACCCCAATACACAGCCACGTCAGACATTACCTACAAAAGTAAATCATTTAAACTCACAGGCGGCCGAAGAGATGGGCATTCCTTCGGAAACCGCTTTAGCATCCTATACCAATGCCCAGACACAGATGTCGAACCCCAACCCGAACCAAATTTCGAGCCTCGAGACAGAAGCGCTCCAACTAGATTGGTAAAACCAACACCTAAAAAGTCAAAGGACCATGAGTCATTTCATTCAGTCCATCGGGGACAAGTGACCATGCCTCCTTTCAGCGAGAGTCGTCCAGTGCCACAAAACAGACCAGTCTATCGGAGACAATTTTGTGATGCTAGCACTCAAACTGATCTACCAAGCCAATCAAATTCAATTTCCGAATCTACTAAATCGATTCAATCAAACTCTAACTCAAAATCGAACTCTAATTCAAACGCAAAATCGAACTCTAAATCAAACTCTAAATCAAACTCTAAATCAAACTCTAAATCAAACTCTAAATCAAACTCTAAATCAAACTCTAAATCAAACTCTAAATCAAACTCCAAATCAAACTCTAAATCTAAATCAAAACCTAAATCTCACGACACAAAAATTCCTAACTCGATTACTATTTCCTCGCTCAATGTGCCTCCAGAAAATCTTTTGCATTGCAAATTCCACATTGAAGGTAGGCCAGTCATACTTCTTATTGATACAGGAGCCGCTATTTCGGTCATAAACAAGGCGAAAATAGGGTTGGCACCTCTAGATGTATCGAACATCGTATCAATCTTTGGTATTTCAGGCAACCAATCCTCGATCAAAAGCTTCGGCACAGCTCCAATATCATTAGACAACTTTCCTAAATTCAAATTCCATGTAGCTAACCTCAACATCGAAGTTGACGGTATTCTTGGAAACGATTTCATGTCCAAATTCAATGTCAACATCTACGTCCAATCAAAATCCATGAAAATTCGAGATCGAACATATAAATTATTCTACATCGGTGATAAGGTATCGACAAACAACAAAGACGAACAATTCATAGGCCAGCGATCTGAAACCGTTATTACATGCTACACCGAAGATATCCAAGACGGATACGCGGTGATTGAAAAACAACAAATTAATGATGATATCTCTATTCCTAATGCGTTAGTAACAGTCAAAGATAATAAATTTCTAATCACTTGTGTAAACTCAAGCAATAACGATAAAATCATGTCAATTCCAAAGGTCCAAGCGACCATAATAACATCAGACGAATTAACTAAAAATTTTACATACCAAATAAATTTAACAAACGCGGTTAACAACATCAATTCGATCAACGATCTTATTCGTCAAGAACATCTTAACGCTGAAGAAAAGGACTCTCTTATTAAAACTGTCAGCGATTATTCCGATATATTCTATACTGAAGGACAGCCTCTGACGTTTACGAATCATACGAAACATTCGATACCTACTACATCAGAAACACCAATCCATACAAAAACTTATAGATTTCCTTTCGTTCACCAACAAGAAGTCAAAACTCAAGTTCAGAAAATGTTAGACCAAAACATCATTCAACCTAGCACTTCTCCTTGGAGTAGTCCCATCTGGGTTGTCCCAAAGAAATTAGATGCGACAGGCAAACAAAAATGGCGCGTAGTCATAGACTATCGCAAACTAAATGATGTTACAATCGGAGATAGCTATCCTTTACCCAACATAACGGACATTTTAGATAAACTAGGACACTCAATCTATTTCACAACTCTAGATCTAGCTTCTGGGTTTCATCAAATCGAAATGGACGCCAAAGATATTCCTAAGACAGCTTTCAACACACCTTATGGTCACTATGAATTTTTAAGAATGCCATTTGGTTTAAAAAATGCACCAGCGACATTCCAACGCGCCATGGACAATGTTCTCCATGGACTTCAAGGTGAACGCTGCTTTGTTTACCTAGACGATATCGTTATTTTCGCTTCTAGCCTCCAAGAACACGAACAAAAACTCACTGAAGTTTTCGATCGCCTTAGAAAACATGGTCTAAAAATCCAACCTGATAAATGCGAATTCATGAGAAGAGAAGTTGCCTATTTAGGTCACATAATTTCTAGTGAAGGTGTAAAACCAAATCCAGACAAAGTCAAAGCTGTTCGAGATTTTCCAATTCCTAAATCATGCAAAGACATAAAATCATTCCTAGGTCTTGCCGGTTACTACCGTAGATTCATCCCAAATTTCAGCAAACTCACAAAACCTATGACAAGCCTTCTTAAAAAAGACGTTCCCTTTATTTGGGGCGAAGAACAACAACGTGCTTTAGATAGTTGCAAAGACATACTTACAACGACCCCTATCTTACAATACCCCGACTTTACTAAAGAATTCAACTTAACAACAGATGCTTCAAAATACGCCATCGGCGCAATTCTCTCACAAGGCGAAATCGGTAAAGATTTACCAATAGCATACGCTTCACGTACTTTAAACAAAGCAGAATCGAACTATTCCACTATTGAGCGTGAATTACTAGCCATAGTTTGGGCAATAAAGCATTTCCGACCTTACCTCTTTGGTCGAAGGTTTAAAATCCTTACGGATCATAAACCACTTATATGGCTCATGAATGTTAAAGATCCAGGTAGTCGCTTAGTACGTTGGAGATTAAAACTCGAGGAATACGACTACGAAATGAAACATAAATCAGGTAAAAGCAACACCAACGCTGATGCCCTTTCTCGTCCACCAATAATGAATTCTAACATCATCGATTTAACAGATTCACCACCTAATTCCCCTCGCGAATCCACAACAGATGAGTATCTTCAAATTAACTTCGAACACTTCACCACTCTAGATAAAGATCAACTCAAATGCTTCGAATCTTCCAAAATCAAATTCTCTCCTGATAGACTCCTAGATCCAAGACATAAAAATGTCTTCATTCCGACATCTTGCAATCTCTCAGATCAAAATGATATATCTAAAGAAGCCCTAAGCCTTTGTTCCGGGATAGAACCCTACATTCAAAAAACCAAAAACTTATACGATACAGATCTCCTTATTTCAAATGAAAAACAAAATCTTATATTCTGCTGTACAAAACCAAATCACTTCGATCCATGGGATTCAGAAAGTTATTTCAAAGCTCTCCTTTCTTGTCTTCAACGACATACAATTTCCCATCTCTACGTCCCTGATCTTAAACATGACCACACTTGCAAATTAGCCAACAATGAACAATTACAAATCTCTGCATATTTAGCTGAAAGCTATGACTGTGAAATCACCATATGCGAAAACAAAGTCAGTTATCCTAAACCTGAAGAAATCCCGAACATCCTAAAAACCTATCACGATGAACCTCTTTCAGGACATCGAGGTATAGTCGAAACTACGAAGAAAATTAGAGATCTTTACTTTTGGAAAGGAATGACAAATGACATAAAAACTTACGTCGAATCTTGCGTTATATGCCAGCGTAATAAAATTCAAAGAAAAACATTCCAAGCTCCTATGATTATAACTTCCCAATCAACCGAACCTTTCGAACGAGTTTCAATGGATCTAGTCTCTTATTCAGATATCAGTGAAAATAATAATAAATATGTCCTAACTCTTCAAGATGAACTAACACGATATGTTCAAGCTTATCCAATTCCTGATAAAGAAGCGATAACAGTAGCTCAACAATTACTTCACTTTTGCCAACATTATGGAGTTCCAAAGAGATTCCATTCAGATCAAGGCACCGAATTCATGAACAACGTCATGAAACAACTCATGAAATTTTTCGGTTCAAATCACTCATTTAACACGACTTATCATCCTCAAACTAATGGTGCTCTTGAACGATTTCATGCTACTCTACGCGATCACATTCGCATGTACCACAATCGCCGTCTCAAAAATTGGGATCAAATAATTCCATTTGCAATCATGTGTCATAATACTTCGACTAACAGTTCCACGGGCTATACACCTCACGAACTTCTTTTTGGGTATAAGCCTCGTCCATTTTATTCCATTAAACCAATTCCTGATTACACAGCATGCGATTACTTAAAAGATCTAAATGAACGTCTCAGAGTATCGCGGGATACCGCTCTTAAAAACTTAGAAAGCATGAAAGAAAAAGCTAAAGAACGCTATGATAGTAAAATTAAAAACTATGTTGAATATAAAGTAGGAAATAAAGTTATGTTAAGGGTCCCTAATCCAAACAATCTAGATGCAAAATGGGAAGGCCCTTTTGAAGTAATACGTGTAGGTTTTAATGCAAATTACGTTATCAAAGGCGCAGGTAAAAGTATATTGGTACATTCAAACAGACTGCGACCTTATTTAAGTTAGGTTAGGTTTAAATATTTAAGTCTCAAAATGAAGTTCTAACTCGTAGGTTTAGTCTAGAGTAATTTCCAATTATTTTATTTACAGGACTTGCCGCTATACAGCAGCTCAAACCATGTCCTTTACACAAATATTCCTAGAACCAAGCTATATTTACAATTTCTTAATTTGTTCCTTAATCAAACTCTTAGCCTGTATGATTATTTACAAACTCTATACGTATATAAGAAACTATTTTAAATATAATTTAAGTAGCGCTAAAACTAAGACTAACTCGACACTTTCTTCTATTACAGGGCAACCACAGGAATCGTTGCCAATCTAAATTTAACTCAACCCCTCAACTCCAATGCGGGTATCTTATATAACGAGAAAGGCAAATTATTCGTGACTGAAGAGTCATGGAAATTAATAATATATCGCGATTTAAAACCCCTCTTCATTTCCCATGAATCCTTACTACGTCTTTCAAACAATTTTCAAACAATGTCAATTCAATATCTCAATTTTCCCAATGTCCAATCAACAAAATCTTTCCTTAATGTAAATCTTAAGAAAATTGAATCCAGACTTAGCGAACTAAACATGTACTTAGGCAAAAACTCGCGTCCCAAAAGAGAACTCCTAGACGGTTTTGGTTCCGTATTAAAATGGCTGATAGGAACACCCGATGCGAAGGATGCCAAGCGCTACGACGAATGTATAGATAAACTTGAGAAACAAGAAATCGACTTAACGGATTTAATGTCAAAGCAATTACAGATCACTTCTTCAACAATTAAAAATTTTAACGAAACTATCTTTAAAATCTCATTTGATGAACAGATCATTAATGAAAACATAAATCGCTTAAATATTCATCTCAACAAAACTAAAAATCTCATATTTGATTTAAAAATTAGCGAAGATATTTCTACTATATCCCTACAAATTCTAGAACTAGTTACAAGTCTCGAAAATGAAATTGATGATTGCCTATCAAGCATTCTCTTTGCTAAATCTAATATCTTACATCCTTCAATCATAAACTCTGAAAGATTATTCGAAGAACTTCTGCGTTCCAACAAAATTCGAACAAATAAAAAACTTGTAACCTCAGTAACAACTGAAAACTTGCACACCCTTATAGATTCTTCCACTCTAACAGCATATGTATATTCAAATCGTTTAGTTTATATTTTAGAATTCCCACTAGTCATGAATGATCCTCTGACCCTATATCATATATATTCAGTCCCAATCCAACATCCTAATTCCTCTTTCCATTCCACCATTCTCCCAGAGCATATCTATCTGGCCACTGATCATAGTGGACAATATTATGCGTCTACAAGTTCGCTGGATAACTGCAAAACGTTCTCGACAAAATCAAGAATCTGCAAAGACCTCGTGGTATACGACTCCAAAGAACGCCCCATCTGCGAAATGCAAATCCTATTCAGCCAAGAGACGAAAATTCCAAATTCCTGCATAATAACAACATTCCCTGCGGCAGTTCAAACATTTCAACCACTCGACGATAACAGATGGCTTTACATCCTCAACAACGAGACCAACTGCTTTCTAAACTGCGGAAATGAAGTCTCCAACTATAAACTTCAAGGCTCAGGAATCCTAACTCTACCTCAAGGATGCAAACTACACACGGGCTATAGCACACTAACAGCCTACAAATCAACAGAGGAAAATATCACAAATCCTATCATCATTCCCGATATAAGGACGGACGACTGTTTCGAGATCCAGACGAAGATCGAAATCCCACATCTTCTGCCAATCGCTATTAACGAGATGCCACTAGATTCTCTGAATAAAATTAAAGCTCATCTCGACAAATATTCAGAAGAACTGAAGAAAATCCAAGCGACGTCAAAATCAAAATCATTCATCGAGCAACATAATCCAATTTTATCCATATTTTATTTTACAACGGGCATCATACTTCTATCCTACATCTTAATAAAACTATGTAATAAATGTCCGAACGGTTTTATCAGAAGAAGAAGAAGACCATCGAGCGAAGGTTGTATCCAGATTTTCAACAATTGTTTCGACAACTCACGAAGACAACGTACAACTCAAGTTGCGATCCCGTTGCGATCCTTCAATCAACCAAATTCCTGCGTAACGGACGACGAAGACGACGACATCGAGAACACTCCATCTTCGCCACATTCCCAAAGATCAGGCACTAATGCCGGATCTTTATTCTAAGGGGGGAGATGTTACATATCGCCCTTTACACTAGTAAATAAGATAATACCTTAACTCTGTAATTCCCCTAATTAGTTAATACATTCTTTGTTATCAATAGGTTCATTCCCAAATTGTATTGTAAATAACTCATTAGTCTTAAGGACCTTATTTTTGTTTACGACTATTTTCAAGTATTCTTCCACTTCACAACAACCCTTAATTATGTTTACTTATCCCACGGTCCCATGTATAAAAGCTCTGTATTTCATTTAACACTTCACTTCTATTTCTCAACTCAAACGTGACACTCCTAGTTCACAATTCAAACTCGTCACGTAATTCTAAATCTCAAAAATCATTGTATCTAAGTTTAAGTTCAAATTCGAATAAAATTATTTTTTAAATTAATTGTGTCATTCGCCACGTAACAGCCATTAGTTACAAATCGTACTTTAACGTACTATTACTATTGTAGTAACGGCAGGCGATCTAACAGTGACAAACTCCTGGTAGACACAGAGGGGTTTCTTACCGACGGTCCACCTCACAAGTTCACCTGGGTGGACTACGGAAACTTGTTATGATCCATGGTTAACCTGGGTGGACTACAGACACTTGTTTATGATCCATGGTACACCTGGGTGAACTACGGATACTGACGCAGATCCGGTGTACACCTGGTGGACTACGGAAACTAATCAATTAGATAGCGAAAGTTGACAAAGTACCTACTATAAAATATATTGTCATACTTTACATTGCCATAACGAAATTCAACATAATGCTCATTACACATAAATACTGTTGGTTGCCGTGGGGTGCCGGCAGATGAACGTTACCCCTTCTCTCATGCCCTTGGATGCAGTAAGAGCCTGCTAAGGGATACCTGCGGAAGGTGGGCAGCAGCGTCTTTCTGTGTCAACATCCCGTACTGCGTTCGCCAACCAGCCTGCAAAACGTGATGAGTATTGCAACTACCCCTCATGGACATCTATGAGGGGGAGGCCTGTGTTCAGTAGTGGACGTTTTACGGCTGAAATGATGACTTTTTTAAACTTTCGCGATCACAACACATTATTAAAATACCCGATAATCCCATATTTTAACCCATTAGTGGCCAAATGAAAACCGGAAATAATTCTACCACAAATACTTTACTTCTATATCACAAAAGGGTTAAAAAAAATATTTTTAAGAAAAAAAAAATGATAACTTTTCAGGGGGTGAGAGGGGTGTACTCATTTGGGTACAACGGCCACTTATAGGTGATATTTTTAAAGCAAGGCTTTTCAACGCTAATCGTTATAAGGCATTTTTTGCACTGCTACATGGCACCCAATACATCGCAGTGGTTTCTCCGCTTTCTTGGATAATGTCCAGACCAATGTCCAGGTAAACCTGGCACCAGGTCTGAAGAAGCTCTAGCCTTCTTTTGGATATCTTGACGTAGATAGAACCTCGCGATGCTACGTCGAAACATCAATTGGTCCATTTTGTCATCTTTACTCAGTAATTTATTATTGTTTATTATTTATATTGTTATTTATTTATGTTGTGCATTAAACCCCATTTTTATATTATTTTGATTTTATATACATTGATGTACGCCACCGTCTCTAACTGATTTTAAAATTCTTGTCCATCCAAAGGTGGCCTGGCAGAGATCGCTTTTAGCGATAAGGCCGCCCATTGCCCACTTAATTGCAATTTGTTTTATTTTCTTTCTGTTTTTTTTTATGTTATTTTAAGGTGTACAATAAAGCGTATTCTATTCTATTCTAAGCCGGAGGACGTTCGCTGCTAGACAAAGGCCTGCCTCATGGATTACTACAGCGTACTACTGATCCTGAGGGGTTGTTGCCATACTCGCCACTCTTGGCAGGCGGTTTGGCTAGCACAGTACGCGATATTGATACACGGGAAGACATTGCTGCCCATCTCCCGGGGGTATCCCTCGGCTGATTCTTACTGCATCCACAGGCAAGAGAGGAGAGAAAACATTTTACAGCCAGCACCGTTATAAGTATAACCTACTTTAAGAAGATTAAATTGAAACTTTGCATTCTATCTTCTATATATAATAAAAATATCTATCTATGTAGTATAATGTATTAAGTATATTAGTCATCTAGTACCCATAACACAAGCTCTGCTTAGCTTGGGGCTAGATGATGCTGTGTGATTTGTCCAGCATTATTTATTATTTATTTATTTATCAAGGACCGATGACAATACAATAACACGGCGTGTTTTTAGCGGCTCGTGGGATGGCAGCTTTGTTCAGCCTATCGTTATGTCTGGTAAGGTACCTAAAGGCGAAAGCGTAAAGCGATAACACGCGAGCGAGGTGATGCTAGTGACATTTGTATGGTTTGTTCGTCACGAACTCTCGTGATTCGACGAAGAACTTGACATTACGGTCTGTATGAATGAGAAATGTCGAAGTTACAACATAGTCATGAACGAAAAAAGTTAATGTTTGACGATCTTTTTTTTTATACTACTGAATGACGAGACAAGCTATAACAACTGCAATGCCGTATTAGAGAGCTACTTAGAGTTTGTGAGAAATACGCAAAGGAACATGGGCTCATATACCTATAATGTGAAGAAAACGGAGTACATGATCTTTAAGGCCGCCGGTAAATGTCCAGATAGCAAGCTTAATATTATTCTTAACGGCGTGAACATTAATCGTGTGTCGAAGTTTAAATATCGTAGACATTTACTCGCCGACAACCTTAAGGACCATGAGATGTTGAAAGGGAGCGTAGGGCTCTATTGGTCTGAGGTAACATGTTAGCTCGCAGATATTCCCGTTGTACTGACCAAGTTAAAATCACGAACGTTAGAGGTTTTATAAAATCTGATTTTAATAAAAAAAAACATTTTATTTTCAAATTTGGTGCAGTAGTTTGGAAGTTATGCGCGTACATACATTTCGACGATTCATTTTTATTTATATAGATAATGCATTTAAATACTTATAAATACATCACTTAAGACGGAAATGAGAAAAAAGTGTAAAGTTATTTAGAGAGAGATATAAATATAAATGGATAACTATTATTCTTAGAACTTGAACGAGAACGAGTTTGCAATTAAGTCGATTTTATGTTAAATTTTTTTTCTCTTTCTATGTTCACATTTAACACGTGCACGTAAATTAAAACATCGTGAGGAAACCCGCGGCTTAGTCAGCTTCAGAATTACTGACCTGTTCTTTCCTCTGAGTAATAGCTGACTACGCTGGGAGGTTGGTATAGGTGCTGGGCAAGCCTAATCCATCTAACAATGTCCCGGGCCCTGCAGTTTTCTGTACCAACACAGCATAATTACCAGTGGCTGACGCTGTATAAATCATCTAAAATAGATCTAAAGGCCTTACTTATACTTATGTTTTTACACTTTTTATCCGGCAATGAAAATAAAAATAACAGTTACGCAATTTCCTATAGCCTTATTCGCCGTGGGGTTGGCGGCCATTTTTTGTGGTAATCCTAAACTGAAGTCATCGAATTTGATACTTTGACATATGAGTGTCAAATTAATTAAGGCGATGCCCAATTAATTTTATACTCAAATTTCAAAAGTTTTTAGTTAAGTTGCAGTTCGTGCGTTGTCATTTTGTAAGATGCAAGTAAGTTGCAGTACGTGCGTTCTGCTGGTGGCGAGAAAAGGCGAGAAAACCTTTGGTCGCATTTGGTACGTGTGTTTGTATAGCTTGAACAAACTTTTATACGTTTTAAGTTCGCGTTGAAGTTAAACAATCTATATTGCAGTACACAACTTGCTCATTCTTCATAATTTATTAATTAAGCTTTAAGTACTATACTGCTTTAAGTAATATACTGCCGTGGGGTGCCGGCATTAGAATGTTACCCCTCCTCTCCTACCCGTGGATGCAGTAAGAGCCCGCCAAGGGATACCTCCGGAAGATGGGCAGCAGCGTCTTTCCGTATATCAACATCCCGTACTGCGCTCACCAACCCGCCTGCCAAGCGTGGTGAGTATGGCAACTACCCCTCATGGAGATCCATGAGGGAGGCCTTAGTTCAGTAGTGGACGTTTTACGGCTGAAATGATGATGATGCAGTACTTTACATTATTTATACAGCGTCAGCAACTGATATTTATGCTATAAGGCGCGGGACGCTGTTTAGTTTGAACAAACAATACCATAGTTATATAGACATTTTAACGCTAAAAAAGTTCACTGCAATTAAAAAATCGGGTTATTGTATAGTTGCACAACTTGCTTATTCTTCATGATTTTAATTAGCTTTAAGTATTAAAGATGATTTAAACTGTGACTGGTATTTACGTTGTACGGGACGCTGCAGTGCCTGGGGCATTATTAGATGGATTAGGCTTGCCCAACACCTATACCATCCTCTCAGCTAAGCTTTAACTAACACAAAAGTATATTGTCGTTTATCATAGACTTATATTATTTGTACCACAGATAATATAATACACTAGTTTGTACTCAACTAAAAATGAGTTTGTAGATCTAATTACAAAGCCATTCTCTCAGCGAAGCTTTAACTATCACAAAAGTATATTGCCGTTTCTCATAGTTATATAATTTGTACTCAACTTGTAGATCTAATTACAAAGCCATCCTCTCAGCAAAGATTTAACTATCACAAAAGTATATTGCCGTTTCTCATAGTTATATAATTTGTACTCAACTTAAAATGAGTTTGTAGATGTAATTACAAAGCCACCTTGTTACAGATCATTAATTCCATACATCACATTTCTACAGTAACAATTACTTAGCATCTTCGTTATGAGATTCCCACGCTTCATTGAGCAAAAACAAAAGAAAATCGAATGCTCTGTATTGTGATGGACTGCGAGCAGGAAATGTGCGATTATTTAGAAAAGTTAGAAAGCAGGCTCTTATGAGTTATTACGTTTACGACGTGTTCAATGCGTTCAATTTCATTTTTTTGCGATTAATTAAACTTTTTTTTATAGTAGCTTGTAAAATTATAATATTGGCCTTTAAAAAAATGGCAATAAAGTTATAACCTGTATATTACAACATATTTTTCTTTCTTGGAAAATGTATGTGCACATTTAACACGTACTTTAACGGTGAAGGAAAACATCGTGAGGAAACCCGCGGCTTAGTTAGCTTCAGACGTATTGACCTGTTCTTTCCTCTGACTAATAGTTGACTAAGCTGAGAGGATGGTATGGGTGCTGGGCAAGCCTAATCCATCTAACAATGTCCCAGGCACTGCAGCGTCCCGTAAAGCATGATGACCAGTTGCTGACGCTGGATAAATCATCTATAGTATAACTATAGTACCTGTAGGTAGTTTATCATCAGTTCAGCCATAAAAACTCCACTACTGAACACAGGCCGTGCTCATGGATCCATTTATAGTCATTTATTCATAATTTGTTAAATCACACGTCAAACATTTTCAAATATAATATAATAAAAAAAATATATGAATCTATGATTATGTCTATATATCGACAGAAATTATATGAAAATAAATATCACTCATTGTACATTGTCTTTTTTAAACTTTCGCGACCACAACACATTATTAACATACATATAAACGGGTATTTATCGCGTAAATTACCTTTATTATTTCCCGACTTTTCGCTTGGATTGCACCAAGTATCAGCATCAAGCATCCCAGTCTTCCCGGGACCATGCTTGGTGCAATCCAAGCGAAACGTAGGGAAATAATTAATACCCGTTTATATGTACGTTAATAATAATTATACATGTCAAGAATTTCTTCATCTGTAATCCTTATAATAAATTGGAATAAATAATACCTTTACCTTGTTCGCCACATGCGAATCTACAAAAAGTAATAACTGTACCTGATCGCTATTTGGTCACGGAGCGAAACATTACGGTTTGTGGTTGACGGTGGTTGCCGTACAGATCTAGAAAACACCTGAGATTACGCCTAATCGAGGTGATTTGAAGAACAACTTTAGATTTTTTCCCCTTATTTATTTAGAACTTCGTCGCTAAGCGACTACATCGTCCGTGTCACAGAAACAATTGAATCGAAATCACAAAAAATAACTTAGATAGACATAGACATTGTTTTTATTCACACAGCGACATAGAAAATACATAAGTACTTAATAATAATAATAATAGATAGATAGATAGAATAGATAGGAAATACTTTAATGCACACCTTAAATATAAAAATAACAACAGAAAGAGAAACACTGGACACAAGGTGACAATTGGCGGTTTTATCGCTAAAGAGTGATCTCTACAAGGCAACCTTGGGATGGATATGATTTGTGGATACAACAAGGGTTTTAAAGATTTACGAAAGGTTTTACGAAGTTATTTCAAATATACCTTACATAAATTATAATATACCTAATATAACAATACAAATATACCTACATATAATTATATTTTACAAAAAACTAAAACCTTGTCTTTGAAATTTGAGTGTTTCCCTCGATTTCTCCGGATTCCACCATCAGAACCTAACTTGACTTTAACTTTTTCAATGGGACCACCTCGGAAGTGCACTCTTTCGAATAAAAAAATAATTTTGAAAATCGGTCCACAATTGACGGAGAAATCGGTGAACATACATAAAAAAAATATATACAGTCGAACATGGAACCTCTTCCTTTTTTGAAGTCGGTTAAAAATATTACGAAAATGATGTATAAATACATACACTTACATATTATTATCTATACAGTGTATCCCTCGATAAAGTGCAACCCCGAAAGGGGGTGAAACTAGATCGAAAATTATCAACAAAAAAATAGAAAAAATAAAAAAAAAAAAAATTCGTATATACTTTATTGATGAATTAAAATTTGTATTACTCACTAATGAGTCTATTTAATAAAAAAATGATTTCTTCCAAAGTAGTGGGTCTATTTTGTTAAAATAAAAACCATAATCATGTCAGATATGTGACGATGACGATAAAATAACAAGTAACTCACAAACGAGTGGCTATCGTGACTTAAAGTTTAATTTTTGTATTAAAATTACATTTTTTATGCTGTTTTTTTCAAATAATTTCCAAAAATCTTAAAATTAAGCCTATAATACTAGATATTTTTATGACTTTTTATTATTGTCTATCATAATAGCTTTTAAATAAAAAAAAAACCTACGGTCTAACTTAAAAAATGCGCTGGCTAGGAGCTTTTAAAGTTGACCACTGATTACGTCACCACTCAGGTAGAGACACTTGTTTTTACTGCTCAGGTAGTATTAAAAATCAAATTTTAGTTACAACATTTTTATTTAACTTATTACATGTGAGTATGAAATAAGGGTTTTATTTAATGCATTAAATGCTCAAAATGGCTTCCTTGTTGTTGTAGGCACATTGCCACACGAAGAGCGATTTGTTGTGTGGCTCTAAGCACCATCTCTGGGTCACTTCTTATCTCATCGGCACATCGCATGATTTGATCTTGTAACTCTGCCTCGGTGTTTACGGTCGTTCTGTAGACTCTTTGTTTCATAACACCCCACAGGAAATAGTCTAGGGGTGTCAGGTCAGGTGAACGTGCCGGCCACCCGACTGGTCCATCCCGGCCGATCCACCTATTAGCGTAGTTTTCGTTTAAAAAACTTCGCACATTGCGCCCGTAGTGCGCAGGGCATCCGTCCATCTGCAAATACATCTGTTGCCTTGTAGCCAGCGGAACATCTTCCAGTAGTAGTGGCAGATCGTCTCTTAATAAGCTTAAAAAACTTTCGGCATTTAATGTTGCGGGTAAAATAACTGGCCCAATCAGCGTGTCGTCTATTAGAGCTGCCCATACATTAACTGAAAATTGCACTTGAAAAGTAGACGCCCTCTTTAGGTGTGGATTTTCCTCGGACCATACATGTAAGTTTCTGCAATTTGTGATTCCATTCCGGGTGAATTTCGCTTCATCCATCCATAAAATTTTTTTTAGGAATTGTGGATTATTTATAATTTTTTGTTGAATCCACGTAGACATTACGCATCTTGCACGATTGTCTACATTTTCATGCAAATGCTGTACTCGCTGATAATGGTATGGATGCAATCCCTTCTTTTTCAAAATTCGCCATACGGATGTTTTTGATATACCGTGACGCAAAGCTAAGCGTCTAATGCTGGTTGTGGGATCAGCAAACAAATCGTTTAAAACGGCCTCTTCTATGGAATGGTCAATAATGGTAGCTTGTTGCTCACGGCGATCTCTTGCTAATCCAAGTCCGATGTTGGATAACTTTCGGTGAACTTCTTGGAAATTTCGTGCTGACGGTACAAGTCTGCTCGGAAACGCATTTATGTATGCAGAACGAGCGACTGTTGTGTGTCCACGTGACATACCATAATAATAATGGATGTCAGCGATTTCACGCGGAGAGAACTCAGTCAATCGCGGCATCTCCACAACACAACAAAGTACAGTCAAAAACGTAACAAAAAAGTCAAAAACGTAACAAAAAGTCAATAACAAAACAAAAGCAAAACAACGTAACAAAAACTTGAAGGCGCAGTAAGGTTCGGTAGACGGTAGCAGCGGCGAGAATATCGGAGCGACTGGCGAGTGGCGTGCGTGCCTTGTTGTGAATCCTGTTTCGATCCCCACCCTTCATCTTTCATAGAACAGGCCCAGCGACCATAATCTACAACAATAGAAGTTAAAAAAGTGTCTCTACCTGAGTGGTGACGTAATCAGTGGTCAACTTTAAAAGCTCCTAGCCAGCGCATTTTTTATGTTAGACCGTAGGTTTTTTTTTTATTTAAAAGCTATTATGATAGACAAAAATAAAAAGTCATAAAAATATCTAGTATTATAGGCTTAATTTTAAGATTTTTGGAAATTATTTGAAAAAAACAGCATAAAAAATGTAATTTTAATACAAAAATTTAACTTTTAGTCACGATAGCCACTCGTTTGTGAGTTACTTGTTATTTTATCGTCATCGTCACATATCTGACATGATTATGGTTTTTATTTTAACAAAATAGACCCACTACTTTGGAAGAAATCATTTTTTTATTAAATAGAGTCATTAGTGAGTAATAAAAATTTTAATTCATCAATAAAGTATATACGAAATTTTTTTAATTTTTTTTTTCTATTTTTTTGTCGATAATTTTTGATCTAGTTTCACCCCCTTTCGGGGTTGCACTTTATCCAGGGATACACTGTATATATAAAATTCAAAGTCCTGACTGACTCACTGACTGACTGACTGATATATCAACGCACAGCCTAAACCACTTAAAGACTTGAAATTTGACATACATACATATACCTTGAGTATCCTATAGGTGTATTAAGAAGGGATTTTTCGAAATTCCCACGGGATAGGGAATAAATGGGATTTATGTTTTCGAATCAAAGTGGCTCTGCGTGAAAAAGGGGATTTTACGTTTTATGACTTCCACGCGGACGAAGTCGCAGGCAAAGGCTAGTTATATACATTATATACATAATAAATATAAGCGATGTGTGAATCAAGCAGCTAGTGACAGAAGGACAAATAGTTAATGCTTAACAATACATAGTAGAGGTATAATAAAACAAAGTCGCTTTCCGCTGTCTGTCTGTCCCTATATCTTTAAAACTACGCATATTTATTATTATATTTATTTTATTATTTATTTATACGTTTAATACATGCATAATATAGTAGAGAAACATTTTGGAGGTTTCAAATGTGAGGTCGTAAATACATATACACATTTTTAGCACTCACATTGCAAACGCTGGCTGAACCCTACGAGATAGATCAAAATAATGTACTACAGTATTGTACACCTTAAAAAGGTCTACAAAAAAGACCGCGATGGTATATTCTGTAGTATATTTAGAATCAGCATTGCACCCGTGCGAAGCCGGAGCGGGTCGCTAGTCTAAGCCTAAATCTAATAACTCAAAAATTCTACCTCTTCACAACTAAGGTTGGACAAAATGTTATTTATAATACCTACGTTGACGGATCTTATTGACACAAATGGTTCTACATTTTGCGATACGGTAGTTAAAATAAATGCTGACAGAGCAGTTAAAAAAATAAATACAAAACAATTCACACAGCACCATCTAGTCCCAAAGTTAACAGAGTTTGTGGTAGCACCAGGCCCGGATTAGCCCCTAAGCCCACAAGCCCCGGGCCTAGGGGCCCCTGCAAGCTTAGGGGCCTTCATGGTGGAACATTCATACCCCTAAAGTCTGCCTTGCCTGAGGCAGAGGGGCCCTCAAATACCAAGTACCTAGGGGCCCTGGATCCCTTTATACGGGCGTGGGTAGCACTGGTTGATAGAACACTAGTAGTTCTTTATGAACTTTCGCGACCTGCAGACATAATTTTAAATTAAAGGGACTTTATCGCGTAATTACCTTATTTTATTATTTCCCGACGTTTCAGACTACTCGTGGCCACGAAGGCAGCAGAACACTATTTGTTTTTATAAATACAAACTTATTAATATGAAAATATATTTAGACCAGGGACATATCTGCAGAAAAATACAAACTTATTTCCAGTGGCGCGAATGGAACCTCTTGCATCTCTGTCTATTAAACCCACAGAGGTCTGTACCTAATGGCATTTTTTGAAAGCTTTGCAATTTAACTGTAGTTATTGATGACCGGTTGCATAAAACGATTATGTAAATTTGTTGTTTTTATTGTGGTCGAATATTTATGTTTAGTCGAAACATTGAATTGTCAAACTATGTGTTTTCGAAGTTAGCGACGTGTCGAAATAACGAACTGTCGAAATTCAGTGAGAGTGCAATAAGTAGGGTGAGTGACCCTACTTTTTGCATCAGGGGTTAGCAGTGATCTGCCGTGAATCCACGAGCTTAGATGCGCGTCGATGTCTTTTATATGCAGAAAAGTATTCACTACTATACCTGCTACGAAATCATAGAATTCTCTTGTATTGCCTTTTCAATTTATCCTGAATAACGCTTAAAAATGTTGCTTTATAATCATTGAACTACTATGACACGTGATTCTATATCCAAAAAAGTATTATCTTCATTACGCGCTATGTAATCATTTCAATTGTTTTCTCTCTCTCATTCTCTCTTCACATCCACTGCTGGACAAAGGCCTCTCATTGATCACAAAGTACGTCATGAGGGATTGTTGCCACACTCACCACGCTTGAGAGGCGTGTTGGGGAGCACAGTACTGGATGTTGATACACGTAACAGAGTCTTTACGTGTATCAACATCCAGTACTGTGCTCCCCAACTCGCATCTCAAGCGTGGTGAGTGAGGCAACAACCTATGCCCATCTTCCGGAGGTATCCCTTGGCAGGTTCTTTCTGCTTCCACGGGGAAGAGAGGACGGGGGAAGCATTCTACTGCCGGCACCCCACGGCAGTCTTGTATTTCCTATTTCTAGTTATATATATCTTATTCTAATTATAATATATATCTTGATTATCGCTCAAACGTGTTGCTACACAATAATTGAACGTCACGTGATTCAATGGTCGATTTCATTGCACCAAACAGATTTCGCCTTGAATAGATCACGAAGCAGTGACGCGCGAAACGCCATAAATATATTTCTCGTTTTATTATTTCTATAGCCTTCAAAATTAAGATGGTTTAACTCTGTGTTTAGACATGTGGGCATCTTTGAAGGAGGCCTTTACCCAATCTGGGGTTCTTGCAAAAATAAATGGATGAACTGAGAAATAACAAATCAACAACAATTTAAAATTTTACTTACCTGTAGTATACATAAATTTAATTGTACCTTACTTATCATAAGTTGTTATTATTATTAGTTTTTATTGTTTATACTTTTGTATTTTTTTTGTATCTTCTGTTGGTGGCTCAAATAAATAAATAACTAAGAAATAAAAGGATTTTGTTTTCATTTCACTTGCCCTGTATGTATGTATGTATGTATATACATATGTAGTATGTATGTAACTATGTTTGTTCGGGTGGAATCTAGCAACTCAATTTTGAAGCTTTTGAAGATATCTACAACCAATAGAGCTGAAATTTGGTATACACGTTTTGTTTGGATGACAATTCATGGTCAGCTTTGTTTTTTTAAAGCACTCCTACATTTTCTACTCCTAAATTAGATTTACTGTTTTACTGTTTGCTGAGAGTTGCCATCTCGCGACAAGCTATTATATTATTTATATTGTGTAAAGACATTAAATATACATATATGGAAAATGTTTATTTTATTATTTTAGTACATAAAAATAAAAGGTTGTTTTTAAAAAGTTTATTACTTTTAATTTAATATTTTATTTATTCCTGAGACAGTTTCACTCAGTTTGATTCCACTTCGCCCCACAAGGCAAGAGCGAATTAGCCGGGCAGCAAAATTTAAGCCATTCCAGTTTGCCCCATCAGGAGGAAGCCTTTTATTTCTTAGTTTGCCTTGGAGCGGCAAAGTAGAATAATTTCTTTAAACACGCTTTTCCGCGATTTTCGTAAACAACATGTACAAAAGTCGTATACACCCAAGAATACGTATAACATTTTTTTTTCATCATTTCATCCATCAAACTTTCACTACTGAACACAGGTCTCCCTCATGGATCTCCATGAGGGGTAGTTGCCATACTCACCACGCTTGGCAGGCGGGTATACAGTACCGGATGTTTATACACGGAAAGCCATGAAAGGAGGGGTAACATTCTTCTCCCGACACCCCACAGTGGTGGCGCGGACTCTAAAACTGGAAATAGCTTGCAATATACATACATACATACAATATTAAGAGCGCCACCACTGACGTTCGATAGACGCACTGCCATCATAGAACTAAAACCAGACCACAGACATACTGTAGAGTTTAGCACCCGCTTTTGGCGTAAAACTTAAGCGGTGTCTCGCCGACTCTACGTACCTATATCTTTTTTATTCGGGTTCCGTAGTAAAACAAACAACCCTTATCGCTTCGTTTTGTCTGTCTCTCTGTCAGTCTGTACGTCTGTATGCGGCTTTACAAAGAGACTATTATTCCTATAATGCTGTAATTTTGCTTGGAGATATAAAATAGTGACGCCGAGATAGCCGTACAAAAAATGCTTAAAAATATTAATTTGGGGAACTTCCCATACACGTAAGATGGGGATTTTTTTTATTTCTTGTGCTCCCATCGTTGAATAGGTTTTTTTAAACTATCGCGAGTCACGGAGACCATTTTTGAATTTAGGGCATACCTTACAAAATATTAAAATATTAAACTTTTCTTCGATCGTCCCCCCTCTAAAATCTAAAGAGCACAGCACAACATTACAAATCTGTAAAAAAACATGGATGTAGTTTTACCCATGAACTATCTGAAAAATAAATCAGTTTTGGATAATTGCTCGTTATTGCCTATAGTTTACCGAATATACTCACTGAGTACCTGCTAGTATGTTACACTAACTTCAACGGGTAACTACGGAACCCTACACAGCGTGTGGCCTGACACGCACCTCGCCTAATGTATTAAAAACTGTCAAACAATCTTCAAATTCGATTTACCTTAAAAGTGTAACTTGGGCGCCATAGCTTATAATTTGTACTCTATGGTTAATTCAGACTAGTGACAGGTACCCAATGTTACCATATCATGTACCTAAGTATAATACCCTTGTTGTACGTTCAACTAGGAAGTCAACTGGTCAGTATCATAATAATTTAGCAAGTAATCTAGGCATAATTAACAAAGTATGATACGCAATGCATTGACGTTTATAACATGTTCAAGACAGGTAGGAATATCTGTGTCATAAGACTATTTAGTAATAGTGGTAGAGTTGGAACATAAATGGAACGGAGTATAATTTTATTAAAACCAAAGGAAATTGAAACTGCATTTCTTGTATATATTACGCCATTATAGTCTAAAACGAGCTGTAGGTATTTATGCTAATAACGCTGAAAATGCGGAAGAAAGCCCTTCTTTCTTTAGTAGTGTCGTATGGTTGCTAGAGAATAGAAATAAACAAAGGACGCGCAGTGCATAGAATAAAATATTACTCGACCTGATAAAATATTTCAAATAACGAATACCACCTCAATTCTATAACTCTTTTGATCTAATGAAACCTTTAAATTACACTAGGGATAAATAAAAACATTTAAAATCGAATGCGCGGTCGTTCGACGATGACGGCTGTATCTGCGTTTAGGAATTCGCCGAGAAATCGTCGTGGATTGAATATTTATCATCTGTACCGAGCCAAGAATAATCGAGTGGTTATATACTCTGTGCTAAGTTAACCTAACTTGGACGAGTTCATTGAGCAAGCGATTATTGTTGAGAATAATAATTTGCGAGCGTATTCTGCTGACGACTACCGTTAGATAGATTAAACTGTTGAAAACGTGAATCTTGTCATGTGCGTGAGCTTTTTTTGCTTTCAAGCAGTTGAGCTTACGCTAACTCACTTTTCTATCCCTGCACATGGTAAAACATAAATCGATTATAGTTTTAACCCAGTTTGACAGAAAAAGTAGCTTGCCATTTTGTAAGAACTGCTTATTTCTTAACCATCAGTCAATATTGCATTGTTGGATAACCAAAATTTTTGGCTGAACAGACAAACAATCTAATGCACATTACACATTAAAAACGTAAATTGCTTAAAGTAAATTTGTTGAACGCAAGAAAATAAACAAACAAAAGATTTCGACCTCGAAGGATGTGGAACCGGTCGGGGGCATGTAATGCCACTCGTGATACCGCATTCACGGCATTCGAGGAATGCCGACGGGCACAGCTTAGCTACATTATTTGAGCAGATAACAGCACAGCGCATTCTGTATTGAGAACGCTTAATATTATTTCTAAGATCAGAATTTAAAGTGATATCCACTTAAATTCCACAGTGCATTTTTTATATGTGATTTTACTGCATCTAAGTTGTGATGTTTGTAGTAGAGTAGTAGAACGTAGAAAAGATAAAAACAGTGCTGCATTATTTTTTATTTTTAGTTTTAATAAGAACATCTTTTATAATAATTTGTAATATATCAGCTTAATTTTTGTTTGTTGGCAGAATACGCGAAAATGGGTCAAGTTTTTGCAAACGCTCATATGTCACTTTGGTAAACAGGTAATTTTGCGGAAAGTTGGCACGGCGCGGCTCGGCTTGTGATTTCTAGCTTTGCCAATAAATATTTTGGAAAATAATTGTTTAATTGATTAGGTTCATTTAGGAACCAGCTAACTTGGTATTAAGTATATTGAAACTTTTTGTAAAAAAAACAACTTCGCTATAAATATAACGCCGCTAAGACCGAGCCGGTTATTTATTACCATCGACCGTACGCCCAACATCCTGTTAATAAACAGTGTGCGAACACATGCCATAGCACTTTATTTAACAATTCAGCAATGAACACAATACTCTTTGTTTATTAGAAGGTACAAAGTCTCATTTGCCTATACGGCTATCGCAAACATAATTAAAAAGCAAATTAATGTAAGTAACAATTAAAATTAATTACTACAATCTTGGCACAGTCAATAGATTTACCACTTACACCGATATCTCCGACTCGGCATTGCCACATCACTAATTCACCACCCACATCACTAAACTTCGCGGCATTTTCGATTTTTGTATTGGATTTTTCGAGTTTCGATCATAATTTGACGGAACACAAGCGTTCGTTGTCATATCTCGCGTTCGACTCATAAAGTTACTTGTTGAACTATAGTGATGTGAATCACTTGCATCTATTAATATGCGTGGCGAGTGACCGCGTGTCAAGAGCAAGGCGAGACGCTGTTTGTGTACTAGTGTGGCTAATGGTCTATTATGTAAAAACTTTAAGGAATGTGTTATCTCAACAAATACTTTCATTCAAGCTTGCTGTTACGTCATTGCATAAAAATCCAGTTTTTTACGATGCTTAGGTACTGGTATGGGTTGCTCTATTCATTAAAATCGTTTTATATAGGAATTTTGCCGTGGGGTGCTGGCAATAGAATACCTCTCTTGCCCGCGTGGTATCAGTGAGAATCTGCCAAGGGATACTTCCTTAGGCAGCAGCGTCTTTACGTGTATCAACATCCCATACTGCGCTCGCCAACGCGCCCGCCAGCGTGGTGAGTATGGAAACAACACTCATGACCAGTACTCCTGGAAATCCATAAGAGAGGCCTATTCAGCAGTTTTATTTTATTTTACTTTACTGAACTAATTATACTTTTATTATTTTAATATAATTATTTGTTGACAATGGCCATGTACGGCCAGCTATAATAATAGAACTTATAATTAGGATTTTGTTTATTTTTACCATTTTTTTATTTTATTTAGAATTTTACTATGTTATTTAGAAGTGACATTTATTTTAGATTCTGTGACAGCCAAGTGTACTATTATGTTCCTATGGTGAAATATATGAGTATGATATGTTCGGCACTGGAAATCCTACGGATGAGATTAGGTTGATGATGAGGGAGTTAAAAGGATGGTCGCATACGTGTTAGGGAAGCCACATCCATTTATTTATACCCAGGTATAACTGCACCCAGGTGCTATGGGTAAAATGTTGCAGGTGATGACAAAATTCTCAAATAAGTATTGACTTTTTCATGTACTAGCTTATCGACTATTTCACATTACCTAGACATAATGAAAAATAGAGACGCAAAAATTAACACGAACAAAATATTAATATAATTGGCGAAGAGGAAAAGTAGTTAAAGTTTTTTGATTCTATAGTAAGTCCTAACTTATGTTAACATGGATTTCAAAAAATCTTTAGTCTGTAATTATAAAAGCCATAACTTAACATAATGACCGTTGTTACAAGTTTTTATAGAAGCGCACCAAAATGAACTCCTACGCATGACAAACATACTCCACACGTCAGCAAAGTAGCTTTTGGGGCCTCTTATAAAGTTCATAGCACCACAGAAATGGTGCTATAAACTATAAAAAAGTTTTTAATTTATTTTCCTAAGAATTCATCACTATCATCACCTCAGCCGAAGGACGTCCACAGGTCCAATATGATTTTCCGAGTACTGATCATGATGAGGTTGTAGCCATACTCGCCACTCTTGGGAGGCGGAAGACGACTCAAAACTACTAGATATACCTACACTCGTTTAGGAACTTAGTTATTAAGGTTAAATAAAAAAGGTTTATTTTTCGTAGTACGGCAACAGCATTGACACCAATTATCATTTCAGCCATAAAACGTCCACTAATGAACAAAGGCCTCCCTTATGGGTCTCCATGAGGGGTAGATGCCATACTCACCACGTTGGCAAGCGGGTTGGCGAGCGCAGTATGGGATGTTGATATATGGAAAGACGCTGCTGCCTATCTTTCGGAAGTATCCCTTAGCAGGCTCTTACTGCATCCACGGGCATAAGAGGAGGGGCAACATTCTACTGCCGGCGCCCCACGGCTAAAAAAGAAGCAAAGTGCTAGAAGAAAATTGTTGCTTATACGGGGAAAATTTATTCCTCTAGAGAGCTTTCGTTGCGTGCGCTGCGTAAACGGTTAATGTTACGCAGCCATCAAGTATGGCGGAATTGTTCCCCTTAAAAAATTATAAGGTTGACTATAACCTTTCCTGTAGTAATAAAATTTGTTCTAAAATAATGCATTATTTACGAAGGTGTTTTTTATAAACACTGTATCAATCTATATCCAAATAATTACGCTATTCATCATTAATATTAAATTTTAAATAGAATTTGCCCTGCCTACTCGTAACCACGAGGGCAACAGGGCACTCGAAACGTCGGGAAATAATAAAATAAGCTAATTACGCGATAAAGTCCCGTTAATCAGTCGTACTAACACCGTGGACCAAATAAGCACCCATGCTAATATTATATGTATGGATGTTTGTTGCTCATTCTCGCAATAAATAACTTACCTTTTGCACTATTTGAATTATAGGAAGATATCATAAGCTGATGCGTGCGCATTTCTATTATAATTTATAATATTTTGTGTGTTGTATGTTGCATTTTGTATGTTTGTAACGACTAAACTCAAATTCTACTAGGCCAATTTTCAAAATTCTTTCACCATTAGAAAGCTAAGTTATCCCTGAGAAACATAAGCTATATTTTATTTCCGTAATCCCACGAGAACGAGAACTACACGGGTGAAACCGCGGAGTGCGGCTAGTTTATTATAAGTGCATACGACCCACTCTCGCGCGGGACAGCAAGACGTTACATATTGGAGAAACATACTGACACAAAGTTAAGAGAAAAGAGTTATTTTATGGCAAACCGTTAAGGCTAGAGAGTGATGATTAACGGCCATCCATAAATTCATCATCATGTTAGAATTACCATTAAAAGATTGAAGTATTATGAAAGGTTGACTTTAATTACGTTACCACAGTTTTTTTAAAAGGATTTACGAGGAAGATCAATAACTAACCATCATTTTACGTCGGGCGGAAGGTACGTCATCCATCAGACAGGTTATCTTAGTTTGGGAACCTATGTTATCCACACAGGAAATACATCTATATCTTAGATCTACTAAGCAATCTCTGTTTCTAAAATGAAAATTGACATTTTAACCAACAATATTTTGAATGTCTTAACTTCTTCTTTTTACGCGAACACCAGGTAAGTTCATAAACTCCCTTGCGCATTTCGTTGGGATCTCACTTATATTAGAAGCCGAAAGTTTGTTTGTATGGAGGTTTGTTACCTCTTCACGCAAAAACTAGCGTACGTATCGAGCTGAAATTTTACAAACGCGTAAATGTTGACTAGGATTAACACTTAACGCATGCGAAGCGGTGGGCACAAGCTAGTATTGGTATATGTTTACTTTAATTTGTTTCAGAACGCCCACAATCCATATCTCATTCATAGGACTGCTGCTGTCCACGTCCACTGCTGGAGAGGCAAAAAGAGGAGAGGCAACATTCTGCCGCCGGCACCCCACGGCGTCGGTGACATAATATTGCCAGACTTGAGAAAAAGTCCTAGAAACCTAAGGTTTATTATGCAAGACATTCTTATTATTTATTGAGGCTTCCTATGTTGTTGCTTAAAATATTTTTAATTTTCATTCTTCAAAGTCACACGATAATTTCGTGAAAGCACTCTTTCAGGATCAGTCTGAAAACCAGCGCTGCCTCGTACCTCTGGCCCGGAGCGGCACATAGCTGAGACTGGTCCTTTTTGGTCAACAGCGGCACAGAACAGACCTACATCCTGTCTGGTCCTGCCGGACTATCATAATTCAGTGATATGTGTAATTGTGTATATTATTATGTGTGTTTTCCTCAATTTTTCTTTTTGATTTTCAACTTCATTGTGTAATGCTAAGTCTATATATAAGTTGTTTTGTTCCTATGTACTGTTTTTGTCTATGCCGTTTCGTTGTGACAAATAAATTCCATCTATCTATCTTAGACGTCGAATTATGACCGGCTCGGCGCTCGCTATAAGGGGCAGTGGAGGTTCTCACGGTAAAACCCTGTTTTCTCGTCATTGCACTTACAACTTATTTCATCGATAAATCATATTTAATGCAATTCGATTTTACACGCTTTCTCGATTGTCGAGAATCTCATTTAGAGTTTTCTTCGCAGAAGCCAACATTGACAATATAAACAATGTTTACGGGATATTTTCCGCGGTTTGAGACCTCCGTCACGACTTCAGTGGAGGCTCTGACTTATTTATGGCTGGGACGCAGAAAGTTGCGGGTTTGATTCCCGTCAAGTAACAAATATTTTCTGTTCTGCTGATGTTTGTCTCAGATCGCGATGCTATATAATTAATAATTATACAACAAATTTTGAGTATTTCTACTCGTATTAACAATCTGAACCTTAGCATACGCTCTGTCAATTTTAGTACTAGATGGTGCTATGTGAAATGTATTATTTATTATTATTAATTTCGCGACGGAGAAATTATTAATAATCAGATAACTAAAAAGACTTAAATGAATGAATGAATTAATGAATGAATTAACACTTTATTGTACACAGATAAACGTAAAAATAAAATATAAATAGGTAAACACGTACAAATAGGCGGCCTTAAATTGTAGAAAATATATATTGTAAATTAATAATAGTGCCGTGTTTCTTTTTAGTTTCAAAAGGTATAAGAAAATGTTTTGAATATAAAGATACTTTTATACTCAACAACAAACCTTTAGTTGGTTTCACACTTATTATAATAATGTCTTGGTTATTATTATTACATTAGAACTTGAAAGCGGGCTTATCATTATTTAACTGAATCTGCCGTTGTCCTGACCTGGTTTGTATGTAAAGATATATTTAAATAATGAACAAAAGAAACCCTTTAGACCTATGTATAATGTAAAATAAAATAGATCTGAAAAAAACAGATGAGAAATCGGGCATCTGGTACACACGTTTGTACTTTATTTTAAAACACATTTCAATATGTTTTATAGAAATACCCTAAAACAATTACTTTTAACTCTGTGACTCAACCATAGATAAAAAGGACGGCGAACTTCTTGTGTGGGCGAAAGAGAGCTTACAATTGAAAGCTATGAACAAAAAAGTTGCCTACTTCCATTGTGAAAGAAAATACTACATCTGCTAATTCTACTTTTATTGCTCCGTAAAAGCCGATTCAAACAATACAGATCGCCCACGGAGTTAAAATTACATAACCGAATAGTTCAACCATTTGCAATGAATTAACTAGGTCGGTTGCCGTGGGGGCAGTAGAATGTTGCCTCTCCTCTCTTGCCCGTGAATGCATTTAGAATCTGTCAAGGGATACTTCCCGAAGATGGCCAGCATCGTCTTTCCGTGTATCAACATCCAGTACTGCGCTCGCCAACCCACCTGCCAAGCGTGGTAAGTATGGCAACTACCCCTCATGGAGATCCATGAGGGAGGCCTGTGTTCAGTAGTGGACTTTTTACGGCTGAAATGATGAACTAGATTGCACCTGGTCGTGGTCGCGGGTAGTCTCCCCGCGACAACGACCAGGTGCAATCCGGTCGAAACGTCGGGAATAAAATAAAGGTAATTACGCGATAAATACCCGATAATCCCATTTTTTATAACGTCTTGTGATCGCGAAAGTATAAAAAAGACTATGACGAACTAGGTCGGTGTCGCGTAGGTACACATAATACCTCTATCACGCTATCCGTCTGTCTGTATGTACATATATCACTAGGATCTATATCTATCACGTGTATCTCATGAAACGTGATAGTTACATTTTAGATAAGAACATTTTCACAGATGATGTATTTCTGTTGCCGCTATAACGACAAATACTAAAAACAGAATAAAATAAATATTTAAAAGGGGCTCCCATCCAACAAACGTAATTTTTTTGCCGTATTTTGCTCGATGTTAATTATTGTATTCATGGATGTTATGTCTGAATAAACAAACTTTTTATTTTATTTATATATTATTTATTATTAATTTATTTTTATTTTTATTTGTTTAAGACTTTGTCGCTTAGCGATCACATCGTCCGTATAAGAAAAAGGAATTAAACAAAATCACAAAAAATAACAAACTTAATGCTTAACTAAACCTAAATCTAACAACTTTATCAAGAGCTCTACCTCTTATTTATTAATAACGGCAACAGGTAGACGTTTGAAATATTCTCAAATATTTAGCTGTAGGTATATTCACTTTGAAAATAAATAATTAAATTCAAATAAAACAAATATTTGAGAGGGGCTCCCATATAACTTATTTTAAATAAAATATAAATAATAAAGTAACGGCAACATGTATGTAGACGCTTGGAATATTCACAGAATATTTAGTTTGTTTCTGTGAATATTTCAAACGAGATGATTATTCGTCTCTAAAAATAGTACGGAACCCTTCGTGCGCGAGTCTGTCTCGCACACCACCTTTTAATTTTTTATATTCAAATTGGAAACACAGAACGTTACAATATACCTACGTAGCTTATCGAGTAAGCTGATTTCTGCATATCATTGTGCAGTACTATTGTGTAATTGTATTGGCAAGGACGCTCGGACAGTTAGCTTATCATCATAAGAATGCGCTTGTACAGTTGGATCGGACTAACAGGCTACATTGAAAACTGTTTATACCCTAACATATATAACCTAGCCATCATTTCAGCCGTAAAACGTCCACTACTGAACACAGGCCTCAAGGATCTCCATGAGGAGTAGTTGCCATACTCAGTACGCTTTGGGTTGGTGAGCGCAGTACGGGATGTTGATACACGGAACGATGCTGCTGCCTATCTTCCGGAGGTATCCCTTAGCAAGCTCTTACTGCATCCACGGGCATAAGAGGAGGGGTAACATTCTACGGCCGGCACCCCACGGCCCAATTTAACCTAGTAATTGGATGCATTTGCCAATGGTGCCGCCGCCGTGACGCCACTATAGGGCTCTGGTGGAAGATTAGCGATAGTTAGTTGTATGTGACATTGTTACCTGCTTAGAGCGCTCGCCGGCGCTCCGGCGGCGACATTTCAACCGCCGAAAAATCGGTAGAGATCCTCAAGTCGACGCGTATATTTTTTCACCTACAACTTTTTACAGAGTCGTCTGATTTTGATATTTTTTTTTTATTGGAAAGGGCCATACCCCAAGTTGGTCGCATAAAAATCGATACCTTAGTGGGCCAAAATATGAGTTGAATGATGAAATGAACAGATAATCTTGAATCTTGTTATGCTATGTAGGGGTTTTATAACGCTTACATCTTTGTAGTGACCATCATCATCATCAACATTTGAAACAATCACTAAAAATACTTAAGTGCTTTTTACAAAACAAGTAAACCGACGAATATTTACTAAAACTTTGTAAAATAATTGCACCTTTGAGTCGGATTTGGTATAAAACATAACCATATCAATTAGAAGTCTCTAATTCGACTAAAAAGTACAAAGTTTTAGTTAATATTCGTATACCTACGTAACCACGATTCTGTATCGCTACTGTCGCGAAGCTGTCGCACGTCAAAGTCTTGCTCGTTTCTCCATAATCAAAGATTTTATAATTTATTTCTTGTCTTTGATTTCTTCCCATGCCTGTGTGTTCAGTGTTTCGGCTTATTTATTATTATAAGGCCTTTTGCATCTATTGTAGATGATTTATACAACGTCAGCAACTGGTAATCATGCTGTACGGGACGCTGCAGTGCCTGGGACATTGTTAGATGGATTAGGCTTGCCCAGCACCTATACCATCCTCTCAGCTTAGTCAGCTATTATTCAGAGGAAAGAACAGTAACAATACGTCTGAAGCTAACTAAGCCGCGGGTTTACTCACGATGTTTCCTTCACCGTTAAAGCACGTGTTAAGTGTGCACATACATTTTTCAAGAAAGAAATATCCATTGGTGCATGGCCGGTATCGAACCCACGACCTTCGGATTGAAAGTCGGGGGTACAACCACTCGGTCAACGGCTTAAAGAATATTAATTCTCATACGAATTTACATTCATATTTTTGCTTTCCCGAACGTGCCACACAAAAACAATGAAAACAATTTTAAATTATTTTTAAAGTGTCTAATTATTTTTTTGTTTTTATATAAACATTAAATAGATGTTTATAAACAAATAAGTAATTAATTTGAATTAGGACCATGGAGGTCGTCATCAAAATGATAAATCATTTAGAATGAGTATGCGGTAGTTAAAACACATGTGTTAAAGTTTTATATTACTAACAATACCTATATTGTCACTTTGTGTTTAGTGTTTATCTTTCTGTTGTTATTTTTATATTTAAGGTGTGCAATAAAGCATTTTCTATCTATCTATCTAACTACCTATATACGAGTACATGTATCAATATATGTATTATCATCGTAGGACTGCTGTCCACGTCCACAGCTGGACATAGGCCTCAAGATCGTAAGGGGGGGGGGGGGGGGGCTCGCCACTTGGCAAGCGTGCTGCCGAGCGGGATGTTCATACACGGAGAGCCGCTGCCCATTTTCCGGAGGCATTCCTCAGCAGATTCTTACTGCATCCACAGGCAAGAGAGGAGTAGCGACATTCTAGTGGCGGCATCCCACCACACCGCATATGTGATTATGCGGTAGTCAAAAACATATGTTGTACGCGGTATTCAAGTTTTATATTACCTACTAACAATACATAGATAAGTAGGAATATAGACAGTACCATTATTTTTGAATGAGTCAGAGGCGCAAAAGGTGACTGTCTGATATTAGCGCTTATTGACTTTTTAAGTTCATTCAAGTTCGTCGTCAAGGACTTAATTACTGATACTTAGCATAAATTTATATTTACTTATGTCTATTCACAATTTTACTTCTGCTGATTTACTGGCGGGGCTCGTAGTCTTTGGCGATGTTTTTCAAGATATATCGAAAAATATTAAAAGAAAGGCCTTTGCATCTATTTACTTCATACATTTCTCAACCTTATTTGTCTGGATACTAGTAACAACTTTTTTATTTTTCTTTATTGTAGAAATTGGAACTGGTACTTGCGACATAGTAATTTACTTTTGTGAGTACCATCGTTTTTCATATTATTTGTCAAATAGTTATTGTTCCAATTTTTTTTTTTTTATTATATGTAGATTATTAATGCAGCGTCAGCAACTGGTAATAAAGCTGTACGGGACGCTGCGGTGCCTGGGACATTGTTTGATGGATTAGGCTTGCCCAGCATCTATACCATCCTCTCAGCTTAGTCAGCTGTTAGTCAGAGGAAAGATCAGGAAGGTGAAGGAAGCATCGTGAGGAAACCCGCGGCTTAGTTGGCTTCAGACGTACCTGTTCTTTATAGTGTATTACTGACAAATTAGTGCCGTAGCTGAAGAACAGAACAGATGGCCGATGGGGGTCGAAAAGTTTTCGAATGGAGGCCACGGACCGGCAAGCACAGCGTAGGACGTCCACCAACTAGATGGGCGGACGATCTGGTAAGGAGTGCAGGTGGATGCAGGCCGCTTCCAGCCGCAATGCTTAGAGGTCCACGAGAGAGGCCTATGTCCAGCAGTGGACATCCTACGGCTGAAATTATGGGTGCCGTAGTAGCCGTGGCGTGCCGGCAGTATTACCTTGCCTCTTCTTTATTGCCCGTGGAAGCAATAAAAATCTGCGGAAATCTCCGGAAGATCGGTAGCAGCGTCTTTCCACGTATCAACATCCTGTACTGCGCTCGCCAGCCCGCCTGCCATGCGTGGAGAGTATGGCAACGACCCTCTCATGATCAGTACCTGGAGATCTATGAGGGAGGCCTGTGTCTAGCAGCGGACATAAGCGGGCGCCTCAGATAATGATATTGATGACTGACAAATTTAAATTCAAGTTTAGGCATCCTAACTTGACTGTGCGGAAGCTAGTTAGTACGTTTGATAAGGTATACGCACGTCGCTCGTTAAGAAAAAAGTTATTTCATTTAAAAAAAATATTAATTAATAAATAAACTTATAATTAAAAATTCAGTTTTAGGTACAAAAAGTGGTTGCCAAGACCAAACAAATGAGCCCAAACTCGATGGGCTTAACTCGTTTAGTCAAGGAGTTCATATGGTTTCGTAGCCTTAGATCAACGTCCACGAATCACATAACTTTTATTGACCACATAGCGAATTCTATGGATGCTGGTAGGCAGGTAGACTCTGTATACCTTGACTTCCGACGTGCATTTGATATGGTGGATAATGACATATTATTGATGAAGCTCTCAGCTCTCGGGGCTTCTCCACGATTGCTAAAATTATTTGCTCACTACTTATGTGACCGTAGGCAGTACGTGCAGATTGAAAACTTTAGATCCCACGAATTTTACACAAGATCAGGCGTAAGTCAAGGCAGCACGCTTGGGCCGACTCTGTTCTTGATAATGATTAATGACCTTCCAACAGTAGTGAAATCAGCAAACTGTTTAATGTTTGCTGATGATCTAAAAATCTACAAAACAATCAGTTCAGAGTCGGACTGTGTGGCACTACAGCTGGACGTCAACTTTGTGGCAAAGTGGAGCCAGCTTAACAGGCTCCCATTTAATGTGACTAAGTGCAAAGTAATGACGTTCACTAGACTACAAGTGCCCAAAGTCCAACCCTACTCTCTAGGCGATACTGTTATGGAGCGAGTAGAGAGCATTCGTGACTTGGGGCTGATTGAAGATGTGCGCCTGGACTTTCGTGAGCATATTGTGTCTATGTGTAAGAAAGCTAACAGAGCTCTAGACTTTATCATGAGAACGGCTTCGCATTTTAAGGACATTGGTGTAGCAATTATGCTTTATAATGCCTTTGTACGCAGCAGACTAGAATTTAGTGCAATAAGCTGGGATCCCCGAGAAAGCAAATATGACATAATGATTGAGAGGCTTCAGCGCAAATTTGCTAGATATATGTATATATAAGCGTATGTATGGGTAATATCCTTATCTCTTCCCTTCTCTTTTAGTGACAGGTATGGTTGGAATGGATACACTTCACTTCAGACGCAAACTGCAGCTAGCAATTCACTACTGCCTAATTTTGCGAAATAAAGTGAACAATCCGACCATACTTAGTAATATAACTCTTTATGTCCCAAATAACTACACGAGAAGCGGTAGAAGGCACCACCGGTTGTTTGCTTGTCGCCCGGCTCGGACACAACATGCCAACAATGCTCCTACATTACGGGCGCTCACATTTTTCAACAATTTCTTGCACGAGTTTCACCATGTAGACATTTTTGATGATAGTCTTAGTTCGATTATTATGGCGTTAAGATCATATTTAACTTTTCATTAGTTTTTAAGTATGATTTTATATTTTTGTGTTCTGATGCAGATTGTTTCTTTTCTTTTTTCTTGTGTTAGTTTAGAACTTTTAGTATTTATGATGTTTTGTAATCCTAGATAGTAAGCATTTTGGTTGTTACTGTATAGCTACTATCAAACTATGTATAAATAAATAAATAAATAAATGGCCTTCACACTCCGTCATTAGACCTGCTCCATGGCCCCCCATATTATTGTATTGTTTTCGATACGCAAGTATACTAAATTTGTGTCCAATTGCAAGTCAAGTCAGGAAGTGGATCTGATTTAGCTTCCGAGATTAGACCGACATAACGAACGGGCAAGTTCAATAAAAGCTTGTAAAAAATGTTAGAAGGAACTTTGTTAAATATCTACCTGAGACCCTGAGACTGAGACGCGTCGATGCCCCTATTGGTTCGCCTTTTAAGTCTCTCTATCCTAATTCTTGGTATGCACAGTACTTATAGGTGTTCGGGGTCAAACTCTGAAGCCGGAAGGAAATATTGCTATAGTTCGTAAAACTTAATTTGATCGCTACGACGTGCGGTAGATGCCAAGTGACGGACAAAGATTTTTTAAAATTTATTTAAGTACTAAGTCATCAATTGACTAGAAAAGATTTCAATCGTTAGATACGCCCTTACCGTAATCAGACCGCACCGTTTTGTTTCCATAGGAAATGAGTGAGCTCACTCATTTCGAATCCATGTACCTCTAAGGTTTTAAACACAGTGTTAGCCGGACGTTGACCGTGTTACTTTTTACATGAAAATTATTTGTCACATGAATTTGTACTAAGGAAGCCGGTTCTTAATTCTATGATTTTACTCAGGTCGTAACTAGCCGTGGGGTGCCGGCAGTAGAATGCTACCCCTCCTCTCCTACCCGTGGATGCAGTAAGAGCCTGCTAAGGGACACCTCCGGAAGATGGGCAGCAGTGTCTTTCCGTATATCAACATCCCGTACTGCGCTCACCAACCCGCCTGCCAAGCGTGGTGAGTACGGCAACTGCCCCTCATGGAGATCCATGAGGGAGGCCTTAGTTCAGTAGTGGACGTTTTACGGCTGAAATGATGACTCAGGTCGTAACTAGTTTGAGGACCAATGTGAGTATAAGAAAACTATGTGTTTTTTTATGTTTCAACATACGTTATTCTTATACTCAAACAGTATTCTTATATAACTTTTGAAACTATCATGCATGGTTGTTAACATTATGCAATATTTACAGGGCCATCATTTGCAGAGACTTAGAAAGAGGGTTAATCGTTTTGTCTACCAACGACTACCCACACGCAATAGACTTTAGTTTATCCGTGAGCATGACGTGTGAAACTACGTCGAAATATCGGGAAACTCATAAAGACTCAATTCGTGGTATATATCCCGTAAATATTGCTTATAATTCCGCCGTGGGGTGCCGGCAGTAGAATGATACCCCTCCTCTCATGCCCATGGATGCAGTAAGAGCCTGCTAAGGGATACCTCCGGAAGATGGGTAGCAGCGTCTATCAGAGTATCAACATCCCATACTGCGCTCACCAACCCGCCTGCCAAGCGTGGTGAGTATGGCAACTACCCCTCATGGAGATCCATGAGGGAGGCCTGTGTTCATCAGTGGACGTTTTATGGCTGAAATGATGATGATGATTGCTTATAATATTCTTATATGGAATGCATATTAGTTGTTCTGACAAAAAACTCCTTGGTCATGAATTTACGGTCCAAAGATCTGCATCAAGTTACATTATGTAAGTTACCTATTCGTTTAAAGTTTCTATATAATTTTAGATTTGCCTATAATTATACAGTAAATTCATTTCCTTTTGCATTTAACATGGATGATGTAATTTTTTTGTTTGAAGGTCCGTTCAGAAAGTTTATTATGTGAAGAATAAAATTCAAACTATTTATATTTTTGACTTAGTAGAGTAGTAGTTACTGGTTGTAGTAGTAGGTAGTTGATTCTGAGGCGGTACGAAGTTAGCCGGAAAAGCATGATAGTATGGATTTACAAAAGAAAAATACTGTAAATATTACATCAACAAGCTATGCTTACTTTTGGGCTAGATGGTGCTGTGAGTATACTAGTGTCCAGCATTATTTATTTATTACTAGCTTATGCCCGCCGCTTCGTATGCGTTGTACCCGGATATAATAATATAGCCTATGTGTTCATCCTGGTCAACATATATACGTGTGCAAAGTTTCAGCTCAATCCAAAGGCTAGTTTTTGCGTGAAGGAGTCCATTCTTTTCTCACAAACTTTCGTGTTTATAATATTAGTAGGATGTGATTTGATGTTTAGAGTTTTTGAAGCGTTCACAATTACAGCAGTTCAGTTATTTGTCATTATGTATTTGCTTCGTGTTCTTCACTGTACTTGTGTCAGATACCAACTGCTGGTTCTCACATTTTCAATAATAGCGTAGTAGCGGATCGATAGACTTTAACAGACTATTAATTTATTAACAGACTTTGCGCAAATAATTATTCATATTTTATCATGTCATAACCCCCACAGCAAGATGGGCAGACGACATAGATAGTCGACAAACGAAAATAGATAGTCGTTGAAATAATTTTATACTATAACAGATTATTCTTTGTTTTTTTTTAATACAGTGGGGATGAAATCTGAAGGCACCCTTAAGTAAGGGATCTTTACTTACTACAAGAAGGGCTACTGGTATTAAAATAGCACGTTGACTTTTATTTATGCGTGACGTGAAAAATTTTGAAGTTTTCTGCAGATATTCTACCCAGGTTTTTTTCTGAGAAAAAAAAATAATGCTAGACATTTTACACACCACCTTAAGTTACCAAAGTACCCAAAACACAAAGTCGTATTTTTTTGTACATACTACATATCTGCTTAAGACAGATAAATAGATAGAAAATCCTTTATTGCACACCTTAAATATAAAAATAACAACAGAAAGATAAAGATCACAAAAAAACTAAGTACAACTTTAGGAACTTTAAGATAGTGTGTAAAGTGTCTAGCATTATATAAATAATTTAATTATTCATAAGAAAGCTTTGGCGGGACGATCTCATCACCTTCGACAGAAATTGGTGGGACTCTTTAAAGGAGTTTAAGGGAATCTGCCTAGCAGTGGGACTAGGTAGGCAAAAAACATTTTTTCATGCCTCAGATACAGGGTTTTGAAGATATCGTTTACTGAAAATACTCTTGCACAAAATGAAAATTGCTTTTTGGCTATAGATTTTCCGGACTGGCTCAAAGTTCTCACTATTTTCTTTACATCATTTAATTTCAAAATTACTAGTTTATAATACCTACGCATTTATGCAATTACTAAATTAAATTCGGTCTTGATCTCATGCTTTTGTTAAGAATGATGCAATAAAAGTCACGGGAAGTAGGTCGCCTAGGGGCCATGTTCAATGAAGGTATTTGCATTTGACCCACGAAATTACATAATGTAAGTAATTATATTTAATTTAGCTTATCGAGAACTAGATGGCAGATCATTACACAATGAACTGTGAAAAAGAAGTAATTTTTCTAAAGTTGACGGATGACAAGAGCATTATGACGGCTTAGCTGGTCTAATAGCCCTTTTTCTTGTTACTTAGTCGTATAAAAAACAGAATGATGAAATGGTACAGATAGAATTAAAAATTAAACTTACTTTTCGCAGCAACAGACGAGACCATGTCTCAGAATAGAGGATTTTGGATCACACAACACAGGATTTCAGGAATTCACGTAGGTATTTGTTGTATACTTTTATATCATTTATTTACTAAGTGTTTAGCGTTTTGAAATCAATTATCTTCAAACACATTTTTTGTGATTCCTAAATCACTGTATTTTGATCTTCTTTATTTATTAAGCACGGCATATATTAGAACACTCCCAAATATTCCAAACCATCTATCTCAACCATATATCAATCAAATATATTTTTAAGAAACTGAGACAATTAACGGTCTTGATAAAAAAACGAATAAGCTAAACTAGATGAAATAATACTTTCATATTTGGTGAAACAAAAACCAGACTGTCAATAAATCTATTGATCATTGTAAAACAACAAAGACAACACAGAGATAAGATAGATCAATCATAATGAAGACAAGTATGAGCTCAAAGATATATTTGGGAATAACACCAAGTTTCCGATAGTGACAAGATAAGAAATGCACTGGAAAATGCTGTATCTCTTTATGTGTCGTACACATAAAAAAGATAATTGTCTATTTAATTATGTTATTTTCCTTCAAATTTAACATTAGCACCTTATTAAAAGGTTTTGCATTGTATAGTCGCGTTCATAGTAAAGGATATTTGTAACTGGCCGGCTTAGTATGAACGCGACTGTACGCGTTCTGCGATTCCTTAATCTGACACCTACCTGTAATTTTTATTTTATATTATCACCCCGGTATTGCAGTTGCAATAGGTAGAGGCATAGACTTGTAGGTATAATTAGCCTATGTAAGAGGTGACCTCTTAACATTATGTAAGTCTTCGGGTTGTTGTATAAATAAAATAACAATAACCAATATGAACGTGACATGTGCAATAATGAACATACCCTTTTGAAATAAAAAAAAACTATAGACCACAATACAACCCACTAAATTCGATGGTACATTCTAAAGATATAATAATCAAAATATATATTAAAATTTAAGCTACCTAGCTGTTCTAATGAAATAATATATAAGTTTATCCTTATATTTGTGAAAAGTCTATTTTTAAGTTTACTTGTAAGAGTAATGATTATGTTTAAATTGCCAATGTGATCTCATTTCTGTAGTGCCCTATGAGATCCTTAAGAACCGTGCATATAAAATAACCACCTGTAACTACTTTGAGAAAACAATAAACTTATTGTATTAAAAAGTTCATTTAAATCTAAGTTTGTATCTTATTTTGAACTCTCTAAAGTTTACAAAGCTTTTTTGCCTGAACGAAGCTAAAGCTATAAAAAAAGGAGAAGTAGGTATAGGTATAACTTAAAAAAAAACATTTAATCGGAACAAGATTAAAGACCATCTTGCCTCATACTGATAAATGTTGAATTAACTAATTAATTAGCACTTAATTGACGGATATTTTAATTGTATGAAAATATATCAAAAATTTTAACTGTACGAAAGCGCCGTGGGGTGCCGGCAGTAGAATGATACCCCTCCTCTCAGGCCCATGGATGCAGAAAGAGCCTGCTAAGGGATACCTCCGGAAGATGGGCCGCAGCGTCTATCCGTGTATCAACATCCCATACTGCGCTCACCAACCCGCCTGCCAAGCGTGGTGAGTATGGCAACTACCCCTCATGGAGATCCATGAGGGAGGCCTGTGTTCATCAGTGGACGTTTGATGATGTCAAAAAACACTGATTCAATGTTGATCAAATTAAACAGCGTCTATGCGAAAGGGGAGAATATTTTCAGTACATCAAATTATCTGCAGCATCATCGGCGAATGCATACCAAATCTTTGTCCCCAATATCATATATTCGCACTTGATAAATTAACACGAACTAGTTAAAATGGTTTTGCGTTCGTGATTAGACTGACCAAGTGTCCTAATTTCGGTGTCACGAAAGTTTTGGCACGCAAAGTGGCTGAACAGTTCGATTCGAGCAAATTGGACAATTATATTGTTAACTGGTTCGGTGTTAAAATAATCTGTTTCTATTTTAACACCGAGTAGTTTGGATCTTATAATGGACTTAGTTTGAATGGAAATGAAAACTCGAAAAAGCTTTTATTCAGTTGTCCTGCAAGTCCCAGTCAATTAACAAAATAAAACAAGACATTTTTATCATAATAAGGCACAAAATTGTATTTGTTCGCTTTATTATATCGCTTTTTATAACTAGTTAAACCCGCGTGGTTCCCGTTCCCGTGCGAATACGGGAATAAAATTATATCGAATCTGAAATTAAAATAAATGACCCAGCTACAAATAAAGGAAAAATGCTAGAGCACTCAAAGTATTTTTTAATTTGAATCAAATTAGTGACTTTGCAACAAAAAGGTAACTTATTAGTTTTGCTCCATAAAAACAATACAACAATTGCATTGTTTAAGCAAACTGATAAACTGTAAAGAGGCCAATTGCGCACCAAATGTTATTAAACATGAGTCCATCAATGCTTCATTCGGTATCACAATCCACGGTTTATCTCAAATGTCACTGGAGACAGTCCAAGGTCCTGCGTAATCTTGGCATGAGTTGAGAGAGTGGAAGTACGACAGGATAAATCTGGCACATGAAAGGGGGAAACAAAGTACCTGTTGGTGTACCGGTTTTTGTTGCGGGTTTGTACACGTTATGCATTGTTAGATTTACAATTAATGTCTAGTACCTAAATCTCCATTTTACATTTTCCGATGCAAGGTCGAGAGGTGTAGACAACGTTAAGTTTAAGATGTGTCTGTCTGGGCTCCTAAACGTATAGATTAGTTTTATAATTTGAAAGATTAATGGAGAGTGAAATTTTGTTTAGCCTTTCAAATATTATCAGGGCATGACGAAAAACTGCTTGTGATTTAGATTTGAGTTGAAATCTGATTCAAGGTCTATCATCTTACATCCAAAATTAAATACCTCTAGATATATATTAGTATCAGGTAAAAGGGACTTGATTGTGTTTGTTTAATTATATCTTTGATTTACCGATGAATTGACTTCAATCGATCAAAGTCAATAAGTGTTTATTCAATAGAGCAAAAAGCTATATTATTATGTAGCTATATGTAGATCCAGTTTACAACGACTCAATAATCTCAATTCAAATTTGGAAAATTACCATGTTATTTAACTTAACAAATTATTTTCTATGGTGCCAAACAGAAGACCGAGTGGTATATCCCAACGTAAATATGTTATTTGCAGAGTTGATGTTCGCTTAAAAATTTCACGCGTTTGTGACCGAGACCATGACTTTGATGAAAGTCTCGCCTGAATTCATCTCAACACGATAACGTTATAAGGAGAAAGTAGGTACATAAAATATCTACATTTTCCTCATTTCTTCAATAGTACTTATATCTCTTCTATTATAAGATTTATAAGGAATGACCTTCTCTATAAGTACCTAATTTTCGTATGTAATATTTTTATTTTCTTCTTTTCTTTGTTTTCTATTTGTTTTTTCTCATACTTTATTACATTGTACTTAATAGTGTTTTTGTTAACAAATTTTATATATAAATATATTATTATTAATAAGTTAAATATGATCTCATCTTCAGACTGTAAGCTTTTGTTTAGATTAAATCTATTTTGTAGTGCACGCTGTGACGTCCTATATATGAAAAAAACACAATAGTTTTTAAAACTATGTTTGTTATTGTAGGTTTGTGATTTTTTCGTGGGATGGCCATATTAAATGAATAAATAGTTTACTGAACACTTTTTGAGCTCAGAGTGAACTTAGGTTGAATGCATAGCACAGATCACGTAGTCCGATTGATCGAACTATCAGAAGTCTTAACACATGGTTCGATTAATCGAACCAACTGAAAAAAAAAGTTCACGTACTCCGGTTGATCGAACTATGCGGTTGAACCACGTTGCCAGAAGCACATTATCACGGAAGTCACAAACAAAACCGCACAAAGTCATGCAAAAACGTGAGTAAAAACACAACAAAGCATTCTCATACTTTCAAAATTCACAACAGATTAGTAGTACCTATATGTAACAAAAAACAGAGGTCCGAAAACGAGTCCATGGGAGACCCCTGCTCTCGCATGCATGCACCGTATTATAAATATGTTTCTGCCAGGTATGCGGTTCACCTACGGATAAGAAGTGACCTTTGCCGTCTGGAGACTGGTCAGACCACATATTCAGATGGTCGTTTTAATAAACAATGCGGACGTTACTATATCTCATGCCAGGGTATCGTTTGGAAAGTTCAAAAATTACTACGTAACTTGAGCATAATATCTATTTGTCTTGAGCATAATATCCGTATGTAATGGTCGAGAATATAAAAATAACATCCTAGTTATACCGTACGAGAGCAGTATACGTTTTTCATTGAAACATTTTGTTCTCGCTGTGATTATATTATTTTTTATTGCTTTGAAAGTGCATGTTTTATTACGAACCATTAAGTTATAAATTACTCGTTATGTTACCTACTTCAACCCTACTATTAATTACTTAATATGTAGTTGGTTTCGTAACGGATAGCGGGTTTGGTTTCGGACATTGTTTTTGAACATATTTTAGTTATTGTTGTTAATGATTAATAGAGAAAGAAAAGAACAAAAACGTTTTTGTGAAAATTATTTAATCGTGTTCATTCTAATATATTTTATGTTGTTTTGATAAACTTTTTAGACATAAAAAACACATCATATTTATTGCAAGAGTTGGGTGATTGTAGCCTATTGCTTTAAGAGTCTAATGACGTTGCACTTCACTTAGCTGCATATCTATCATGAATATGCAATAAGGTCGTTGATCTGATGGACAAGCTTCATAATGCTCAACAAAAGCCTCAATGACTCAAAATATTTTTTGAGACAGACTGCTTAAAGATTTTTTGTTGCTACAGTCAATACAAGTTTGATGGAGCAATAACCTCTTTAGTGTTTATTTACGTGTTACTTGATTTCTCTTTAATAAGTGATATTGATACAGATGATTCGTATGTCTTTTTAAATACCTATTGATTACACTTTCACTGCGTTTTCTCCCAAGAAATCCGAGCAAAAATGTAGCATGTCTCGCTTCAGCTATATTAAAATGAATGATGATAGCTGTTTCCTCAGAATAATAGGCGATGAGTTCTTTGATTTCTAACTGCGAACATTTAATTTTTCATTCACTATTCTTTTGTGAAATATAAGTATTTCATCATATTCTGGTTCCCAAGACAGATTTAATTTCAGATAGTGGTTATTATTACTGTTTTACTGTTTCATGTCATTTACGAGTTGTCCAATTAAGGCAAGCTGTTTTGGCTGTCTACGATTTTACCCCGTTCGTCAACTTTCGCTTTATTTGCATTCCATTTGAAATGCAAAATGTCTTGGTTTATCTTTTTTAGCGTTTGTAAGGTCGTAAATTTGCAGGTTTATTTTTGGACCGTGATCTCAGTTCGTATCTTTATCTCTTTTGCAACTTCCCACTATTATTGTAAGGTTTAAACTATCAGCGTAATTATAAGTTTCATACACACAGCTACCTGGTTTCGAACAATAAGATTACTTAACATTATTTGGCGATTGTTTCAAACTAGTGTCTTAATTAGTCGTGTTACCGGTCCAAGATTAAGCACAATCGTGTTCTGTCCGGTTCACTGCGGAGGTCGTTTCGTTTTTACAAGCTACGACAGCCTCGTCTGAGTCATTTCTGATTGTGCTTTGCAAACAAACAGTAACAACATCTGGACAGTCAGCTCAGATTCAGTTTCGAGATCAAAATATTTCTTCAGAAAGTAAGATAAGTGCGCTAACAGGAATTGTTCAATAAGCCCAAGCTAGAAACCAGTTTACGAAACCCGTGTGCACACATCCATGAGATGTGGCAACTGCCCTCATGATGGCATCGGCTGTTCGCAACACATCAAACACACTAACGAGGTAAAAGGCGGATAATTACAGAGCCGGCTATGCACCACATTCCGACTCTATGGAGCCACAACAACACAGAAACTGCACGATCTGCACAATATAAGCGGCTCTTACCGTTACTAGTGCCAAAATATTCAGCATCCTTATCCATCAGATCATGCTGGAAGCCGTAAGCGGGCAGCCATGCATGGGAGCCCGGGGGCTCGGGCCAGTCCGATATGTGGACCTCCTCCATTTGGGCATGAACACAACACTGCACTCCACAAGCGTTACACTATAAGCACGAGCATGCACGGGCTACCTCTTCGTTCGTCCATTAGGTGGTCATTTAGGGCGATAACGGTCAGGCTTGAAGCCGGTCGGGTGCCTTTCACCGAGGTTGACGCGCGCGCGCGGCGGGGAGCGGCGGAGGACTGGCGCACCGCGGCGCACGGGCAGCGCTCGGCGCGCGCCGCCTCTCTTCGCAAGCAAAAACACCCGGCTCGACTTCTCCGGGCCTTAGCCCCAACAGCGGAAACCGAATTGCAGGAGATAATCGCCATTTCGAAACGATCAAACGAACGGGACAGATGGTATCCAGACGTGTCGCGTACCTGCCTTATTTATTGCCATTTGCCATGGGCGCAATGTTTTTGTTTTGGTCCAGACGCGGACGGCGCTTAACGTAAATCTAATTATGTCTGGCCGATTCTGACGCCCTAGGCGTTATTACAGACAGAGCGGACCATTATGTTTATTCTTTCTTCGTGAGATTGTATGGCGTTAATCGTCATACGGATCACGATTACCCTTCTTACGTGCTGTTACAACACTTTCAAAGTTGGTGAAAGTCGAGCAGCTTCGTATAAACAATGACAGACCGTTTAAAGTGTCGCGACCTGACGCGAATCTTTGAAGAAAAGTGCAATTCATGGAAAGCTTAAACCGTCTACAATAATAATATAATTCATATTGTAGACGTTGTAGACAATAATATAATACAAATATAATTCATCGTAGACTTTCTAAGTCTGACTCCTAAAGAGTTTATCGGTTCTGTTTTGATCGGTTTAATTCTTTTGGTATCAAAATCTCTGAGCCCTTTTTTGCAATAAAGCAAGGAGTTTTGCATAGATATCTCGGCACATCAGTAGTTATTTCCACTTCAGGTCCATTACGAAGACAAGACTCGCTTCCGCATCGTGCCGTGATGTATAGTATAGGGTGTCTGATGTCATTCGTCTTACGGTTTATCTTAACTAGGCATCTTTTATGAACATAATTCTGATAATTGACCATGGCGCTGGTCTTTTTTTCGTTCATTAATATAGAACAATTTATGATTGAATAAGGGCCGCTTAGATAATAAGCTAAAATAAATATTACTTGCTGTCAAATTAATAGAGTTAAAAATACTTAATTCATAAAAATATCAGTCTGTATACAGTCAAGAACCCCATTAGATGAAGAACATGGAATACGACGTTCGACCGAACGATTATAAAAACACTTCTCTGTAAAAGTTAATGTTGAAATAATGGATTTTCGTTGCGTGCTCAACTCTCCGTTAATGTCAGCACTGTAAATAATAAAGAGAGTAATACAACTTTTTGAGAAACATAGGCCATAAGTAATTATTTCTTTGGTCGTAAACCAATAAAAGAGGAACAATTCCACCTTACCTTGTTTTGTTATTATGCCGCAGAGATTGTTTTCGAAGATAACTTGCAGTTGGCTTAGTAATTAATTTAATTTTTGTACTACCATTCGTAATATTTAAAAAAAATAACAAAACATGAATAAATTTTATTCACAAACTTTCCTTTGATCTATTAATGAAATCCGTGGGGTGCCGGCAGTAGATTGTTGTCCCTCTTCTCTTGCCCGTGGATGCAGTAATAATCTGCCAAGGGATACCTCCGCAGGATGGGCAGCAGCGTCTTTCCGTGTATCAACGTCTTCTACTGCGCTCGCCAACCCGCCTGCCAAGCGCGGTGAGTATGGCAACAACCCCTCATGACCATTACTTAGTGAGCAATGAGGGAGGCCTTTGTCCAACAGTGGATGTCCTACGGATGGAAGAGAAGCATGAAAATCCATTCAGTAGTTTTTGAGTTTAGCCGTAGAAGTCGGTAACTACACGCATGTTATTTTCTCGCGTTATTACTTAATACATAACATCGTAATTTTCTCGCGTCAGATTTCGTTTGCCAGTTTAATCCCATAAGATATTTCACATTAAAAAGTTTTTGTGAAAACACCATTCTAATATTTTCATTGAAAGAAAACATTAATGCCGTTCTTTACTTTCAAATGGTAAGTATGCGTTTGCGTGTTTGAGTCTTATGAACATGATTTTCTAATAAGTACTCTCTACGTTGGTACTTTACTTTCTGCATGTTTCTCTACCAATGAAGCCTTTTAACTTGAGGCCACATCATCATCAACATCATCCACAGCCCGATTTTACCCACTGCGATCGTGTGCCAGTCGCATCCATTGACGCCAGACGATGTGTAATAGGTCGTCGACTTAGTATTTACTGATACTAGCTCCTGCCCGCATCTTCGCATGCGTTGTTCCCGCATAAAAAGTAGCCTATGGGTTCATCATCATCATCATCGTAGCCGTTCGACGTCCACTGTTGACAAAAGCCTCCCCCTCATGAATCTCCAAGTACTTATTATGAGAGGGTTGATGGGGTTGATGGTGGATCGTGGCGCTAGCCTGTCGGCAGGCTAGCGCAGTACAGAATGTTGATACACGATGAGACGCTGCTGCCTTCCAGAGGTATCCCGTACTGCATCCACGGGAAATAGTGGACCGGCAACATTCTACTGCCGGCACCCTATGGCATTACGGTACGGCACTCCACTTACTTATTAGTAATAAATAAAGTTAATAACTATTAATGTTTTAGATTGTAGAGCAGAGGCAATATGACATCAGTCCTTGATATCATGACGCATGCAACAGCGTCTAAATAATATATCGGAAAACACAACAAATTCAAATCATGGTAAATACCCATTTACGAACTACTTACCTATTTTATGTTATGTATATCTTATACCTATTTAGTATATACTTTATTTTTATTTACTTATTTGTGTGTCTCATATTATAGATAAGCATATAGAATACCAGCTTCCTCTATACCTTGCTTTTATTGACTACACTAAAGCCTTTTATAGTCTAAGCCACAGTTCCATATTTCAAGCACTCCTTATCCAACAAATAGAACCAACTTATAAACACCTCCTTCAAAACATTTACCATAAAAGTACCGCTGCAGTCACACTTTTCAAACATCTGCACCATCATTTCCCATACAAAAAGGTGTAAAGCAGGGCGATCCACTGTTTCCTAAACTTTTCACGGCCGCCATGGAAGAGGTTTTCAGACAATTGCAAATAAATAGCTGGAAAGAGAAAGGAATTGTCGTCGGCGATAAAAGATTGACCAACTTGCGCTTCGCAGACGACATCGTGTTATTCTCCTCTTCTGCAGCAGAACTGGGCGATATGATCAACCAACTTAACAACCTAGCGTTGTCTTGTCAGAGCCTCAAAGTCGGACTGAAGATGAATATGTCGAAGTCCAAGCTTATGTCGAACAGCACACAGCACAAAGTGAACATGGGGAGTGTGGGGATTGAGTACGTGCAAGAGTATCTTTATCTTGGCCAAATAGTTTCTCTCCAGCAGGCAAGACAAGTAAAAGAGGTTGCTCGACGCACAGAAAATGCCTGGAGAAGCTTTTGGTCAATGAAAGACCTGATGAAGGGAAATTTACCCTTATCCCTCAAAAAGAGACTCATGGATGTACGCATTCTTCCCATCCTCACCTATGGTGCCCAGACTTGGTCGCACTTGGCGCGTGTCAACGAGGTATGGAGCGCAGTATTTTCAGAGTGAAACTGTCAGACCGCGTGCGGAATAGTATACTGCGCTCCAAAACACAAATCGTTGACGTTGGTCATAAAGCCGCTAGCTTGAAGTGGAACTGGGCCGGACACGTCTGCCGCATGTAAAACGATTTATGGGCAAAGTTCACCACGGAGTGGATTCCGCCTAACGCAAGCCGAAGACGTGGAAGACCTAGAAGAAGATGGCGCGATGAACTAGACGCCCATTTAAAATCTTGGCCTTTAGCAGGGTTAAATCGCGAGGATTGGAAGAAGGGAAGGGACTTAGGGAGGCCTTTGCCCTGCAGTGGGATAATAACGGCTGAAAAATAAATAAAATAAATAAATAAATGTCTTATATCCACATAGCATTGTAAATATCTTCGTCTATGTAGCTGATTAGGCTTGCCCAGCGCCTGTATCTTTCAGCGTAGTCAGCTATCTCAGAGGAAAGAACATGGCAATACGTCAAGAAGTTGGGCTGGTTAGGTTAGGGTCGGGGCAGTATCTCGGGGAACATAACGCAATATACCCCAAATGCAGGGACGTCAGTGCAGATCTGGTAACCTACACCAGAATAAGAATAATAATAAGAATGGCAGAAGCAGGTTATTTCAGCGGCAGGCTACTGAAGAAGTGGGCGCGGGCGCGGCCTACTTAAATCACTTACATAAAAAATCGTTCAAATATTTTTTATTAGGTTTTCAGAAAAAGTAACCGTTAAATATAAATTAAATGTAAATATTTCTTTAAACGTCGTTGTCTACTTTCTGAGATGTTTTTAGAGAGTGCAACATTGATACACCTGAAGTAAAACAATTACATAAAACGAGCAAAAACGATCCTCCCTGCGTATTTTTTTGTTATCGGGTGAATTGAAAAATTATCGTGTTTAGAACCGTTAATTAATCAATCATATAAGTACATTTTTTTCCTATTTATATGATATTTTATCGTTTAAAATTGAATCAAAAATTGACTAATTTGGAATATCGTGGCCTTAAGGCCTGTTTCTTTAAAACGCAACTTTTCGGCTCCTTCTTCGAGCTACATGGCCTGCTCATGTAGCTCAAAGAACAGATTGCCGCAAATGCTTAGCTATGCCAGTGACCCGAGTTCGTTCGTCTATGTATTTCCTCGTTTCTGATTTCCTTATAAATCTGTTCTTCGTCTTCTTGTTTTTTGGCTTCTGTGACTAGCGGTCACAATTCTGACAGTGTCCGTACACTGTCATAAATACTGATACTTTCATAAATTATGCCGGAGAATCAAACCTTATAAATCTCAATAGTTGATCTATACACATGCAAATGCTCAAATAAAATGAATGTCTGTCAGCAGTAATGTCAAAAAGTTTAGACTTTAGTCTTATAACCAAAATATTTTTTTTTGTCATTTTGTTTGTTTCAGCTAATTTCGAAACGGCTGGTCCAATTTTGACGGGACTGTCACTGCTGGCGTGCTACTAACATTATATAAAAGTATTTAGGTTTCCGCGTAAAAAAAAGAACGCAGGCAAAGCCGCGGGCATTTACTAGTTTACAATAAAATTAGTTTCACTTGTTTACGACCGCGTCTATACGAGAATCTCTGGCATTTAATAATTGGTGGGAACTTTGACCTTTGTGAAAATAAAAGTAAATGCCTTATTGTTAGCTTTATTACACGTTACGAAATAATGAAATGTACATGTAACAGACGAACTTTAGCTATGACCGAGAATAATCTGATAATTTGTTATCATTTTACATAGTATAAGTAACTTCTGTGTTACGTAAGCGCTACTTGTTCAGTCCACGGGGAATTAGAAACACAATGCAAATAAATCAATTTTAGTTTACGATTTCTCACTTATCTTCTCTTCCCACGCATAAGTATTCCCATATTCCGCAGATTAATATTTCGATTTAGAAGAACTAAGAGACGAAAAAAAATATTAAGGCCTTACTACTAATAAAATAAAGTAGTAGTTAGGCCTTTGCATCTATTTTAAATGATTTATACAGCGTCAGCAACTGGTAATCATGCTGTACGGGACGCTGCAGTGCCTGTGACATTGTTAGATGAATTAGGCTTGCCCAGCACCTATACCACCCTCTCAGCTTAGTCAGCTATTAGTCAGAGGAAAGAACAAGTCTGAAGTTAACTAAGCCGCAAGTTTCCTGAGGAGTATAGTATGACCACGAGATTTCCGCCTGTTGCAAACCTAGATACATAATACGTGGGCGGGTTAGAATACTTTTGGCGATTGCCAAAGTTTAAACTCAGTTTTAAGTTTTATTACATATATTTTCCTGAATTGCTTTAATATTACTTACCTATTACAATTCGGCAGGGTGATTACGTATCTTGCGACAGGTTTTGCAACAGGCAATTGACAGCAATATTGCTGTCAAATGTCAATTCCTTGCTGTTCTATAATACAAGCTAACATGGCTGGCCAAATAACTTACGAATTTATAAATTAACTTGACACTGGCGGAATCGTGTTAAACCAAACACAAAAAGCCATAAAATAAAAAGACAATACAAAATTGACATTTGACAGCAATTTTGCTAATGAGACGTTTTCAGTAAAAACGAAAAAAAGTGTTTTCTACTAAACGTAACAGATGGGGTGACAAGCGGAGAAAGCAAGTTTGTTGTTAATCAGTTTGTTAATCACAATTGCCGTCATTTTCAAATTGTGTTTCCTACCAGTAAAAGAAAAGTAACGCCATGTATAAGTTTCGAGGGAACTATTTTTGAAGTATATTTACTTTTTAATGAAAACGCCTCATTGCTTGTTGCAAAATTACTAATCACTCTGCCGCGCTGTCTTCCGTTTGCCGCCAAATCCAGATGGCCACGGCTCGCTAGGTATCCTTTTTTATTTTTCAAACCTGACCCGCAGGGTGATTACGTATCTCGCGACAGGTTTTGCAACAGGCAATTAGCAATATTGCTGTCAAATGTCAATATTCCTTGCTGTTTTCTAAAACAAAATTAAAATTTGACAGTAATATTGCTGTCAATTGCCTGTTGCAAAACCTGTCGCGAGATACGTAATCACCCTGCCGCATGCATTTTTTTAGAGGAAATAACAAAAAGTTCTGCATCAACTTAACCATACTCTTTTAAAAATCAAAACTAGTTTAAGCTCTTAGTCTACAATCTTCTCAATAAAGTTAGGTACTCGAAAAAGTATCACTATTATATTAATATTATTAAAAATAATCAATTTAATGATATATGGTAAATTTAGATATAAACTTAACAATACATATTATAGTACACCAGGTATAGTAGGATCATAATAAAATAAATACATAAATGATTTCTACAGCTTGAGTAACTGGTATTCATGTTTATCGAAGAACTGAAGTGCCCGGGACATATTTAGTTGGATTCGGCTTGCCCTGCACCTGTAACATGCTCTCAGCTTAGTAGTCTATATTAAGAGGAAACAACAGGTCAATACGTCTAAGTAAATAAACCACAAGACAATTAACCCTACAATGCGAGTCGGAAACCATTTCAAAAAGAAACCAACCATTATGCAGTCAGTGCCATTATCTTGCCATTTCACATTCTCACGCATTTACACGTACGGAAAGGTCACACGACTAATATTTCTTATTTTCCACTGTCGAAACATAAGTAGGAAGAAGAAAAAAATGCTGGACATCGTTAAGCCCAACGTAGTTCCAAATAAGCTTGTAATATAGAAAGCTTCCCGGGGAATACCGGTAGTAGAATGTTGCCCCTCCTCTCTTGGATGCAGTAAGATATAATGTTGCCTCTCCTCTCTTGCCCGTGGATGAAGAAGAAGAAGAAGAATAAGAAGAAGAAGGAGAAGAAGAAGGAGAAGAAGAAGGAGAAGAAGAAGAAGAAGATTTAGTTATCCGATGGCCGAGTGTTTGACCACCAGCAGCCACAAATGATTTAAGATTAGTATCATTAATTTAACAAACTTAGTCCCGAAGTAAGAAAATGCAGATGAGAATTGTTTCCAAGTATTGTGACAGCAGATCCAGAATCGAGCAATCCACATATAGATTGGTTACCTACTTTAATAGTTACGTAGGGACGTACATCGTTATCAGGTTTACGATCCCAGATTGATGCAATAGAGTAACTCGTGGAAAAAACTTTTATAAAGTGCAACCATTCTTCCCACTCTGTTTTTGTAGTTTTAGATTTAGGAAGAGACTTATCGTTTTGATTTAATTACCTATTTATTATAAATTTTATTTCTAATATTTAGCTTCTTTTATTTACAAGTCGTTACAACTTATGAATAGATAGATAGATAGAAAATGCTTTATTGCACACCTTAAATATAAAAATAACAACAGAAAGATAAATACAAAACACAAAGTGACAATTGGCGGTCTTATCGCTAAAGAGCTATATATTAATTACAATAACAAATTTATAATAATCTGTTAGATGCATGTATGGGGGTCAAAGTTATTTCTTTTTATTCATTTGAAAGTATGATAGCCAGTCATAATTTAAATGAAATATCATTAATTTTGCAAACATGGATTACAAAGATTGTAAGTAAAAGTATAGAACACAACCATGGTCTACTTTCAGCATGCAAGTATAATTAAAATTAAAGTTCGAATAAATAAAGTTAATTAATAGGTAATTGATATTCATAACTTTAGAATACAAAGGTGTATACAAGGTGTATTATAATATGAGTACTAAGCCGAAAGGGAGTAACCCTAAATGTGAAATTCTGACCATCCCAAGTAACAACTTTTTTTCTACGACTTTTCAGGATTCAGTGATTTTCATTCAAGAAAAGACTACGAAAGTTTTCACTTCAACAGCTACGATACGATAACGATAACCTGAATGCCAAATCAGGAAATCGTGTTATTTTTTTAAGCTATTTTATTTACAATTTTACCAGTTGGTGTGACGTGAAGATGATCCTGAGGTCATAATCGGATTATTTAAATTATTTTTTTTACATTTTATTTAAAAAAAACCGTGGTATTTTTATTAGGTCCCATCCATTTTTTTTAGTTGTGAAAAGTATACTTATCGAGAACCTAGTGCTTAGGTAAACCTGACATAGGATTTAAAACTATTAAAAACATGTAGTATTCCTGTAACATAAATTAATAAATAACTAAAATTGATCCTTGAGGTGGTCAGAATTACCCCTTCTCGGCTTAGTACACATATTATAATACAACCTGTATTCAATTTAATAATAAATATCCATGAAATAGTAAATGAAAAGATGTTGAAAGCTGTATTTGGAAGTCTGTTGTAATTTTAACAATTCATAATATAATGTTGTAAATAAACGTGGCTACAAACAATAAAGGTTATGAAACGTAATTTCTTTTTACTAGCCTACCTATACTGTCCAGTGCAATCTCCCGCCAGCTACCACAGATGTTATTCATCGTTATTTAGTTTTAAGCAAGATTTGTTGACGAAACAATCTAGTCTCCTCTCTAGCCACACTTACGGCAGACCACGTGATTGGCGGCGATCCAGAAACAAACAAAGCGCGGTTGCTTCCAATTAACGTGCATCGAGCAATCGTTAAACTTTCCTAGAGAACTTTATTTAAATTTTTCGAATACCTTAGGTCTTAAGTGATACGTTGATCACCAGTCAAAGTCAATAAGTGTTTATTCAATAGAGCAAAACGCTACATAGAATAGTCAAAACAAGAACAAGACAGATTTAAATTGAATAAAGCACATAATTGAATTGGTTCGCTTCAAATAACTTTTTTTCCAAGTGAGGGAACAAGAAACCTCACTCTCACTTCTATTCTTCGAAGTGGACTTGTAGCCTGGCCACAGATTAAAGAACCCAACCTGACCTGGCCTCTTAAAACGGATTTTGATGTTGACCCAACAACTGTATTTACAGTTTGTATTATAATATGTGTACTAACCGAAAAAGGGGTAATTCCGCCTACCCCAAGAAACTATATAGTTTTACGACTTTCAAGGATTCGATAATTTTCATTTAAGAAAATACCACTAAAGTTTCAACTTCTACAACTGATAATACAATAATAACCGACTCTTTGAGTTACAAAAGTACCTATATTTTTTTCAAAATGTGATAAAAAAATATAAAAATCAAATTATGAACCCAGGATCATGTTCAAATCACATTATCTAGTAAAAATGTAAATAAAACACATTCCCCTTCGAAAACGACTTGTTTTCACATGCACACTGTTACAATAGAACAAAATAATTTGATGTGTAATGTGAAAATAAAAGCTTATAGCTAAACGCATATCATAAAAATATAGAAAGTACGAATATATTATCGGGATTTTTTTCTGTTATATAACCAGTTAACCAAACCAACCAAGTGTAAACCAACTACCAAATTTGAAGTAAAACAAACATGAAAAATTCAAAACATAAATGTCATTATTACATTCGATTATCGGGTATTTATCGCGTAATTAACTTTATGTTTATCCCAACGCTTCTATCCTTCACTTAATCCCGTTAGTCCAATATAGTGATAATCTTTGGTAATAATGTATTGTGATCGCAAAATTTTTAAAAAGACCATAAAATATTAATTTCGAGATTTTACAGCTCTGTGATTCCGAGTGTTTTGTAATTGCGCCAAAAAGCTGAAAATCCCGACGCCAAAATCGTCAATGCGCCATCCATATTATGTAGCTACTTCTCTTCGGTTAGGTACATACATAAGCCTCAAAGCCTACTAAGATTAGATACGGCACGTGCCTTTGCACCACAAACCACGAAAAGTAGGTTATCGTCCTTTTTACCGTTTTCTCATTTCTGCATTCTTGTAACTTCCCAATGATATTAAAACGAGTAGTTTATGAAACCACAATCATTTGTAGCTGACCACAAAGCAAAGCAAGATGAGGAAACAATAAATCTAGGTACTAAGTTCAGTCATTTAAGGTTTTAACACCAAAAAAGGAGTAGTCTGTTTCTTTCAGTCTTTATTGTCACAGAACTCCGTCGTTTATGAATCGATTTGAATTTTTTTTTATTTGACTAGGTACTATTAATTATTTCCTATTTTTCGCCGAAACGATTCTGTTGATAGGATCCACGATGAATTAAATAATTATGTTTTATAAAGAGCCGTTTGACCGAGTGTTATCATGGTGTTATGTACCCGCGACTCTAGATCCGAGGGTCGTGGGTTCGATACCGGTCGTGCACCAATGGATTTTTCTATCCTGCTAATTTTATGTGCACATTTTACACGGCGAAGGAAAAATTGGCTTCAGACGTAATGACCTGTTCTTTCTTCTGACTAATAGCTGACTTAGCTGTTTCTATTTATTTTATTTATTTTTTTATTTTTATTTATTTATCATACATACATAATTATAACATTACAGAGCTTACTCTATTGCGTTATATTATGACACTTTCTTAATACCTATTATAATAAACATTTCAAAAATACAAAAATAAACTCTAAAAAGGTACATAATACAAAACCTTGCGCTTGCACACAGAAACAACATCACATTGAGATCATAGAATATACTCGTATATATTCTGGTGACTAGGTACTTATACAATAAACGCGTTGAGCATTTGGTAGGTAAAAATAATAACAGCAAAGCAAACACAAAAAAATAAATAATAACAATCAGGCCTACGCTACATATCCTCACAGTAACTCAGGAATGCACGCTCAGTCATCATCCGTCCATCTACAAATACATCTAGTTGAGGATGCTGGGCAAGGAGCTTATTTAAGTGTGTTTGTGCACGACATATTGGAGCCTGTTGCCGCGCGACCGTCCTAGGAGGAGTTGGCGCAAATAGTGGTACTCGGCCAGAGCGGAAACGAGTACGATTTTCGGGCACACACAGTTGACTGGCTTCGCTGAGTAAATAAGGACAGTCCAGTTCACCTCTCAGAAGCTTGCATACTGTACGAAGAAGATCATAAAGTCTTCTCGTATTCAAAGAATTAAAACCTAATATGCCCATAAGAAACTTTGTGGGGTACATGTAGGGATAAAACCCAACGCTGTGAGGATGGTATAGGTCCAGCGTCCCGTACAGCATGATTACCAGTTGCTGACGCTGTAAACCATCTACAATAGATGTAAAGGCCCTTACTTTTTTTTAGTCTTTAGTGTCATTCAATGTGCATTTTTGAAGCCATGCCGATAGCTCTATCCTCCAACGAATGAGATACTGACGTACTCAAAGCACATTGTTGTCGACAGGTTGTTCATTTGTCAAAGTTCAAATGCCTTCATACCGATTGCGCTAAGTGCGATTCTGTCTAACTTAAAGATGTTATTAATTATGTATTTTTAGATTTAAGGTACTTATTTCTCCGAACAAGTTCTTACCATTTTTTTCAAATCTAACGTACCCCCTGAAAATCAGTGCCATGTTCTCACGGTGTATGCGGAGTTGATCAATTTAAGTCTCATAAGATTTTTATTATGTTTATTCCTATCATCATCATCATCATCATCATTTCAGCCATAAAACGTCCACTGATGAACACAGGCCTCCCTCATGGATCTCCATGAGGGGTAGTTGCCATTCTCACCACGCTTGGCAGGCGGGTTGGTGAGCGCAGTATGGGATGTTGATACACGGATAGACGCTGCTGCCCATCTTCCGGAGGTATCCCTTAGCAGGCTCTTACTGCATCCATGGGCATGAGAGGAGGGGTATCATTCTACTGCCGGCACCCCACGGCGGTTTATACCTATACCTAATTTTAATTTACCTATGAGTCGTAAATAAATAGTTTCTAATTTTATCTTACATGACAGTACTTTTTACTCAGTTTTGTTAAGAAGGTACTCTCTAAAGTCTCAATTCTATTTGTCTCAGCGGCAAGCCCAGATCACTGTCAACAAATTGCCCAATCCTTTCCCCAGCGGCGCAAACAATGTCTTCGCTTGCATTGTTGCATTGATTTTTGGGTCAAGGCGTGGCTTACGATACTGCAGACGAATCACGCCCTACATACGGGCTTCAAACGAGTTTCATTGCTAATTGGATCAGCGGCGCCGGTCACTGCTTTACTGGCACGGTGGCACGGCTCCTGAAAGAACGGTCATGTTACAGCAATCGTGTACTTGCGAGAAGAAGACGTTTTATTTCAAGAATTGAATATAGAATAAAACTATATTTGTTTAAAACACTGGTAGCCCTACCTGTGTTCTAAACTAATATAAAGAAATAATTTGCCGTGGAGTACCGGCAGTACCCCTCCTCACATAGCCGTGGATGCAGTAAGAGCTTGATGAGGGATACCTCTGGCAGATGGGCAGCAGCGTCTTTCCGTGTACACATCCCGTACTGCACTCGCCAACCCGCCTGCCAAGCGTGGTGAGTAGTGGACTTTTTACGGCTGAAATGATGATGATAAAATAAATAGAAGTGGAAGAGTGAGGTTCCTTTTACGCTTCTTTACCTCACTTGAAAAAAAGAGTTTTCTGAACAAAATATGATGATGTGCACGTGCTACAAGGGTGGAGAAAAACATCGTGAGGAAACCGGCGGCTTATTTGACTTCAGAAGTATTGACCCGCACCCGTTCTTGTTTTCTAAATTATCTGGCAGATTTGCGCCACCCTTTGCCAGTACCTTTTGACAGCGTCCAGCAGGTCTACACGTAATGCAAAACGTCTTGTTCTACGACAAACATTATACAGAATCTACCTCGACACATAACAACCACTAAAGTAGAGCCCTAATAAAATCCTAGAAATGCTCTTTCTCTTTTTTAAACTTCGCAATCACAGTATTTATCAGGTATATGCCTCTATTTTTATCCCGACGTTTTGACAGGATTGCACCCATCGTGGTCGCAAGCAGATCTCTGCAATGTGGTGATAAAATTAACAATATCGTGGCACGTTTTCATCCGCTCGACTTTTATCTTTTATCTGGGTTGGTAGGTAGGTAGTTCGTCATGCTTTGTCTTCAAAACTATCTGGCAGCTGTCGCCAAGATAAAAGATGAATCAAAAGGGATCTTTTGAGAGATCCTTTTCATCTTTCCATCTTTCAAAGTGGATAATAAAAAGGCTAGGGAGCTTACAATCTTTAAATAAGCATTAAAGACTTTCACAGTGATAAAGACTTATAAATACACTAATGACATAGAATACGCTATAGATTAGATAGAATAAGACAGATTAAGGTTAAAGTGGTTACTAAAGTTAACGACAAAACCATTTTAGCACGTGTTTTTTAAACAAAATGCAATAATATTCAAAAGAGTTTTGGGTACTTAGGTACCTAAAAGCAGATACCTAAGTATAGCGTTGAATACAAAATACGGTCATACATAATAGGCTAAAATATATTTAATTTAATATTGTTAAGGTTACAAAATTAATGTATTTATACGATTTTATTTGTTCATTATTATAATCCTTTTATTATTTAATGAAAACAAGTGTCTCAGGGTGTATGTACATACATAGCACATTTCCCGAACTGTAGGTATGTAGATAGATAGATAACTCTTTATTGTACTTAACTTAATACTAACACAAAAATTAACATATAAAAAAACTTAAAATATGTAATTAGTAAGAGAGAAGAAGGGAGAAAAGCAAACGTTCCTTTCTCTTGTACTCTTTGTACCCTGGTACTACATTAAATAGCTCTACCTGAAGTAGTAGGTACCGTACCGGTAGAGTCGTGAGAGATTTTTATTACCCATGATTCTACTATTCAGTAGCTAATGACATCCATAATCGTTCATCAAAATTACCTCTCAATTAGGAACGTACCTCATTAGTCATTCATTAAATTTAATCCGGGTAAATGCATCGAGTATTAAGTCACCAGAGTAACTAGTAGGGTATAAATTAATACCTACTTCAAGCTAGTTTTTTTCTATGTACCATTTATAAGGCTTAAATCAAAAAAATATAATTCTAAAGTGTAGTTTCCAAGCAAGGAAATACCAGAGCTCTAAAATCCACAAAATGAACAGCACTTTTCTGGTTGCCATTAGTTACTTGCCTTTTAGGGGTGGAATTATGAAAGTGGAGCGGTTTCCCTGTTTCCCGTTTGCAACGAGTTTTTTCTGCTTATGGAAACCTCACAGCATAACAGAAATACCGCGACGCGACGCATATAAAATGTTTTCCCTTCGGCCACTTACGAAATCAAAATTCGAAACCAGTTCTTAAATAAGAATTATTTTGCAGATGGCACCTTCGCACGCTCTGGTTTATCTGTAATGCCTGTGGTGCCGGCAGGAGAATGATGCTCCTCTTCTCTTGCCCGTTGATGCTTGTAAGAATCTGCAAAGGGATGCTATCAGTCATAGTCTAAGTTAAAGTTAATTTACAGAAGAAAATCAAAACACATTTAAATTTAATGAAGCACAAAATTTAAATCGCTTCAGAATACTTTTTTTAACAAGTGAGGGAAAGAAGCGAAGAAGATGGGCAGCAGCGTCTCTCCGTGTATCTACATCCTGCACTGCGCTCGCCAACCTGCCTGCCAAGCGTGGTGAGTATGGCAACACCCCTCATAAGCAGTTCTTGGAGATAAGATTCTTAAAGTAATGATACATTTATTTGAATTCACGAATTTGTTTTTTTTTTATTTAAGTCATAATCATTTATTTATTACACATATTTTTTATAATACTTTGTGTTGATTAGCCTAGGCTGTGTATAAATAATCTACTTAAACTGGTTATGAAACAATTAATTTAATTTCGCGTGACAAATAAGGATAAAGACCGGTTAGAAGAGTTTGGGGGAGACCTTTGCCCAACCGTGGGATTATTGTTTATTATTGGTTAAAGAAAAAAGAATAATAAAAATTATATTAGATTTCACTTAACCGTAATAACAATAACAGTTACCACATCAATCAAAATTATACGACAAGATTAGTTATTGTTCTAAATTTTAATAGTGCTATATCTTATCGATTTCTCGTGATGACGTGATAAGAATCGATATATTCTCTCCAGTCCACAGTTAATTTATATCGATGTTTTCAATCGATAGTGCGTTTGTAAATTAATAAAGTGTATGCAGATTGTGTGAAAGGGATTATAAGAAGGAGGTTATCAAACTCTACGTGGTGGATTTAGAGTCCACTATAACATGATTCCTACCTTACTTCAGTGTGTCTACCATGAGTTGTCACTGTTAAATAGATCGCCTGCCGTTACTACAGTACATAGTAATAGTACGTTACTGTGACATCTGTCAGATTTGTAACTCATGGTACCAAATTCTTTCACCAATTAGAATGCTAAATTAATATTTTATCCCCGTATTCTCACGGGAACGGGAACTTCGCGGGTGAAACTGCGGACACTAGTTCCGGGTGCGTTACGGAACGCACCCGGACCATAAGCAATATAAGTCTAGTATAGACTAAGCTGTGTCTACAAGTACAAATAGAGATTGGCTATTGCTGGTAGGGTTACCGCAGACCAGCTACTATCGACCACTAAAAAAGTAAGGCCTTTGCATCTATTATAGATGATTTATACAGCGTCAGCAACTGGTAATCATGCTGTACGGGACGCTGCAGTGCCTGGGACATTGTTAGATGGATTAGGCTTGCCCAGCACCTATACCATCCTCTTAGCTTGTCAGCTATTATTCAGAGGAAAGAACAGGTCAATACGTCTGAAGCTAACAAAGCCGCGGGTCTCCTCACGATGTTTCCTTCACCGTTTTTCAAGAAAGAAAAATCCATTGGTGCACGGCCTAGCTGTATCGAACCGATTGAAAGACTAACACTATACAACATTTTCAAATTCATTTTCATTTAACAATTCCTATCTTACAATATCACCGACAAAGGAAGTTAGGCGTTGATCGTCTCATATAACTATGCCTAAAGTGGCCCGGTTTCCGTGTTCGTGTACTGCGTGTTCCGTGTCTATTTATAATATGTTCGTTTTCAAGACTACAGGCTGGATTGTATTGGTACGTCTACTACATTCGCACTTGTCCGGATTACTCTAGGGCTAGTTGGTGCAGTGTGTTAAGCCAGCATTATTTTAGTAAGTCGCTTATTTTTATTTTAATCTGCCGTGGGGTGCCAGCAGTAGAACGTTGCCCCTCCTCTCTTGTCCGTAGATGCAGTAGGAATTTGATACCTCCGGAAAATGTGAAGCAGCGTCTTTCCGTGTATCAACATCGTGCACTGCGCTATGTGGGATGTATATTTCCAGTTGTGGACGTCCTGCTCCTGCGCTTTCCATTCATAAGTGATCGATTTTAATCATAATTTGATGCCACGAAATCGTTTTAATGACTGGCTGGTCGCTCGTTTGCACAGACTCTAATTATCAAAAACAATGCCTTCTATTCGTGTTGCAATAATGGCTGAGACGAATTGAATGCAGCTTTTGGCCTCAAAATTACGGTTTACGGGGCTATGTGCCGGTTGCTGGTTTGATTACTTACTTTTACTTGAACTATTGATTTCTTAAGTTACCGTGTCTTAACCATTTTTTTATTATTTCTTTATGGTTTAAAGAGATTAAGCTATTATCTGCGAAACTGCCGCATTTTTAGTTTCTAGTAAAATTTCGAGCTCTAAACTATTTTCAAATAATGAACTTTTGGCGGCGCATTAATAAACAACTATTTTGATACAAATGGTATAATGGCGGACTGAGGGGTAGCTGCCAGCATACAAACGAATTATTAAAGCTATCTTGAAATTAAATGTCGGTAACCCAACAGTAATTCTTGTTTAAAATGAAAACTTTTAGTAATTATTGTAAAATCCTGTCACCATTTTGTAAAAGGTGCAAATGTATATTGATGTTTAGAAAATTTAGAAGCATAGGTACATTGGTTCTGTTCATCGGTAAAGTGAAAATTAATGTTTAATTCAGCAGTTTTTTGTTTTGAAATAAAAAAACCCTAAAATTCCAAAACATAAATACCAATTCCGAATGTTTTGCAAATGCTGAAAAAAATGAATATTCCGGACGCCATTTTGTCGCTTGTCGTCTTAATTCGGGTTTATCAAATCGTCGATAAGGAAGGCATGGAGCATCTTTTACCTACACTGTTCTATCACTAACTAATAACATTACTAGATTTGGTAACGTATGTTGCCCGCACAAAATATCCCACAACATACTTTGGTAGAGTTCGTATGGACTCGACGGCGGATGCTATGCACATTACATCAGCAGGATGCTTGCAGTCGTCCCGGGTCAATGGAGACCCACAATGGATGGGCTGGTAGAGCCAGGGAAGTGGGACAGTCGAGCGGCAACTACTTGTGTACGTAACATACACTCGGAAAGTAAAGTTACGTTACCGACGCTAGTTTTTGGAAACAGATTCTGGGCATAGGTTCGACGGCTCACTCTCTCACTCTGTCCTGTACATATGGCTATAGTGGTCACAACGATAGTTTCAAAAGTTACATTTAATAATTTTCCCATCTGTTGGTGGGGTCTGCCTTTCCGGTCTCTTCCATTCTTACAAAAAGTGCGATGGCTATAAAACTTAAATAACTATAATGTGCGTGCGCATTGTATGACCCAACTAGCTGCTGCTCGCGGCTTTGCTCTGTTCTTACGACGTAATGGTGAAACAAAATTTATAATCTTGTACCTCAAAAGTCTTGTAACACTGTTACAAGATGGGAATTACAAAAAAAATAATTGTAAGTACCACTGTAACACGGTGGGAACAAATTTCTATTTTTCCCCAAACGAAACAGTATAAAAAAATATTCTTCTTCTTTGCGCAGGCCATCAATAAAATTAAAAAATAAACAGTAAATGTCAAATATAACAGCATACGTACCTACCTAACAAAATTACAATATGCTTTGACCGAAGTATTTAAAAACTATGTATCAAAAGCCAGATTGTTCTCACACAATTTACGAAATTTAAGAAAATTATTTAAATTTAGAAATGAACAGAAAAGAAAACACGATTTGTACGCAATAAAAAATCTAAAGTTTCAAATACTGTCGTTTTCGTAATGTCTCTTTCAGGTCAATTTGAAACTTAGGTACTCGCAGCATACCTGATACCTAAGTAATGCAATCTTACAAATCCCAGCTACTTCTACTCTCCCATGCTGAGGAAAGTTGTTTCCCATCTTTCACAGCTAATTGGCAGTTGCGACGAGAACAATGCGATAAATCAAGAAATTAAACCAATTAGCACTTACAGTAACTGTGATAAGAATATAAATAGATACAATATTACTGAAAAGTAGTAAGTGCAGTACTTTTATAGTTATTATCTGGTAGCCAGCAATATGTGTAAATTAATGAGTCAAAATTAAGTTCGCTACAACCCTTATAGATAGTGTTGTTTTTTTTGTAAGCAATGTTATTTATTAGTAATCTCTCATTTATAATCAAATCTCATTAGAGTATAATGAATAATTTTAATCACAATATGTAAATACACCCATTTTTGAAAAGCTATTAGATTGTATCTAAACCACGAAAAAACACCATATATTTATTAAATCGTTAAGTGCGACAAAAATGCGTTTCATTTTACATTTTTAAATTTCGCGCGTAATTTGACGAAGACGCTGAACGCAGTGAACTGAACGCCATATTTCTTTGTAGACATGACGGTTTATAGCTCAGACTAAGTCATTCAAAAGAAGTATAGGTACTATCAGTTTTGGCACTGGCACATTTTTATTTACATCGTCGCCGTCGTATGACGAAATTTATTTATTTATTTATGGTGTAAATTTTATTTTGACTTCCCGGTTCCTTTATTCTTTAGCCTTACAATTTGCAACAGTAAACTATTGTAAGCATTACAACTTTCCACCATAAAGAAGCACTGTTTCCGAGAGACAGGCACTTCGCACATTACTCTACAAAATAATAGGTAGGTATTGCATTGAGGATTATGAACATTTTAAATCATCCGACACGATACCCGCTCGTGTCTATTCTGTAGTCTGTAACTTTACTACAGTATGTAAAACATACAGCGACCAGCGACATCTGTCATTGAAATCCGGCAGGGTAATAACTCTGCGAGATACGTAATCACGTATCTCGCGACAGGTTTTGCAACAGGCGATCGTTGCTGTCAAACGTCAATTTTATATTAGAGAACAGCAAGGAATTGACGTTTGACAGCAGCGATCGCCTGTTGCAAAACCTGTCGCGAGATACGTAATCAATCACCCTGCCGCTTATCATGTTCTGAATTTTTGTAACGGTTTTTATTTTTCCCGGGCCTGGAAAAGTATATTTCTATGCTTGGTAATGTATTTACAAAAATAATAAATGTGTTTGAGTATTTTTTCAACATCTGGTTTCGATGGTAAAAGCTTTGCTTAGTTTGGGACTAGATGGAGTTCTGTGTAGTCTACAGCATTATTTAGCTTGAGCCCGCCCCTTCGCATGCGTTGTACCCGGATAAAAAGTAATCTATGTGCTAATTCTGGTCAACACCTATACGTGTGCAAAATTTCAGCTCTTTAGATAAAGCGGCCTTTGTTGGATTGAACTTTAATGTAGTGCATTAAAATTTATGCTTATTGTGATGTATTAAGTAATGCTTATTTATTAATCCAAAATCGTACCGAATTAACAGCTAGAATGTTATAAAAACGATATGGACAGCTAATGTGAAACGCATAGAGAGTAAGTAGAGGTATGTATCTAATTGTAGGTGAAATGGTAGCTACAATGGCTATTGTTGTAGTTCTCGCTGACGGAAGACCTCTTGTATTGTATGGGCGCCTGGTAACCGAGGTGTGGCGCGCTTTTTGTTAGACTATATTATGTAAATTATAACCACATAGGTATTACCTAAACATGTTATGATGACTAATATATAATCTATGATGGATGATTAACATGCACGTCATACATGATGCCTAGATGATTCAATCATGCCGCGGGGTGCTGGCAGAAGAATGTTGATCCTCCTCTTTTACCTGTTAATGCAGTAAGAATATGCAAAAGGATTTTCCGTGTTACCTTTTCCCATACTGCGCTCTCCAGCCCGCTTGCCAATCTGGTTCAGTATGGTAAAACTACCCCATGATCAGTACTTGGAGATCCATGAGGGAGGCCCATGTCCAGCAGTTGACGTCCTACGCCTACGGCTAAGATGATGATGATGATGACATTTGGATTCTGGTCATGTCTATACCATTCTGTATCTGTGGCAGGATTAAAAGTTTTATGTCGTTACTAGAAAGTTATGAAGTTTACTCCAAGTTTTTAATTTGGTGTAAAACCTTGTACCTACTTGGTTTGAAAAACAACCCTTTTTGATGGATAACAACACTTTATTTATTGAACAGGGAGGAAAACTGTAAAACTATAAACATACAGGGGTTTTCGGTTGTATTTTGCGTGGCTCACTTTTTGTTTTTTCAAAATTGATGATGAAGGTAAATGTATTCCTATTCGGAGGTATATATATACCTTGGAAGATTCTTACTGCATCCACTGGCGAGAGAGGAGGGTCAATATTCTACTGCCGCCCCCCACGGCAAAGGTGATCAAAAGCACAGATAATATCAAAAGCCAAATTTTAAACAAAAGTGTTATATCTTTTTGAACGATTACGATGCATTCTCGAAACCCGCGGATCACGTATCGCGTTACGGCGAATCGCTACATGATACTGTAATCAATGGGATGCACCGCTCGTGTTTGGAATGCGTTCAACAGGAACCGGTAGTAAATAAAGCATGTTGTGGCTCATTGTTTCGATCTGTTATGAGTTATGTGCACTAGATCTAACGAAGACATACCTAGGCCTTTCCTAATTTACATAGGTACGCTAGGCTCGCTGGATTCAACGTCCTATGGAACGTCCACTACTGAACACAGGCAGAACTCATGGATCTCCATGAGAGGTAGTTGCCATACTCACCACGCTTGCAAAGCTGCAGAGCCTGGGACATTGTTAGATGGATGGCTTGCCCAGCACATTCTCTCAGCTTAATCAGTTAAAGTAAAAGTATTTATTTCACAAAAACTAGTAAACAGAATCAGGCACCTTATAAATAAATTAATGTTACGTAGGTAATAGTTATACGTAAGATTAAAGATCATAAGGTTAAGATTTTTTGGCTAAACTCTGTCCCTCGCACTAGTTCTCGGTAGAGCCTGTATAGCAAGGTTACTGTGATTCGCTTTGGACACTGGAGTTCACTTGGAGTGTCCAAACACTCTATTACTCATATACACCTATGTACATACCTATGTAGGTGCTGACAATTATTTAAATATTATGCGTTAAAGTATTACTAGGTATGCTCAATAAAAATCTAGTATATGTATATTTTAAATTTATTTATTTATTTATGGACACCCAACAAAAGAATCACAAAAAAATATAAACTTATAACTAATTATCTTATGTCAATGTGTTCCTCCACTTACAGGATGTCACAGCATGCAGGAATACAAATTTTGCAACATTATAGCCACATAACAAGATAATTTTTTATAGTAAGTAATGATAAAGTAGCAGTAGTGTGAAGATATGTGTGTGTGTGTGTGTGTGTGTGTGTTTGTGAGTGTGTGTGTGCATATGAGTAATAGTGTTTGTTGTATATGTATGAAATTACTGATTGTTTTATATAATGATGGAGTTTATTCAATAGTTACTAGAAGCTTTTCTGTCTCTTCGTATGAAAGATTTAATTGGTAGTCTGTTGTACCTATTTTTTAAACGGTGTCATCTATCTAAGTTAACTATATCTATGCCATTGTTTATTTTATTGTATATCCGGGGACCTAAGATTAGATTACGCTTGCTACCGAATTTTGTTCTTGATTTTTGTAATTTGAAGATAGGTAATGCCTTTCCTTCTTTTTAATTTTCTATTTTTTTAAATTATTTGTTGGGAATTATATTCAGGAAAGTGAAAACACGCTACTTCAGAGTTGAACAATATGACTGAAGCTAACTGAGCCGCCGGTTGCCTCATGATTTCCCTTCACGGTTTCTCTTTGCGTCAAAGACTAATAAGACGACACAAGATGCTGACGATGTCTTCCAGGCTGATTTTGACGGAAGAACTTCGTTCGCGTGTGCGAAAACGCGAACGAAGTTCTCTGTAAATGTAACTAAAACTATAAATAAACGCAAGTACCGCTTTTCCTGATTGTAGTTCTGATAGCGATAACGTTCCGCTCCCAATACCAAGCTCTTGATAACATCTTGGACCAATTAACGGCTTTTGTAGCCCTTTTGTTGTTTCCAATAGTTCAAATGGCACAAATTAATTTAAAATGGAATAGGGCATAGAATTGCAGTAGGCACGAGGTTTACGCTATTTTACCTTAACAATTAATAAACCATAATGTTTTTATTTATATTTTTTATAGTGTTTAACTACACTGAATAAGGCCTTTGCAGCTATTATAGATGATTTAAAATATTTTTTTTTTTTCAAATTAAAGAGAGTGGGTATATAGAAGCTGGTTTATTCAAGACTTGAAAAAGCGTGCGTCTTCGGTCGCGTGTGTGATGTTAGGGTCCCAACTCCCAAGCGTGGAGTGCGGGTCGCACGCAGGTAGACGGCTCGCCTCCGGCCCTGCTCCACGCGCGTCGGCCGCAACCTCGTAGTGATGTTCAGCCGTGCAGCGAATTCGCGTGGCAGAACAAACTGTTTGTTCTGTATTCTGAGGTGGCGACGCAAGGCGGTGATTTGTTTCCGACATAGGTACCTACCTCAAAAACTCCTCTGTTGTTAAATCCCCATCAAGCCTCCATCTTTATGTGCAAAGCAAACAATAATCGAACCATGACAAATCAAATGCGGATACTAAAACTATTAACCTCAATACACCTTAATCGCATTGCAAGTATATTGCAAGTGAATTGCACAGTTAGTCTACAATCGGTGTGCGTTACCAGTGATATATGGAACCGAGACGTGGTCATTCACGATTGGCCTCATGAATAAGCTTAGAGTCGCTCAACGAGCTATGGAGAGGGCTATGCTCGGGGTTACTTTACGGGATCGAATCAGAAATGAGGAGATACGTAGAATATCTCGGGTTACCGACATAGCCAAGCGGATTAGCACGTTGAAGTGGCAATGGGCAGGTCATGTAGCTCGCAGAACAGATGGCCGATGGGGCCGAAAAGTTCTCGAGTGGAGAGCACGGACCGGCAAGCACAGCGTAGGACGTCCACCAACAAGATGGGCTAATGACTTGGTGAAGACCGCAGGTCGACGGTGGATGCAGATCGCTTCCAACCGCAATAACTGGAAATCTATGAGGGAGGCCTATGTCCAGCAGTGGACGTCCTACGGCTGAAATGATGAATTGTACAGGGTTGCCGTGTCGATGTGACCACCGTAGCATGAAAATCGACAACTTACAGAGATCTACTACGAAGCCTTTAACATCTATTATAGATGATTTATACAGCGTAAACAACTGGTATTCATGCTATACGAAACGCTGTAGGTAGTGCCTGGGACATTGTTAGATCGATTAGGCTTCCCCAGCACCTACACCATCCTCCTAGCTTAGAAAGTACAGGTCAATACGTCTGAAGCTGACTGAACCGCTGGTTTCCTCACGATGTTTTCCTACACCGTTAAAGCAAGTGATAATACGAGCTCTGTGGCGCAGCGGGCGAAGATCCGCCTGCGACGCAAGAGGTTGCGGGTTTGATTCCCGCCTCGGGATAAATGTCTGTACGATCTGCAGATATTTGTTCAGGGTGTTCTGGGTGTTTTTCTATATATAATAAAAATATCTATCTATGTGTTAGGTATATCAGTCATCTAGTACCCATAACACAAGCTCTGCTTAGCTTGGGGCTAGATGATGCTGTGTGATTTGTCCAGCATTATTTATTTATTTATAATGTGAAAATACCTAGGTACGTTTTTTCATGATAGAAAATTCCATTAATTCACGGCCGGTACCGAACAGGACCTTCGGAACGAAAGTCGGGGGTAAGCACATACTCTGAAATTTAATAAAATAATCATCATCATCATCTCAGCCGTAGGTCTGCTATCCACGCCCAATGCTGGACATAGGCCTTCTCGATGGATATCCGAGATCATGAAGGGGTTGTTGCCATACTCACCACGCTTGGCAGGCGGGTTGGCGAGCGCAGTACGGGATGTTGATACACGGAAGGACGCTGCTGCCCATCTTCCGGAGGTATCCCTTAGCAGGCTCTTACTGCATTCACGGGCATGAGAGCAGGGTTAAAATTGTACCGCCGGCACCCCACATCCCATGTAACAACATCTCGTAACTGCGCTCGCCAACCCGCCTGCCAAGCGTGGTGAGTATGGCAACTACCCCTTACGGAGATCCATGAGGGAGGCCTATGTTCAGTAGTGGACGTTTTACGGCTGAAACAATGATGAAATGATGACATTGAAGCTTCATGAAGTCCGCAAAGACAATAAAACCAAGGTTTTACCCCTTTCATCATTCAAATATAGCTGTTCTGTCTCGCCATAAATGAACAAAACAGCACCAGTTTGTTTGGCTGTCTGATGTTTATTCTTGGTTCCTGCAATGTTTATCGCTACCAGGGGTCTAATTCTTGTGAAGATAAAATATCACGATACGTAAATATCGTAACAACTGCCAAAATAATATTAATTATATTTCATTTCTATATTTGACAGTTTTTATGATATTTGTCTGCTGTGATATTTTATCAGTTTTTCAAGAATTAGGTACCTTTTATTTTACGCCTCTTTACCAGTAGTTTCTGTAATCTGTGCCTTTACATAAAAAATAGTAACTGAAAGTGTCTTTGAAATACTCGTTCTAGATTTCAATGTCCATGAAGATGGGACTGATAGATTTTACATTTTTAGACATTTATTTTCGACTGTAGACACTCATAAACATTTAGAATCAAATCAGAATTACATATCAGAGTAATTACTATAATTACATTATGAGATAATTACAAAATTGGATATAAATTCATTCACACACAAAAGGTTAATGTGCTGGCTGCAGCACGTCAATTATGGGCATATCTCAGGGTGAAATATAATTAATAGTATTTTCCATAATTTATAATTATTTTAAGCATCATTTAATGCTTTAGACTAGTATCTGATATGTAACGAGTACATGTGTGTGTGAATAAAGAATTTAAATTTATAAACCCAAAAACAAGAGAAACACAAATTATAATTTTAAGTCTTATTTCCTGAATCACTCAGGAAAATGTAAGAAAATAAAAACCAATTAAGTCTCGTGATAGTATCACTAGGTTACCCAACCTCCACGCACAACATTATTTTACACAAACATGAAAGTAGTACTTAGAAGTCATACATAACATCAGATTTCATATTTTATAAAACATTATGTAAACCTTTTATTTTTCTTAATCTGTAATAATTAAGGCAAGAGCGAAAACCTCTAACACAGGTATATCATTACTTAAAAGAGGGTTTCGATAGAAATTTAAGATTAAATATACATTTATTTATTTATTTATTTATTTATTTATTTATTATGAAACAAAATCACACAGCTCTTAAAAACTACCTAATTAAACTTATATACATAACATAAAGCCAATAATGGATTATACAATTATTATTATTACATTATAGATTAGGTTAATGAAATAAACTATTTTTATTTTTTATTTATTTTTAATCAAAGTTTTTGTAGTAGTTGGGAGCTACGGTATAAGTTCTCATAGATTAACTTTAATATACAATACCTAGGTCTTTAGCTTTTCTTCTCGGATCCCTGCCTGCTGCCTTACGAAAGGCTTTGAAAAGTAGGTACATTCTCAACTCATTTAATAGGTGGGTGTTCCAACTGTAAGCCGTGTGGTGCCGGCAGTAGAATTTTGCTCCCTCTCTTACCCGTGGATGCAGTAAGAATCTGCGAAGGGATACCTCCGGAAGATGTCCAGCCGCTTCATCCCGTGTATCAACATCCCTAACTGCGCTCGCCAACACGCCTGCCAAGTGTGGCTCATGACCAGTATTTGGAGAGATAGGAACGCCTATGTCCTACGGCTGAGTTGATGATGAAGCTGATGATGATGATGATTCAAATAAAAATGACACATAGCAGATTGTAACCATTTCTATCCGTCGTCAAATATATTCTACGATGTTTTGCGGAAGAAATCTTGGAACAATAGTAACACCTGTACGATAACAGGTGCTAAGCACGTGAGAAAGTACTCACACTCACATGTTAGACACTCCACTGTCGTAGTTTTCACATGGAAAAAAAGTAAGGCCTTTACATTTATTATAGATGATTTCTTACTGTCAATGTAGTCGTGTACCTAAGTTAAACTAAGATAAATGTAGGTAAATCCGTTATTGGCCTTCAGTAATACTCATTTGTAATAGTGCTTTGATAATTTTAAAAGCTGTAGATTTTGTATTAAATAAAAAAAGATATACACAAATCATATATATTTATAAATCACGCCAGAGAATCGAATGAGAACATGGCCAGTGTTCTAAGAGAGATATTCCCATGGCACCGATTATAATAACCGTGTTTCGATCAAAGATTTAAAATCCTTGGTTACAATACGATAATTTGAAGTTGACATACTCAGCTCAAAATACGTGGTTTCGGAAATGTTTCGCTATTAGTTCCGACCGTAGATATTGTAATAAATAATGACTATGAATTAATGTACATACAGATAGTGCACGGTACCTAGGTGTTTTAGTCTTGCTGTTTTCACACTTTTTCTCGGTTCACACGGTAAAGGTAAAACCAGTAAAACTGTTCGTCGAGGTACAGTCAGCCTCGTTCTTCAAAAGATGTGATCAGCCTTTGACGCTGTATGCTCTAACTTATTTTGATTTGCGATGATCGAGCCTAAGCTTTTTATACCTACTTAAAGAAATAATGAAAGAGAAAAAAAATAATTTGTGACTAGTAATATTATATTATCTGTGCTAGTAATAACAGTAATTTTCCGTGGGGTGCCGGCAGTAGAATGTTGCCTCTCCTCTATTGCTCGAGGATGCAGTAAGAATCTGCCAAGGGATACCGCCGGAAGATGGGCAGCAGCGTTTTTACGTGTATCATCATCCTCTGCTGCGCTCGCCAACCCGCCTGCCAAGCGTGGCGGGTATGGCAACATCTTGGAGATCACGAAGAATGAAAATAACCAAAACACTGTGAACTTTCATCATCTCTCCGTAGAACGTTCACTGCGGGAGATAGGCCACCCTCATGAATCTCCATGAAGGGGTAGTTGCCATACTCACCACGCTTGGCAGGCGGGTGTTGGCGCGCGCAGCACAGCATGTTGATACACGGAATGACGATGAACATTCCTTGTCTCACTTGAACATGACGTGTGAAACTGCGTCGAAATAGATAGATAGATAGAAAATACTTTATTGCACAACTTAAAACTAAACATATTAACAAGAAACACTGAAAAACAAAGTGACAATTGGCGAAAAAACAAAGTGAAATATCGGGAAACTCAAAAATAATCAAATCATGGTAAATATCCCGTAAGTATGGCATATATGTAGGTAGGTACTCGTAGTATCCGAAAATTTCGGATACCGAAGTCCTTCCATGTAAAAAGCCGTGGTTATACTAAGTTCACATTTAACACGTCATTCATCATTTCAGCCGTAAAACGTCCGTAATGAACACAGACCTCCCTCATGGACTCCATGAGGCGTAGTTGCCATACTCATCATGCTTGGCAGGCGGGTTGGCGAGCGCAGTACGGGACGCTGATACCTACACGAAGCTACTGTCCATCTTCCGAAGATATCCCATAACAGGCTCTTACTGCATTCACGGGTATGAGAGGTGGGGCAACATTCTACTGCCAGCACCCCACGGCTAACTTACCTGACCAGTAGGTAATAGTCTAACCTATTTTCTAACAAAAAAGACTCGACATTTAAAACAAATCTATTATAGGTAAGTGCCACGGTACGTTACTAAAGAGCCTAAGCATTGATCACTTAATTAAAGCTGACTCTTCTAACTACTTAAATGTCTTCCATTACTAGGTACACCATTACTTTTATTTAAAAGTGAGATCAAATCTTTATTTGCAATTAAAAGCAAAGTTTGATGCACGAAATTCGTGACAAGGAAGGTAGCTTACACAGTACTTACAATAACAGGAGGGCCACTTTCGCTAGAGATGATTGTTTGATTGTTAATATTTGTAAGTAGGTACATGCTTGAGACAATCAAGATGTCTACCCAACACCATTTTATCCATAATTCATAGTTATATAATCAGCACCCGTTCTCTATTAGGTAATGGTGATTATAATGCCACAATATTTACTTAGGTAACGTGATTTATCTATCTACAATATCAAAATTGATGGATAGGTAATAACAGCAGTAACCTATTTTTATTTTATTTTTACCATCTCTATCAATAAACCTATATTCTAAATAGGTAAAGAGATTTAGTAGCTGTCCCTTCATTTAACAATCGAATATATTTTTTAATCGGTAGGTAAGCACATCGTACAACAAAATGGGCGGCCGAACTTCAGCCGAAATATTAGAAAGTCCATGAGGGAGACCTGTATAGGCCTATACCTATAGGTTAGATAATATCTAACAATGGACGTCCTATTGCTGAAATGATGATGCAAGTTTTTTTTACACAAACAATTTTCGAAGGGTCTATGTTCGACGAACCATTACTTTTAGGGGCTATTGCTCTTTACGGATGGATCAGGGCGCCTACTCTAGAAAACGATTACGATATTATCGACACAATGGCAATCCTTACGTAATGGCCATAAAGAGTTAGTTTGGCTTGATTCAGTAAGCTATGTTAACGAGGAATGTACTTAGCACTCGAAACAAACCCACTAGGGTTTACAGAGTGTTTAATTTAGTAAACTGTATTTTGTTTTTTTGGAATAATAAAGTAAGTAAGATTACGATTTCGATTCATCGCAATTTGCGTTCAGGAGTAGCCCCGCTGTATTGTATGCATGGTAGGTAAAAAGCCGTGTTGGTCGAGTCGAGTGGATCACTACCTATTTTAGATCGTCGAGGGTTCGATACCAGGCGTGTAGCAATGGATTTTTATTTATTGAAAATGTATGTGCACATTTAACTATTATTTATTTTATTATTATTTATTTATTTACACAGTAGATTTCAAACATTACCGTTACATTAACGGAAACCCATCAAGGTAAGTAGTACTGGTGGTATACTACCAGTACCCTAAGATAGTATACCTAATTGATATCTATAGCGTACTATGAGGTCCGGGGTTTCCTGGACAAAACATGTTAATTTATTTAATGATAATTTTTGTTAATTAAATTTGAATTATTTTGCATTATTTTATTTTACTTCATGTATGATTGATTATATTTATTAATTTTACCTAATAATTGAAGTGACATTAATTATTTATAATTTAATTTTTGACCTGTAAATTGTTTAACAATAAATTCATTATAATACATTCTTAACTGACCGTATCTGACCATCTATCTGTCTAGTCTAAAGCAACGAGCTTCTAAAACACGTTTTCTTATAACATAATTGTTCTAAGGTAAGGTTTGCAGCTAATATTCTGAAGTCATACCATGAATCTAAGGATAGACCGACACAATAAAAAACGGGAAACCGCTGAAACGGAACACCTCTACCCTCAAACGTGAACCACCACCCTCTCTGCGTGTACCTTACTTACTAAAGTAGATATGGTATAGACAGCCGGCTTCCGTTCACACGGCTTTCGCGGAGGGTGTTTGAGGTCAACCTCACAGCTGACTGCAGCGCACCTGTCTGCGGTAATTATAAATGTGAGAAATAATGCTTGCACAGCTAAAATTAACTGGTAGCAATCGTGATCACCGCGGCATTGCAGTTGTTATAGGCAGAGGTAACCGCTTAACATCAGGTGGGCCTTCGGCTTGTCTAGTCATTTAGTAGTTTATAAAAACAAAATCTTTATAATAGCCAGCATATGACAACGGTGTTTGCCTATTTTGGCTACTAGGAAGCAAGAGTTAGCTAATCTAATAAATTAATGAAACGTAAGTAGTCGAGTTATAACATAGAATGAATTTTAACAAACACAGAGCAAACGCTGACATATTTTAAGGCTTTTTGTAAATCTTTTAGGACTATGGTTGTTACAGCTTTTGAGATAACTGGCAAAAATGACATCTTTTAGGTCTCTCTCTACGTAAAGAAATAGTTTTTGGGACTCTACCATAATGCAGCAACGACATCTATGTTGAACAAACACGTACAGTAAACACTGAAATATTGTTAAGATTTATAAAATATTTTAGTACTATGGTTGCTGTCGTTTTTGAGGTAATTGGAAAAAAGGGCAGCTTTTTAGGGTCTCTCTCTTCGTAACGTAATGTCCTTTTCGACTCTGCCAAAGAGCAGGAACGACATCTATGAGTAATCTTAAGTACTAAAAGCTACGGCTACTCCCCGCTAGACGGCAGCACCAAAAACAAAACCAATGTTACTGTCTTAGACGCGGTAAAGTACAACTGTAATACCACAGATAATATAATACACAAGTGGTGAAATAATATCATACATAACTCATTACCCCTTTGCCATCGGCGCTCTCTACGTTGAAATACCGTTAGCATTAGCATCGACGCAGTTTTTGTGCGCACATGCGGCGTCGCTCCTTGATTGTTATATTACGTCTAGCGATAGAATATGTATTTATATAGGTATATATTTACTTATGAGTATGGTGAATCAGCTTACTTTATCTGAAAGCTATTGAAACAAGCTATAAGTCTGGCTATAAATATCATCGATTTTTTCGTTTGAGATTGGATTCGTCTGAGGAGAATGGGGATGTAGATAAGATAGTTTTATAAAACTCAGTTGGCTCCAATGACAAAATATGTGAGCTTTCTTATATGATTCCACCTTTTTTATCGTTGTGGTGTTCAGTGGTTCCTAGCTTTCAATGGGGAAAAAATCCCGAGTGTATTTGTTTCATGGGCTCTATTCTATACAAAAAGACAATATTCTTGATTATTTTTTTATTTCTCATATGACAGACAAAAACAATACTTCAGCGAAACTCACTATAGCAATAACTATTTTAGTTAGATATTGATAGCTTCAGTTACATGGTACTTGAATCTACTATAAAACAGCTACAAATCTCTATGCTAGAGTGGTAAGCTAGAATTCTGTATATACACATTAATTTAAATAAAACATAAAGTAGCTTCAAAAGTAATAATATTGCAATGCCTGTTACATTTATATTGCCATTCAATCACAAGCAAACGATATGTTTCAACAGTAATATCAAAATTCCAATTAAGTGTTAATAAATAATTTACACTATAAAATAGAGATCAATTATAATCAATCAAAAAATCATAAGATGTGACAAAATAAGTAGGGAAATATTACTTGTTTAATTTGAACCTCATTCATCAATGTTACAACTCAATGAATCGAGGCTTGAAAATGTCAAAAACGGACGGTACGTTCATCCATTCACATTCCATTTAAACCGACTTCGAAAAAGGAGGAGGTCTGTCGTTTTTTGTTAATAAACAGAATATTAACCGATTTGCGAGTCTGCAGTTGGAACTCCGTAGGAGGTAACAAAGATTAAAAAAACAACAGACCTGTAACATTCAGATTTGCAAAATTCTCTTTGGGTCCCATTCTTTATTAAACTCGGTTCTGACGATGATGGAATCCATTAAGGATAAAATAATTGTATTAGGGTCTGCTGGAGTGCCTGAAGGCTTAGGCTACTTGCTCTTAATTTATACCGCATCTATGGGGCCTAGATCAAATCATTTGGGCACGGTAGATAGTAGACAACCCCACCTATCTGCCATTTTCGTATGTTCAACTTTCTGCCGAACACCCTGTATATAGCGTCACTAATCATGTGATACCGGCAATAAAAATCTTACAAATTTGGAACGTAATATGTCCTTTATATTAATACTATTAGAATTAGAACAGTATGACGAAGATAACAGCAGTATTATACTATAAAATATTCCGTGTAGGTCTATCATTAGTGCGACTAAACTAGAAAAGTATTAAAGATTTATGGCAAAGGAATGTATATAGAGTTATCGTAAGAAACAAACAAATGTTTAATGTACATTGCATACAAAGCCCGGGTTTTCTACAAATTCTACTCCTTTACTACGGATATTATACAGACTTTCCAGATTATTCCTTCTTCTTCAGAAGAAGTACTCTCGCGCAGAGCTAAACCGAGCCAGGCTGCCGCGCCAGTGCAAACTAATCAGCGAATTGTAGGGCATATGGTTTCACATATTTTGTTTTTGGAATGCCTTATTTTTGGAGTTCAAGGAGCACTTAGTCTTGGAACCTATCCGTATTTCTTATTCCCTTTTCTATGCCGTTTTAGGCTGTTCTTGGCAAATGAGGCCCGGGGCTCATACTGGAAACGAGTGGTATTAAACAATCGTGTCGCTTGGCGCACGCGAGAGGACTCTGAACATACAATCTGATCTAGAATCTCATCTAATAATACAATGGTAGCTATCATACAATACAGTAAGCTCTTGTGCATACCTAACATCTAGCATAATATACAGACTAAATTTATAAACCATGTATATATATATCTGCTTATTATTGACACCACATTTTGTCATATTTCTGTAGTCCTAGAATTAGGATGTTTTTGTGGAAATAAAATTTTACTTGCTATACAATAAATATTCATAATTCCAATAAATAATATCAAACTAAATCATAAGACTTAATACAATTAAATTTTAACCTCAATATAATTTAACTATAGAAAATGAATGTTATATATTATTTATACTTGAATACAACAATAGATACAATTAATAAATTACTCCTATCTTCAGTACACTCAAACTCAAAGGCACTGTCTGTGGCATGGAGTTTGAAGATTTTGAAGTAGCATATAACTTTGCATGCCATGTTATAATAAAACCATTAGACGTCATATTATAAAGGTATATACACACTAATTATAGCGGCACCGCTCCCGCCAGCAAAAGAAAAAAACATTTAGATGTAAGCTTATAATTTTGATGGTCATTATTTTGCCTTTTATAAACTTTCACGATCACAGCACATTTAGACTGTGACAGAAATCTGTCCGCGATCACGAACGGTGAATCTTGTCGAAACGTCGGGATAAATAAAGGTAATATTGTCATAAATACCCGATAATCAAATGGAAAAAATAACACTATTTTGCCGGTTGAGAGCGGTGTCGCTTAGCTTGGTACGCGCGTTACGATGTGACATTTTTTAGACTGTGAGTGTGCGCACTAGTGACGGAAAGTCACTAGTGCGCTCTCTCTCTTACAGGTTTGTGATAAGTGAGGCCCTTTACGTAACCTTTCATAGTTTCTTTACAACCATTCCGACGCGTCCTATCGTACCAAATTACTCGCTTTTACAATTTCCATTATGCAGAACATATTAGATACACAAACACTTATTTCGATGGCCATAAGAGGAACCATAATATATTCAAAACAATAATATCGACACATATAATATCAGTTTACATTCCGATTCTATGCTATGATGTGCTCGAATATATAAAATTATGACTAGTATTACTGTGATGTGCAGTTTATACGCACTATACCATGGCTTTGCGAGTTAAAGGATGCCTCATCGGACCACAAATAATAAACTTTGCAATCTCACATTGCTCTAAATTCTTTCAATCACCAAATACTTTCACAAATGTATATTGAAGACCTCCGTGGCGCAGTTTAGGCGTTACAGCCGACTGAGACGCAGGAGGGTTCGATTCCCGCCGCAGTTACTTGCCTCGGGTCTGGGTGTGTGTAATAAGTGTTTTTTTAAACATGTTAAACGGTAACCTCTACCCATTACAATTGCAATACCGCGGTAGACCAACGCTTTGCATTGCGCCCGTCACCCTGGGACAGAGTTGTAAGGTCTCATGTGCCCGACATTTCACAGCAATGCATAAATTACTACTTGCCGGCAGAAATAGGTTTGGTGGTAGTACTTCCCCGGATGAAATTTTCGCAAAAAGTATTTACAAAAAAATATATTTCAGTATTGAACCATCCGGTTTCCATAGCACAAACTATACTTAGTTCGGGACTTCTCCAGCATTATATTTCTATTCTTTCAATTATTTCAATACATTTTTAACTTTTCGTAAACGTAGACAGCGCGCCGCCAGTTTCCTTTCAACTTTCCAGCCGCAAAATCTAAGGCATAGTGCGTCAAATCAAATCAAAACACGATCGGCAGTCGACCCAGCCAGCTGAGCATCAGCCCATCGACAGGTTCTTGACTATGGTCACGTCGTGGCTCCGTCTGTTGATCTCCTTCGCTTCCTTGGTGAGGTTAGACTCCACTAGCATGGAGTGGCGTTTGGACGCGTTGAGGTCCTTCTTCCTCCGCACCACGTCAGGGCTGTAGGGGTCGGAGACGCGTCGGTCGAGGCTGCCGTGACTGAAGGAGTGGTGCCGGGTCAGCGGCGACGGGGGCGGCTCCGCCGTCATGTTCGGAAGGTAGGTTTGGAATGATGGTCTGTTCTGTGCCGCCTCCATTATGGAACCTGGGGAGAGTAGCTTGTTAGTAAGTGGATACTGAGTGGGTGTGTATTGTTAATAACTACGCTATGAACTTTAAGAACAATCTGTAGGTATTAAATTAATAATCATTTACTTCAGACCAGAGATCCATTGTTTTATTAGTAGGAAGGTCATCATCATCATTTCAGCCGTAAAACGTCTACTACTGAACACAGGTCCACCTCCCTCATGGTCATGGATCTCCAAGAGGGGTAGTTGCCATACTCAACACGCTTGGCAGACGGGTTGGCGAGCGCAGTACGGGATGTTGATACACGGAAAGACGCTGCTGCCTATTTTCCGGAGGTATCCCTTAGCAGGCTCTTATTGCATCCAAAGGTATGAGAGGAGGGGTGACATTCTACTGCCGGCACCCAACAGTAGTACTTTTAATTTAAGCATAAATATTAAGACAAAAATTGTAATCATTAATACTGATGTGAAATAGTGAGGTTTCTTTTTCGCTTCTTTTTCTCACCTGGGAAAAAAGTTTTCTGAAGCTAACAAATTCAATTATGTGCATTATTTAATTTAAATATGTTTTGGTTTTCTTTTGTAAATTGACAATTAAGTTACTAAGAAGTTCCTTACTCTAATGAAAAAACACTTATTGACTTTGACTTGGTGTTTGCATGGACCAACTTTGTCCAATATGGTCCATGGTGTTAGTAAGGCTTTTTACAAAATTTAAACACAGCCATACAGTGTCTCATAAGATTTGAGCACATATTTTGTGCAATAGCGGTCAGCATGCATGAGGTGCCGGCTGTAAAATCTTGCTTCTCATGAGGGAGGCCTAGTGTCAGGCAGTGGACGTCCAACGGCTGAGACGAAGATGAAACATTATGTTACGGAACTCCAAGTTTATTAGTCCTAATAAAACGAGATTGCTCTTAAAGATCCTCCAAACTAACATTATCAGTATACAGACTATTTTAACCAGTCACCAAAGTACCATCTTAACAATAATAAAACTATGTAGATCTCCAACTATAACCATATCAAAATTAGCTACAATAATCTACAATACTTTAACAAAACCAATCTAATAAATAAATCTAGTTAATGGGGGCTACTATGAAATATATATATACAGGATGTATTATAATATGGGTTATAAACCGAAAGGGGGGCATGAAGGCAACAGCCCATGAAGGCAAGAGGTAAGGAGTAAAATCAATACATTAAAACAATACCTCTGTGTGGTTACAGGTATGTTTACTTGTACATGGGTCAGCTAGTATATTATGATAAAGCCGGCTTATATTTAATTTTGTTGGAAAACCTTGATAGTGCCATAACTTGTCTATATTTAATAGGGTTCCGTTTTTACCCTTTACGTACGGGTACGGAACTCTAACAACGAGACCCTACTAAGACTCCGCTGTCCGTCTGTATGTATGTCTGTTACCAGGCTGTGACCTTGTCAAGAACTATCTGGCAGTAATTATCAGCTATTAATTAAGTGAAGTTAAAACGTTCGTGGTCTTTTCTTGAATAAAAATCACCGAATCTAAAGTTGTAAAACTTGTTTCTCGGGGTGGTCAGAATAAGGGGTATATTATATTACACCCCCATATAGTACCTAGATAACTAAATAATGTTACAAGCAAATGATATAATAGTTAGACTACGGTACTAACGGTTAGTTACATAAAAAGCATGATGAAACAATAAAAAAAACTCAGTCGATCACCTCGATTCGCGGACACCTTGGTTAGTGACCTACAATGAGGCAAAAAGTCAATTTAAAGACAGGAATTCTTTTACGTTCAACAAAATTGAGTTATGGTGGAAATTCATTATAATCTATTTGGTGAGGTTCGGACGGTACATGCACAAGACTAGACTAGAATTAGGCAAATAATTAGAAAACAATATTATTCGGAGATGCTAAAAAAGAAAACAACTGAAAAAGTTTGAAGTACTATATCATGATAAAATATTGTAGCAAGTTTATCTAATTATATGAGTCAGAATATACTATTCCAGATTTTCGTGTCAAATAAAAATCTAACTGAACTACTGTAGACTACTTCGTAAAACGTCCACTACTGAACACAGGCCTCCCTCATGGATCTCCATGAGAGATAGTTTCTATAATCACCACGCTTGGCAGGCAGGTTGGCAAGCGCAGTACGGGATGTTAACACACGGAAAGACTCTGCTGCCCATCTTCCGGAGGAATCCCTTAGCAGGCTCTTACTGCATCCACAGGCATGAGAGGAGGGGTAACTTTAAGTTCTTCTTGTAGATTATTTTATCTCAAGGAAATAAATGATTCTTATACAGAACGTTTATGCATTGTGGAATATCGACCAGTCCCATCAATGTATATTGTAATGCATTTTGTCAATGCTAAGAAAGCAAGCAAATTTTAAGTGCCTCAGTATGATTACATCTGTTCACACCAAGTTTGGCTAGAGTTAAGTTTTAAGTCTTACCAAGAGTGCGCACCAGCCAAGGCGTGTCGGATTGCTTTTGATTCATCGCCGACTGGACTTCGTGAAGAGCAGAGTTCAGCTGGTGACTTAGCTCCTGCAATGTAAGTAAAAAGTTGGCGATATAACTTTTGAAACTCATGGTTGTGAACATTATCTGCAATATTTGAGGGATATTTACCATGATTTTAGTTTATTGAGTTTCTCGATATTTCGACGGAGTTGCACACGTCATGATCACGGATAAACTGAAGGCTTTTGCGTCATGGTAACCGAAATACTCTACCCTCTTGCAAAAAGACTCAAATCATAGTCCCCCACAGTAATCCCCCTCTTCGGTATGTTATAATGCCCGGTTAACATTATTCCAGCGTCATTCCAGCGGGTTTCGAACGCTAGATTGGAATGCTACAGAGCTAATGTGAACCGGGTATGGGATACAACTGACCTGGTTACTGCACTGCGCTTGAACGAAGGCGAGCTTGACTTGAGCCAGTTCTAACTCGAGGTCCCGCACGCGTTGCCTCAGCCGCGCCTCTGCGTCGCTCGAGCCTTCCTCTTTCTCGCCTTCTTTCTGTTCTGTTTCTATAAAGTGATATCGTTTATAACAAATTATCAAATCGTTAAATGTGCCCTGACACCAAAAACTGTTGCACAGTCTTTGTACGTGTGTTAACAATAATGCCGACGCACGCACACTGGTTTTGCGAATAAACCAAACTGTTATTGTTACCATATATGTATTTGCAATCATATTGCACGAGTTTTCGTGGAAATAATAACACACACCACGTCCGGCTAGCACTGTGTTCAGAGGTACACTGATTCCAAATTAGCGAGCTATCTCATTTCGACGGTAACGATTTAAATCTTTGGTTTAATAGTGTATTTTCTGTACTACAATTTTTGTTTTTGACGTAGTCTTGTTTATAGTGTGTGCGTGCGAGCTGGGCGCTGAATTAGCAGAAGCCGTGAGGCCTACTCTTATCTTATTACAGTTATTACAAGTTGTTAAGTTTAATATAAGGATACCTTCTTTATTATCCTTCTGAGCGAGTTTGACGCTGCAGTTCGCGCAGTCTTTGACGTAGTCTTGCATATTGTGTAGCTGCTTGTCGAGCCGGGCGCATATGTCGCGGTAGTCGCGCGCTACGGCCGCGTGGTGGGTGGAATCCTTCTTGCATTCGTCGGCGACCGAGCGGGACTAAAAACGTTTAATGTGTTAGGTGTATACTTCTAAATTGTAAAGAAAATACGCTTATAAAAGTACATTAAAATCATTACAAACTTCGAAATATTTTTTAGTTTTAAAATTACAGGAATACGTATATTAGAAAGGTAAATTACAGGACACGGGAAGACTGAAGTGAGTCTTCCCGCGACCAAGAACGCTGAGACGTGTATAAATCCTGCAATTTTAAAACTAAATAATATGTTAACAAATCGCGTTAGTTATATCCAATATATGTATGTGATTATGATATGCCTTGAAAAAAAGGATCACTCTCACTAGATCAAGTCAACAGATCCAGCCTGGATCTAGTGAGAGTTTTCATTTTGGAAAACTCTCACTAGATCCAGTATTTAAAGTTTTTCGAATACTGGATCTAGTGAGAGTTTTTTATTTGTTTGTACTCTCAGTAGATCCAGTTTCGAAATTTACAAAAAAAATTAAGTGTATCTATTTAATGTAAATTATAACTTGAATCTTCAATTTCCATATCGGTTTTTTTGACAGGTGTCAAAAATTACAGATGTCAAAATTGACAGAACTTGTCATACATGACAGATGTCAAAAGTGACAAAATAAAAAAAATGACAGATGACAGCTGTCAAACTTCAAATGGCCATAACTCGACAACTACTCAGCCCAGACATTCCGTTTAGGGCTCAAATGAAAGGCATTGCTGTTACCTACTTTTTCGATGACAGCTGTCAAACTTCAAATGGCCGTAACTTGACAGCTACTCAGCCTAGACTTTTCGTTTAGGGCTCAAATGAAAGGCATTGCTGTTACCTACTTTTTCGATGACAGCTGTCAAACTTCAAATAGCCATAACTCGACAACTACTCATCCTAGACATTCCGTTTAGGGCTCAAATAAAAGGCATTGATGATACCTACTTTTTCGATGACAGCTGTCAAACTTCAAATGGCCGTAACGCCTTTCATTTGAGCCCTAAACGGAATGTCTAGGCTGAGTAGCTGTTGAGTTATGGCTATTTGAAGTTTGACAGCTGTCATCTAAAAAGTAGGTATCATCAATGCCTTTCATTTGAGCCCTAAACGGAATGTCTAGGCTGAGTATCTGTCGAGTTACGGCCATTTGAAGTTTGACAGCTGTCATCGAAAAAGTAGGTATCATCAATGCCTTTCATTTGAGCCCTAAACGGAATGTCTAGGATGAGTAGTTGTCGAGTTATGGCTATTTGAAGTTTGACAGCTGTCATCGAAAAAGTAGGTAACAGCAATGCCTTTCATTTGAGCCCTAAACGAAAAGTCTAGGCTGAGTAGCTGTCAAGTTACGGCCATTTGAAGTTTGACAGCTGTCATCGAAAAAGTAGGTAACAGCAATGCCTTTCATTTGAGCCCTAAACGGAATGTCTGGGCTGAGTAGTTGTCGAGTTATGGCCATTTGAAGTTTGACAGCTGTCATCTGTAATCTTTTTTATTTTGTCACATTTGACATCTGTCATGTATGACAAGTTCTGTCTGTCAATTTTGACATCTGTAATTTTTGACACCTGTCAAAAAAACCGATATGGAAATTGAAGATTCAAGTTATAATTTACATTAAATAGATACACTTAATTTTTTTTGTAAATTTCGAAACTGGATCTACTGAGAGTACAAACAAATAAAAAACTCTCACTAGATCCAGTATTCGAAAAACTTTAAATACTGGATCTAGTGAGAGATTTCATTTTGGAAAACTCTCACTAGATCCAGGCTGGATCTGTTGACTTGATCTAGTGAGAGTGATCCGAAAAAAATGGTGGTTAGCATAGTAATTACCTACCTCAGATAATTGTGCTTCGAGCAAATCCTTGTCCTGCTGCAGTTGTGTGTTGATTGCCTTCAGTCTTTCCATCTCTACGTTAATTTTCTCTTTCTCCGCTGATTCTGTAAAGTCAATTTTAATATTCAAAATGTTATTACACCTGAGAGTTTGATTCAAGCCCGTTTGTTTATTTAGGTGTGTTATGGCGGACGTATGGTAGGTTGTTTCCTAATGTAAACAGAAGCAGACAATATTATTTATGTTATGCTTTGTCTTTCCACCTTCTACTTTTTGTAAAATAGTTAATAACATATGTATATTGATCAAAACAACTTTTTGAACATCATTTAAGTATGTGAACTACACTAGTAAAAACTAAACTCCAAAGTACAGGATTATTTTGGAGTCCTCCCTACTCATGAACAATTATTTGTTAACGTAATCAAAAACTAACGACGAGATATTATATCGAAATGTAGCGTGACGTCACGCGCCACATGTTACGGTACAGTTTTTATTATATTATTAACACATATTTAACCGGGTATTTATCGCGTTATTTACCTTTATATACCCAGTTAAAAATGTGTAAATAATGTGTCGTGATCGCGAAAGTTTAAAAAAGACTAGTTTTTATTATAGTCTGACGTCACGACTCCTATACTTCAATGCGCTTTATCTAAGTATTGTTTTATTAATTTGAAAAGTAATAGATACATGTCTATTATTTTTGTATTATCTAACTGACGAAAAAGAATTTAGATTTTCATACGCTGTCAAGTAGCAGAATATAAATATAATTTTACAAACAGCAGGGATATTTTTAACTCACCCTTGACGAATTTCTCGTACTCGTGCTGGTATTTATGCAGCCGTTTCACTTTTATACTGCAAGCTAGCTTCACTATCTGCCGTGACGACTCTTCGGCGCGACACTTCTTCGGTAATGTTACCCTGCGAATGAAAAACTGTATGAGTTTCACTATAAAATATATTCCGACAGTGGTGTTATCTACTTTATTAGCATAGTCGTATATATTAGGTCAGAAATACATTTGGACATGTAAGAGACGTTTAAAAACATTGTTAAATAGTTGCTACTAGTATGTCAAGTGGGTACATAAAATTCAAACGTATATCAAGATAACGGGACAGCTAGTATTAATTACTATGTATATTGGATTAAGGGGTATTTATTGCGTAATAACCTTAATTTTTACCATATGAGGTGAAAGAAGAATACTCCTACCGTTCTATAATTACTACGGAAGAAATTACATCTAACTCAATAGATCTGTACGTCGAATCACACAGCAAATGCTTTTAATTCGTGTTTTGAAATTAAGTTGCGCTGTAGAGGTTACCGTAAGTTCTCCAATATCACAATACGAGTGTTGAACAGTTCAATACCCCGGTTTGTTTATATGAATATTTGCTACCCCTTCACGCAAAAACTACCAACATCATTTCAGCCGTAAAACGTCCACTATTGAACTAAGGCCTTCCTCATGGATCTCCACGAGGGGTAGTTGCCATACTCACCACGCTTGGCAGGCGGGTTGGTGAGCGCAGTACGGGATGTTGATATACGGAAAGATGCTGCTGCCCATCTTTCGGAGGTGACCCTTAGCAGGCTCTTACTGCATCCACGGGTAGGAGAGGAGGGGTAACATTCTACTGCCGGCACCCCACGGCTAATTAAGTTACCGACATATTAAGTTGAAAATTTGCACTGGCAGAAACCAGTGAGTTATAGTTTTGTTTTAGAAACTAACCTAAAGTATTTGAGTACTCCTTCAAAGTCATGCGCTAAGAGATCCTTCCTTGAACGAGATAGCAGCGCGACTGCTACTTGGAACAACGTGTCCATTCCTTGCAGTAAGAACACGTCTAGAATGTGATATACCTGTGGAAGAATATTGAGCTTTATTTCATGTGTCGCAAGGTTTGTCGCAAGTTTGGAAGCAGTAAGCTTTTAGCGTTTCGGATAAGATTAAGAGATATCCTAAAAAGATTTTCAATAACGTCGATTTCACCCCCTCACAAAAGTGGCTTAATGAGGCGTTTTCATTAAAAAGTAAAAACTTCAAAAATAGTTACCTCGAACCTTATAGATGGCGTTAATTTTCTTTTACTGGTAGGCACAATTTGACAATGACAGGATTAATCACAAACTTGCTTACTCCACTTGCCAGCTCCATCTGTTAGGTTTAGTAGAAAACTCTTTTTGTTTTGTTACTGAAAACGGCTCATTACTTAGAACACCAAAAGATGTCACACCGTTGAAAATAATAATAATAAATAATAATAAAAATATTTATCTTCAAAAAAGGTTTGACAATAGGGGTACCACTTACAAATATGCACGTATAAATGTTTAAATACAAAAAGACGTTTGAATGAGTACCTTGTCCAAATGCCGAGTGTCTATGAAATTAACTGCAGTTGTCGCGGTTCATATAACATATTTCGGCGGTAAAAAATCGGCAGATACACAAGTCGTAAGTAGCGGAACATCTACTGGACTTAAAACCAAAAGGAAGTGGAAAAAGGAAAAAAATCAGGAATTCGATTTTTTTTTAATATTCTTATTTTTAATTTTACTTGTTGGTGTTAAGTAAAAATGATTCTAGAGTCAAAATTGGATTTTTTATATTTTATTATAAAAAAAAGCTTGTGCTTGTATCTTAAACTCCTCGCGGAGCTCAATGACCCTGACAAGAATCAGCTAGCTATTAGGTTGTCACCGTCTTATCAGCTGATGAAGTTAAAACTTTCGTGGTCTTTTCTTGAATGAAAATCAGTGAATCCTGAAAAGTCGTAGAACTAAGTTGTTCCTTGTGGTGGGCAGAATCACACCCTTTCGGCTTAGTACACATATTATACACGCTGTATAGTTGAAATGGAGTTAAACTTACCAAAGGTAGCGGGAACCTCGCAGTGAACACCGTCAGGAACCACTGAGACGCGAACATGTGAGGCTCCACTCCTAGCTCTTGGAAATGCAATCGCAAGTCCGTTAGTTGTTCCTGTAAACACAGATCAAATCAATTAAATACATATCGCCGTGGAGTGCCGGCAGTAGAATGTTACGCCTTCTTTCATGCCCGTGGATGCAGTAAGAGTCTGCTTAGGGATACCTCCGGGAGATGGGCAGCAGCGTCTTTACGTGTATCAACATCCCGTACTGCGCTCGCCAACCCACCTGCCAAGCGTGGTGAGTGTGGCAACTACCCTTCATGGAGATTCATGAGGGAGACCTGTGTTCAGTAGTGGACTTATTACGGCCGAAATGATGATGATCATGATGATAGAGCTATATTTAACTCTTTACCTTATACATAGGTTCTAAGGTTGTGTTTCTAATGTTACTTACCTCCATAAGTCTGTCAAGCTGATGCAGCCTCATGTAGAGAGCTTCGAATCCGTCCTTGTACAGTTCCCGCAAGCCGTAACCGTACATAAGACGTACTAGGAGGCAGAACGCTTGTTCTTCCGGCATCTAGAAAGTATAAACAAAATATTGTTATTGTGAAGTGTCGACACATCGTAAGGAGAGGTGGTGATAGGCGGAGCAAGCTACGACTGAATGGTAACCGAGAATAGAACAGGTTTGTAAAATTAAAAATTTCAAGTAAGTAAAGGCTAGAAAGCTTCTACTAATGACTACTTAGTTTGATTTGATATCAAACTCGGCTATATTTGGAAACATTCGATTATTCACTCCCCCCTCTCATCTCGTAAACGCCTAAACTGATCTTGATAAAACGTGCTTAAGAACCTAGAACACCTGCTTTCACATTAAAAAAAACTGCGATCAAATCGGTCCACTCGTGCTACGGTGCCACAGTTGGTAATATTGAATGAACAAGTCAACATGCGCAACTTTGCATTTGCCAACGTTCACAGAGCTAATAAAGTTTTGCGGGAACTCTACCAGTTATGTTCACTTATGTGCAGTAATAGTGCCAGAAAGCTCAGTCCTTGACAGTAGCCCACCACTTCGTGATCGTAGATTGCGTACGCTCGTGCCAGGCGTAGCAAAGAGTGTTGTCTTAACCCCAGCGGACGAATTTGCGCTTTGATCAAACAATACCGAGGTAATGTTCACTTACGTGCAGTAATAGTGCCAGAAAGCTCAGTCCTTGACAGTAGCCCACCACTTCGTGATCGTAGACTGCGTACGCTCGCGCCAGGCGTAGCAAAGAGTGTTGTCTCAATCCTAGCGGACGAATTTGCGCTTTGATCAAACAATACCGAGGTAATGTTCACTTACGTGCAGTAATAGTGCCAGAAAGCTCAGTCCTTGACAGTAGCCCACCACTTCGTGATCGTAGACTGCGTACGCTCGCGCCAGGCGTAGCAAAGAGTGTTGTCTCAACCCTAGCGGACGAATTTGCGCTTTGATCAAACAATACCGAGGTAATGTTTACTTACGTGCAATAATAGTGTAGCAGCCAGAAAGCTCAGTCCTTGACAGTAGCCCACTTCGTGATCGTAGACTGCGTACGCTCGCGCCATGCGTAGCAGCGAGTCCTGTCCCAACCCGCCCGCCTCGCGGAAGAAATCGTGTGCGGGGAAAGTGCGCGCTATGTCCCGTTGGATCACCGCTTCGAATGGACAATCCTGAGGATAGAGAAGTAACAAAGTTAGGCTTTGAAGAGCAACTAGGAATAAGTTTATCAACATTTAAATAAGGTGGTCCTCGGAGAAAAAGATTTGGTCGTTCGATTATAAAATAAATGCGAAAACGCTTTTTATTTCAGGCATTTTCATAAAAAAATACTCTCAGTTCAAAATTATTATTATTATTTTAAGCCTAAAATGAACACTGCAAGGAGACTGAACTGCAGGGAGATCTGAGGCATTTTGAAACGTATGTATTATTTTGTTTACTGCAATTTCTCCTTAATTGGATAATTAATGTTACACTAGATGGTTGAGTCATCGTCATCATTATCATATCAACCCGTTAACACCCACTGCTGAGTAACGGCCTCCGCGCCAACTTAAACGGTCCTGTGCCAGTCTCATCCACTGTCGCTCGGCAACCTTGACTAGATCGTTTGCCCACCCGGCAGGTGGTCTGCTTTGAGTCCGTCTCACTTCCATCGGTAACCACTCTATTGCCGCCTTGCTCCATGGCTAAGTGCCAAGAAGAAAATATCCTTCTTCCCTCAAACAGAGGCCGGATTACTTTACTAGTAAGCGTCCTACAGGTCCCCATCAACTAGTCGTTTTGGTCGACGCCAGGCAGTCGCAGCCATACCTCCGTGATTGAGCGCTCGCGGTAAACCTATCCAACTAATAGACTCACCTTACTAATAAGTGTCCTATAGGTCTCCATCAACTTGTCGTTCTGGTCGACGCCAGCCAGTCGCAGCCATACCTCCGTGATTGAGCGCTCGCGGTAAACCTATCCAACTGATAGACTCACCTTACTAATAAGTGTCGTATAGGTCTCCATCAACTTGTCGTTCTGGTCGACGCCAGCCAGTCGCAGCCATAACTCCGTGATTGAGCGCTCGCGGTAAACCTATCCAACTGATAGACTCACCTTACTAATAAGTGTCCTATAGGTCTCCATCAACTTGTCGTTCTGGTCGACGCCAGCCAGTCGCAGCCATAACTCCGTGATTGAGCGCTCGCGGTAAACCTATCCAACTGATAGACTCACCTTACTAATAAGTGTCCTATAGGTCTCCATCAACTTGTCGTTCTGGTCGACGCCAGCCAGTCGCAGCCATACCTCCGTGATTGAGCGCTCGCGGTAAACCTATCCAACTGATAGACTCACCTTACTAATAAGTGTCCTATAGGTCTCCATCAACTTGTCGTTCTGGTCGACGCCAGCCAGTCGCAGCCACACCTCGCCTCTCAGAGCTTCGGGCACGCCCACTCGCACTAGGTGATTCAACGCGCGCGGCCTTGGGCCTGTCCAACTGTGGAAGGGATTTTGAACTTTATGTTTGTGAAATAGGGTGTAATTTGCAAAATTGAATAACATGGTTTTTGTATGGGCAGCGTGTGGCTTGTTTCACTGCAATTCAGAACCTTGTGATATAATGTTTAATTTGAGTTAGGTGGTCATACCTACTTTATCGAAATGGTTAAACGCTCATGTCCAACCGCAGGGGATTTTAAGCTTACACGGGAAGTAGATACACGACATTTAACATCCCTTTCGTATTAGGTAGCTATTAGACTAACAGGGCCATATGGAGGTCGTCTAAATAAAATGAATAAATAATGCTGGACTTTCAGAACAAGATGGTTAGCTGCAAAGAAACTGTAGAAGAAATCTCGTTTCTATAAATCTTATTAATTTTCGTTTAGAGATTACTTTGGCGTACCTTCTGAGTACTTGAGCCCAGTTCACGAGGACATCTTCGCCGCAGTCTTTCGATACTTCACCGGTGCCGCTCAACAAGGGTTCATCACCATCTGAAGAAACAGTGTATAAATTAATAAACAAAACAATGTAGCGTACACTTTTTGAACCATAAACGCAATGTATGGCTTTTATTAATTATAGAACATGTGTCCTGCAAAGACTAAGACTGCTTGATCGACAAGTGGTCTTAACTAACTCAAGTGTCTTGCAATACTATTGCAATGGCATTTATACACCCAGGTTTATTATGTTTGTTTCACTTTCAATCTAGAGTACCAAAGTCCGGCTCAGAGTGGCGAAGCCAGCAAACCCCACAAAGACTGGTAAGTTCAACCGTGATCTATCCAGTACTCCCGACGTCTCTGTACCGGCGACGTTGTACTGGAGTTGGCCCAACGCGTCTACAGACTTCATGTAGTTTTTAGGGTTCCGAACCAAAATGGTAAAAAAGGAACCCTTATAGAATCACTTTGTCTGTCTGTCTGTCTGTCTGTCACAGATGGATATCTCGAGAACTACTAATACTATCGACTTGAAATTTGAAATGGTAAAAGACCACACTTTTTTACTAATATAGCATATATGAAAATGTTAAAAAATATTCTTATTTTGATTGCAGGGGGGCGGATAGGGGATCTCAAAATTTTTAAGTAAAGTTACTAGGCCGTGTGGGGTATCATATAAAAGGTATTCATTTGCACATTGATAAACAGTTTTTATTTATTCTTTAAGCCGAATCGTTTTTGAGTTATTTACAAAAATGTTGAAAAAACGACCGTTCCCCCCCCCCTTATCTCCGAAGATTGCAGAGATAAACCCGTGATATTTTTAAAGCTACTAGAAGTGTATGTAAACTTTATAAGAAAATTATAGCGAACTCTCTAAATTGCATAGTTTTTTAGACAAGGGGGGTGGAAGGGGCGTTTTCAAAATTTTTGGAAAGTTTCTAGGTGATGTGGGGTATCATATAAAAGGTATTCTTTTGCACATTAATAAACAGTTTTTAGTTTTTCTTTAAGTCGTATAGTTTTTGAGTTATTTACAAAAATGTTGAAAAAAATAGCGTTCCCCCCCCCTTATCTCCGAAGTTTGCGGAGATAAACCTCTGAAACTTTTATTGCTATTAGAAGTGTATATAAAGAAGAGAGGAAATTTATTACAATCTCTCTACATAGCATACTTTATTAGAAATCATCGAAAGTGTAAAAAATCTACATAAGTTCCGCTATCAGACGAGAGATGGCGCTGTCAAGGTTCTCCAACAAATATAAAACCGCCTTTATCATATATTATATTGTATGATGGCACGGAACCCTCGGTGCGCGAGTCCGACTCGCTCTTGCCCGGTTTTATTAATGTTGGTTCCATTTTTTAATTGTATGATAAACACAGACCTGAGTCCGGTTCAGACGGCGACGGTGGCGCCGGCGCGCTAGACAGCGGCGACGGCAGCAAACTCGACAAAGACAGGGGCAGGTTCAACCGCGATCTATCCAGTTCTCCCGACGTCTCTATACTGGTGACTTCGTACTGAAGTTGGCCTAATGCGTCCACAGACTCCTTGAGGTTTATGTAGAACTGTTGGACGAGCGGCCTTTTAGAGTAGTACCAGAATCGCTCGGAAGGCGGGAAGATTTTCACTGGGCTTTCGATGACCAATCTGTTGAAATAATGTTAGACATTACTAAGCAGTTAAATTGTGTGTTTTGTCACAACTAGTTTGAAACAATTATTTATTATGTTTTACATATATGATTTATTTGAAAAACATAAAAATAATTGTTCCAATTCAAGGATGATAATGCGGACAGGTAAGCCATCTTAGTTCGTCCCTAAGCAACCGAGTAAAAATTCGCCAATGATTCAGATCAGATTGAAAAAAAATCTTTGTCACTACAGTAATTTATCATTCATCAGCCGGCCCTTGGCAGCAGGATGGATAATTATAAAAATCAACCAGTGAAAAAGAGTTAGTCTCTTAGCTCTTTTAAAGTAAAGTTTGTAAGCTCTTTTGGGGCCATCTATAAATTACGACACATCTAAAGGGGGAGGGAGGGGGTCGACGAATTGTGACTTTGTGTGAAGAGTAACAAATCAAAAAGAAATGATTTATGTTTGATGATGATTTTTGGTCTTTAAGGGGTCAAAAAATCATGAAAGTCGTGTGAAATACTTTATGGATGACCCTTTCCACTTTTATTTTATTTCTTGCATCAACCCGGCAGTGACGGGGCCCTTGCTAGAAAAAATGGGCTATAACTGCGCTGACAAACTGGTCTCAATTGAATATGTTCTCTATTACTTACCGCACTGGGTCGGGAATGCCTCTGATGACGAGATCCAGAGCGAGAGACATGTATGCGGGCGCGCCGTCTCCGCTGGCCACATTGAAGGCAGCCAGGGCTGATTCACCAGCGTTCCACCACGCGCAGACGGAGCAACCGGAACCACCGGATGATCCGCTCACCTATAAAATAGGATAGATGAGGGGAAACTATAGTTCTGTGCGTAACTATGTATAGTGGAGGGCATTGGTAAGCCATAACACAAGGAATACTATTTTGGGTACCAATTTTATTTTACATTATTAATTTTATTATTTATATCATAATTATTATAATGTATATCAGTCTCAGAACTAAAAATAATGTAATTAGAATATTTCTTTTATTGCAGCGAAGGCAAAGATTTCTTTTGTGTGTTTTCATTATGACTTTTAACTAGTATCTATTATTTTGATGTGTTCTCACTCTGTTTATTGTCTTGTATCCATTAGTGAAGGCCTGTTATTAGCTTACTGTTTCTAGTTTGGTTTTTATATAAATTGTGTTACATAGCTGAAAGGCTTTCCGAAATAAAATAAATAATACATGTCTGTTGTGTCAAGAAAATATGGGTTAAAATATAATTTATTTTTCAGGATAAGCCCTAACGATTTCATATCCAACAAGTGCACTGTCCTGTGCAGTTAATCTGCTATGATGAAGCGTGTAACCGCGTCTAAATACCTCAAGAACACACACAACTTGGTAAGCATTAGCAAGCATGTTCTTTGACATAATGGGCAAATGAATGATAATATTAGAATATGCTTACCATTTCTAACAGCCTCATGTCGGAATGTTTGACGCTCCTTCCCGGAGCTAAAAGAATGCCGAAGCATCTTTCAATGTACAAACCACCCGTGTAGCCCGTCTGTGAAAAGAAAATAATGATGTAAACAAGAGCTGATACCTACAACTTAAATTTTATAATTTACAAAGATCATAAGTATAAATGGTATAATTATAATATTTCTAGTAATTATACTGAGTGCCAATTTATGTTTCACGAACACAATTTAAAATTAATATAAACAGTAAATAATAACCTGTAAACACATAAATAAGGTCCATACGGTCGTACTGAATTAAGTTTTTTTTTTATTCTTGATTTTGATACCATAACACAACGCGACGACTATTGCGAAGTCGTTCCATCTATTAGGGGACTAATTCTCGTAAATCGTAATAATTCGTCTCATCTCACTTCTCTGTGTCTACTCCGAACTTATCGCATCAGTATAAAAATCTACTATCATCTCGAGCTCGCTCTTCAACAGTCGACGCATCACAATCGGGTAGCAGTAGACATTAGTCTATCGTGAGATTACGAGAGAATGCAGAAATTCTAATAGGTATTTGGTAGTCTTATGTGAAATTTATCGATTTTTTTTATTTAGCGTTTACCACTTGAAACACGATGCACGAGAATTGCACTCCAGAGCTTCTTAGTCCGTGTTTTGTGCGGCGGTAGTGTAGAGTAATGTCGGTCAATGTGGTCCTGAAACTAGTACACAGAAGATCTAAAATCTCACCGATGTCTCGTCCGCTTCAGGCTGTACGTGATTGGTGACTTGGGACACGTTGATTGTCACTTGCTTGTCGATGCCGCCGCGAAGTTTGAAACCGAGCCGCTCTTTGGGCACGTGGCTGAATGTACCCTATTGATGGAGAGTAGGTTAAGATTATTATAATAGGCATTTTTTATGTTTAGATTATCGAAGGTATCTAAGACAGTTCACAATCATCATCATGATCCCAGCCGTAGGACATCCTCTGCTATACATAGTACCTATTCGAGTCCATCCAAAGGTTGCCTGGAAAAGATCGCTTTTAGCGATAAGGCCGCCCATTGTGCCTCATTATGTCTTTTTGTTAATTTTCTACTGTTTGTATTTTTTGTGTATATGGTGTACAATAAAGCATACTCTATCTATCTATCTCGTGGTTCTCCAAGTATTGATCATGAAGAGTAGTTGCCACGCTCGGCCTGCCAAGCGAGGGAAGTATGGGTTAGCGAGCGAGGGAAGTATGGGTTGGCGAGGGAAGTATGGGTTGGCGAGGGAATTATGGGTTGGCGAGGGAATTATGGGTTGGCGAGCGCAGTATGGGATGTTTATACACGGCAAGACGCTTGGATCTGATAATGTTGATAATCTTGTTTATCTGTTTATGTATATTGTATCATGGCATTTGTGTGTGTGTGTTAAATATTTTTTTTTTCATTTAAAAAAGTGACTAATGCCTTAATTCTGGTACTTTAACAAAGCGCTATTTATCCCCAAACTAAGGGAAGATAATACTTTGTTAAGACACAGGTTTGTCGAGGCGCCGCCGGCCCGAGCCCCTCGGTCGGCAATCTCGTCGTAGAGGGCGCTGCGCTTAAGTCGCCCATTATAGACGACGGTTAGAGTGAGGCACAGCTATCAAAGTCTCCAGTATTCGAGCTACGCGCGAAATTATGCAACTGGTCAACCAGCTTTATGAAGGGTCGCTGTATTTTTTTCTCTGATAAATGCTGTCGTCCCCCAAGGCTTTGTTTTGTCTCCTACACTGCTTATTCTGCATATAAATGACATATTACAGCAATGTAATATACATCGCTCTGCAGAAGGCAGTACACACAATACGCTGACTGAAGAGACTTTCCACAAGCACAAATTAATGAGAGCCGAAACAAACTTCTGTCTGAAAATGATAATAATAATGAGACTTCTTTAGAGAAATTCTAAGCCGGGGGAAACATATCGTTCGCTTTAACTCTGTTAAGACACAGATTTGTCGTCTAGAGCGTTGACTAACCTTAGCATCAGTCTCCTTGATGTCCACGGTGCATTCTAGCACGTGCATCAGCTGCATCGGAGGCGCCGCCGGCCCGAGCCCCTCGGTCAGCGACCCCGTCATAGAGGGCGCTGCGCTTAACTCGCCGATTATAGAGGACGCCATGGACCGCGGGATGCGTTCGAAGGCTTTCGCAAAACAACCTGAAGCAAGAGCATTTACATTATTGTAACATATTGACGAACTCCTTGGCGCAATAGGTCTTATTCGAGACGCAGGGAATAGCGTGCTCGATCTCGGCGCGGGACAAAAGCTTTTTATTTATCTACTGATGTTTGACCCTGGTTTGTGTATTGATGTTTGATAAGTAATAATTTTCAAATAAATGTATGTATTCCATATATCATGAGGTAAACTTAAAATACAAGCTCTGTTTACTAACGTCATGCCCGTGGATGCACTAAGCATCTGCAAAGAGATACCTCCGTAAGATAGGCAGCAGCGTCATTCCGTGTATCAGAATCCTGTACTGCGCTCTCTAATCCGCCTGCGAAGCGTGGTACCTAAGTATATAGCAATAACCCTCTCATAATTAACTTTTGCCTAATTGTTCCTTGGATGGGTAAGTTCTCAATAAGCTCTTTTACAATGCTCCATAAACAATACCAATAAACTACACTCTTTCTAGGTCATTCCAGCAACAAACAGCTATTCTTAAAATACCAGTACCCAATTACACAATACAAGCAATTATTTCATTTAAAACAAAGACGAATTTCACGGTTTCACACGAGGTTAAATCAACAGCGAGATGAACTGAAACGGTTACAGCGTAAGCGGTCATGGCCGTAATCATTGGGCTTGACTGTCATTGTAATTATGTGACGTGAACGCTGTACAAACCACTCGGCTATTGTGTTAATCTCAAATGAATAGTAGGTGCCGGCAGTAGAATGGTGCCCTCTCTTGCCCGTAGATGAAGTAAGAATCTGCCAAGGGATCACTTCACAGCACCCCACGGCAGCATTATTTATTTATAAACGAGCTGGAGACAGTGTGACTCCAGCACACAGACTTCAAAGTCAATATCGTTACAGCGTAGCACTTACAAAGATACTTGTGCTCACAGAACAGAGAAAACATAGAAATCGTAAGTAGGCGGGGCTCGCGTAACACCTAGTAGGCGCAGTACTGCGCACTTCAAGCACCGCTTACTTCAGTCGTGTTTTAATTTAGCAGAGTAAACGTACTTCAGAAAAAAAAACAAAAAAAAATATAAAAATGCCGTATTGTACCGTTTTAGAGTACAAAAACGAAAGCCGAACCAAAAATTTAACGAAAGGGGGCATATCATATCACCGGTAAGCATTATTTTATTGTTTTTTTGTTAGTTTCGTTCAAAATGCAAAACCGTCAAATAAATATAGCAATAGCGCCATCTCTTATTGAGTGGCTTTGTGTTGTGGATTATCAAGCAATCAAGAGAAGCAGCCATTGTATTAGTAATCTTATTTCCTGGGAATAGAGACTATTAAAAAATATTTGGCAAAAGCGCCATCTCTGGCTGAGTGGACATACTAAATATAAATTTTTTATCACTCTTTATTTTATTGAACTTTGAACCATGTAGCGATCGGAATAAGGTTAATATCAATAAAATTAGTTTTATGATTTTATGCCCTTTTTAAGGTACTCTTTCAACCAATAAGAATTTTTATTTCTATGTGTGTTAGTTTTTACATGTGTGAGTTTAGCGACACTGGTTCTCTTAGTAAAATGGCAATATGCTAATTCTACTCATTTTTCTCTGTTCTGTGCTTGTGCTGTTCCCATGTTAAAATATTTAAATCGAATTGAAACAATAGTTAATCCCTAAATTAAATACCCTAAATATACCTAAAAACTAAACCTGTGATAACTTTACCTGCATGAAAAAAATACAAAAATTTACAAGAGTTGACGACAGCCATTTGACACACCCACACACACAAACAAACACACACATTTTAACGTCATAGTCCTTAGGTGAAAGAAGAGGTCTGGTTATGTCGACTCCAAGTATACGGAATAATAGCAGTGTCATAATGAATTTCATGTGACGATTCCTTAAGACGTACTTAAGGATGGTTGAACAGACCCCGGATTAAGTGCAAAACTAGTTCCTTCTCATATAACAATGCGTACAAAGATAAAACTGTGTTGACATTTTTGTCGACCCTGACAGATTACTATATTGAGATAAAACATGGAATGGTGGGCGGATACCGGTTATCTTTGTAAAACAACATATGATACCTGAAGGCTTGTGTTGCAATAATAGCTTTTGTGTGTCAAAAACAGACAATAACCTTAATGGGAACATTGTCATTATCATCAGCTACAGCCCATAGATACCGACTGCTAGTTAAGGGCCTCTATTGGCGAATACCACATAATCCGTTCCTGTGGTGTGCTAAGCCACACGAATGTCACCGAACCAACGCGCCATCGACCACGACAGCAATGTCCTGTAGGTCTACCATGAGTTTTCACAGTCTAAACTCGCTAGCGACTGTAGTTAAAAAAAATGTATGAAAACTTGTACAGCACCGCTTGCAGATAGTTTAGTACTAAAATACGCAGTAAACTGTACTACAGCGACTGTAGTTTGGGCTTCATTTGCTTAGAATTTTGGTACCATGAGTTACAAATCTGACAGATGTCATAGTAACGTACTATTACTATAGTGTCGGCAGGCGATCTAACAGTGACAACTCATGGTAGACATACTGTTCTCGGCCACCATAGTTAGCAATAGTATAAATTGCATATTAAATAAACTACCCACAGACATAGAAAACCCTTAGTTTTCCCTTAGTTTTTACCATTAAATATAAACTTAAACCATAGAACCTTCTCAAGTCACCAAAAAAAAATTCTAAATCAAAATCTTGCCAACCCTTACGGAGCTAAGCTACACAAATACAAAAACAAGCACTAAATCGTAACAAAAAGAATAGTTTTACACATTATAAGGACCTGTATTTGGGACATAATCTTACTGACCTACGCTATCGGTGGTCGCAAGAAAAGCTATCTTTACAGCAACATATTACGGATAGCTTTTCTTGCCACCATTTAAGAGACCATATCCAAAAAGGTTAAGATATAATACATCTTAACCTGTTCCAATCTAACACTTAAGTCACATTTAAATATAAACAAGACAAACAGAGACATAAAATTACCTGCTACAACTTCACGGCACAGAAAATTCCCACATAAATTAACGTCACATCACAATACCCCGGTACAAAGCACTGAATTTAAAATTTGTTCATAAAAACACGACGACAGAACAATGAACATCGCTCGGTCAAAGCCGGCGCTGTAATAACTAATAAATAACACAGACGAAACGCGATAAGCCACCCACCACTTTCCAGGCGTATTCTGAACTAAGCTTATAGAATTACATAATTATGTGAAATTAATTTAAAGATGTTAAGAATGTTATTTCGGAATGTAATCAGCTATACATATATATTACAAGTATACAGCAATAGAGCACAATTTATATCACAAACCAACATGGAACAGTTGGCTGCTAATAGGCATTCAGTAATAGTTGTCAGATAATAAACAAAGTGAGATGAGAACACTATAAAAATAATTGCGTGCCTAGAAAGTAGATTTCGTTTGGAAGCTACGGTGCCCAGGCAGACAGACATAAACATACGTTAAGCTCACACACGCCTCTTTGCAGGAGTTAGTAAGCACAATTTACCGGTGTATCAAAATCAAAGGCACAATAATTATAATTAATCTGTTCTGAAACTGTGACTATTATTTTCTTTGTATTTTATTTCAATCTCCTTTTTATGCGTATGCGTTGATTGTTATGATCAAATAAATGTCTATGTCTACAGATACTCGTAAAAAAGTTTCACAATAAATCAAATCAAACTCCGTAATAAGTAGGTATGAGTGTGGTATGAGTAATTTCTATTCGTACAGCGTTTGTATTTGATTATTAACAACAACTAATGGTTCTATTTATTTTATTTATGGGTACGCGTCGAAATAAATTATTTTTAACACCTGTTTTCAGCACCATAATGTACTAATAAGCTATTTTTGTATTTAAAGTGTAAACCCACACTAAGGTATCATTTAAAGAAATTAAAATATTTTACGTCGGAGACCAAATTTTGATTGCATTTTTCATTTCTATAATGTACTAATGTTTTATTATTGGATAAATAGTGCATGCCAATTTGGTGTGACTATACAAAAAATCTTTATTAGGTTTGTTCAGGACAATAGTTAGTTAATAGTTACCTTCTTAAACATACGTAGGTAGGTACAAAAGCGTAACACGCGCACAAACAGAAACAACGATTATTATTAGAATAAATAAACTTCCATAGTGCTAATCTCGATATCAGTACTGTTGCCAGTTGCATCTAACTGGTCGACTGTTCTTAGAAAAGGTTTACTTGCGATGTTTTTCTAATCCTAATTACAACGTTCATAACAATGAACTATTACATATTCAGAGCCTTTTCAATCGGTATTTACGTCACATTTACACTGTTATAACGTTTTCTTAGGCTCTTACTTAATTTTAATGGACGGGTGCAGCGAAAGATTGAATTCGATTCCATTTTAAGATAATTATATTTGTGACTGTGACATGACTTTCTACAGAACCCACTAATATAATAATAATGCTTGGCTGGACGCACAGCACTATCTTGTCCAAAACTAAGCAAAACTTGTAACAATAGGCATCAGATGATTCATACTTTTTTTAGAAATACCTAGAAAACACCCAGACCCGACACAAATATCTGTAAAAAAGGAAACATTTGTCCTTCGACTAGGATCGAACTTGCAACCTCCCGCGTATCAGCAGGCTGTCAGGCCAACCACGGAGCCACAGAGGTCGTTAAAGATTTATCAAAATTTCAGTCCACCCGGGACCACGGCCTTTGAAACACAGTCGAAACGTTGGGAACAATCAAAGGTATTACGCGATAAATTCGCGTGTTCTTGTTATTTAAAACGTAGTTTTATTTTACTGATTCACGTTCAGTCATCCCGTGACCATGAAAAGTGTTTGTGGCTGAGTCGTCGTCGCGTCGTCGAGTAAACAAAATTATCCTTCTCGATCCTGTCATATCAACAATTCAAGATAATTCAAATACTTTCCCAATGTAAATTTACAGTTTTGTTATTAAAAATTATCGCTATTAAGTTTTTTTGTATTAGTACACAATTATGCTAACTAAGAGTTATTTGTACAAAATACGACGTCAATCATAAATCTTATTTTGTCACCTAGTTCAACCACTAAGATCGACTGCTGACGGATTGTGTTACATAAAATGTTCCAGGAAGTGAGTTGATACTAGCTAGAACTAGAAATACAAATATGCGTCGTAGCTTGTTTTTCACTTACCTCAAAAAGCTTTTGCTTTTTTTTTACAATCAAGGGAACACGCACCCACAAAAAAAATGATACTAGGCCTCGAAATTCCATACAAATGTGTACTTTACTGCTGCCACTTGTCTGCACAGCAGCACACTGAATCCACAACATCACTGACAAAAACACAATATGCTAAATCATATCACGTGGGTAAATCATTATTATATGTAACCAAGCATTGACGCTCCAAATCATTGTGTTTATGATTTGTTTAGAGCCTTGCGCCTTGGTCCAATGGACTTTGATTAGAGAAATGGGGTCATGGACATAGTAATTGAATGACATACAAGCGTATTGTCTTGTTGCACTCCAAGGATAGACTAAAATCGTACAACGAGCGAGACGTATGCATAGTGTTTTTACGTGCGTTGGATTTATAATTATCAAGGGTAACTACTAATATTATAATGAGAAAAGATTTGTATTTTGTATATTTATTACGTATAAACTCAAAAACTAAGGCAATTTTAAAATATATTCTTATTTTTGTTTTTTTCTCTCTATCGAACCAGCCCGAAGTGTCCTCTAATAGGCCGCCCTTATCAAGCCACCACTGACGGTTTTGTTTCTTTTCCTCATTTAAAAAGTTTTATAAAACGAACTAATTGCTTTTTCGTGTTTTATTTTGAAAATTTACATTAATTTCTAAGTGGCCTTTGGGTGCGAATAAATAAACCCTTTTTGACTTTGACTTCATATATACTGTAGTGTATAATATGTGTATCAATGATTTTCGAAAAAAGGGATAAATTCAATTGATGCTTGATTGAATTCTGTTTTTAGGATTAATTATCGGACCTTTATTGTCTGCGTTGATTTTAAAAAATCGGCCAAGTGCGAGTCGGACCTGCGCACGAAGGGTTCCGTACCATAAGTCTGTAAATATTTCAAGCGACTGCCTATTGCCGTTATTAATATCGAGCAGAAAAGGCATTAAAATCACGTTTCTTCAGGCCCCCTTAAATATTTATTTTATTTAATTTTAATCATTTATTTTTAAAATTAATACTTATATAAGTAAATATTCTGTGAATATTTCAAGCCGTTACCTGTTGCCGTTATTAATATACGAGCAAATACCGGCAAGAAATCACGTTTGTTGTATGTAAATATTTATTTTATTGTTTTCAGTATTTGTTGTTTAAAATATGAGGTTGACTGTGCAGCGCATCATCACACTAGGCCAATGAAATATTAAATATTCAACTCGCTTGAGACTTCATTAACAGCCTCGACAATGTGACAGCGGATCACATGGCACCTATACACCGCAGACTCCTTGGTTGGTCATTGAGCATCATCACACTAGGCCAGTGTAGACTCTATAGTAATAATAAATAAGGTTGCAACTCACTTGACACTTGATTGACAGCCTCGACAATGTGACAGCGGATCACATGGCACCTATACACCGCAGACTCCTTGGTTGGTCATTGAGCATCATCACACTAGGCCAGTGTAGACTCTATAGTAATAATAAATAAGGTTGCAACTCACTTGACACTTGATTGACAGCCTCGACAATGTGACAGCGGATCACATGGCACCTATACACCGCAGACTCCTTGGTTGGTCATTGAGCATCATCACACTAGGCCAGTGTAGACTCTATAGTAATAATAAATAAGGTTGCAACTCACTTGACACTTGATTGACAGCCTCGGCGATGTGACAGCGGAACACACGGCACCTATACCCCGTAGACTCTTGGTTTCTTTATGGACAAATATAGATCTAAGTCCAACCAAGAGACTGTTACATCTTTAAAAGAATACAATAAAATCGAGGTTGCAACTCACTTGACACTTGATTGACAGCCTCGGCGATGTGACAGCGGAACACATGACACCTATACACTGCAGACTCCTTGGTTTCCCCGTGGGACCACGTGAACGCGAAGCATGAGGCCACGGGCGAACCGGCGGCGCCTCTGGCGTAGAACGATATCCGGTTGACCGTGTAGCGTGTCATCACGCTGTTGGAATCTGCTTGGTAGAGCCTGTTGGAGGTGGAAATTTTGTGTTATATCCATTATTGCTTTTTGCAAAGGAAGCTTTTGTTAAACGAGAATTTCACAGTTAAAGACTTCTGTAGCGCAGTAGTTGGTGGACAATTTACACAAGCAGAACTTGTGTTACTGTACTAGATGGTTGATAACATACTTCATATTGTTTTTGTTAATACATACTTATCATACTAATACATAGAAAACTGTCCCAGACTAGTGACAAATATCTGCAGAAAAACTAAAAACAATTGTCCCGTGGCGGGAATCTAACCACGGAGGTCGTCGTTACAAGGAATGTAACAATTTCACACTGCGACTTCCGATCAGTCAGACTTGCGTGGAAATTGTATCAGTATCTTACAACATTGGGCGACAGCGCATGTACAACGACGGTGGACTTATTGACACTGTAAGATTCGATTTATTTAAATATGAACCGACTACATATATTGAATAGTCTATAAGTACTTTAAAAATATCCTTCTCGTTTCAATGATTTAAATAGCACGTATTTAAACATTATTCCTAACATACGACATCTGTGGCTTCGAACAAATAATGCTATTACATTTTAATTAATAATTCATGTTTTAACTAAAAGCATTGTAGCATCCTTTCATTGAGCATTTGTTTGATTTTGTACCTACTAACAAAAGAAGTCCTTGCGAGCAGACTGGTATCAAAGAAACATTGATGAGGAAACTGCATCACATTGGTGTTAGGTACATTGTACATCTCTTTGAATCAAATTAGTTATTTGATTGTAAGTTTTAGGATGCAAAAAGTTGATGTCAATAGAAATAAATCTCCGGGTTTTGTAGTTAGAATGGGTGTCCCACAAGGATCAATTCATGGACATATTTATTTTAATGATCATGATACTCACACGAGTCCTTGCGTGCAGACCGCTATAGATATCGATACTGCTATGCCGTCGCTGTTCTCCGAAATAGAGCTCCTTCAAGATCCTTTGTATGTAATTCTCCTGCTTGGGTTCGGATATGTTCCAACACTTGTGCCTTGGTTACTAATACACGAGCTCTTGCGAGCAGACCGGTACAGATAACGACACGGCGATGAGTTCTTTCGCATATCTATGTTGGTTGAGAGTGGTAGCAATTTTTTTTTTTGCGACCTATAGTAAACATTGGTATGTGTACTCACAGAAACATTGATCAGGAAACTTCATCACATTGATGTTAAGTTCTCTTTGTAGGGGGTAAGGGGCGGCACAACACCTAGCTGCCCAAGTCAACCTCACGTGGTGCCCTCTGCTGAATAACGAACGAGGATATGACTAAAAACTCGCCACGACGCATTGGTCAGCGCGGCGTTTTAAGGCCAAATCCCCTGTGTTATGATTAGTGCCAATACGTTACGGCCCTCAGTCCCCAGCAGCCCCGCTATTCCTGGCGCCGGCAGCGGCCACGGTTCCAGCGGGGCAGAGGGTGCTAAGAATCGCTGAAAGTTGCCCAGCTGCCAAAACCCAATGACCCTGACCTTGGCGTGTCACAACGCCAAGACGATTCGCACGGACAACCGATTATTTGAACTTCAGTTTGAAAAAAATCACGTGGGATATTTTAGGCTTATCAGAGGTTAGAAGGAGAGGTGAAGACCTGATCCGTCTAACCTCAGGTGACTTGTTTTTCTACAGAGGTCATGATGATTCTTCGTATGGAGGTGTAGGGTTTTTGATTTCCAAAACTGTTGCCCATAAAATGGTCGACATCAAAAGTATTTCCACTTGAGTCTGCTTCCTTATCATAAAATTAAACAAATCATACTCTGATATAATTCAGGTGTATGCCCCAACATCTCGTAGTACTGACGAAGAAGTGGAAGAACTATACGAAGACATAGACAAAGCAATAGACATCCTGTCATTTTACCACCATTATAGACGATTTTAATGCTAAAATTGGCAAGGCCACTCAACGAAACAACGAAACAACTGTTGGTAGGTTTGGCCTCGGGCAACGCAACAGAAGAGGCCAGACTCTGAACTACCTTGAAATGAAACATCTTTATGTTATGAATACCTTTTTTCCAAAAACGCGAAGCAAGAAAATGGACGTGCGTCAGTCAGTCCTGATGGCAACACAAGGAATGAAATTGACTATATCCTGAGTTCTCATAAAGATATAGTAACCGACGTCTCAGTACTTTCGAGTTTTAGAACTGGAAGTGACCACAGATTGATAAGAGCTACACTCAGATTTGACTTAAATGACGAAAGAACGAAGATGGTAACAACTTCATCTCATAGACGGTACGAAAACCAAGAAGTAGCCACTCTCAACCACACCTTTCATAGAGATCTTGAGAACAGATTTAAATAACTTCAAGACTCAAATTTGGATGTAAATCATATCAATGAGATATTATGTAAGGTTGCCAACGAAACCACCAAAAACCACCTGGGCAAGCGCCATAAGAAAAATATAAACATAATAAACTGTCACAAGAAACCCTTGATTGTACAGAGAAACGCAGAGACATGTTACATCAATCGGCCACAGATAAGAAGGATATACATAGATGTTATAAATAAATCAATAAACAAATTAATTAGAAGGGATTTACGAAAATTTAACACAAATACAATATTGAAACAATTGAGCAATATAGGGGGCCGAAAATTTTCCGTAGAAAAACCAGTACAGGATGCAAACAAATAATGAAATTAAGAGCTGAAAACAACAACTTAGACCGCCTTCAAATTATATTAATACTTGAGACGTTTTACAAAAATCTATATGCTTCAACATCAGCAGAATCGTCTTCACTAGGCAACGACCCACGAGTACCACCAATGAAACATCAATGTACAGAAGAATTACCACCTATATTGGCGTGCGAAGTCGTTAATGCATTAAGCAAAACGAAAGCAGATAAATCTCCTGGTGAATATGGTATTACGGCAGAACTTCTTCGTGCAGGTGGGAAGCCAGTCCTAGACGTTCTTGTTAAACTCTTTAATCGCGTTATGTGCGATGCTCGAACACCTGAGCAAAGGAAAAATGTCATCGTCACCATTATGCATAAGAATGGTACCAAATTATGGTACAACAGCTCTATGATGCTTCCTTGAATCTTCCTTAGGATGAATATGTCCAAGATGAAGATAATGGCCGGCATTTCGAACAGCATAAATCCCTCTGTTAAAGTGGGAAATGTGTTGTTGGAAATGGTGGATCAGAATGGCAGATGACATTGATAAAGTTGCGGGCAGACGATGGATAGGACTGGCGCAGAATAGTGTGGCGGATGGCACAAACTAAGGGAGGTCTATACCCAGGAGTGGGTGAAGTCGGGCTGTGTATGATGATAAATAAATAAAATAAATAAATAAATAATGCTCGACAAATCACACAGCATCATCTAGCCCCAAGCTAAGCAGAGCTTGTGTTATGGGTACTAGATGACTGATATACTTAATACATTATACTACATAGATAGATATTTTTATTATATATAGAAAAACACCCAGAACACCCTGAACAAATATCTGCAGATCGTACAGACATTTGTCCCGAGGCGGGAATCGAACCCGCAACCTCTTGCGTCGCAGGCGGACCTTCGCCCGCTGCGCCACAGAGGTCGTCAAATGATGTCAACGTCAATGATGATGATGATGATGATGACATCTCTTTGGATCAAATTAGTTATTTTTCCAGTGACAGGATGCAAAAAGTTAATGTCAATGGAAATTAATCTCCGGATTTTGTAGATAGAATGGGTGTCCCACAAGGAGCAATTCTTGGCCCATTTCTATATTTAATTTATTTTAAATGATCATGATCTACTTTGATACTCACACAACGAGCCCTTGCGAGCAGACCGGTATAGATATCGATACTGCGATGCCGTCTCTGTTCTCCGGCATTGAACTGAGCTCCTTCATGATCCTCTGAATGTCACTCTCCGACTTGGGGTCGGATATGTTCTGGGCGCCGAGGTAGCTAACACCGCTGAACACTGTGCATTCTTGATCCACGTCTGAAACTGTTGAGCATCATTACTTACATTATTAGTGCTGATTTCACGACAAGATTTAGCTAGATATAGAGTAACATTTAACTGAGATTATTCTATGAAGAACGAATAAACATAAAATATCAATCAGTCATTTGGTGTCCACATAAGCTGTGCTTAATTTGAGGCTAGATGGTCCTGTGCTAAATGTTCAGAATTATTTTTCAAATTTTTAGTGTTCCGGACTAAAATGCTATCGACTTGAAATTGTATAAGATAACGCTTTTTCACTGATATAGCATATATAAATAAATGTTAATAAATATTCTTATTATGATTGCAAAGAAAAGAAAGTCTCATACATTTCGAGTGGAGTTACTAGGTTATGTAGGGTATCATATGAAAGGGCTTCATTTGCGGATTGATAAAAAGTTTTTAGTTTTCCTTAGGGCCGTATAGTACAACTTATTTACAAAAATGCTGGAAAAAATACCGTTCCCCCCTTATCTCCGAAGTTTGCAAAGATACACACGAACCTTCTATAGCTAATAGAAGTGTATGTAAAGATTACAGGAAAATTATAACGAACTCTCTAATTTGCATAGCTTTTAGAAATCATCGAAACTTATAAAAAATCTTCATAAGTTCCGTTAACAGGCAAGAGAAGGTTCTCCAACCACCATTATATTGTACAGAACCCTCGGTTTGCTAATCCAACTCGCTCTTGGCCGGTTCTATTTAAATTAATTACGATATTTGCTCTTTCTGCGGAGAAGGTATTGCAAGTCCTTATTATAACACATTAGTTACTGCTCTCAGAACTCTACTCATTGTTTTTTATTAACCTATAATGTGTCCCACTGCTGGGCCCTAGGTCTCACCTATCTCCTTCCACTTATCACGATCACCGGCCGCTTCCCGCCAGGCATCTATATCGTCACGACTATATATCGACTTCTAGGTCTGCCTCGTTGATATAATGTTAAAATAATAAAACCATAATATAAATAAACGTATTGTGGTGGTACCTACACCACGCTATGGACCAAGTTATGAAAATATTATTCTCCTAAAGAACATAGCTAAACAATAACAATGCGGTCTTTACTGGTTACGTAACAGAAAACGTAGGCATGCCTAAACCAGTTAAGTTTCATATTTACAATCAGAAATATTCTCGAATGTTTGAACTACAAAGTGAAATTGTCAGTTGGAAAATATCAGTGCATTCCATCGCCAGGCTGTAAGTTAAAGTATCGAATGAGTTACTGCAAAAGATTAAACTATATTTAACGACTTTTGATAAGGATTCCGTTGAACTGTTTAAAGGGGTCACTGTGTAATATTCTAGGATTTGTTATCCTTATCATCACTCCACTCCTTATTAGGAGTAGGAGTTACCGTATAAAAGGTATTTTATTTATTTAAGAAGGACACCAAAACCAGCGTAAAGGTAGAATTTCCCCAGTGTGCGGCACCAATGTTTGAATGCTAGAAAACACCAAAATGTGTCTTCGAACACTCTTCGAACTTTGGCGCATCATCATTTCAGCCGTAAAACCACAGATTACAGAAACTAACAGATACATCACTTCAATACAAAAGCGAAAATACCTACGCTATAATAGCCTACAAAATTGTATTAATAATACCAGCAGTTCACAGAGCGAAAGAGTGTACCCGCCTCACTTACTTGCAAGTAATCTGTGACGCGGCATCGAATGAGTCGCTAGGGTTGCTTCTACGATAATTTTATAATAAAACGAATGTGGTGAAAAAAACAGTTTTTTTTACAACCTCCTCTTTTTTAAGTCGGTTAAGAAAAGCAGCGACCTTTGTATAGGGAGGTAAGGACCTACCTACTCTCCGTACGCAGTACAGTAATAGGTGTACTATGGTAGTAGTTATATTCTTTGACATAACGAACTAGGACATAACACCACACTTTATCTATAACCTAGGTATTCAAATACTTCGCCAGCAAAGATTTGAATCTTTGTTCTCCGGTGGGTACCTACTACTATTTGGCTTGATTTTAGGACTGTTGTTTTTAAAGCCACAGTTTTACAGGCATATTTTGTGTGTGATAGGTAGCTATTTTTTATACAAACAATACTGTTTTAATAGCTGAACTCCTTTATTTACGAATATTTACATAGTACCTTCCTACGTTCTGACCATTTTTAGTGGAAAGACAAAAAATGATTCTAAGAAGATTTAAAATATCTTTGCTAATAAAGAAAAAAAATACAATTTTTCATTCGTTTTTTTACTTTGGCATCCATCCACTGCACAATAGTTACGCGGTCTCGGCATCTAAAGAAACGTTTTAACATTTAACGTGCGTGCGCTCAAGCGGGCGTGTGGCAGCCTTAACTGCTGGCGTATCGCGGACTCCTCGCAAAGCGGTAGGCATTTAACGCGTGGCCTTGAGCGAGTGACGGACGCCTGGTAAAACGTCCACTGCTGAACTAAGGCCTCCCTCATGGATCTCCATGAGGGGTAGTTGCCATACTCACGACGCTTGGCAGGCGGGTTGGTGAGCGCAGTACCGGATGTTGATATACGGAAAGACGCTGCTGCCCATCTACCGGAGGTGTCCCTTAGCAGGCTCTTACTGCATCCAAGGGTAGGAAAGAAGGGGTAACATTCGACTGCCGATACCCCACGGCTAATTTGGCGCAATTGCAGTGTCTTTAGTTCTGAGAACTGAAAGAGAAGAGTGCGTGCACATTTTGCTGTTTCCTAGCATTCAAACATTTGTGCCGCAAACTGGTGGAATTCCACCTTTACACTTATACACAAAATACTTGATTGTAAAAAGCTTTTAACGTGGTGCTCCTGTAGGTATGACGACAGTGTATGTAAATCAAAAATCTATTTAGTCCGTCAGAGAGATAAAAAAAATACATAATATTTTTGATTTTTAAATGGATGAAACAATACTCAGGTATTGTGCATTGAAATTTGTGGAGTGGTAGCTCGTGACATCACAGCAAGTTCTGTATAAAGTCATGCGACATTTCTACATAATGTATCGGTGTTATTTATTGATTCCGTTAAATATTGAAAAAAAAACACTTATCCAATAGCTTTTGTGAATAACGAACTAAAAAAATATTTAGTAATTTAGTCTATAGTTACACGGTAGCTCTGTAGGGCTTGATCGTGATCGCGACATTTAAAAATGGGCGGGTTTTTGGTGACAGCTGTCGCAGCGATCATTCTAAGTTTTACGAACTTCAAAAATAAGATTTATCGTTTAGAATTATTTTTACAATTTCTCCTCGAAAGAATGGTACCCAGAAGGAATTCCCTGCTAAAAAAGTAAAATTGCTTGGCTGTATCAGGGATGCAGCCGCAATAGTGTGCGTGAAACATCTTGAACAAGCAATGGTAAACACAGGGGTTTAGAAATGTCGTTCGTCCGGCAGCAATATGGGCAAACATAAATAAAGTCGTACGTAGCCAAACGATGGATCGGACTAGCACAAAATCGTGGCGGATGGCACGAACTAAGGGAGGCCTATTCCCAGCGGTGTATGAAGGAATGATGATAATACTTTAAAGATTAAATAATGGTAAAGAAGCACCGGCAGGTTGGAGACTTACAAAATAAAACGATCTCGCGATTACACATTTCGTTGAATTTGGTTTTTTAAAGTGGCGCGATGGCGCCGCCCTACTGACGGAATATAAAAAGGATTAAATATAATGCTGGACATTAGACACAGCATCATCTAGTCCCAAACTAAGGAAAGCTCGTACTATGGAAACCAGATGACTGATAGATAGATACAATAGGTATTTTTTAAATGTTGTACTTAACTTATCATACAAAGAAAACATCGAGACCAGAAGCAAATATCTTTAGACCAAACAAACGTGCCGTGGGGTGCCGGCCGTAGAATGTTGCCTCTCCACTCTTGCCCGTGGATGCAGTAAGATTCAGCCAAAGGTATACCTCCGTAAGACGGCCAGCAACGTCTTTCCGTGCAACATCTCGCGCTGCGCTCACCAATCCGCCTGCCAAGCGTGGTGAGTATGGCAACTACCTCCCCATGATATCAGACAAGCATTGGTACGGGGGTACCAGAAAAGAAGGCGAAGGTTTCCGAAAAATGCCATTTTTGACCTTTGGTGACCTTTTGAGGTCACAATAACTCCGGTCCCTGTGACCCTAGGGTCACCAAAATCAATCAGTACCCTTCTCTCAATAAAACAGTGCTAACAAAAAAGGTTTCATGTAAATCGGTCAACGTGTTCGGTTGTAATCGTGTCATGCACAGACAGGCAGACAGACAGACAGACAGCGCTATGCATAATAGGGGGCTTCACCCTCTAAATTACCCATGGAGATCCATGAGACCCATGTCTAGCAGTAGACGTCGTACGGCTGAGATGGCGATGATGATGATGAAGCAAACATTAGATCCATGGCGGGAATCGAACCCAACCCCCTGCGTCTTAGCTAACTAAGCATCGGTAGTTTCACGCCATACGGTGTACCTTCATCTTCACTGTCGATGGGCTTCATGTGGTCTTGTTTCTCGGTCGGCGACGGCGTGGAGATTTGTGCGGAACTCACGCCATCCACCACGTCTATCATCTCGTAGAACTTGGAGCCGCCGACTAGTCGGCACGAGTCCTGGAAAGAATGAAAGCAACATGAGAGAGTATTTCCAATTTCTTTGCGTTAAGGTCCAACTAGTCGCGGAGGCAAAGTCGTCAGTGGGCGCGGCCTAAATGTATGCTATCTCACCTGACATAGTGTGTTTATTTATTTATTTATTAAGACGCTTCTATGACATCTTCACATGTTTACCCGCGCGCTAGAATGAAATGCACAATAATTCATTCCTAAACCGACCGCGCAAAAATAGGTATGTGAATAGACTTTTAGCACAAGGGTTATTTATTATAGAAAAACTTGAGTGTAATCTTTTCAAAATAGCATTTATTTCAACTTCAATAACTACACTATGTCGGAACGGGGCGTTTATTTTTGAGTTTTCTTTCTCCGTATATTATTTAGTTTCGTCCAAAGTTGGGCTAAAATCAGTGTTGAAATACGAAAGTTTAGAAGCTTGTATTTTTGAAATAAATATTTTTTTACGGTTTGAGGTGTATACAAACATAGATTATGACGAGATAACTTGATATAATCTTTAGTGTTGGATGGTTAACGTCAAACAGTAGAGTAGTTACCCTTCCACGTTTGTATGGAAAGATGGGCGACTAGTTCATCCTTAATATAGCTGTAGAGACCTTTAAATGGCTTCATAAACTGTTTGCCCTGTTACTTTTTAAGCATATGCCGATGGTCTTCCTAATTTAAGTAAATAAATAAAAATAAAATAAAATTAATATAATTGTGTTCTTCAAAGCCGTAAAAGTTTAATTATAATCCCTTCTTGTTCCAGACGATTGTTTTAATCTTTTAATTTTTTAACCTCGCGTTTTAGGTTTTATTACTGCTTAAATTTTTAAGTATTTTTACTAGTTCTTGTTGCAGGGAGATTGCATTGAAATTCTCCGTACTAGCACAGATTACAGAATGGTACTAGGTTCCTGACATACATAAGCTCTGGTGAATACCTGCGTGAAATGTAGGAAAGGCTTTTATTTTAACATCTACATTATCCAATCATAATGTCTAATGACCCAGTCACGAATCAGCGTATATAGGGTTGTCATCATAACATAATCTTCGAATATAATCATACTAAGCCAGTACAAGTTTCAAACGAGAAACTTTAAAACGTTGCACAAAGTCCGGAAAGCCGTAAACTTATGTAGTTGTTCCTAGAGGATAGAATGACAAATCGGATGGTTACAAAATACCTTGTATATTCCATCATCAAAATTATATGCAGCAACTGTTAAAAAACTCACTTTAAACAATAACTGCGAACGTTTCCTAAGCTTCATTTTACTAACAGAGTAAACACTACAATGCATACGACTATCAGAGGCGAACGATATAAATATACTGGTGTTTATACCCCATATGAGTCACTTATCGACCGCAAACCTTCCTTAACAATATACATACATAGGATACAGGACTTCATATTCGTCATATATTCTATAAATAAAATTATTATAAAAAGTAGCGTCGATGGTCAGATCCTAGGCCTACTCAATACTTTTATCGCGCAGTATCAGATTAGGTAATTTTAAAATTTATAAAAATCCAACTGCATGAAGGTATTTGATTAATACATGGCTCTAGCTTAACATACTTTCTGAGCTTTAACTTGCGTCAAGAAGGTATCTTAAAAGTAGGTAAGTATTACAATATTGGTTATGCTTATTATTGCAATATAGGTATTCTGGTATTGAAATTAAATGAAATGCGTTTATTGATATAGCACACCTTAAACAATATCGACAATGATAAAAACACCGGACAAATGCCAGTCGGACTCGCCTAGCGAGGGTTCCGTACAAATTTGTATATGTAATATGTACCATATTGTTCACGAATTTTACGCAGTTTTTTTCCGAGCTTTTCCAGAAATTCAGTTTTACAAACTACGACCTATTTTAATATTCTTGCAGCATTAGAATACTGCATTATCCCTGAGTAACACAGGCTATAATTATTTATTACTAGAAAAATAGGGATCCCTTCTAAAATTTTAATAATTTAAGCCAAGATTTTAAAAAAATATGCCATAAAATGGCATGCGCTGCGGAAACTATTGAAAATAAGACCAATATCTGTTTTACAATATTAAAGAATATACACTCATGGACATAATTTAATGCTGTTTTGAAGAATTAACCCTACAATCATCACATTGAAATTCTGGGGATTTTTAAATCCCCACTAGTAATAAATCGATAGTCACTCGCTGAAGCGACTCTTTTGCGACCTTGCCCAGCACGTCTCGTGTATTCACCAGTCTGCTGATAACGTCTAACATTTCGAAAGATGAAAGATTTGGAAACTCTTAATGTCTCTGCCACTTCTTTATAACTGTGACCTTTTTCTAAAGTAACAGCTTTGGAAACCTGAGCTACGCTAAGATCCGGCATTGTCCTTTTAGTTATTCGTTGATGTGTGAGCACCACTACTGCGATACGTTTTTGAGAAAAAAAAATTGAAAAAAACGGAATTTTATGAAATGCATACGCACACGTCATCAAAATTATTCCAATAGACTAGAGAAAATCCCACTAATATTATAAAGCCGAAAGTTTGTTGGTTGGTTGGTTGATGAAGGTTTGTTAACTCTTCACGCAAAAACTATAGGCTACGGACTGAGCTGAAACTTTGCACACGTATTGATGTTGACCAGGATTAACACATAGGCTACTTTTTATTCGGGTACAACGCATGCGAACCGGCGGGCAGAAGCCAGTAGCAAATAAACGAAAAAAACAAACAAAAACCTGATACAAAAGACTATTGTCTTTTTTTAAATTAAATGTTAAGGTATATGTAACCAGTTTGTACTAAAATCTTTTTGTAGAGGTACATATTTCAGTCTTTTTTTGATTGATTAACCATTCGTCTAAATAAGTGCATGATTGTATATTAATATCTACAAAAATATATGCGATACTCTACATATATGTCCAACTATTGCAATTATGTCACTATAATTTATTTTTTACATTTTAAAAGTTAATAGTTATGCCGAAAAAAATTGGACCATGTCATCAATACATTTGTATTTATCCACAAATACAAATAAATGGTATTTAAGAATGTTTCATGAGATGTAAGATTACTTTTTGAATTATCCAAAACGGACATTCCATCCAAGGATATCGCAAGTTTAAAAATGTAAATCTTTACTAAATACGAATCCTATCCTATTATTTAGAGTGCGAATGTGAGTGAGCGATTTAAAAAATCCACGGAAGCGGGAACCCGCAGGGCGCTGCTAGTCTATGCTAATATTATAAAGAAGTAAAGTTTGTGAGGTTGTAGTGGGTAATCTCTGGATCTACTGAACCGATTTTCTTAAATTTATTTTACTAATAGAAAGCCACAGTATTTGTGAGTGTCATAGGCTATAAATTACCGCCCAACGAAGTGGGCACCGGATCAGCTAGTAAGAGATAAATTTAGAATGACTTTATGAAGTAAGTAGGTTAAGCTCATCCGACATGCATGTCCAATTTTATGCATAATTTGGCATGATTAAAAATCTAAGTATCATTTGGAATTGGATCTGCTTCAAACCTTAGCTAACTGGAAAATATATTTTTCTACGCCAATGTGTGAAATGTATCCGATACGGTACATTTATGTAAATACCATAGTACCTAAACTTGAAATAATTTTGCATAATATTGTAGAAGTATGATTGATAATTTAAGATAAAAAAGACAAAAGTTTGTTTATTTTGTCACAGAAGTAATACAATACATACATTATTAACATACATATAACCGGGTATTTATCGCGTGTATGTAGTAGCGTGTGTATCGAGTGTACTCGGCGTGAAAAGTCAACTCAGTATGTGGATACAGTCAGTGTAGTGTGCTGTCCCAGTGGGAACCGGCCCTAATAATTTTTATGAAGATCAAGTGAGGGTAGTCCAACAAACGCCTTCGCTTTGCTGCGGTACCTCCATCACATCAGTCTTCCCGGGACCATGCTTGGTGCAATCCAAGCGAAACGTCGGGAAATAATAAAGGTAATTTACGCGATAAATACCCGGTTATATGTATGTTAATAATGTGTTGTGATCGCGAAAGTTTAAAAAAGACAATACATACATTCTTAAAACTAATTAAGTTTAGATAGAATAATACGGTGACAAAAAAGGCCACTACTCAGCATTTGCTGTGGCAGAGCAGGTCGAACCACAGCGCTGGTCTTCCGTAGTTACCATCGTTTTTATTTAATTTTTAAGGCCGCCCATTGTACATTCATCTGTTCAGCCGTAAACCGTCCACTACTGAACACAGGCCTCCCTCATGGATCTCCATGAGGGGTAGTTGCCATACTCACCACGCTTGGCAGGCGGGTTGGCGAGCGCAGTATAGGATGTTGATACACGGAAAGACGCTGCTGTCCATCTTCCGGAGGTATCCCTTAGCAGGCTCTTACTGCATCCATGGGCATGAGAGGAGGGGTAAAATCCTACTGCCGGCACCCCACAGCATGTACATTAATTAGTTGTTATTTTTCCTGTAAAATTATTTTTAAGTTGGTGTGCAATAAAGTTATTATCATTCATTCATTCATCGTTTCCGATTGGTGGAAACCGCAGCACACGAGCTTAATATGCAACAGGTAATACAAAAATAGAACATTATATTTTAGTGAAAACTGGACTACACTAAAATATAAATTTAAATGTTTTTTTCTCTAAATTCATACATTATGTAGGTTTAAAAAAATAAAAAAAGCCATTATTTATGGATGGCCCGAGACCTAGAACAGCGGGTTGTCATATTAGTCGAATTTGACTGTGATTCTAGCAAAGTCAGTTTTAGTTTATTTTTAAAAATACTAACTGTTTTATTTATTTATTATCTAAAACTCACAGTTACATTATTGTTTTTTAATACACTGTAAAATATGTTTTCAAGGTCTTGTTTCGACTTTCATAGTTGAAAAACAAAACATAAATTTTACAACCTACTCGTATATCTTAAGGTAAAAACACAAATTTTTAGCTTGTTAAAATAACAATATAGACATTTAACTAATCCGAGTCAATTTTAAAATTGTGGCTGTGCAATTTAATTACAATAAATTCAGCAGATATTTCTTTCTGGTGATTTAGTGTATTTTTTTGTTTTACAAAAAAATCTATAAATAATAATTAAGTATTTTTAGTTTTTTTTTCTTTTTTAATAATTCCTCATCAAAAGAACTTCTGTGGGGTGCTAGGACTAGAATGTTACCCCCTGCTCTCATACCCGTGGATGCAGTAAGAGCCTGCTACCTTCGGATACCTTCGGAAGATGGGCAGCAGCGTCTTTCCGTGTATCAACATCCCGTACTGCGCTCGTAAACCCGCCTGCCAAGCGTGGTGAGTATAGCAACAATCCCTCATGGCGATCCATAAGGGAGGCCTGTGTTCAGTAGTGGACGTTTCACGGCTGAAATGATGATGATACCAAAACATTAAAACGTTTAAATACCTTCATGGTTGCGATTGCTGCCATTGCTCAAATGCACAAATTATAAAAAATCCACACTGTGTACCAAACTACTTCACGTATTTGATAAAACAAATTCTTCGTTCGCATGAGAAATCAACTGTTAGCGTCATACCAAATGAAATTTGCACCAAAACTATGCAGTAAGGTAGGTGAGTTCTCGACGTCGACGAACACGACACTGACGGACACACAATGGACGGAACGTAGCCAAAACAAACCGATGACAATCAACTTCCAACACCGATTGGAGCAAGTGTGTACAGCAATCTCTGCAATTTTCAACCCTAAGCAGTAAGCATAAAGACGCTGAAAATTCGCATATTATGTATGATAGATAAACTCTGCGGTAACTCTACTAGAAGATAGCAAAGTTCACGTTACTCAATATTTACGTTTACCTAAGTGTCAGCTTTTATTATACAAGAGTTATAAGATAATTACGAATTCGATAACAGGTTGCAAGAAATAAGTAAAATTATAGTCTACACTCTACCAACTCCACAGCGATTCTTCACGGAGTTGAACGCAAAATACACGCATAGTTCGTTTGCAATGAAGGCGTACACATTCTGAAGCCACGCGAGCATAGAAATTCTTAGCGACAAAAACCACGTTCGGATTTCAAATGATACGAATCTTTCACAAGAGAATCAACGGTACGAGACGGTCAACGATTGCGGAAAAATCATGGAGAGTTCATTCGGGGAAGTACTACGACCATACCTATTTCTGCCGCCAAGCAGTAATGTCTGCATTGCTGCGTTCCGGTTTAAGAAGGCCGGTGAAATGACGGGCACTTGAGACCTTACTCTATGTCTATCTGCAACGTTGGTCACGTTAACCACGTGATCTCAGACAGACTGCCGGTCAATTGGCTTTAGATTTTAAGGCGTTTGTCCGTCATAAGCAATAAGTACACACACATGGCTGTATTAGTCACAGTTTGCTTTTTTACTGCACCCTTATTTCGATAGTGGGTTACTTATTACTCCAAGATTACAAAAGCAGGTATTGAGTGTATGAGTATTGGACTATTACTATTATTGTCTAGAACTAAAGGTGTATGCAAAATTGCACCTCATCGGATTAGGAGTCGGTTATAATTCAGGTTGCAATATTTAACCTAAATAAGTAATATAAAAAATCAGGATATTTTTTTCATAGCCTCTCTCCCGGTATCTCTCCCGGTAACTCAGGTAAATTGAGAACCAGAAGTCGCTTAAAAATAGTTTCTAAATAAACTCCTAGGTGCATTCGTAGGCCACATGGGTCGACGACATGCAAACAGCTCCATATACCTTTTACGTGGTAGGACAACTTCAAAACCTTACAAACAAAACATTCACAAAAATAGCAGCAGAGATATAAACCCTTTGAAGAGGTGAGTGACATTGTTTGTGTTTTTGATTTTTGTTTTATATTTCTAAATTCAATTCATCGACGCGTCACAAATTACAACATTGTTTTATTATGTAATTTGTGATACAATTAATATAATAAACCACATAATTTAACCTGTTCACTATAGATGACACGCGAGTTAGGTAAAGAAGCGAACAGAAGAACCAACGACTATTCGATTAACTAACGATTATTCGGATTAATTTAATTTAATCAATATAATGTATCTAAAATATATTCAATATTTTATCGTTGTATAGTTTAAACTGGAGATTGGGGAGGTGGAAGTGGGGAGTAGGCATTTTTTTCCAACTCATACATAACGCTGGAGTAAAAAATAACCACATAAAATAAGAACACCCTTGATGAATGAATCGTAATTCAAAATATGTGAGCAAGAAATCGATGTCTTCTGTTTTATATTCCATACAACATTTTTGACCCTACTTTTCATAGGGCACTTCAATAATAAAGCACACATTAAAACTACGCAAAGGGTATCCAAAAATGCTATTCAGGTCGTGTAATGTGACCTTTACTTCCCATTAGTAGGTATAGGCATCTCGAGCTTCTTTGCCTGGCGCCGTCCGAAAAGGTCAAATGAAAATATTGAACTTTGTACTATACTCGTGGATGCCAAGTGAGGGATTTTAGCTACATCGATACCGCGGCCAAACTCGCGTAAGCAATAAGTAACACACCATCTAGTCTAGCCCTACCCAAAAGTAAGCAGGAGCTTGTGTTATGGGTATTAGATAGTTGACAAAATACTATTTTTTTTGTAACATACCATCAAAATCTTACCTAAGTTTGTTTTTAAGCTTATTCTACATATTATAATGTTAAGGTTTAAACATATACGTTTAAAAATCATTTTTAAAACAAGCGTTTAAAGCACTTGATGGCTATATTACGGCGTTTGACCAAAAATTAAATCATCCGCCATATTGTGGCGGCGGCCATTTTGAAAGTATTGCGTATTGCATACTATATTGTCATCAAAACTTAAGGCATAAACTTATTTTTAGCACAATTTGATCTCTACAAGATTTACCTTGCAAGATTTTACCTGGCAAACAATTTACGAACATTGCAATTTAAATAAAAACTCGTAAAAATACCCAGTTCTGCTGCAGAAAATTTACAAACATTTTGTTCTGCGTCTCAGGCGGCTACTAAACCAACTGTGCAACGGAGGTCAACAATAATAGGCAATCGTTTTAAGAAGAACCTTTATATCGTGTCAACACACCTATATAAATATTTAAAATATCGGGTTAGTTACGCCATTAATGACTCGAGAAGGGCTGGACCGATTTCAATGATCTAAGGATTTTTTGGATTTGGAATAACATTTGTAAACTTTTACTAATATTATTCAGAAAAAATATAACGAAAATTCATTATATCCTACATTTTGTACGGCATGGCTTTGACTTTTGACGGTTTGACTTGATTACAATGTTTCTTTTACAATAGTAGAGTAGTTGTAAAAGCAGAGTAGTAGTAGAATAGACGTAGTGTTGTAATTAGTAGTTGTAGTAGTATAGGTGTAGAAGAATAGTAGTAGTAAGTAGGTGACTGTAGTAGTAGTAGTAAGTAGGTGACTGTAGTAGTAGTAGTAAGACGTTGTTTTGAGGCGTTACGAAGTCCGCTGGGACACCTAGTTATAAATAAACAAAAGATACAACAAAATCTAAAGGAAATTACAAATATTAACAATTTATTTGATAAAGAAAATGGCAACCACTCAGCTTGTGATATAAAATCTAAGAAGTTATTAGACAGTTGAAATTTTTCTCAAATTTCAAGTCTAGCTATCACGGCTCATGAGATACAGCCTGGTGACAGACAGACTGACGGACAGCGGAGTCTAAGTAATAGGGTCCCGTTTTTACCTTTTGGGTACGATACCCTAAAAAGACAAATATACACGATCGACAGACAGCCGCGTTTGTATGTATTAGTAAATACTTAATATACCCTAGTTAAACAAAACTTATTTATGGTAAGTATGTAGTTGAATATGTAATATCGTCTAGCATACAATCTTGGCATCTAAAAGCAGTGATATAAATTCAAATTTACATATCCAATACAATACCAAATACTTGCAATACATACGTACTATGTACTTGCATGATGTACATGTACGACAAGTGTAGAGTACATTGGAATTTCTTTCAGATCATCATACATAAATAGTAGCCTTGGGGTAGTAACAGTAGAATGTTGCCCCTCCGCTATTACCCGTGGATGCAGTAAGAGCCTATAGAGCCTGGTAATATTTGCCATTTCGTCTCGGCAACCACCAAGAAGCGCTACACGAGAGTTAAGACAATACAATTTATATTCCGTGGCCATGACTTTGACCGACCAACGCATTTGTTTACAATGATAAATGAGCAGGCGATGTCTCGTTTAACATCTCACGGGAAACTGTTAGCTTGCATCATCCCTGCACAATGACCTCGGTTCCCGTCTCTACTACGATTATTTTTATCCTTAGATGTAATATACACTTAGCGTGGGATCATCCGACGCTGGGGTCGGCGAAAGATGTTTCATTTTTCCATTATGCTTCTGCTATTATACTCCTTTCTAACTCAACCATCTTTTACACACTGCTAACAAAGTTCTCCTCACGATACATCTAATTCGAGAGAAAAACAGTTTAGAATATTAATGAAGCTTATTAAATTCCTTTCATTTAACATGGCTTTTTTTATTGACGATCGTTTTTTATCTCAGTTTTCTTTAATGCGGTCCAGCAGAAGCAACCATGATCAGAATATTTGGCCGAACACAATCTGAGTCTTCCCGGGACCACGATGGGTGCAATCCTGTCGAAACGTCGGGCAATAATAAAGGTAAATAACGCGATAAATACCCGGTTAAATATGTGTTAATAACGAACACAATCTATCAAGCCCGGATAAAAAAAATATTCGGGTCGTTCCTTAAAAGAGAAAAACCTTTCAGTCTTACACTAGGCCAAAGGTAAAAAATTAGGTTAGTGCATTTCTATAAGCAATCGACAGGACACACAAATTCTCTACTCTCTTGGGTAGGGTAAAATAAACTATATATAATATCAATAATCATCTCAGCCGTAGGACGTCCACTGCTGGACATAGGCCTCCCTCATGGACCTCCAAGTTGGCACTGGGCATGAGTGTTGCCATACTCACCACGCTTGGCAGGCGAGTAGGCGAGTGCAGTACAGGATGCTGATGCTGCTGCCCCTATTCTGAGCATCCCTTTGTAGATTCTTACTGCATACAGGGGCAACAGAGGAAGGGCAACATTCTACTGTCGGCACCCCACGGCCTACTGCATCCACGGGCAAGAGAGGAAGGGTAGGGAATGGAGTAACATCAACGCTTTAACATCTTTGTACATGCTGTGACGTCCTGTAATTACGGATGCACAAGGCTGTTAACATTCTTTAGTATTATGTGCCTTATGTGTAACCCTGTGTTGGATGTCCTATCTTAAAAAAAATAAATGAAATAAACAGTGGTTTGGTATTACAATACCTTTGTACATTGTTGTCCCCTGCGTCAGTAAGCCAGGCGGGATTGTTAGACACGTCATATTTTACGACCAATCAAACTGTTTCATAGCCGTGCCCTGTGGAGCCAATTAGTGTCGATTTCTAAAGCGGCATTTACAAGTGTAGGCTGAAAATTACTGAGTGAATTTTAGGATATCGTTTGTTAGCGTTTTCTTTTTGTGAATTATTTGCGATTTGTACCGGATACCTCCGGAAGGGCAGCATCGTCTTTCCGTGTATCAACATCCCTGCGCTCGCCAACCCGCCTACCGTGTATGGCACCAACCACCACATGATCTTGGAGATGGGGGACTGTGTCCAGTAGTGGACGTGGACAATAGTTATACTGCTGAGGATGACGATGATACTTATAATACTTATACATTTATAGTTGCTGCAAACCCAAATTATATTATTTATTAGGAGTTATCGCAAAATTTTAAATGTTTCACATCTGTCAGGTGTCCCGTGTACAAATTGATACAAAAAAAACTGAGCCGCAGTTTTTTTTTGTGTCAATTCGTAGGGCTTATTTATGTCTAAGACGCAAATAATGTCATAAATACTGTTAAATAATTGAATTGTGTTTCCTCATGGAGGAGGGAATTGGTACTACGAGACACAGTTTTCCTCTGAGAGTATTTTTCGTGTTATTTTTCAAATTGCTATTGTTTCGAATAGAGATAAGTACTTGATTTTTATTAATCACATTATTGAATTTTTTGAAGATTTTTATTTACAATAAACTTTATTGATTTTTTAACAGTCAGCGCTGATATAATAGAGGTATTAAATAAAATGTATTACTTTTTAGGGTTTCGTTGAGCAACACAGAACCCTCATAGTTTTGCTTTGTCTGCGTGTGTCTGTCTGTCTGCGGCTTTACGAAGAGAGAGACTATTAGTCCTAGAAAGCTGCAATTCAAATTCTGCAAAAAATATTAATTTGGGGTGCCAACCCTAGACTATATGATAGGATGGGGATGTTTTTTTTCTTGTTTATCCCATCGTGTAGGGGCATTATATCGTTAAATAGGTACCATTGAGGAGTTGAGAAGACAGTGTTTCGATTTAGAATTCCGTTTTCAAAATATTAAAGTTATCAATTTTCTTAGTTTAGGCCCCTCAACAGAAATGTCAAATTGCACGCGGTAGGATGCGTGAAACCATTGAGGAGTGCGAAGACAGTTTTTCGATTTAGATTCCATTTTCAAAATATTACGCTTATCAATATTCTTAGTGTAAACCCCACAACAGAAATGTCAAATTTCACGCGCTATGTTTTGGTAAACGTAAAAAACACAACAACTTCAAACTACAGCGCAGTGTTTTCTAAATGTATATGTATTAATCGAGGGCGAGGTAGATGACCCTGGCCAAGAAGAGTGAGTGCCTTGTGCTGGGAGTTAGTAGTGAATCATTATCGAAATAAATATTGTTATTTATGTTGAAAATTTGTTTATCTAGTAAATCTGTTGCTTTATCATAGAAGGGCGAGACCTTCTAAATGCAAATGGTTATTATGATTTAAAGGAAGGTCACAGTCACTGGGCATGTTTGTAAACTTGCTACAGAGCAAACATTACGTCCACTGTTGGATATAGGCCTCCCTCATGGGCTTCCAAGTATTGCAGCTGGAAGCGGCTTGTTTTACATTTATATGAATATAATAGGTTATTATTAGCTCTTCCCGACCCATTAAGTTAATGCACAGGAGAAAAGTTACAAATTCACTTAGGCACAAGTTGTCATAAAAACCCACCAACCTCTATCATTTACTCTCACATTTGTGGTGGAAGGATCTGCTACTGCAATGAAAGGAATTGCAAAAGAAATCAATTCGAACTGTATTTGGGATTAAGATCCCAAATACAAAAAAAGATCAGCTAAGGCTGACGCACCAACAATCAAGGTCGTGAAAAAGAAAAATTGGCCTAAAATAGAACAGAAAATTTACGCTATAAACTAGGTATGTTTTTGTACGATATAACCTTGACAATTCATACCGAGCCATTAGTATTGAGGCTAATGGATAGAATCTAGGATCTCTGGAGAAAGACCTTGTTAGAAATGCCAGGGACAATCGATTTTTTCTTGAATATCGTCCATGGACTGTTGGTGTTTTACTATCCACTGGAGAACACAATGATCTCTCAACTTCAAGATATTAGCTTTGCACTATTATATTTTTGGTGCAAGTTAATTTCCTGTATATGTACATTGATAGCCTATAAAAACTCATTGTATAAAAATGAATAAATAAAGTGACGCTGGAAATTTTACACAATACCATCTAGCCCCAAGCAAAGCAGAGCTTATGTTATGGGCGCCAAACGATTGATAAACTTAAAGTTTTTTTTATACATACACTGCCGGCCAAAAGTTTGAGACCACTTGTAAAAATCTTTGTAACCACCAAAATATTTCAAAAGTACACATGATAAAGAGCTAATTTGAACACCTGCGTATTCTATTGTTATCAAAGAATTTCTGAGAGTCATTTTTATTGTATATTTTTAAGTTATCATCCTTTAAAGGTCTATTGTTTCAAAACATAAATGAGTACCGCGCGCTTACCAGGTGATAGAGTCATTGTTAAATTTTTTATGGCCTGCTCATTTCTAATTATTTTGGTTTTGTTTTGCGGTAACCGTACTTCCGGATTATTTTAGCTTCCTTAAACATATTTTTTACCTGAGTTTTGATGGAGTAAATTTTTCATTATCTTAACTAGTCTGAGCTCGTCGTTGTTACAGTGAAGACATCTTAAAATGGGAAAAGTGCGCGAAATTAGCACTGAAACTCGTTCTGCCATAGTTGTTTTACACGGCGAAGGCAAATCTGAACGTGCGATTGCCTCTCAACTTAAGTTGTCGAAGACTTGTGTTCATAACGCAATAACCCGATACAAGGAGACTGGCAGTAATCAAGATCGTTCGCGATCGGGGAGACCGAGAGCTACCACTTCTAGCGAGGATAATTTCATCGTCGTTACCAGCAAGCGGAATAGACGCCTAACCGCACCAGAAATCCGCGCAGAAGTGAACAAATCCCGATCAGAACCTGTGTCATTGACTACAGTAAAAAGACGATTGAGAGATGCTAAGTTATTTGGTCGCGTCGCCGTTCGAAAACCACTACTAAGGCCACAAAACAAAAAGAAACGGATGCAGTGGGCCCTTACCCATCGAGACTGGACTGAAGAAGACTTTAAAGAAGTTCTTTGGACAGATGAATCCAAGTTTGAAATATTTGGTTCAAAACGACGAATTTTTGTTCGACGTACCGCCGAGGAAAAGATGATGCCAGATTGTGTGGTGCCAACAGTTAAGCATGGTGGTGGTTCCATTATGGTCTGGGGCTCTGGGGCCATGGCTTCTCGGGCCATGGAACCAGAGATTTGGTACGAGTCGAAGGAATCATGAAAAAGGAGCATTATAAACGAATACTACAGCAAAATGCCGTTCCGTCTGGTTTAAGATTAATTGGAAATGGATTTTTTTTCCAACAAGATAATGATCCTAAACATAGTTCAAAATTATGCAGGGGTTATTTAGAACATAAAGAAACAGAAAGGGTGTTAAAAAACATGGTGTGGCCCCCTCAGAGTCCGGATCTCAACCCCATTGAGCTATTGTGGGAAGAGCTTGACAGAAATGTGCGCAGTTGTTGTCCCTCCTCACAAGAAGACATGTGGAAGGCTTTACAAGAAAGCTGGAACAATATCTCACAAGATACAATTGATAAATTGATTGCTCGTATGCCGAGACTAGTGAAAAAAGTTATAAAATGCAAGGGAGGCTTTTTTGACGAAAAATCCGTTTAATGATTTTATTAAATATGAACGTCATTTTTAACGTAAATGGTTGATATTTCTTGATTTTTTTTTCTTCTTCTTGATGAATGTGTATTAGTAAATAAGCATTTTAATTAATATCTAAACCTCTTGATTTATATTTTGAGTTTTATTTCATTTTGCTACTTAGATGTAGGTGGTCTCAAACTTTTGGCCGGCAGTGTAGGTACTTATCATCTTCATATCAGCCCTCTACTAGGACCTCTGCTTCTTGACATAGGCCTTTCTCATGGATCGCCAAGTACTTATCATATAAAGAAAAATACCCAGACCTCGGACTAACATCTGCAGAACAGTTACAAACTGTCCCGTAGCGAATCGAACCCGATACCTCCTTCGTATCAGTCGGCTATTAGACCAACTAAGCCACGCAGGCAGTCAATTTTGTGAAATGTTACACGTTGTATAGATACAAAGACGGTGATTTCATATCGTTAAATCTACTACGGCTATGACTCAAAGGATATCTATTGTAAGTCACATCCTGAGAAAAAACTGTAAGCACGTGTTTCAATTTGACTGCTTCGTTTTTCGTATCTTTAACTGAATTAAAAAAAATGGATGAAGTTCTCAAGTCGTCTGTGTTATTATAAATGTTTCTTACTCCGTAGTTTATAAACGAGGGTTTGCAAATTATGTTTAGATTCGAAACGCTACTCTTCCAGATTAGTCCCAGTTCCGATGATCGGATCCATAAGGAATCGAGGCAACTCCTCAAATACTTTAGGCAATTGCTTTTTTGTTCAACAGTTCAGGCGTTTGCATTCAGAAAGTATAATTTGGGATCCATAAGGAAAGGACAGATGGCCGATGGGGCCGAAAAGTTCTCGAGTGGAGTTCAGCAATAATTGGAAAACCATCAGGGATGGAAACCATCTATGTCCAACAGTGGACGTCCTACGGCTGAAATGATGATGAATGATGAAGGAAAGGAAGGAACTCTTCAAATACCTACTGTATAGGTAATCGTATATAGCGTTTTTCTTTTTTTTTTTTTTGCAACTATTCAAGTATTTGCATTCAGAGAGTGCGTATGTTTTGGAGAAATGGACTGATGCCGTGCAAAAATGCTAGCAGAAGAGATAAAGAGTGTCAACTTGGTGTGGGAACTACAACATGTCAAGACATAACAAGTGTTCCTAGCGTTTCAGTTCAAAACTAGGTCAGCAAAATAAGAGTTCTTATAAGAACGGGACTCCTGACCGACATTCCAAAGGTCGGAGACGGGTCGAGAATTCTCATGACCTTTTAAGGAAGCCTATATAGGTCCGAGGGTAATATTAACATAACTAGGAGGTGAAACAATGAGCAATAGCATATGGAAAGAGTAAGGGTTTCTTGTTCGCTTCTTTCCCTCACTTGGAAAAAAGATATCTGAAGCGAACTAAATCAATTGTGTGTTTAATTAAATTTGAATGCGTCTTGTTCTTTTTTTGTAAATTGACTATTTTATGTACCGTTTTGCTCTATTAAAAAAAAATAACAAATATATTTATTCATCAAAAACAAGTTTGGATAATTTACAATGAGTAGCATTAACTTAAAATTAATTTACATTGTACTTATTTAAAAATTTTACACGATTTAAGTCAAATTCTTGATTTGCTGGTGCAAGTCCTAATCTTAGAGATACCTATGATACCCACACTAGATTAGTTAATAACCATTTTGTTAAAATATTATTTGCATGTAATGGAACATTGCTTTATATCGCACATTTTAACGACCGTATTGTACGTCGATGTTAAAATGAACGGGCTAAACCGTTGAGCAAATGTCGTATTCACGGGCTCTGTCTGCATTTTGAAAATTCTACGTGTTAACATTTGACTATAGTTGTCGCTATTAAGGACTATTTTGTGGGCCGCTAAAGATGTTTTTAGAATGAAAAGTTGCCGGATGCTAAAGACGCCACTTTCTCTGTACACCAAATTCATATCGGATATCTAAATTGTCTTCTAAGCATTGTCTTTATTGAATAAACACTTATCGTCATTGACTTTGACTGTGGGATATTAGGATTACAAAAAAATCATCTTAGTGAGTGACAATATTATAAATGTGTAGGTAGGATAGAATATCTGTTTTTTACCACGTTAAGTAAAGCTGTAGATAGGAGATAGGATATAAAGCAAAGCGTAAAGCAATAATTTCATTTCAAGACAGATTAGATGCATTAGTGTGAGATCCAAGTGAAGCTGAGGCCATTTCCGTGTGACTTAGCTCGGCCATACCGACTACCGGTATGTACTTATTCGGGATGTTCTTCTGAACACCATGAGTGCGGTAGTCGCTTTTTAAACGTATGGAGGGGATAGTTATGACGTCACAAAGATGGCGGGCGGGCCTATCTTGTAAGCGTTATATCTCGATACCTACTGGACCGATTTAGTTCATTAAGGTGTCAAAAAATAGCACATATAATGAGAATTGTTTGGTCCCTTACAATGGTTTATGTTAAACTAGTACAAAAATAAATATTTACAAAAAACTAAAATTTTTAAAATAAGTTCTTCTTTATTTTGATAATATCTCTGTAACCATCAGGATTCTGGAAATTTTGTTTACCATAAACCGCTTAGCTGCATTCATAAGGATTCCGATGAACCTTAAATTATAACGATCGAGTAATAAACAACGGAGCTACAGTAATGCTTGAGCGTTGGTAGCGCCAAGATGGCGGTGGCGGTCGGGATCGCAGTTGGTATTTTGCCTGTATTACGGGCAAATATTAAAATGATTTTACTTGGTGACGTTTTTTGAATGACTAATGTGAATAGGATGACTAATTTAAAATGTCTGATACAGGTTAGATTATGTTTTTTACAAATATTTTTCCTTAAAAAAAAAGATCAGCGAAGTAATATTGGTATTATGAAATAATATCAACAATTATATTTATTCCAGTTTAAGGGCTTATTATTTAAAGATATTTTCAAAATCGTATTGATATCTTATGCTTGATTTCACAAAACAGAAACAGCGCCGTGTTCACCTACCTACCCACAGTTGACGACTCGGCCGGCCGCTAGCTTGTTCGCACTCGGATACAGCGCGCTGACGCGGACAGTACCTATTGTGGCGTCAAATAAGTCAAAGTATAGGCAAATTACGAAGTAGGACTGCTAAAACATGGATTTGGAACACTCAAAAGGCATTTCTCCGTAATCTAATAGCAGACTAATCCACATTTGAAACTTTACCTGATGAAGAACATATTTTGAAAACTGCTACGTTAATTGATGTCCAAGCTCTTGTGCAAAGTATCGGAAAGCCTAAAGGTGCCAAAACTTTCGGAGACCTTAGCGACGTTTTTGTGGGATCTTTCAAATCGAATGATTGCTAGTGTGCACGTTCTTTTCGATCGGTATGACAGAACTTCCATTATTGTCTGGCACTCGTGAAAAGAACAAATATTTTATACGTAATACAAGGTACTGTACTAATTAGTGTATATTAATGAAGTGATGATTATATGAATGAATACACTTAGGTCTACATTATAACTACACTATAGCTACCTACACGATTACAGGCGGGGCAATTTATGAAATTTAGAAATCTATTCTATGCAGTGGAGTATCTTTTCAGTAGCCTCATACATAATCCAGCTGCTTTAACCGTTTCTATTTTGCATTTAATTTTAGTTAGAGTAAATAGAGAGAATATTATTTATTTTATTATTTTATTTTTATTTTGTATTACAAAGAAAGGGTCCCAGGTAACAGTAAAATTTGTTAGAGAACTTTGAGTTAAGTGTTCTTGTCAAGCAAACAGTACGTTTCCTGCGCTTTCCCTTCTGAAGGTTTTGGTCAAAAGTAATTTTAGAGTGCTGATGGTTTGCAGAATAAAGTACTGTCAGACGTCAGAACATCCCACTTTTGATAGAGCTCAGTTGTGTGGAAACGCCATGGGAGTTTATCAGATACTTTCAGTACTGCTCTTTGGGTTCTTTCTAGTTCTAGAAAGTTTGTCTTAGACACACTACCCCACGAAATAATGCAGTAGCGTAAAACACGTTGACAGAGTGCCTGACACACCATTTTTACAGTTTTATCAGCAACATTCCCCAGCCAGCTCTATAATTATGTAAATTAATGTATACAGTCTTGTTACTAATGTCTGTATGTGGGGTTTGTAAGTTAATATATGATCAAGAAGTATGCCTAGGTATTTTACATTTTCGGATCGTTTAAGCGCTGGGCAAGTGCAGTTAGGTCTATTTGCTTGATAATAATTATGATGAGCTATAATTGTAAAAGACAAATGAGGCAGATGGTTTGATCTAAACGCAAATGGTGTATAGCTAGTTTTGTCAACATCAAGTGTCAGGTAATTATTATTTAACCAACTGAATACACAAGTTACCCAGATTATGCATTATTAAAAGTAGTATTTCAAGTTTTTCCGGTAAAAAAGAGGACTGTATCATACGCAAATGTGAGTATTTTACCATTTATTTTCATATTGCATAGGCCCTTTATGTAAACCAGGAATAGAGATGGACCTAGGATACTTCCTTGCAGAATTCTACTACACAAACAATAAATCGGGGCTTCAGGAATCAGAAAACCTAGACGAATTGAGAGCGTCAATGTTCCAGAACATTAGAGAGCTTGACAAATTACTACCAACACGACAAGCGTTTCGCCTTCACGTGCAAAGAGCCAAATATCAGGTATTTTGTTGGAGGAATGCCGACGTAGCACATCCCACATTACCAGCACCTACAGACAGTGGATAGATAATCATAGAAAACGGTGATCTAGCACCAGTCTCCTTATTAAAAGCTTCAATTTCATTAAAAGACCTTGAACTTAGTTCATGTCAATGGAAAGCTGGTTCTCGGTCATCCCGTTGTGGATGCAGTGACAAAAAACAAAAACGCATGGAGGGCGTGTGCCACGTCAGATTAAAATGTTTCAATCAATATAATTATGTAAGCGATCTCGATCAGACCTACGACGATATTTAGGTAGACAGGTAATCCATCAATAATCAGCAAAATTATTAAGGTAAATGGAAGGTCCTCCTTCGTCATCCATCCATCTATTGAGATTTTCAGATTAAACCAGTTATTTTGTTTTCAAATCAGGACTTCTCTTTAAATATGTTGTTAAGATATGTAGGTATGTTTGTTTAATTTGTTAAAACTTTTTGCAAGTAGGTATAAGTGTTTACTAAATTATAATTTATTTTTGACAAATCTGTTTTTTTCACCTGATACCGTTATATACATACCCTACATTATAATACAGATCGAAACTCTATCCGAATTCCTTCAATATCATTATAAACGTGGCCAAATGGTACAGATTTTAATATAATTATGTCGCAATACAGGCGAAATACCAACCGCGATCCCGACCGCCACAGCCAGCGTGGCGCTACCAACGCCCAAGAAATGACTGTAGCTCCGTTGTTTATTACTCGATCGTTATAATTTAAGGTTCATCGTTATCCTTATAAATGCAGCTAAGCGGTTTATGGTAAACAAAATTTCCAGAATCCTGATGGTTACAGAGATATTATCAAAATAAAGAAGAACTTATTTTCAAAATTTTAGTTTTTTGTAAATATTTATTTTTGTACTAGTTTAACATAAACCATTGTAAGGGACCAAACAATTCTCATTATATGTGTTATTTTTTGACACCTTAATGAACTAAATCGGTCCAGTAGGTATCGAGATATAACGCTTACAAGATAGGCCCGCCCGCCATCTTTGTGACGTCATAACTATCCCCTCCATACGTTTAAAAAGCGACTACCGCACTCATGGTGTTCAGAAGAACATCCCGAACAAGTACATACCGGTAGTCGGTATGGCCGAGCTAAGTCACACGGAACGCGTTATTTGAAGGCTTTTTCAGAATTGGATCTCACACTACATTGAGGAACACGGGAAATAAGTCGCAAGCTACCAAAAAAATCAAATGCGTTTTAATGGACCAAGGTCGTACCGTAATGAGTAAGAATTAAAACTGAAAATGAACTATCGACAAGATTCTAATGGAATCTAATTAAATCCAGCAACTATGACGCAAGAATAGGCGTGCTACAAATAACCGTTCTCGGATTAGAATTAACGAGAATAAAATGGAATAGAATGCATCTTGTAAAGGGGGTACCAGATGGTTGATAGAATACCTACTTAAATACCTTTTCTTTACTTGGAGCTTGTGTTATGGGTACCACCAGATAGTTGATAGAATACCTACTTAAATACTTTTTCTTTACTTGGGATCGCAACAGGCAATATAGTTTAGTTTACATAGCAGCTATGGAAAAGTCTTTTTTAAACTCGCGATTACAACACATTATTACTATATTCGATTATCGGGTATATATCGCGTAATTAACTTTATTTTAATCCCGACGTTTCACACGCCTGCGACCCGCGACCACGAAAAGGTGCAATCCGGTCGAAACGTCGGGAATAATGAAGGTAATTATGCGATAAATACCCGATAATCCAATATAGTAATAACAGCTATGGAAACTCAACAAAACTAGACCTACATCTATACATCGAGGTATGTACACATCGAGGTGGAAAATATTCTATTAAAAACTTAATTAACTTTTTGAAATAGCAGAGTATCATCATAATAATATCTAATCTAATTTAATCTAAACAGTCTGCTGGATCCTACTGCTGGGCAAAGATATAATGATATCAGTAGTCAAATTTAATCTTGTATCGAAAAATAATTTAATAGAGAGTTCTTATACATTATGATGTTTAAATATTAACTATCATAGAACAAAAGAAATGAGGGCGCACGCCTTTGTAAGCGCAGATGCGTGGGATGAAGCAGTACTCAAATAGGTCATTACTTGACACACTGATTCATAGAATGTGCAAGGACGAGCTAGAAAGAAATCATGTCTATACTAACTCCTCTCTTCAGATAAAAAGTAGACTTTTAGCATGATATTTTATAATTAAAACAGACTCACGATATAAAGTTTAATAACAACCCACTTACAGCTCAATCAGATGATAGCAGGGGTTGACCATCTTCCTGAAGACTTGAGCTGACCTGAGCTCGTGGGCTCATCTGAAGCCTCCGCGTCGTGACGTAAACCCATAAACGGCACCAACAAACCAAGACAAAACATGATCCTTTTACTTTCTAGCAATATAAAATATATAACCGCTTTAATGCTTTTGTTACGAGACTTAAAGAGTTTTTATATGTACCTAAGGTAAGCAATACAATGAGTAAAGTAAATACATTCCTTTTACAATAGGACTGCAGTTATTTACACTTTACATTAGCGTAGCATCTCTATGGGTGTAAAAAGAAGGTTCAAATTGCATTTTGCGCAAAATTTCAGGGTACAATATCTGTGCTGGTCGATGGAGAGGAATGTAGAGGCTTTATAACTTGACAAATACGAAGTCCCTTTCAATGTTTCCTTAAGGGAATCGAACTGTTGTTGATCGAGTGCTTATTTCTTTTTGTAAATACATAAGTAAGACACATAGAAAAATACCCTAGACCAGAGACAAATATACGCTGGAAAACTACAAACATTTATCCCGCGGCGGGAACCGAATCCCGCGTCTCCGCCGGCTAACAAACCAGCTGCGCCACCGACGTCTACAACAATAGACACAACATGATCCGAATTAAACCAATTTAGCGCGGGAACAGGCGTCCCACTTCCACGGTTTACGGTCAAAAAAACACGAACGAAGGGATAACATTGTCCCGTGTAACAAATGAACATGGGAATGAGAACACATGACACGAAAGAGTTGCGTTAAATCAAAGATTTAAATCGAGATGTGCCCCGACACCAAAACTTGTGGCATTGTCTTTACATGTGTGTTAACAAATATGCCGACGCACGCACGCTGGTTTACCAGCTACGTTTTGCCAATAAACCAAATTGTTACCATTTATTGTGCAATCATATTGCACGAACTTTCGTGAAAAAAATAACACACATCACGTTCGGTTAACACTGTGATTAGAGTACACTGATTGCAAATGAGCGAGCTATCTTATTTAAGACCAGCCGCACTCCGCGGTTTCACCGATAAAATATAGCCTATGTCGTACAACATACAAGTCTTTCCTTCTTATAATATTAAGGTTCAACAAGTCGCGGAGGCAAAGTCGTCAGTGGGCGCGGCCTAAATGTAGGTATGCTATCTCACCTGACATAGTGTGTGTACCCGCGCGCTAGAATGATGTGCAAAATTCATTCCTAAAACGACCGCGCAAAAATATGTGAATAGACTTTTAGCACAAGGGTTATTAAAGAAAAACTTGAGTGTTCTGATCTTTTCAAAATATCTTCAACTTTTGAGTATTTAAACTATGTCGAAACGGTGTTTATTTTTGAGTTTTCTTTCTCCGTATATTATTTAGTTTCGTCCAAAGTTGGGCTAAAATCAGTATTAAAATACGAAAGTTTGGAAGCTTGTATTTTTGAAATAAATACTTTTTTTACGGTTTGGGGTGTATACAAACATAGTAGATTATGACGAGATAAATTCATATAATCCTTAGTGTTGGATGGTCAACGTCAAACAGTGAAGTAGTTACCCTTCCACGTTTGTATGGAAAGATGGGCGACTCGTTCAGCCTTAAGAGATGATTGATGATTAAGAGATATTTACGAAAAAGTCAATCTTATTTCGTGTTGAAACAAATCGGCGCGGTCCCACCACGGTAAGGAAGTATCTAACGATGGAAATCTCTGCGTAAAATATGCTGGTTCTGTACATCGGCGGTATTTGCATCATCAATTTGTGTCCGCCCATTTGGCAGGTGGTCTGCCAAATGGGCGGACGATCTAGTCCAGGTAGCCGGATGACAGTGGATGAGACTCGCACAAGCACCGTTTACGTTGGCGTGCTGCAGAGGGTCTCCTCTGCAGCACGCCAACGTAAACGGTGCTTCAGCATTGTGTGTCAACAGGCTGATACATGTATTTGTATGACACATGAAAATTAATCTCTGGTCTCTTCACTACACCCCATTTCTATCCTCTCCATCCAAAGGTTGTCCGCCCATTGTGTATTTCTACTGTTTTTGTAGTTTAAGTTATTTTGGTTTTTTTTTTGTATGATTTATATAATAAAGAGTTTCTATCTATTTTTTACTTCAAGCCAAGTGAACAGGTGTCATTAACACTTTTGTGATTGATGATCAATATCTTCACTTACATGGTGAGATTGTAGCCAAACACAAATCTATCAGATATAAAAACTAAGACTAATTGTTATAAGAGAAAAATTTCATTCAACTTGGCCACCAATAAGGCAAATAAACACTCATAGTTGACCAATAAATCTTATGATTTACAATGCATACTTACTGCGACATACATTTACCACACTTTGCCTTGTTATTGGAGGAAATAGTTATGTTTATTGAAGTTTTTCCTTTTTATGATAATATTTCTGTTCCTATTGTTGTTAAAACAATATTGAGGTACATAAGGAACTATTTTGAAAGAAAGGTAATCAAGACAGAAGAATTGTGCATGTCAACCAACTTATGTTTAAGAAAAGTTAAACAATGAAGCAAGGTGCAATATAGCAAGTTAGTGGTTATATGACTGAGGGTCATTCGAGGATTACATAAGCAACTAAGGGGGTGAGAAACATTGTTTTGTTTATAACATGTCAATGTTTTGTAATGTTATCTATGGAAGAGTGAATGAATTTCCTATTTTTTTTTTTATTTCATACCATGTTTAATTTTAATGACAGGGCTCTCAGGGTCAGTGATAATGTCATAATTATTTATTATATTTTTCTGCACAATTATATATATTCTAATTTGAGCCCATAGGTCAATATCCACTCGTTTGGTTTCGCGCCGCGCCGATTACGCACCGCATTTTTTATGCATATTTTTTTTTTATTTTTATTTATTCGAATTAAATTATTTTTCTTTGGGCGCTGTAAAACTTTTTTGTTATTGTCATTGTCAACTTCACTCCGAAGGCACCAAAACAGCCAACCAGACAATAAACGCTACAGATTACCAATAATATTTTTTTTAGCAGAACCCTAAATCACTGGTCGCTAGCAAAGCCAAAACCAAACAACGGCTAAAAAATCTTGGTTGCGAGCGAAGCCAAAACCAAACAAGGGGATATATTGCATAAAAGTGAAGAAATACAAAAAAAAACTAAACTGGCTTACCTGCATATAAGCTTTACTCACTTTTGCTAACTGGGAATGGGGGATTAAAAAATACTGAAATTATGCTTATTACTACAAGATACTAGGAAATAGTACACAGTCTACTTAAATTCATACATGTAGTCTTAACAGCCTACATAGACCCTTACAAATATAACTTGAATGCACCCAGAACCTATAGGATGTCACTAATTTAAAATAACTTACCGCTTCTTTAACAGTATTGCTCTGGGCAGTCTCTCCCTCACTCATCCTGTCCATATCACTTTCAACTTCAAATATGACGCTGTATAGGTCCAAGCCTTCAGGCACGTTGGACTCTATGTTAGCTTCCGGTCTGATTGTCAGTTCCTGGTTTATCAGTTGGCTGCGGCTTGCTCGAATGGATCCTTGAAGGTTTTCTGATATGGCCTATAAAATATTAAACGGTTTACCATGGGGTTTTTGGCTTCTTATGGTGTCTAACAGAGGATCTAATTGATTTTTCCAAAGGGATTTGTATGGGTTAAGACAGAGAGGTTCTGATAGGTTCTTTGTAAGGGTGTTATTAAAGGATCTAAGAAATTTATTAGATTTCTTTAAGGGATTTTTAAGGTATAAGATTTTATGTGTTTCTAAGGTTCTTATCCCATTATCCAACTTGTGGTGCTTATTAATTTTATAGTACTTACACAAGTAAGTTTCATATCCATATTTAGGAATAATAAGCTTATAATATAATAACAAACATGGGAATTTATTGCATGTGGTGTGGTGAGTAGTTTTATGACTAACAAACTCTCCAAATTCAGTTTGGGATTTTTTGTGTATTTTATAAAAAAAATAGCCAACTGGACCAAATTCTTAGTTTGCCTAGAATCTAAAGGTAATATTTAACTGATTTTGCTTGTAGAGACCAGTCTGATCAGACTTTTGCTGCTTTTGCTTTTGCTGTTCTTGTTCTCCCTTTTTTGCATTCTTTAATTTCTCGACTATTATTAGCGGTTTGTGCATGAGCTAGTGTATTTGCTAAAAAGCCTGCCTCATTTTAATCACTGTGTACTTACGTCGCTCAAGATGTCCTCCAAATCGCAAGACACATTAGTGCTAAAAACTGGGCTTGGGCTCGGAGTTCGCGTTTGATCCACGTAACTAACAACGTCGACCGGTGCCAATACCTCCTTTGTGTTATTTTCATTAAACTCCATCACTGCTCGCTGTTGAAAAACATCCCAAAGAACTCACAAACACTGTTGCGATTTACGAAACAAATAATTCAAGCCAATAGCGCAAGTCCTAACGTGGAGCTTGTACAAATCTTACCCATTGAAATTTAGGTTCTCTCTCGAGAACAAATCATCTTTAGGAATCGCTGATGTGAATTTTACATCAAATAAATAGCGTTTTGTGTAGCGGCGCGATATTTACCGATCACGGCTTTTTGCTTTTGTTGCGTTTTTTTGATTGATTGATTTGGTTGGAGTCTGGTTGGAGATTGAAAAAAAAACACAGGCTGTGTTTTTTTGTTTTTTTGTTTTTTTTTTGTGTGTTACACAGCGACTGCTACTGTCAAGCTGTCAAACAGAGGCATAGGGAGGTTCTTCTTGCTTAGTTTTTGACCAACACTTTGGCCGAATTTATCAAGTTCTGAAAAAGATCTGTGGAATCTCATTGAAGGCGTAGTATGAACCTGGATATTTGAATGAATGATTTGATTTACACAGATATAAATAATAATTCTTTGCATTTGTCACTGTCAAAAATCAAATATCGGTGTCCGTTTGTATGACGCAAGCTTTGTTTGTTATTTTTTGAAACTTTCCGAAGTTATTTCGCAAATAACTTTTGATTTTGTTGAATAACTGTAGCTAAATTAAAACAGCAATGGAAAACTCTGATACCGAAGCAAACCAAACTTTTCGATCACCACCGCGGCGGAGAAGGTCAACCTTCTTTGAAAGACGGGATTCTGTTGGTGCGTTCATCGTACATTATTTGGAGACAAGTGGCTTGTATTCTCCTGATTATATAATAACAGTGGTGATCTATCCTACTAATATTATAAAGCTGAAAGTTTGTTTGTATAGATGTATTTATGGATGTTTGTTACCTCTTCATGCAAAAACTAGCCTTCGGATTGGGCTGAAACTTTGCACACGTACTAGATTTTGCAGGATTACTAGGATTCTTAAAATATTGTCAAAACCTTACCAGTGGTTTTTCCCTATTTCAGCACCACAGCTATCTGAAAACGTGGAATTAGAAGGCTATAAAAAAGATGTGGAGACAAAATTGTGTACACAAGAAATGTCCAGGTAAATTTCGAATTAATGTTTTATTTGATATCTCTAAAATTGATGAACCTACATATTAAACTGCTTTATAAAGCTCCTGTAATTTTAGTCCGCTTCTCTAGTTAACAGTTTATAGAGTCCGAATAGTGTGAAATAATTTTTATATTGATAAATAGTTGAGAAGTACTTACTTTTAGTCAACTTGCCTTACTTTTAGTTCATTATTTTGTCTTGTATTAAATTGACTATTCCTTACAGATATTATGAAAAGCTGCTAACAGAAAAAGATCAATGGAAGAGAGAGGTCAATGAAAGGAGAAACAAATATCATGATCTACGACAGTAAGTTCAGTTCCATGCTTCCAGTTCCAATGCCTTTGTAATATTATTATCAAACTGTAGGCACACAACAAGCATTATTTTTTTAAGTGTACCAATTTCAATACCTACCACTAGAATTTGAAAGTGGTATACTTATAGAAAACTTATATGATATTTCAATAAAATGCCAGATGAGTGTTATCAGGACACCATCATAATCAACATTATAATTCTCAAAGAAATTAAAAACCTTAACAAAAAAATTATATTCCAATAAAAAAACAATACTTGAACCTTTGTCAAACTGGTAGTGCTTAAACATAGCTTTCATTAAATGCTCTACCTAATTATTACTAGGTATATTGGATTATCCAGTATTTAGTTCTAATTATCTTTATTTTTAACCCGCTGTATCTAATACCTGATAATCCAATTTAGTAATAATGTGTTGTGGCCACAAAGGTAAAAAAAACTATTGCTCTACCTAAATATGGTTATTTGCTATAAAATTACAAACTATCACATTCCTTCAGACAATACCAAATGGCAGTAACAGCACCAAGCAGATCCAGGATGTCATATGCAGCATTGTCAAATGACGACATTGAGTTCCTGAAAGCAAAACCCAACATATCGAAGCTAGTTGACTGCCAGCAAAGGCTTCACAAATCTATAAAATACACAATGGATGTTGTTAGAATAGCTAACGAACGAGACAAGATACTGATGAACTACTGTGAAGATAAAGTACAAAGGATCACAAAACATATATTGGAAAATAGTACAGTAGATTAAAGATTACAAAAATCACAATTTCAATATGCAAATAGATTAAATGAGATATATTACTTCCAAATTAATTTAACGGTAATTTTAAGTTGTTCTACCGAGCAATAATTCCGCCAATTTTCTATGCTCCTTGAAATGTGTGTAACTCAAATTAAATCCTGAATTAAGCTACTTAAATGTATCCTCTGAAAATTCTAGGCTCCAGATTAGATCATTTCTCTTGGGGGGTTTGGGGCTTTAAATTTAATATGATAATCATTAATGTTGATTTATTTAGCCAATTAGACATATATTTCATGATTATCATACCAAACAAGCCGTATGAATAACAGTTGTCAATGATAAATTATTAACATTTTAATTTTTTAGTAATAGGGCATGCGCTAAGAGTATAGATACAAAGGAGATGTTTCAAAATGGGCTAGGTCTATGTACCCAGACTGAAAAATTGCGCAAAAATCGGTGATTTCGGAAAAAAATACTCTTTATTTAATTTAAACTAAAATGATTGTTTTATTAATGTTTTAAATATGAGGCATAATTATCACTGGTAACATTTTTACTAGGCAGCCAAGACAGTTTCTAATAAATTCTTGTAACTGTCACTGCCTAATGATTTTGACAGATGATTTTACGTGTTTGAGTTGCACATTTTGAAGTTTTTTAACAGTAGCTAGGCTCTTAATGTAGTTTACGTAGGTAGCCTGAGGTGCTTAGGTACTCGAAAATTGAAATACCTCAGGTTGACTTGATTTAGCTTCTATCATAAATCATTCATTTCATTATTATGTCAATAGCTGTCAAAATGACGTCACCAACTGTATTGGTCCGCCATATTGTTCTACAGTTTTGTATTGCTCGACTTAGGCTAGTTATTTTTAGGAAAATGCATCAAACGAAGCAACATATTAAAAGACTGATGGTGGGAAAATGTTTAATAAATATTTAGCCATGTTTGTGCATGTGTACACCTAGTTAGCCTGGATTCCATACATTCGTGAAACATCTCCTTTTGATGATTTATGTAAGATGAGCAGTAAATAATTGGAATAGAGTCCCACCACCACTGAAGTCTGATAGACGTGGCGCTGCTATCATAGAACGAAATGCAGATTTCAGACTGTTCTATAGAGTATACTACTATTTAAACTAACTATTTTAGACGTTTTTTTTTTCAAGTTTTTAAGATATGGTTCAGAAGTCCTCTCGACGAACTTCTATGGATTACCTAAACATTTTCAGTTTATAATAGTTAATCTAACTATTATAAAACTGAAAATGTTTAGGTAGGGACATACAAACAGTGCCTGCACACATTTAATCCTAATTAGTATAATATTGTAAATATATGAATGTAATTATGTTAATGTGTAAATACTAATAAAATGTACCTACCAATCTGTGTTTTGGATTTTTTTTTGTAATAAGTTGTTGGCTAACGATTATTCATGTTCCTCCAACGCACGGAAAACTATCATCCATATCTAGTGGATATCCCATAATGTCGTAAGTACTAAGCGACACTCATCCTCTATTATCATTAGTATCTACTGGCGGCAGAGACTTACTAGTCCCTGGTACCTACTGCTAAAGAGTGGAAACTAGTCTGGTACTGCTAATGAGTGGAACTCAATACCGACGTCTGTTTTTCCAGATTGGTATCACCTTGGGAGTCTTCAAGGGCCAGTATGCATAGGTTTTTTTAGACAAGCGTGCTTCTTAGGCCACGTCTTTACTTGACTCCATGTTTGATGGTGGCCAAACACTTGCCTGTAGTCAATAAGAAAAACGTATTTGACTAGTAAAGGATTTTAGCAGATAGCACAATCGTATTAGTAGGTACCTACTACCTACAATATATCGTAATTGTATTAAACTACAATGTTAGAATCTGCAGCCCCGCGCTACGCGGCGGATCGCGATGCAGTGTTATACCCAGCTGTGGGCTAAGTTGGGTTGTAGGTGTATGGATAATAAGGAGGATGTAAAGAAATTAATTTCTTCATTGAATAACAATTTATTTCAATAATTCATTACTAACATTTCATTAAAATCTCGGTTCATATACAATTTGAATCAAATTATAATCATTACTGAAATACAGATTACTTTTTTCATGTGGGAAATGTACCTATACTCATACATAGGTAGTATGTAAAAATATTTTGACTTGTTACCTTCTATTAGTCACAGTGACAGGTGTTGAATTAAACAATTAGTATTTATCTCGCTTCTTAATAACCTTCCTTCATACATATCTTTGAAATGGATGGCGCACATTTTGTCAGAGAAAAGACCCACCCTAGTTTCATCGAGACATAAACCAAAAAAACAACACTTACAATTATGTACGTACCTATCAAAACATTTATATACAAGGTGCTAACAGATTAGTCACGGATATTTTAAGAGATAATACATTACATTATAACAATTAACTCTTAACTGTAAATAAAGAACCTTTGTATATAATTTTTTGTTTTCATTTACTGAACAAAAAAATAAATTATAATTAATTTTTAAAATAATCACCCCTATTATGTACCCGTCAAGATGTTTAACACTGTCTATCATGTCACGTCCAAAGTTGTTTTTCTTAAATGTCATTATGATTATATGTCTAAAGAGGTCTCATTTAATTATCTTATTAACAGGGTGTTTTAACGTAGCAAATTTGTTTGCTAATTTTCTCCAAAAAAACATAACAAAACCTATGATGTTTCATACTTAAATGTACTCCGAGAACCGAGTACTATCAGCTGTAAAAATATCAGTGACTAATTTGTTAGCACCATATATATCAGTAAGTAGGTACATACATTATTAAAACAAAATTATTAATAAAATTGAAGATAAATACAAAAATAGCATATTATTTACAATATTTCATTCCAATTATTGTGTATATTTCATTGAATATATAATTACAAATTGTACCTATGACATCATGCGAGGTCTAGCTCACATGAAACATTTAAAAATTCTTACAAACAGGACTAGATTAAAATAAGGCTAGTATTTATCAGTGGGTTTTGTTTCGATGGCGGACCAAGGGTGCACGCAACAGACCGAGAGTCCTTCTCCGGTGTTTTAAGGAGTTGGCCTGTCTAGGGTCATGGTATCTCCCACCAGAATTAGAACAATGCATGCAAGAGCATAGTTCTAACTAACAAAGATTGGCAATTTGTGAAGATAATTCAATACCTACTCTCTATGCTAGTAAAACTGTTTAGATAAATAAATATCCACATAATCTTATTACACAATGTTACAAGATTATTTATTCATCATCATCACAGTCAGACATCCACTGCATGACATAGGCCTCCTGGATCTCCAAGTAAGTACCTACTGGCCATGGGGCTTGTTGCCATACTCGCCACGCTTGGCAGGCGTGTTGATGAGAGCAGTACGGGAAGTTCATATACACGGAAAGACGCTGCTGCCCATCTTCCGAAGGTATCCCGTAGTAGAATCTGTCAAGGGAGTATCCGGAAGACGGGCAGCAGCGTCTTACCGTGTATCAACATCCTGTACAGCGCTCGCCTACCACTATGGCAACACCCCTCATGATCTACTTAGTGATCAATGAGGGAGGCCTTTAAAAAAAAACAATAATAAATTATAATAAAAATATTTAGTAACTAAGATAACTTATTCTACAATACTTATTCTACATTTTTTAATTTAATTGTTTTTGTTTATATTGATGTAATTAGGTTAGTAATATATGTAATTATGGAGAAGCCACTGGCTCCTGAAACACAGTTTATAACTAGTCCAGGAGCCTATGGATCAAATTTGTATGCTGTCAATAAAATGCCGTTTTACTTTACTTTGTCCAGCAGTGGACTTTCTACGGCTGGAAGAGATACCATGACTAAATTTGTAAAATTTTGCGCTACACCGTTTAGTCCGCCAACTTTTGAATATCCTGAATAACTTGACAATTGTTACTACATTGGATTACCGGGTATTTATCGCGTTAACTTTTATTTTTATACCGACGTCTTGACAATGTTACTTATTTCCAGTAGAGTAAATGTAATTTTGCTATTATACTACAGCGCGACCATAGAGTTTTTATATCAAGTATTTATCCGAATAATTCAACATGCCAGCGAGACAGGTATTATATATATTAACAACTAAGGAAGTTTACCTACAACTAAACAACTGTTATCATTGCATTGACATAGTATGGTGATTGAACACATCTCCACGATAGGTGTACTTATCTCTTGTACAAAATATAAGACTTATAACGAGGTAAAATTTAAAACGTAGGTAAGCAGTCACTGTGCACAAAATTACAACTATAGGAATAAGTGTTACACTGTGCACTTGACTAAGGCAGTAATCTAGCTGTACAATAAAATAAGGTTGACTCTTTCACTCTCCAGGAATGTAGGAGTAGGATGCAATATACCAGTCAGATAGGGCGTCTTTCCATCCATGACGGGCGCATGCAGCCGTATGCGGCCCACGCGCGCTGCTGTGGACAGACGCCCCTAGTGTGATAAAGCACACTCAGGCAGTGAAAATCTTATGTTACACTGTCCAGATTTCTTATTAGCTCAGTTGCCTTTGGAAACTGAGTCTCGTCTGCGTTTTCCTGTCTTTGGCCGTTTTGTACTCGCGTCTGCACGGACTGTTTCTCAGGTCGAGTATAGTGTTCACTCTGTCGACTATCTCGCGAGCAGTGTCGTGTTCGCATTCAAAGTCGTGCAGTTTGTACGTCGGGTTGACTTGGAACAAAGCGGCGTTACCTGAAAGATTAAATATGTTTGCTGTTGAAGCGACCAAAATTTCTCCATATTGAAATGATTAATAGAAATTTGTATTGAGATTTATCTTGCTTTAGTATCATTGGAATCAAATAACTTTCGTCAAACAACCAACAGCCAAGAGTTTTACCACTAGAGAAGTTTTAAATATGTGTTACACTAAAAACTAAACAACATTTTCCCTAGTTCATGACACGATATAAATGAAATTATCGTTTAAAATTATAGGGTAAGTATGAGTCTTGCCGTGGGGTGCTGAAAGTAGAATGTTGCCTTTCTTCTCATGCCCGTGGATACAGTAACAATCAGCCAAGGGAAACCTCCGGAAGCTAGGCAGCAGTGTCTTTGCCGTGTATCAACATCTCGCACTCACCAGCCCGCCTGCCAAGAGCGAGCGTGGAAGCACCCTTATGATCATAGAGACCCATGAGGGAGCTCTATGTCCAGCAGTTCTACTGAGATAGATAGAATATGCTTTATTGTACACCATAACAGAAAAAAAAAACAGAAATTACAAATCAGTGGTAGAATGGGCGGCCTTATCACTAAAAGCGATCTCTACTAGGCAACCTTTGGATGGACACAAATAGGTGAAGGAGAGAAGACTGGCGCACTTTGGAAGCACAGTTGCATGATGATGCGTCTTACCAGTAGTACTCCTGTCTCCATAGCCGATGTTATGGCCGGGCGAGTAGACGATCCTGAACGTACTCCTGTTGCCCCTCGTCTCCAGAATCTGGCACCACGCGATGGAGTCTATGCTGTGCAGGAAGTACTTGGATCTTGACTGAAATAAAAGTACAAGTTTGGTTGAAATCTCAAAGCTGAGAACTAAATGCTTCCTATAGTCCCTTATTTGTAACAAAAAAATAAATAATACAAATACGGGTACAACCCTTATTTTCCCAGTAGTAAAAGCTCTGTATAACAGCATAACAAAATAAAAACCAGTTCAAAAACTAAAAAAAAACACGCCAAACTATTGTATTGTCATCAGTCCTCGATAAGTTAATTTGGATGTTCCACTAGTTGAAGCTTTGTCGGCCTTTTTATCTTTCAATAGTTTATCTCAGTTTAATAAAGTACAAAACTTCTACGGTAGACATTTAGATCTTGTTATTTCCAATATTGATTGTGTGGTTTCTCATAAGTCCGATTCACTGGTACCGGAGGATAAATATCACCCAAGATTAAATATAGATTTTGATAATATTTCCATTAATTATTTATGTCAACCTAAAAGAACTGTTAAGTTATTTAAAATTGCTGATTACTCAACAATATGTGATGAGCTTGATTTATTGGATTGGAATTCGATCTTAGATCTGTCAAATATAGAAAACTCTGTAGCCTGTTTTTATGGCATTATTAATAAACTTATTGTTAAGCACGTCCCTTCCAAGGAAGTCTATGAAGACGGCAAATACCCATTTTGGTTTAGTAGAAGTTTAATTAAAATCGTTAAAGAAAAATTAAAATACCATAGAAAATGGAAAAATTATAAAAATTTAGCTGACTACGAAACATTTAGTAATTTACGTGTCCGATTAAAAAGAGTTAAGTCTGAACGTCTTTCATCTTACTTAAAATTTGCAGAATCTAAAATACAGGAAAATAGTAAGTACTTCTGGAGATATGTAAAGTCTAAGCGCTCTAATTGTGATTTTCCTGACTCTTTGTTTCTTGGAAATGTTTCATCGTCAAAAGGTGATGAAATATGTGATCTTTTCAATAGACACTTTCAGTCTGTTTTTGAACCAGACAATGTTGTAAACGCGTCTAATTCAATTAGCTGTTATTCCTTGGATAACCATATTAACTTACATAACATTGTGGTTACAGCTGAGCAAGTTCTAAAATATATGAAGTCGTTGGATACTGTTAAAAGTGCAGGTCCCGATGGAATACCTCCATTTTTTCTTAGTAAGTGTTCAGAATCATTAGCTAAACCACTATCCATTATTTTTAATCATTCTTTACGATCCGGGGTTTTTCCTACAATATGGAAAAAAACATGTTACTCCCATTTTTAAGGCTGGTGATAAACACAATATTAGTAACTATCGCCCTATTTCGAAACTTAGCAGCATCCCTAAATTATTTGAAAAAATTGTTTATGATAGTTTGTATCCACATATAAGACCCCTTATAGTTCAAGAACAGCACGGCTTTGTCGACAGAAAATCTACTGAGTTAAATCTATGTGAGTTTCTCGATACCCTGCTAGAGTCCATGAGTAATGGTTTTCAGGTAGACGTTGTGTACACTGATTATTCAAAGGCATTTGACAAAATATCTCATGATATTTTAATACAAAAGTTGATGTCAATTGGTGTACACGGCGACTTGCTTCGATGGCTCGAATCGTATCTTCGTGATCGTTGTCAAGCCGTTGCTATTAAGGGATTTTGTTCCACGTTCGTCCCCGTTACATCAGGCGTGCCTCAAGGATCCCACCTTGGCCCGCTTCTTTTTAATATTTTTATTAATGACGTCATTTCCTCTTTTAAATTTTCTAAAGTATTACTTTATGCAGACGACAAAAAGATTTTCAAAATCATTAGGTCTACCAGTGATTGTGAAGAGCTTCAGAGTGACCTGTCTAGACTAAGCAAGTACTGTAATGATAATCATTTACTATTAAATGTTTCCAAATGTAATTGTATTACCTTTTCTCGCAATAAATCAATTTTTAATTATATTTATTATATAAATGATGTACCGCTCCAGAGAGTAACGGAAGTCAAAGATTTAGGTATTCTCCTTGATAATAAGCTGATGTTTAAATCACATATTCAGAATATAACTGATAAAGCTTATCGGTTATTGGGATTTGTGCTCAGAGTCGGTAAAGATTTTAGTGATAGTAAAACAATGGTAGCTCTTTTTAATTCACTCGTAAGACCCATTTTGGAATACGGATCAAGTGTTTGGAATCCTCGCTATCAAGTTTATATTAACAGCATAGAGCAAATACAATCAAAGTTCATTAAACATCTTAAATTTAAAATTAAAAATTGCGACACATCTCTAACTATTAGTTCGAACACACTACAAAGCCGGCGCACGGTCAAGGATCAAATGTTTCTGTTTAAAATTTTGAATGGTTTAGTTGACTCACCATATTTACTAGGTCGATTAAGTTTTAAATGCCCTCGTTTAAATGCTCGCAGTACCAATAATCTTTTCGCTTTATTTAATCAGAAATCGAATTATGCATCTAATTCTTTCATTCCCAGAGTAAGTAAGTTGCATAATGAAATATTCTCTGATTGTGATTTATTTTCGCTATCTAAGAATCAATTTAAAAAACAAGTTTTTCTTTTAGATTAGTATTATGTTCTCTTATTAATTTTTGTTTACATTTTGTTTGTTTTCTTACTTAAAGCTACTTAAACATATTAATGTCCGCAGTGTATTAAATATTTTTTGTAAACTATTTAGAATTAGTGGCAGCTTGATTGGTGTATCCATAATTTATAATCTTTGTTAATCTTAAGTCTATTGTATACTGTTTGTGCCCTAATAAATAAATAAATAAATAAGTATGCAAAGGTTAAATTAAATCAAAACAACGTTAGAAGATTTCGTTGCATAGAAACAGGTGCATGAAGCTAACAAAAGCGTTTTAAAAACCACGCCGTATTATTTGAATTGTCATCGGTCCTCGATAATATGCAAACGTTCAATTAAATCTGATCTCTTCTATTCACAATTCGCTTTTTAACAAAGACTAGCTTCTACCCGCCGCATCGCACGCTTTGTACCCGGATAAAAGTAGCCTATGTGTTAATTCTGGTAGACATTTATTCCGAGGCGGGAATCGAACCCGCAACCACTTGCGTCGCAAGCGGAGCTTCGTCCGAGAGGTTGTCAGATGTGTCTCTTCTCTTTTCTCCCTTTGACGTAATTATTGGATGGCGAGGTAATAAATAATAGCGACGAAAACGCGCCCTTTTAAACAAGGGCTTAGAGTAGAAAGTTAGTTAATCAAAATAATAATATATCTGGGATAGCGCTTACCCAGAAGGCATGTTTGTGTGCCACCAGCGGCTCGACCTCTATCCTGTCCAGCGAGATGACGAGCGACACGATCGTGTTCGTTCGCACTTTCCTCAGTAAATGCACCTTGTAGGATTTGTACTGTGGCGCTTCTGTAGCCATCTGGTGCAGTTTGTCGGGGTCGGCGGCGCCACTCGCTCTTTTCACTGTAACATTAGAAACGTTTATAGAAATAGAAAATATTTACTTGCACCTTATTTTTACAGTGTACACATATTATAATGAATAAAAAGAACAATTAAATATGACACAAATCTGTGGCCTCACTACGACTAGACACATTTGCTGTGAGTGTGTAACAAATATAATAAAAATGTAAGGTGGTGGCATGGGCAATGGGTTTAATTAATACTTTATGTTATAGTAGATAGTATTTATTTTCCACCTTGTTTTTGTGTCCGAAGCATACTGTTTATAGTTTTATCTCTTATTACGTTCTCAATATATTTGTGATAACCTATTACTTACTTTATGTTTTCACACTGTTGTATACTAGTTTATTATAGCTGTTGGTTGTCCTAATAAATAAATAAATACCTTACAACAAATCCGATATACCTAAATACAAATAATAACAAAAATCTTTGAAACAGAATTTTTTTGTTTACTATTAGGGGTATCCATAAATTATTAAATTGCTGTAGAGTGCCGTTAAATGTTGCCCCTCCTCGCTTGCCAGTGCTACTGCCAAGGGATACCTCCAGAAGATAGGCAGCAGCGTCTTTCCGTATATTTCTATACCATACTGCACTTGCCAACCTGCCTGCCATGTGTGGTGAGTAGGGGGGTTGGGGAGTGCAGTAAGGGTTGTTGATACATGAAAAGATGCTGCTGCCCATCTTCCAAAGGTATCTTGTGGCATTCATACACATTCATATTTATATCAGCAATCGGGATATTGATAGATAACTTATTAATAATAGGTTTTTTTTATTTTTATTTGAAGGACTTTGTCGCTGGGCGACCACATCATCCTATAAAATCTTATAACAAAAACATAACTCCAATACGAACTAAAATAACACGATTTTTAAAAGAAACAAAACAAAAAAAAAACAACTTAGTTACTTAAACCTATAGTGGCTAATTGGTATGTACTTCAGCATCATTTGACAAAGGGTCAGCTAAAATGCTATTTATAAGACCAATACAAACTGCTTGATGCTTTCTAAAGTAAGCTGTTCTAAATGTCTGGTTCCGGGAACATTCTACCAAAATGTGCTGCACATCATCAATTACGCCACAGTCATAATAGGTTTAAAATCTTACCTTCGTTTACAGCCTTCAGAGCACTGAGCACAGCCTCAGATGTAGCACTTCCATCTGTATAATTCCTTGAGGGATTCTGATGACTGCCTGAACTCTTATGTAGTATATTATGGAACTCTCCACTGCTCAGCAGACCTTCTTCTGGCATGGGCAATGGATCCGATGCATAGCTGTTTTTGTTCTTCTGCTCAGTGAGGATTAAACCGAGGCAGGTGAAGCCGAATTTGGAGCAGGGTTCATTGGAATCTAGGCAGGGGAAGGCCCAGTCCACTTCGCCATCATCCTCCGCTATACAGAGGCCATAGTCATGCACAGAACCAAGGGTGACTTCGGGATGTTCAATGCTGTAATTAAAATTTATTAAAAAACATTACAAAGGGACATTGATTAATAGATGTAATTCAGTATTCTATTAAACATCTGCTACCCATAACATAAGCTCTGCTTACCTTAGTAATCAGCTAATAAGATAAAATCACATTACCTGTACTTATAGCATGTGAAGCCTATCAAGTCCTTGATCTTAGCATTGGCTATGACACAGACAACAAGAGGATAGTTTTGATGCCTCTCTGAGAGCATTGTCATGAAGATCTTGAATGACTTAGTTGGCAGTCCCATTTGCGCTGTACCATCAAACTTTGCATACTCAAGGTATTGCCGGTGTGGTAAGTTTGGGCAGTTCAACAGCTGTTCAGCTAGCATTGACTTTTGTTTTGGAGGTATTGTAATGTCAAGTTTTGGGAACATTTCAGCCTTTTCTTCAGCTGTTAGGGGGGAGGAGGCTTCCCATTTAATTACTTTGATTTTAGCTGCCTTTTTCAATGCTTGCTCTTTTTTGTCCAGCCATTGTGCTGTATTTGATCTTTGCCTGGGAAATTTACAATATAGTTAAGTTATAATAATGGTAGCCATTTTATCATTCCACAGACATAATTTTTTCTACATTTAAGTATCTACAAATTAGTAAAAAATTAACAGACAAGTAATTTTAGGATAGGTGCGATGAAGCTAATACTTGATCGTCTAGGTCTTAAAACAATACCTGTGGCCTCCAAACTCTTCGTAACGAACGTAACTGCCAATAGCATCATCATCTTCACTGTCCCCCATACAAGGATAAGGGTCAAACTGGGTCACTATTTCACGATCGTTCTCGTCTTCAGAGATGTCACCCATGCCATCCTTGTTTCTACTAGTCCCAGGCTGGCTCAATCTACCTTCCCGGATCCTCTTTCGCTCTTCTATAGCTTTGTTTTGAAAGATTTTGGAGAAATCATCACCAGCCATAACAATCTCACACAAGCCGGTATCATCGGTCGCAATGAAAGCATCCCGTATGTTTTTGAGTAGCCATATTTTGTTGTCGTATGTAGCCATAGTTATTCAGTTGAAATGCTCGTCGAGAACATTTATTTTATCGCGTAAAAACCAAAACAACATTTAAAAACACTCCCCCCATGCTTTCTTTACTCTTTCGACTTCTGTACTGTCATTGTCATTTTGCGCAAGTGAGTTGACATGACATAAGCAATCAAAATAAGCAAATTTTTTTTTTCGCTCCTTTCAGAGCAGGCTATAGTCTAAGACCACCGGTTCACGTCCACACTACGAAGACTTAAAAAAATGTCATTCAACACAACAGTGTGACTATTTCCAACAGCCATCCATCACACTCCCATCACATGACAACCAAGAGTTCTGTTGCAAGAAATACTACACTTTTAATATAGAGTTGAAAATGTTATGGTAGAATTAACAAAAGATATATTTTTTTAATTATTTAGACAAGCTTTTAGAATTGTGTAATGTAATGACGTTCTAAGTTGACATCAAAGTTTTATGGAAAATGTTTATTTTATTATTTTTAGTACTTACATAAAAATGTAAGCTTGTTTTTTTTAAAGTTTTTTACTTTTAATTTATTTTTTACTATTTAGATAACGATTTCGCCGTAGGGTGCCGGCAAAAGAATGTTGCCCCTCCTCCCTTACCCGTGGATTCAGTAGGAATCTGCCAAGGGATACCTCTAAAATATGGACAGCAGCGTCTTTCCATATATTAACATCCAGTGCTGCGCTCGCCAACCCGCCTGCCAAGCGTGGTGAGTATGGCAATCATGAACAGTGCTCGGCCATGCATGAGGGAGGCCTTTGTTCAGCGGTGGACGTCCTACGGCTAATGAAAAAGGGTTTCATTTGGGATGGTTATTTGGTGTTTTCCCAAACTACCTTTTACGATAATGGTTGGTTATGGTTGTGTGGTTGTGCATAAGTGAAAGAAAAAAAACAATAAAATTTTTACCTTTGTTCCCCTAATTTTGCCGGCTGGCGTGTGTAGCTGACCATGCATTGTCATCTAAACAAAACGTGTAGGTATACAAAATTTCAGCTCAATTGGTTGAAGATTATCTGCTTCAAAATAGAGTTGTAAGATTCTACCCGAACGCGTCAGGTAGGTAACAAACATAGTTACATACATACATTGCAAGTTATGTAAAAGCTTGTAAAAATTAAGCACAGATCTCCACAGATGTCTATAAAACTACAATTAACTGTATCACCTATTGCTGCTCTGTGCTAGTGGCGCTAGTGTTCACATGTGCATTCAGCAACAACTTTGCGATAGGTGGGCGCTACGCTTCCGTAATACGGCATTTAGCAACCGATCGCGTAGTGGTCGCTGTCGCTACGACAAAGTATAATTTAATAGGCCGCAATCACAATTTTATGTCTATCATGTTTTTTTTTTAAATCATGTCAAAGTCAGATTGCTTTTGACAGTTACTCGGTCAGTCAATGTCAATCTGTGCGTGCCAGCCATGCCAGTCGGCAGTCAATGTTGTGTTGTCATGACAACGGCAACTACAGCAATGCTCCTTGAATTTTTGTTGTTGGTTTAAAATAAACAGTGAAAGAATTCTCAGTTACCAATACCAAGTAAGATACTTCCATTATTATACTAATACTGGTTTGGTTGGTGATTACAAATTAGAAAAATGTTTGGAACCGGCTAAGCTTTTGTTAACATAACCTGATTATAACCCACGGCAATTTTCTGTATTTTGTGCCTTTATTCTGCTTTGATAGCAGATAAACCTTTTCGCTAACTCTACCTACAGCTCAGATCATCAGAAGACTTATGACTTTTTGATATATTTTAAATTTCATCTCAGCCATAGGACTACTGTCGACATCCACTGCTGCACATAGGCCTCCATCATCTCCAAGATCATGAGGGGGCGTTTGCCATACACGCCATCGTCGCGTGTTGCAAGCGGTAAGGTATAGCAGTATGGGTTGTTGATACACAGAAAGACAATGCTGCCCATCTTCCGTAGATATCCCTTGGCATATTCTTACAGCATCCATGGGCAAGAGAAGAGAGGTAAATTAGATTAAAATGTAACATGTTAATAAACAAACAAGAACAGATTATTTTTATAAATAAATAATGTATACCTAGTTAAAGGAGATACAGACAGTATGAGGATAAGTTGCAAAAAAATATTGAAATCAACAGAATTTGGGTGCGGGTACAATATGTAACTTCCTTAGAAACATTGATTCGTAATCAGAACTAGCAAATCAGAAATCAGCTAGATATCTGTTAGACAATACTGTAATTGCCCAAAGAAAGCATACACCTTCTCAAATCTTGTACACAATCATAGTAGGAACGGTATGGCGCCACCAAGGTTGAATCATATAGCTTCAGCACTTCAATAACTTTCTTTATAGCTTCTCCATACTTTCCTTCTTCCATGGCAGAGCGACCAAGACGTGTCAGCATTTCTGTGTCCTATAACAAAAGAATATATTTAGCAACAAATTTTTTCAAAGGAAAAACAGCTCAATATGTCTGAAGTTAAGAGATAGTATAAATAGGTTGCCGTGGGGCGCCGGCAGTAGAATGTTGCCCCTCCTCTCATGCCTGTGGATGCAGTAAAAGCCTGCTAAGGGATACCTCAGAAAGATGGGCAGCAGCGTCTTTCCATATATCAACATCCCATACTGCGCTCGCCAACCCGCCTGCCAAGCGTGGTGAGTATGGCAACTGCCCCTCATGGAGATCTATGAGGGAGGCCTTTGTTCATTAGTGGACGTTTTATGGCTGAAATGATGATAAATAGGTGCTGAGCAAGAATATTCCAACAAAATATGTCCCAGGCACTAAGCAAGACTATTCCATCAAAATATGTCCCAGGCACTAAGCAAGACTATTCCTTATTAAAATATGGGATTATCGGATATTTATCGCGTAATTACCTTTATTTTATTCCCGACGTTTCGACCGGATTGCACCTGGTCGTGGTCGCGGGGAGACTCCAGGTGCAATCCGGTCGAAACGTCGGGAATAAAATAAAGGTAATTACGCGATAAATACCCGATAATCCCATATTTTAATAATGTGTTGTGATCGCGAAAGTTTAAACAAGACTATTCCATCAAAATATGTCCCAGGCACTAGAGCTTTAACCAACTCCAAAAAGAGCATTCTAAGATTATTGTGGAGTTGGCCACTGCCTCTGACCATCTATTGGACAAGCTCTGTGGCGCAGCAGGCGAAGGTCCGCCTGCGACACAAGAGGTTGCGGGTTCGATTCCCGCCTCGGGACAAATGTCTGTACGATCTGCAGATATTTGTTCAGGGTGTTCTGGGTGTTTTTCTATATATAATAAAAATATCTATCTATGTAGTATAATGTATTAAGTATAACATCATCTAGTACCCATAACACAAGCTCTGCTTAGCTTGGGGCTAGATGATGCTGTGTGATTTGTCCAGCATTATTTATTTATTATTTTATTTTATCTATCTAATTATTAATAAAGTTTTGGGCAGGAGCATATTTCCGTGTATCAACAATCGTACTGCGCTCGCCAACCCGCCTGCAAAGCGTGGCGAGTATGGCAACAACCCCTCATGATTAGTATGTACATAGTGATCCAAGAGGGAGGCCTTTGTCCAGCAGTGGATTTCCTACGACAATGAGATGTTGATGATGATGATGACGGGGGTCTTTTTGCATGATTTAAATAACTTATTTATTTATTAATTAGTACATGGATTTAATAACATACAGATAACCGAGTATTTAACGCGTAAATTACCTTTATTGTTGCCCGTCGTTTCGCTTCAAATTTACGCGATAAATACCCGGTTATATGTATGTTAATAATTTGTTGTGCGAAAGTTTAAAAAAGACAATGGATTTACTGTTGCGCAGGCAGCATGTTATGTCTAATGAAACATTAATTGAGTAAATTGTGTATTGAGCTAGAAATCACAAAAAGTATACAAAACTGCCCTCACTTCGTCAACATTATTTTAAGAATAAAGCAGACAATTACTAGCAGAATCCAAACCTAACACTTTACAACATTTAAAAGATACCTATTTTATTAAATCAGCATGCAGCGGCTAGAATATAATTATAATGTGAACTGAACATTTGATATCTCGGTCTTCTTAAATTAATAAGTGTCCATATTTTTAGGAGCTGATTGAATGCTGAGTTAACAACCATGGCAGATGATGAAGAAGGTTGGTAGTTTGCTGTTGTTCTTTAATTATCTACAAATAAGAAATATGCCATGGGGTACCGGCAGTAGAATGTTACCCCTCCTCTCATGCCCGTGGATGCAGTAAGAGTCTGCTAAGGGATAGTTACCTCTGGAAGATAAGCAGCAGCGTCTTTCCGTGTATCAACATACCGTACTGCGCTCGCCAACCCGCCTGCCAAGCGTGGTGAGTATGGCAACTACCCCTCATGGAGATCCATGAGGAAGGCCTGTGTGGACGTTTTATAATAAATAAAGAAATATGATCAGAATTGCCGTGGAGTGCCGGCAGAAGAAACTTACCCCGACTCTAGCCCGAGGATGCATTAAAAATCTGCCAAGGGTTACCTACGGAAGATAGACGGCAGCGTCTTTCCGTGTATCAACATCCCGTGCTGCGCCTGCCAAGCGTGGTATAGCAGTAACCTCATGATCAGTATTTGGAAATCAATGGCCTATCTCCAGCAGTGGGCATCTCTCGGCTGAGATGACGATGATACAATCAAACATGCCTCTTTCTTTTTCAGTTGTAGAAGAGCCGCAGGCGGAGGCTCTTCCAGATATTGCAGAGACTGAAACGGCTGTGGCTATAGCGCCGCCCAAGTATGAAGTGCGACCAGGGCTCGGAGAGAAGTAAGATGGTTCATCATCATTAAAGCCGTAAAACGTCTACTACTGAACACAGGCCTCTCATGGATCTCCATGAGGGGTAGTTGCCGTACTCACCACGCTGGGCAGAGAGGTAGGCGAGCGCAGTACAGGATGTTGATACACGGAAAGACGCTGCTGCCCATGTCCCTGGCGGGTTCTTACTGCATTCACGGGCAACAGAGGAACACACTTCTGCCGGCACGCCACGGCACAGGCTACTAATCATTCATCATCATCATTTCAGCTGTAAAACGTCCACTACTGAACACAGTCCTCCCTCATGATCTCCATAAGGGGTAGAGTATGGCAGGCGGGCTGGCGAGCATGGATACTAATGGTTATGACTATTTACAGATTCCAAGCTCAGAACGTGAGGGATATAATACTAACGACGATGCAGGAACAGCTGATGGGGCGGCAGTACCGGGCGGACCAGGCGCCGCGCTGGGCCAAAGTGATCGCGAACGGAATCCGGCATAGGGTGCAGGAATTGGATATGAAAAGGTATTTCATCATCTCAGTAGGACGCCCACAGCTGGACACAGGCCTCCCTCATGGATCTCCGGGGGCATGAGGGGGTAGTTGACATACTCACGAGGAGGGTTGGCTAGCGCAGTGCGGGATGTTGTGCACGGAAAGTCGCTGCTGCCCTTCTTCCCTTGGCAGATTCTTACTGCATCCACGGGGAATATTTCACTCACGGCACCCCATAGCTAAACTTACATGAATTGACTTTCCGCGGTCTCTAAATAAATTATTTTTGAGTTGGGAGTTTAAAACGCCTTTCACACAATACAAAATCTAAAAATGTTCACCAATCACAAAAGAATCAGTTCTTATGTGTTCAAAACAGTTCTTATGTATTCAATACATAAGAACTGTTTCGTTCAGTTGTAGATTTTTTATTGTGTGAAAGGTGACTCGATCAAGAGTGTTCTTCGATCAGTTGTGTCGAGGGTTTTTAAACGGAAAATCTAAGCGTTAAAAATTCTTGTTCCAGGTACAAGATCATTGTACAATGTACGATAATAGAGATGCGGGGGGCGGGCGTTAAGTCCGGCCAGCGCTGTATGTGGGACCCTGAAACTGATGACTATATAGACGACCTTTACAGAAACGACACCATGTTCTGTTACACCACTGTGTATGGAGTATACATGTATTGAGTTTTAGGCAGAGATTTAAATCGTTAGATGCGACACCAAAAAACTGTGGCATTGTCTCCGTCTTTGTGTGTGTTAACAGTACCTAACACACACTGGTTTTGCCAATAAACCAAATTGTTATTGTTAGCATTCATTGTGAAATCATATTGCACGAACTTTGTGAGAAAAATAACACGCAACACGTCCGGCTAACATTGTGTTTAGAGATACAGTCCTAAATGAGTGTTCACTCATTTCGTTTGGAAACAAAACAGCACGGTCTTGTTACGATAAGGTGGATCATCTACGTATTTCCTTGTTTCTAAGTTCCTCATACATCGTAACACGGGCAAAGCCGCACGCATCAGCTAGTACACAATAATTGGCTATGTCGGTGGCCCGAGTTCTACTTACCTCCTCATTTCTGTTTCGATTTCGTAGAGAACTGACATGATGCTTGTGAAATTTTGTAGATGTCATTTGTCGCCAACTGTCGGAGGTTTGTGTATGTCCTTTTCTTGACGTCAAGTCAAGTGAAAACTCATTCAGAAACTACATAAAAGTATCCAGTTGTCCAGATTTGTGTAGCCGCATAAACCTTTCGTACTAATGAGCCGTTTTCAGTAAAAAAATAAAAAGAGTTTTCTACTAAACCTAACAGATGGAGCTGGCAAGCGGAGTAAGCAAGTTTGTGATTAATCCTGTCATTGTCGAATTGTGCCTACCAGTAAAAGAAAACTAACACCATCTATAAGGTTTGAGGTAACTATTTTTGAAGTTTTTACTTCTTAATGAAAACGCCTCATTAAACTTGTGTTACCTTACCTAAACGCCTATAAAATTCACCAAAGCAAAACTCTAGAACCTTTGCATGCTCTTCTAACTCAGGAGAGCAGAAAGAGATTTAACTTTCGATCGATGTATATGCCTTATTAGTTAATTAAGTATTATTTATTTTAGTAAATAAACTGTTTTATTTGACAACATGTTTTGTTTTAAAATAAAATGCAATGAAAATATTTTGTTTTAATTCCGCTTATGCTGAGATGCATCAGCACCGCCCTCCCGCCCGCACATATGCACATGCAGGGAGAACTCGGTTGTTAGTGCAACATGCATACCCGATCCTATAAGACATGTAGGTTAAGGTTTAATTGCGCTATGCATCACAGCATAAGCGGAATTAAAACTGCATTTTATTGTCATGGATTTCCGCAAAGTAACGTCTGATTCCATTAATTATGTTTGTTTTAATTATTGTGCTTGACATTTCGCACAGCTTTAATCTTTTAAATTAATATTTTTGCAATAATACATGCGGGACGAACTCGATCAGTATATACATTAGTACGATAGATCAGTTGACTGGAGGGAAGCAGCTCAGGATCGGGATATATGGAGGGAATTGGGGGAGGCCTTTGCCCAGCCGTGGGAACCAAATGGCTCATAATAATAATATTTTTTGCAATAATACATATATAATATACATATAAAACACCCCGACCCGCATCTAAAGCAGATTATTGACTAAAGCAAACATTTGACCCCCGACGGGTAGCGAATCTTTAACCTTGTGCGTCTCAGCCGGCTATTAGACCAACTCAGCCGAGAAGGTCGTCAACTGTGGACATTATCTCCAAAGATTTAACCGTTATGTGTGCCCCGACACCTAAAACTGTAGCATTGGGTTTATAGTTTACTAAGGAAGTATTGGCTTAACATAAATAGATTTAATGGAAAAATAATGACTTGACTATCATGATAGCGAAAGGAGCGATTTTTAAATTTATAATATAGAAATCCCTAGCTATTAAACATGCAAATTGATCAGTTTCCGTAGTCCACCAGGTGTACACCGGATCTGCGTCAGTATCCGTAGTTCACCCAGGTGTACCATGGATCATAACAAGTGTCTGTAGGCCACCCAGGTGTACCATGGATCATAACAAGTTTCCGTAGTCCACCCAGGTGAACTTGTGAGGTGGACCGCGGGTAAGAAACCGTTTATCGTTGTGTGTTAACAATAATGGCGACGCACGCACACTGGTTTTGTCCAATAAACCAAACTGTTATTGTTACCATTAATTGTGCAATTATATTGCACGAACTTTCGTTAAAAACACGTTCTGCTAACACTGTGTTTTGAGACACATTGATGAGTGATGAGCCAGCTATCTCATTTCGTGTGAAAACATAACGGCGCGGTTTCATCACGATAAGGGCGTATCGATTTTAATCCTTGCATCAAGCAGCCATAACTGCATACTACGGTCGGATATCCCAGAAAGACGGTGGAACAAAATCTACTTAATTCAAATCCACGGTAAACATTAACTTGTCTGGGGTCAAATGCCAAAAAGATTTCAAGCCATTATAGTTCCTTAAATAAACAAAACAAAGTCACGTTAACGTAACGTTATTGTTCCCGGTCACCGGCGTCTGGTGTATCCTATGAAGTTTAAGGATTTTTCCAAAACCCTTCACATAAAATAAGATACAAAAATCTAAACTTAAACATGGCACAATGCGATGGAAAAGTTCTAGTTTGCTTATCAATTTGAATTTTGTTAGATCACTCATTTCTAAGTCTTTTGGATTTGTTGGTACATTACATTCTGTGTCGTAGGTAATAGTTGGAAATATTTGCTCAGTAATTCTCGCTGTTATAATAATTGCACGGAATACGGAATGCGAACTATTCTAGATGTGTTAATATAATACTTAGTTTCAGTATGTGACTGGCAAATTATGTCCGTAAGATTATGTTGTCGTCATCATCTCAGCCCTAGGACGTCCACTTGTGGACATAGCCTTTCTCATAGATCACCAAGTGCTGATTATGAGGTGATTTTGCTTTAAAGAATGTTTATTTGCCAAGAAATTACAAAATTTCACGTAATGGGGCGGTTGGGATTTTTTTTCCCAACTGACCCATTGATGGGGAGGTTTAATGGGGTGGTTGGGAATATATCCTTATGACAAACTTAAATTTCGTATGTCGTAGGACTGCTGTCTAGAATTAGGCCCTGCTGGACATAGGCCTCCCTTCCGACATGGACGTCCAAGATCATGAGGGATTTGTTGCCATACTCACCACGCTTGGCAGGCTTGGCGAGCGCAGTACGGGATATTGATACAAGGAAAGACGCCGCTGTCCATCTTCCGGAGGTATCCCTTGGCAGATTCTTACTGCATCCACGGGCAAGAGAGGAGAGGCCACATTCTACTGCCTCGCTCGTAAAGTATCATAGCAACAACGTAGCTTACATCGAGATTATTGTGGGTTCGTTAGCATTTGTATGAATGCAATTATGCTGGCAGAAGATATCAAACCTTGATTCTCTCTTAAGTTGACTTGTAGATTTTCTACCGCATAACATGGTAGGAGCACAGATAATATAATACACTAGTATATGTAGGAGTAATATGATTGTTTTACTTGACGACGTCATATCGTCTCACACGCAAAGGCCACCTAAGTATAAACGTTAAGGGGGTTAACGAAGTGTGACATTGTGTGACAAAGGGGGCCTAAAATTCGTGGCGTCACATTTTACACAAATATTTAAATGGAAAAACCTAATACTAATTTCGGAAATGCTGTTTTTATTTCTAGATGTGAAATTGAAAAATATGTTACGTCACACTAGGGAGTAAGAGTCTCACCGATGTGACTAGTTGTGACATGGAGGGAGTTAAAAAATCATGAGATTCGTGTGACATAATTTATGAATAGGTAAACCTCAAAGGACTCTTTAGCTAGGAACTCCTCAAGCTACGGGAGTCAAAAGCTTTAATAAAACGCTCGCAAAGTTTTGTGAAATTTCATAAATGCCAGGCTGGCATTTCGTAGGAAACATGAGTGGCTCGAGTAGGAAGTTATTTCTTCTAAATAGGTAGCCACTGTTTTTATTTTCTGGATGATAATCTCAGGCTTATAAAAGTAGTAGAGTAATCTGCGCTTCCGGTGTTAAGAAGGGTCAGGGATCGATTCGACCGATGTGGAATCGAACATTTTTGATAAGGTTCTGTAACATTTAAGTTTCGTTTTAACCAAGTATTAAAATATAAGGTTTGTCACGAGTAGGTAAGTATGTACATACGTAGCAACACTACACAACCTTGCTTATTGCGCTTTGCATGATATTATGCGTCGTAAATTACATACAATAGAAGCATACCTTTCTTCTGCGTTACCTATGTCACGCACATGACCCTATTTATTTGCAATTTGTATTTGTATTTCATCTTTGACTAGCTTATGGATAGTAATAGCTGAAAATAAATAATAAACTGTTGGGGTTACAAGAGTTCTTGAGTGGAGACCGCGACTTCGCAAACGTAGTACCTATAAGACGCCCACCAGCTAGATGCAGTGATGATTTACGAACGGTCGCTGGGAGGCGCTGGATGTGGCAAGCTGAAGACAGGGTGAAATGGCGTAGGTTTATGGAGGTCTATGCCGAGCAGTAGAATAATCCATATCATTCCACTGTTCGACATAATAAATACATAGGTAACTCACCTGTAGAGACTGCAATCCCTTCAGGATGTTGGTGTGCTGGAGACACAGCCCGCATTGCACCATGAACTCCTTGCAGTCGTATGGAACGGCAATTACGTTGTCACATGGCTTACGTTGTTTCCGGAGGACTAATAAAGGTTATTCCACTGCTCTACATAATAAATACATAGGTAACTCACCTGTAGAGACTGCAATCCCTTCAGGATGTTAGTGTGCTGCAGAGACAGCCCGCATTGCACCATGAATTCCTTGCAGTCGTATGGAACGGAAATTACGTTGTCGCATGGCTTACGTTGTTTCCGGAGGACTAATAAAGATTATTCCACTGCTCGACATAATAAATACATAGGTAACTCACCTGTAAAGACTTCAATCCCTTCAGGATGTTGGTGTGCTGGAGACACAGCCCGCATTGCACCATGAATTCCTTGCAGTCGTATGGAACGGAAATTACGTTGTCGCATGGCTTACGTTGTTAAAGGAGGACTAATATAGATTATTCCACTGCTCGACATAATAAATACATAGGTAACTCACCTGTAAAGACTTCAATCCCTTCAGGATGTTGGTGTGCTGGAGACACAGCCCGCATTGCACCATGAATTCCTTGCAGTCGTATGTAACGGAAATTACGTTGTCGCATGGCTTACGTTGTTAAAGGAGGACTAATATAGATTATTCCACTGCTCGACATAATAAATACATAGGTAACTCACCTGTAAAGACTTCAATCCCTTCAGGATGTTGGTGTGCTGGAGACACAGCCCGCATTGCACCATGAATTCCTTGCAGTCGTATGTAACGGAAATTACGTTGTCGCATGGCTTACGTTGTTAAAGGAGGACTAATATAGATTATTCCACTGCTCGACATAATAAATACATAGGTAACTCACCTGTAAAGACTTCAATCCCTTCAGGATGTTGGTGTGCTGGAGACACAGCCCGCATTGCACCATGAATTCCTTGCAGTCGTATGGAACGGCTACTACGTTGTCACATGGCTGGTCTGAGTCGCATCTGAAGAGAGGACGTTAGCTGTTAATAAAAGATTTCCATGGCGTACTGGGTATTCACACTCATACAGGAGTAAAAAGAATAGAGCGCAGTGGGTGCCACGTACTGTACGGGACGCTGTGTCTGGAACATCGTTAGATGGATTAGGCTTGTCCAGCACATATTTCGCTTAGCTTAGTCAGCTATTAGTAGGAGGAAAGAACAAGCACACATCTCAAGCTGACTAAGCCGCGGGACTGATGTTTTCCTTCACCGTTACAGCACGTGTAAAATATGAACATACATTTTTCGATCACCAACCATTTGGCCAACACGGCTTTTCGAAGGGATCAGCGTATTGGGTGCATGTCTCACATTTTTTCGTTTGATTAATCGCGCTCCAGTATTCCAATAACCATCTGGTTTCCATACTATCATTGCTAAGTTTTGCCGTGGGGTGCCGGCAGTAGAATGATACCCCTACTCTCATGCCCATGGATGCAGTAAGAGCCTGCTAAGGGATACCTCCGGAAGATGGGCAGCAGCGTCTATCAGTGTATCAACATCCCATACTGCGCTCACCAACCCGCCTGCCAAGCATGGTGAGAATGGCAACTACCCCTCATGGAGATCCATGAGGGAGGCCTGTGTTTATCAGTGAACGTTTTATGGCTGAAATGAATTGCTAAGTTTGGGACTAGATGGTGCTGTGTGTAGTGTCCAGCATTATTATTATTACTTTTAATCAAAAGATATAATTATATTTATAAGATATTCTCAAAAAATCTTCCGGAAGATGGGCAGCAGTGTCTTTCCGTGAATCAATAATACCGTACTGCGCTCACCAACCCGCCGCCAAGCGTGGTGAGTTTAGCAACTACCCCTCATGATCTCAGATCCATGAGGGAGGCCTGTGTCCAGTAGTGGACGGTTTACGGCTTAAATGATGAAAATGATAATTCTTAAAAAAATACGAAATTCCTGCTCGACAATAAATTACTCAGTGCAAGGGATATCTTATTACCCGCTAAAGAATTTCCGAAATAAATTCAACGAAGGTTAGCCATAAACTATGACACAGTCTGCCCTTGAACCGTCCCTACATTTTCTCAGAGAATAAAATTCAAAAACTATCATACATTTTACATCTGTCTCTTGCAGTAAATATCGGATGTGCCGAGCATATAAATTGCCGTTCTTGAAATGTATTATTATAAATGCATAAGGTAATTTCCTCGGTTCCTGTTTTATTCTATATTATATATATATACTTGATTTGTTTGCGGATGATATAAATTTAATAGTCAAAACATGTTTAAATTATTCTGAGACAATTTGTAATGTTTTTACCCTTTAAACTTAATTTTATGATTCCTTTTTGTTGTAATTATAAAATTCAATTAATTCCTGTATTTGTTCTTGTTGTTATATTAATTCATGTATTTTTTTTCTTGTATTTGTTTATTATTATGTCTCTAAATGACATGTTTCTATATTGTGTACCTATAATTTTGCTTACTCATATTTCTTATTTTTCTATTTAGACTTGTAAGGATTTTCTTAAAAAAAGATTTTTAACGACTTAGGGTGCATATCCTGTAATGTTTGAAATCTACTGTGTAAATAAATAAATAAATTATTCAATGTTTTCTCATCAGATAATGTCGTCTATTTATAGAAGACTCTTTCCTACCATATGTTTCACTGTCAACATGGAGGTTAATATTTTCGCTTGATAAAATGATCTTCGCACTGGCTTAGATAGAAAGGCAACGCACATCCATAATCGATGCGTTTGACTAGAAGACTAAACTGAGAGGATCTTTATAAGTGTTTAAATAAAAAAACAAATTGGGAAGGTTAATTCAAGTAACAATGGCGCTTATACTGTAACTTCATCATATTACTGCACATTTTCAAAAATAAAGTTTTTGCCTGTGTATTTCTAAAATTATGATGTGTTTGTTATAATAGACATCACAAACGAATAATATATGTATACTTAAGTATTATATTTAGTTTAAGCTTTAGGTACGCTGTATATACTTTTCTCATGCACTGGATCTCTCTCTTAAGCACTAGGTTGCCCGGAAGAGTTTGCTTTCAGGGATAAAGGTCTTGATAATTACGGCAAATATGTTGTTAAGGTTTTAATTAAATTAAATGATTGTTAAAGCCGCCTTTACCAACAGTTTATAATGTTATGTTTTTATTATATTGGTTATGAATTAAAAGTTGTCTATCGACATTATTATCCCTAGACAGATGTTAAAGACCTTGAGAGAAGAAGATGATTTAATTCCTCTAAATTTTAAGAAAACGCCTAAAATTTAGAAGAATTAAATCAAACACAGTGTTTTTTATGTAGAAACCTACTGCACTGTTTTTTTTATTTGAGGGATTTTTGGAAAGTTGCCTGATAACATACTTGAATCTCATGTAGTTTTCATTCATTTCTTCATAGGTAGGCCAGTTGTTTGCACATGCTTTGCAAGTGCAATCGAACCAGTACTGCTCCTTCATAGCCGCTTGTCTTTTGTCTTTCGGGACAGTCGTGAAGATGGCTCCATAGTTCTCTGAGACTTCTTCGCCTTTCTTGATGTTCTTTACAGCGCGTACCACAATGTTGGGTCCGATGAAATACCTGTAAAAGACAGATATGTTATTTGATTCTGTAAGTACAAACTCACACTAAGGTATCCTTATAAATCATCATCATCATCATCATTTCAGCCATAAAACGTCCACTGATGAACACAGGCCTCCCTCATGGATCTCCATGAGGGGTAGTTGCCATTCTCACCACGCTTGGCGGGCGGATTGGTGAGCGCAGTATGGAATGTTGATACACGGATAGACGCTGCTGCCCATCTTCCGGAGGTATCCCTTAGCAGGTTCTTACTGCATCTATGGGCATGAGAGGAGGGGTATCATTCTACTGCCGGCACCCCACGGCGGATCCTTATAAATAGACATGAAAAATTATATTGTAAGATGATTATTGAATTTTTTTTATCCTTATAAATAGACATAAAAAATTCAATAATCATCTAGACTCTGACAGGACTTGAAACCGCAAAGTTCAGACGAATACATTTAATTCAGTCAGGCTGCCTTTAGCGTTTCGGCTACATAGTCACTGAACGTGCATACGACTACTGCTTTGGTATTCACGATGATTTTTGTGGTCTTATGATGTCGATGCTTGGTAACAAAATTACGGTCTACACTCAAGAACTCTCGGACAATAAAAATGTGGTCCACTAACATAATATATGAGCATTCGAAAGTGCGGGTTATTCCGTCCTGTTCACGCGACTCTACGTACTATGAAAGATCCAGTGGAACTTATTTATTAGCAATATGCAGTCACTTACCTAACCACTGAAGGGTCACAAGCGTGGTTGAAAAGAGCCAGAGTGGGAAACACGGCTCCCGCTAAAAACACCGATTTGCCATCGTGCTTGATCACGTTCTTGTTTGGTTTCGGTTTCGGACACTGAAGCTCGAACACCTCATGCGCATTGAATTGCAGAACTTGCAGATTCTTAAGGATCAGACCGCCGATTATCGCAATATCATCTTTGTACTTTTCATCTACACCAATTGATTTGATCTCGTCGATTTCAACAGGCTTAATCCTCGGCTTGCCATCGAAATAGCCACTGATCTCCAAAAGCTTTAATAGGAAAGCTGTCATCTCCGTTCTGTGAATGAAATCTTCCTTAGTTCTTTTGTCTTCATGAGCTACTAATTTGTATATGTTCTTGTAGTCTTCGGTTTTGTAAGGTCCTTTCAGAGCATCGTCTAAGCTCAGGGTATTGAAGTAGTCCTTTGTGTGTTGTGTTATCATTCTTAAAGCTATGTGGCAAGTGATAGAGCATCCTGACTTCCAAAGCAGAGGCAGGATATGGCATTCGTAAGCGTGGTATGACTTTTGAGCTTCCTGGGAACATTTGTCGCTGCAGAAAACAACGTTCGGGCATCTCGGACATGACAATGGAATCAGGCACCTGTAAAGGTAAACTGGTTTTGAACTGTGCTTTGTTATAAAATATCAAACTAGACTAGATAAGCATAAGATTAAAAAGATATAAAGTTATTTGTAAGTACCTGATAAAACAGTTTTGGCAATGTGTCTTGGAAAATTCCCCTAAAAGAACTCCACTGTGTGGCTTTTCAACCAACAAAACCTCTCCCGCTTCGATATCCCGCGACGCAATTGCAAATCTCCCCTTTGCATCATCTTTGTCTATGGTTATGGCTTCGGAAGCTGACGGATACAGAGGATTTTTTTTTCCTGTCAATTTTGGCTTTGGTGGCGTTCTGTTTAAAGGTTCAGGATCTTTCGGGTTTCCAGCCAAAGTGAGTCCCTTCTTCAATACTTCGAGCATCATATTAGCGTCTGTACGAATCTTCTGACGCTTCTCTTTGTCAAGCTTAGTCGCTTCACTAAGTGAGGATATTGTGTCCCTAGAAACAAACAATGCTTTTGTAATTTGAGCTTTGATTCGGTCGTGGTTGTTTAATGTGTATTGTTATTATCAACTTACTGGAAGGCTTTTATAGCATCTTGGTTCCTTTTTAGTACTAGAAGACTTCTGGCTTTCCTCTCGTGCACTTTGTACCTCAAATGTCTCGGGTACGGAAGGGCGAGGCATCTTGTAATATCAGACAGTGATTCCTCGTACCGTTCTAAATGGTTCAGAGCTGCTGATCGATTTGCAAAAACAACAGCGAGCTCCTCAGCTAAAATAAACAAACATAGATTAACACTTGTTTACTTGTTGTCATGTTAATCCGTCGTCTTAATTCCATATACATGAGTTTTAATTGTTGAATATAACATTTGCAAGGGATTCTAATAAGGAAATACCTATTATACGTGGTACATTGTTGGGCAGAATGCAAAATTCATATAATTGACGTTGATTGAAATGCAAGTACGTAGGCGAGCTTAGATTCATTTTGATTGGTTATGCGGTTGGTCATCCTATAATTTGTGGTTTGTAGCAGGTGTAATTTCCTGCCGAGAATCGTAAACCTAATTTTAAACGGGATAAGAAGCCCTTGGAAGTTGCGGTTCAAAAGCTCACAAATCTTTATAGTTTTAAATTCCAAAGGTTTCAAGCAAACTTACAGTAGTGTCCTGATTAGTCTCTGTTTGTTTATGACATTTGACACCGTTACCGACTTACATTCTTTCTCCGGCATGTTCACCATGCTCTGACTGTAAAGCGCCATCGCCATGCCCCAGTCTCCTTTTTGCACCGCTTTGTTGCCCTCATTCTTGAAATTTTTCGCCTTTTCCAAGTCCTTTATTACTGGGAATTCACCGCCAGCCGGAAATTTCTGCACATCACCTGTCAAATCGTAATTTCTAACAGCCGGTAGATTGCACAAGTAGGAGACCCGCTTTGCATTGGTCTCTAGGTTCATGAAATTATTCCTCGTAACGTCGTCTAACGAACGGTTTATTGTGTCGTGGAACTTATTAAAAAATCCGTCTTTTGATTGCGACATTTTGTTAAGCGCATACGACACGATTATGTTTCCGGGAGAGGTTAAACACTGAAGAAAGCCGGCGCAACGCGGTGGGTTCCGCTTCTATTTTCGTATTTGGAACGGACGATCTGTTCATCACTTCAGACAGTTCTGATTCTAGCGTTAATCTACATTGCTTGTTAAGTCAGTTCTTCATATACATAATAATATGAAACTACAGAATATATTTTCTGTGTCTTCTGATAAGTTCAATATTTTTTTTAGAGAAATCTCGAACGTCTGTAAGAACCGTCTGAAGCATTGATATAAACCGTTTCGATTTTTTTTATCACTTCAGACGATTTATATTAATGGTCTGACTGAAGTGATAATAAAATCGTCCGTTTTGAATCGAATGCGCAAAAAGTATCTACGTCTATTGTTTCGCCTGCGAGTCAATGATCGACATCAGGGTTCTAATCTCAAACTTGTATTTAAATTTAAAAATAAACTAAAGGATAATGGAACCGCACACGCAGATCCAAATTTTAAACGGTTTTTGCGAGGTCGGATTTAATAATTATATGTTCTTAAATTTACGACAAGTAATATGTTAGGTATATTTCCATCAGCTATTTTGGGGCTCGTAATTGCGCCAAAATATCGTTGGATAACAAAGTAGTAAAGTAACTAGGTATTGAATAAAAAGATGCGATGTTTGGGTAGTGCTATATTTTAATCTAGAGTTCTATTCTTGTCTTGCTTCATTCGTACTCTAATCATACACAACTGTATTTAGAGTTGAATTTTTAGTGTCTAAGGAAGGTATCTACCTATAGATAGAGCACAGTAATAACACAGATTACAGAAACGTAATAAGACCAACATTAAAGATTACGAATAGTTATGCGCCTGCTAAATTTACTTTATTTTAAATGAGGCCGTGGGATGCCTGTAGTAGAATGTTGCCCCCTCTCTTGCCAGTGGATGCAGTAAGAATCTGCCAAGGGATACTTCCAGAATAAGGGCTTTCCATGTATCAACCCCGTACTGCACTTGCCAACCCACCTAGTACCAAGCGTGATTAGGGTGGCACAACCGTGAGATTGATGAAGGAGGTCTATGTCCAACAGTGGACGCCCTGAGATTATGATGACATGATTTATTCACTTTACTAAAGGTAAAGTGTATAAAGTAAAAGTTTAAAAGGTGAAATTAGACATAGACATAGACATATTATTTATTTGCTACTTAGCACACAAAAAACACAATCAAACACAAGACAAAATAAAATTGCCAAAGGTACAAAACTTAATCTATAAAAAATACATTAGGAAAAACATTAGATAAAACAAACAAACAGTGCTGAATTGCGTATGTGCTACAGTAGCAAAATGGCCACGACTCAGCATTGATGCCCAGTGTTTGAGACACAGGGCGCTGTTATTCTGCCGTAGCCACAATAGTCAGAGGACCCTGAGAGAACAATAAATATATATATAAAAAAGAATAAAAAAGAAAAACATGATTATAATAAAAAATAAAATATAGTTCCTAGGTGTTAGTTGGCGTCTACAATTTTTCAAAAAAATAAAAATAAATAGAAAACAAAGAAGATATCAGCGTTGTTAAAGTTTAAATATAAATAATACAAATAAATGTATTAATTCACTATTAACTTTACTAAAGGTAAAGTGAATGATGTGCCAACCAACACAAATCTACCTAGCTATATTAAGAATTCGTGATTTCTCATCCAAACATGCATGTCAAAATATCATAAAGTCCTTGTAACGCTGACTCTTGTTTTCCAAGTATTATCTATCTCAGCATCTAGAAGTGCTTCCATGTAAAATAAATCTAAAAGCTTTTCCCTGAACTCGAGCAATTATCTTTAGCTCTGCGGCGAAATAAAGGACTTTAACTTTTGTTTCATTATTTTCCTGCTATTTTTCTTAGTAAAGTTATCTCATTCAGCCCTCTACTTTTTTACTATTGTCACTCAAGCATGCAATGCTTTTCCTGCCAGCTATATAATCCGAATACCTATCACAAAGCCTTTCACATCATAAATTATTCATACATGTCAAAAACTAGTATTTATGCTAACTAGTAGGGACGCTGCAGTGGACTGCCTGGGACATTGTTAGATGAATTAAGCTTGTCCAGCACCTACACTAACCTTAACCTCCCAGCATGGTCCAGACGAAGCACGTGTTAAAGTGCAGTTCTTTCTCATGAAACTAAGATCCATTGGCCGGTATCGAAAGGGGTTTAAACCACTCGGGCAAGACGTCAAGTCACCCATCACAATAGTGCTCACAAAAACATCAATTCCTTTGATACTTTTTGCGTAATGTTCATTCCAGTAGAAACTGACGCGTCATCTTGTGATATCCATTTTAAGATAATGACCTGATGTAGATAATGGGAGCTGCTGGCGTAGTTTACGAAGAATTGCAGACCTAGATATCTTGAGATATATTTAAAATGCCTTAAAAGGTGAAGTAATGCGTATTGTGATGCTACTCATATAATAGGTCGCATTAGTTTTATAATAAATAATGGAATACGAGACACAACAATGAGCTATTGCGTATGTTTCCTCAATTCTTAGAAGGCTGTTAGAGGTAACGTTGAGACTTATGGATAAAAAATATATTACAGAGGAGGTTTCCATAGATTGACGTCAGAGAACATAACTGCATTTAAAAATTTAGATAAACGTTTTGATAATGGCTCTACATAACAAGCGGATAGGTAGATAGTACCGTTACAGACTCTTTGACAGACTGTCAAAAACCGCAAAGTCTAATCAGTTCAGAACCCGGGATTTGGATCACTCTCACTAGGTCCAGTCTACAGATCCAGTCACGATCTAGCGAGAGTTTAACCCTCAGTAGATCCTGTTTATAGAACAGCAATAAATTATGGATAATAATATTAATAGTTTTAAACTCTCAGTAGATCCTGTTCGAATTGATCAACTTTTATCATATTTTTGGCAAATGTCAAAAATTACAGATTTTGTCGAAAATGACAGAATACGTAGGTATGTCAAAATATTATAAACAACATTTCCGATGACATCTGTCAAAATTAAAACTGCCGTAACTCATTTAGATCTATTCTATAATAATATAAAGAGGTAAAGTTTGTGAGTTTGTGAGGTTGTAGGGGATAATCTCTGGGTTTACTGAACCGATTTTCAAAATTCTTTTACTAATAGAACCACAGTATTTGTGAGTGTCATAGGTTATAAATTACCGCCCAACAAAGTGGACACCGGGTCAGCTAGTCCTAGATATACCGTTTATCAATTAAATTAAATTATATCATTTATATTGATGATCGTTATAACAAAAACTGTCATAACTCGATAACTACTCATTCTAGACATTCCGTTTAGGGCCCAATAATAATAATAATATTTTTTTTTCTTTTAAATCGATTTTGCGTTTCCCGTCGCAGGTATACAAGTATATAAAATAAATAAATAAAATCGTTTATTGCTGTATCTTATTTTACAAACATAGGATTTGGGAGCCTCCATTTAAGCAGAACATAATGCTTGTGTTTGGGGACTGCGCTCTTGCCAGACATATGTAAACAGTAACTAAACTTAAGATACAGGTAAATACAGGGTTTATTTTCAATAAAAATTAAATTACACAGAAAATAAAAACAAATAATAATAAAAAAAAAGTTATACAAAACTAAACAAATTCCCGTTAAGTTAAAAAATAATAATTATTCACTATATTCTAAAAAAAATGTCTGCTTGTTTGTTGTGTTTTTACAAAAAAATATATATCTATTCATCTGGCACCCATAACAGAAGCTCTGCTTACTGTGTTAAATCATCTCGCACTGTTTATTATTAATTTGTCTTAGCAGTTTGCAGTACGATTAAAAAAAAAACTAGGTAATTAACATTCTAGTTTATGCACCACTTTGAACAATCCAACGCGTGCTTGATATAAAAAAGTGGCGTCTTCTGTTATTAGAGGTATGCAGAGGCATAGTTAATTGCGTGCCAATAATTGCACAATTAACGCATTCAACTAGTTACCTACATGCGAATTTATATCAGTACCTAAGACAAATATGTTATTGACCGGTATTAGGCGAGATATTAACCTACTTGATCAACTTCTCAGCCGTAGGACGTCCACTGCTAAGACATAGGCCTCCCTTATGGATCTACAAATACTGATCATGAGGGGGATTTCACCATGCTTATAACGCTTGGCAGGCGGGTTGGCGAGCGCAGTACGGGATCTAGATACTCGGAAAGATGCTGCTGCCCATCTTCCGGTGAGATTCCTTGGGAGATTCTTACTGCATCCACGGGCAAGAGAGGAGATACAACGTTCTACTGCCGGCATCCCACGGCATAGGCTTATCGCAGACACTATTGATGGTCCCATGTTGCTGCCGAACTTACTTGTGGTAGGTGGCATGGTAAAGTCACAGGCAAACAATGCTGAAGAGCATAGAATCGTAGCTGATAGCACGAACTAAGGGAGGCCTAGACCTGGCAGTGGGTGAAGACGTGAAGTCGTACTGTGGATGATGATGAGTAGATAAGTACTATGCCTAAGCCAAGTTTACCTTTCAGAGGTTTATTTGTAAACACAATGTAAACTAAAACCTTAAAAGGAAATCACAAAAGTTGAAATTTTAACATTCAGTGAGCCGCCAACTTGAGCGCTCCTGTGGCTCATACAAAGTAGCATCATAGCCATACTTCCGGCAACCATTATCATCTGACCATCTAGATTCTAGAGAAATATAATCGCCAATTAGTCGAGGCGAACGTTTAAAGTGATGACCACAATTTTCCACCCCACCCATCAACACAATTAGAGAAATGGAGGGGTTACTTTATGTACCTACTCATCTAAGTGTATGCCTATGCCACCCAAGTTAACAGTTAAGGTAGGTCTAGACGCAATATTGGCTAAAACCTTTCAAAGAGCTTATCGGAATCGCAATGAATTAAAAAAAAAAAACTCAAAAATTATTTATTTTGGAACAATAAACGTAATAGTTACAATAAACAATTTGATAAACGATGATGACTGCAATAGTTATAAACTGTGACGCAGTCACCAACGCCCACCTCCTGGTACAACAGGAAAGTATACATGTTCCAGCTTATGTACTACAAATTAATATCTACTTCTGAAGGAAGATTTTTACTAAAAATAAGGGTGAAGCTAAAGTAGGAATATAATTGTGTAAGAATATGTGAACAATACATAAGAAACTTTATATTTTAACCCGCGGCTTAGTTAGCTTCAGACGTATTGACCTGTTCTTTCCTCTGAATAATAGCTGACTAAGCTGAGAGGATGGTATAGGTGCTGGGCAAGCCTAATCCATCTAACAATGTCCCAGGCACTGCAGCGTCCCGTACAGCATGATTACCAGTTGCTGACGCTGTATAAATCATCTTAATAGATGCAAAGGCCTTACTTTTTTTATATTTTAAAATGTTGTTCCCTTAATCCTAGTAATATTGTAAACGCGAAAGTTTTTGAGAATGTATGGATGTTTGTTACTCTTTCTCGCAAAAACGAGCCTACGGATTGAGCTGAAATTTTGCACACATATGAATGTTGACCAGGATTAACACAGGCTACATTTTCTCCGGTTACAACACATTAAATTAAATGAAATAAATCTTTATTTCAGACACATTGAGACAAATACAGCACTAGTTAGCAAAGGTTACACAAATTAAATCACAAGAGAGAGGTACCTATAATATGACATTCACCAAAATTAACAAATAAAATCTCAAATTACAAAAACAAAATAACAATCATAGAAAATTAACTTGTATTAATAAAATATAAAATTTCAAGTTATTGTTTTAATCCAAAACAGTAATATAGGTGAATCAAATTTTGAACTTATTATTTTTGGAATGTTATTAGGGCTATTCCTAATACAACCCAATAACGATACTATTCGTTTCCGAATTATCGCTGAAAAACCTGGGTAGCCCCAATAACATTCTGAAAATATTATTATACTGGACATGTACGAGTAGAGATTGTAAAGCGGCGGGCATAAGCAAGTAATTAAAAAAACGTGTAGCTTTGCCATTATCTGTAGGCATCTTCTTTGAGCTATGACCCGACCCGCTATCTTGACCGATTTAGGGGCTCTATTATTGAAAAAGTGGTCTTAACCAATCGTGTTAATAAAATGTGACTCAAACGAAAATTAGTGGAATTCCAGCATTTCAAAGTAGAGCTCCTTTGCCTAAGGCACCTAAATATTCCATGATCACATATTTAACTGGGTATTTATCACGTTATTTTTGACCGAAAACAGTTACTCAGCTAGTGTTGTAGTGTCCGTGGATGCTGTTAGAATCTGCTAAAGGATATCTTCGGAAGATTTACAGCAGCGTCTTTCCATGTATCAACAACCTGTTCTGTGCAGGCCAACCCGCTTGCCAAGCGTGATGAGTATAGCAAGAATTCCTCATGATCTGCTTGGAGATCCATGAAGGAGGCCTCTGTCCAGCTGTAAACACCCTACGGCTGAGATGATGATGATGATGACGTGAGGGTAGTCGGAGATGACGCCTTCGCTTTATTTATTTATTTATTAATTCATTCATTACGCAACATTACAATGTGAAAAAAAGGTATCCGAATCGTTACGCATGCAAACATAAGAAAACCTAAAATAAAGTACAATAGAACGCCCCAACAAGCCGGTCTTCCCGCGATCCCAATAGGTGCAATTCCAATATGTCGGACTAAAAGTAAATATATCTATAAATACTCGGTTGAATGTGATATAATAATATTGTGTCGTGATCGTGAAAGTTTAAAAGAGACTATCTAAACTACTATTCAAAGTGATGACCACAACATTTGCCACCCCACCCGTCAGTACACAATTAGAGCGATGGAGTCGTGACTGTCGGTAGCGTGCCGTCTCGCCATTATGTCATTATTGTTATCCTCAGATGGACTTGTTACACCTGTTTGTGATGGCTATCACACATCCTGGAGTGGACATCCTAGACAATGATTTATTATGTAAATAAGATATATGAAGAGTGGGGATAATTCTATTATTTATCAACAAAACTCCGACTTCGTTGCTTGAAAAGAACTAAATATAATTCTAATATTCTATTCATTTTACATTCATCATTTTCATCATTTCAGCCATAAAACGTCCACTGATGAACACAGGCCTCCCTCATGGATCTCCATGAGGGGTAGTTGCCATACTCACCACGCTTGGCAGGCGGGTTGGCGAGCGCAGTATGGGATGTTGATACACGGATAGACGCTGCTGCCCATCTTCCGTAGGTATCCCTTAGCAGGCTCTTACTGCATCCATGGGCATGAGAGGAGGGGTATCATTCTACTGCCGGCACCCCACGGCATTTTACATTAGGAATTATAATTTATCTATTATTTATTATGAATACTATAAAATCATTTATTGTTAATTGCAACTCTTTATTTTATGAATTTGTGAAGTCTTTTTTATAATATTATTGTTATTAATTTTAAACTAACTACAGTTTTAATTTTATATTTAAATCAATTATAGTTTTAACCTTAACTTTTAAAAATGGAATTATATACAAGAATTATTATTATCTCACATTAATGCAGCGTATACATAAAATCAACTATTGTCATATTAATTTACTTATTTCATTCATTTAATATTTTTACTTAAGATTGCCAAAATGCTGTTAATTTTCATACTGAATTTATCACCATAAAACATAAGCATACCCTGATCAGTACTGTAAGTAAATAAATCAGGGGAAAGCACTCATTACTATAACACAAGTTTATAAAACTTATATTGGTAATAAGGGTTATTATGTAAGTACTTAAAGAGAAATAAATATTTTTTTAATTTTAAATTTGCTTGAAAAGTTCTCTCGACTGCTCATATATCTCATCATCAAAACTGAAACGTTTTAACTACATAGTTGTTCGCTACGAGCTTAGAACGAGCGAGATATCTTCTTTCAATAAAGTCCTATAGCATTTAAAGTGATGTGTGACGGGAATGGAATTTGCAACCTCCTGAGTTTCAATCTGCTACTAACCGTGTGTTGGTAAAATCTCCCTGTATTTAAATATCTTAAATTTCATCAAAATCCGATCAATCCGGACAAAAATTACGGACATACATACAACCACACCAGTAAGAACATTAACCGCTTCGCTTGCTTGTTCGAAAAAAAATGTGTTGATGTAGTGGACGGTCATCCAATGTAGGTTCAGCAAACTTGATAATTTTAACATACATTGTTAACCTATTTTTTTTATGTATCTGCAAAGATTTCTACGTGAAAATCAAAACATAAACATTTATTTATTATTATTTTAGGTATTTACTACACATAATTAACATAACACGATGACAATAGAATTCATGTAGCTCTAAACAGTATTGAAACAAAGCTTCGGTAAACTTAAATGTTCTATGAACTCTGCGGACGGCTACCAGGACAACGATGTTTATTTAGTTTTTCGTAAACTTTCGCGATCACAATTCATTATAATATAATAACAAACAGGACAACGATTGTTGAAACACAGTCGAAACGTCGAGAATAATCAAAGGTATTACGCGTTAAATTCCCGTGTGTTTACGTTATGATGTTTATTTATATAGTACTTCTGTCGAACATTTTATAAAACTAAAAGTTATTTTACCTACATATGTTACGATTTTTTTTAAACCAAGACGAGTTAGTATCCTACATACCCCGAGAAAGATAAAACAACTACAAAGGAGCACTATCGACATTTTTGGAACTGACCGAAGCAAGCCCAAATCTAAATCAGCAGTGTCCCAGTAATCTGGTTGGAACTACGCTTTGTTGAACGTGCCTTGAATCTAGGTGGGCTTATCACGGAGCTTTGTGCTAATATGCAGACTTTATCGTCTATGATCTGGACGTGCTTAAAGATGGAATTGCGTTGTTTACTTCCTGCAACTCCTGCGCAAAAGATTTATGTTCACATTACACGGTATAGAAACTGTTCTTTTGTAATCAAGTTATCTAATCAAAATAACATTGGTTGTCTTTTTGAAATGTTTCAAGACTTTAAAAAATGAACTTCTTAGATGGTGGGGTGATACAATAACTAAAATGGACGACAATGAGAGGGAAATTTTAAGAACGTGTCACGTAAAGGCACTTTTATTTAGGGGAGAGCGGGGTTCAAAGTGACGGGGGTACGTTGTTCCGATGCACATCACTTTGAAAGGAAAAGAGATAGCAATATGCGTGAAGTGCGTAACAAGTCGTCATACTATAGCGCCATTGCATCAGCCATTTTAGTGACGGCTGGGCAACCGGCAAGTGTGGTATTCGAGTTGAGGTGCGAAATTGTCACGTGAGTAAATATTTTCGTGTTGAAACTTTTTGGTCTATTTCGAACAGTTTTGTAGCTATTTGTGTGATACTTGCATTATTTTTTTGGAAAAACTGTAAGAGATGTTTTATCAATGTCATTATTAACGTAATGTTACGTATTTGAGAAGAATTTTGGATAACCTTAAAAATAAAATTTGGGGTTCTAAGTTCCGCTGGTCTGGGGCTAGTTGTTCCGCGGAACTTTGAACCCCATGACAAAGTAGTAAATTACATTGAAATAAAATTGTTTTAGAATGCGAAACTACAAAAGAAAAACGGATCGGGGCAAGACTTCGGAACAACTATTGCGACGGGCAGCTAATGCTGTAATCAAAGACGGTCGGAAGCTCAAAACCGTAGCCCGGGAACTCGAAATATGCCATATGACATTACATCGCTTCGTCAAAAAGTTAAAAGCTGGTATATCTCCGACTGTGGGTTATTACTCAAGACAGGTGTTCAACCCAGACCATGAGAAGACATTGGCTGAATATGTTTTGAAATGTTCATCCATTTATTTTGGTTTGCTTCCAGAAGAAGTGAGGAAGTTGGCATACAAGTGTGCTGTCAAATATGATATGCCGAACATTCCAGCTTCATGGCATAAAAATGGAATTGCTGGAGCGGATTGGTTCACGGGTTTCCTGAAGAGAAATCCGTCTATGTCCATAAGAACTCCTGAGCCGACCAGTGCAGGCCGCGCGTCTTCTTTTAACCGCCACAATGTTGGAGAATTCTTCAACAAACTAGGAGATGTTATACTAAAACATAGCCTGACACCATCAAAGATATGGAACTTGGATGAAACAGGAGTCACTACCGTATTAAAGCCAAGGAAAATAGTGGCATCAAAGGGCGTGAAACAGGTGGGTGCTATAGTTTCTGCTGAGCGAGGAACCTTAGTTACCGTGGAGTTAGCAGCAAGTGCAGCCGGGAACACAATACCGCCAATGTTTGTTTTTCCACGCCTTAAGTTCAAAGACCTTTTCATTCGTGATGGACCCGCCGAGAGCATTGGAGCTGGAAATAGCTCTGGATGGATGACGGCCACAGAGTTTCTCATCTTTATGGATCACTTTATTAAGCACACTAAGCCTACTCCTGAGGATCCTGTATTATTATTGCTGGATAATCATTCATCACACATTGACATTGATGTGATTGAAAAGGCAAAGGCCAATTCGATAATAATGCTATCCTTCCCGCCCCATTGTACACACAAGCTGCAACCCCTTGATGTTGGGGTGAATGGGCCATTCAAGACCTATTGTGCCAAGGCGCAAGAAAACTGGCTACGTAACAATCCAGGCAAGACCATGTCTATATATGAGATACCTGGAATTGTAAGACATGCTTGGCCCCTAGCAGCAACTCCTTCCAACATCATGAACGCGTTTAAGAAGGCAGGTATAAGCCCCTACAACCCCGATATATTCACAGATGAAGATTTTGCACCTTCTTTCGTAACCGATCGTCCAAACCCTCAAGAAACAGATAACGAACCGGGCTCAGAAACGTTGGAAACAGTGAATATTGACAACCCTCAGCCAGAACCCTCAAACATTTCACAGCTAGGGCCCTTAAACTTTTCACTGCCAGGACCCTCAAATATTTTGCTGCAAGGACCTACAAACATTTCACAGCCAGAGCCCTCAAACATTTCACTTCCAGGATCTTCCAACATTTCACTGCCAGGACCCTCAAATATTTCACTGCCAGGACCCTCAAATATTCTACTAAACAACGTTCACATACAGGCCACATTTTCGCCTGAAGTGGTGAAACCCCTACCAAAAGCGCCGCCAAGGCTGTCTACAACAACAAGACGAAGAATAAGAAAATCAGCAATATTGACAGACACGCCAGAAAAGAACGCTTTAGCTGAAGAAAAGGCAAGGAAAGTGAAAGGTAAAAACCAGACTAAGGAAATGGGAATTAGAAAGGGAAAAGCATCTGGAAAGGGAAAGTCACACAAATCATCGGATGGTAAAGAACTTGTAAAGCGAAGAGTTCTTCAAGATGATGATCCTTCAAGTGATGATAAAAATTATGGTCTAGAGCATATTTTGCTGCGATTCCTATTCCAATTCACTACCACGAGAACGGTGGATTGAATGCGTCATTTGTAAGAATTGGGCTCACTTAAAGTGTTTGGATTCAGACGAAGTCGATTCTTTTTTTTGTCCAAATTGCAAATCGGATGATGAAGCTTTCGAATAGTAGTTCTAAGTTGATTCTAATAGACTGATTAAAGACTTATAATTACTTATTACTATAATTGTTAATGCTAGTTGATTGATCTCAATGTCCTAATTCATACAAAGTTTAAAAGTTTAGAAAAGTTGATTAATCGTAAGTGGATACTTAGTTTGGATGATTGTTTGCCAAAGATAGTAATTATGATCCCTATTTTTAATAAATGTATACTTTATTCAATACTTTGTGTTTGATATACACTACAACTGCATAATTATCCATTGAAATTGCTGTCGGAACAACTTGCCTCAACAATGGAACAACCAGCCCCATGACGGGGTCAGTTGTTCCTTGTCAACTTTTTACAAAAAAAATATGCTCACGCTAAAAATATTAATGATTTAGTAAAAACGACTACATCAAGATATACTAGAATAAATTCTGCATCTATAAATCATTAAATGTTGAATTTCCATCCCTTTTTTGAAGTAATTTTTGCGTGTTATTTGAAAATCGGCACTTTGAACCCCGCTCTCCCCTACATGATAGAAAAAAAGAAGAATTCATTGGTTATTTGGAACGTGTTAAGATTTTGGAAACGAAACTACTTAGGCGGTTGTTCAATAATTTAATTGGACGTGAAATGAGGGTAAAAATTTCAAGGACGGTTCTAGTTGAGGCACATTAATTTACACGAGAGAGAAGAACACAAAATGTTATAAGACTAATATTACCTCTAGAACAGTACTAATTACATATTTGTTTTAAATTATCATTATATTAGCACGGCCTTAGCCTACTATATAGAAATAGAAAATATTTATTTGCACCTTATTTTAACAATGTAGGTACACATAATTATAATTAATAAAAAAAAAACAATAAAATAAGACACAAATCGGTCGCCACTCAGCATTTGCTGTAACAACACGAATGCTGTCGCAGCGCTGGTTTTCGGTGGCGCCGTAGTAGTGTACTAAGTACACTAGTTTAGCTAGTTGAAGATAAGTAGTTAAGCAAAGCAGTTTGTAGGGGTTGCTTTATCAACGTAAACCTCAATGTGACCATTATTATGTTTCTTAATTATCAATAAATTACTTTTATGACTATTATGACATAATATAAAGCCAGATAGAATGAAAAGGAATGAAAAAAATATTTAATTATCTTATATCTCAGCCGTAAAACGTCCACTACTGACTACAGGCCTCCCTCATGGGTCTCCATGAGGGGTAGTTGCCATACTCACCAAGCTTGGCAGGCGGGTTGGTGAGCGCAGTACGTACAAGATGTTGATACAAAGGCCTCATCGGAAGACCAGCGCAGGTTATCTTGTAAACTGTATAATGCTGAGTTGGGACCATTTTGCAGCCTTTATTTATTTTATATAATAGTAAAATTAAGTTGTAAGCTTGATAATTAACTTTTAGTATTATTTTTTCTTGTATATTTTGCCTTTTAAAATGTGTGTACTGTGTATTATTGTTTTCTTGGTTACAAATAAAAACATTTGATTTGATTTGATACACGGAAAGACGCTGCTGCCCATCTTCCGGAGGTATCCCTTAGCGGGCTTTTACTGCTTCCACGGGCATAAGAGGAGGGGTAACATTCTACTGCCGGCCCCCACGGCATGTCTCAATTAAAAAAATACAAATAGAATTAAATAGTTAAAACAAAATACAAATAGACATAAATCGTGTACTGTTTTAGTGGCGGAATCATATGTGTGTGCAGGTAGGTATGTAACCTTACGATCTTATGGCAATAAAAGCGACCATAAAAAAAATTAAAAATCTTTTATTAAAATTAAATATGAAACCGCAAGCTGGGCTGCTATGCTCAGAAGGGTGGATTTAAAGTATTTAAAGTATAAAGTATTTATTGTGGAACGAAAACACATCGGTACAGATAATGATGAACGTTGGCACTGCAAAAGTTTGATAACTGTGTAGCAGTGTCAGCGCCCGGCTCCTAAACCAATCACAATTTCTAACATTGGTACATGTAAATAAAATCAAACAAAAATAAAATAAAAAGAGTCTTAAATATTAAAATAAAATTAAAGTTATCAACTACAGAATTTATAAAAGCGGTATGAGAAGCGACTTTTAAGGGTGTAGGTATGGTTTCTCAATAAAAAATATGGATTATAATAGAAACCGTATAGGGGTAGGTTAAATTATATGTACGTGTAAGTATAGTCATTTGTGTTTCGAGTACCTAGTATACAGTAAACGACGTAGTTCTGAGGGAACAAAGATAAAAAACATAGACGACTTGAGAAGCTCCGCCTTTTTTTAAAGTCGATTGAATATAATTAGAATAAATTTGCATAAAAATAGCACTCATAAACCACTAAGCTTATAATTATGAGCTATCTGACACTAGAAGGAGTTAACTTTATTACCTATTTACAAAGTAAGAAATTAAAATCCAAACTATGTAAGATCCGAAAGTATGTCTGGATGTTTGTAACCTCTTCAAGCAAAAACAACACAACTTATCGGACTCAATAAATAAAAAAATATGGGCATTTCACAGCACCATCTAGCCCTAGAGCAGAGCTTGTGTTGTGAGTACAGGATGGTTGATAGAATACATACCTACTTTTCATACATAGAAAAAAAACTCAGACTCAGGACAAGTATCTGCAGAAAACTTACAAACATTTGTTCCGCGGCAATCGAGAATCGTACCCGCAACCCCTTGTGTTTCGGCCAGTTATTAAACCAAGTGCGCCACGGAGGTCAATTTCGTCTAAAACTCAACAAAATAAGAAAAACATTTTCCGTTAAAAATTTAATATGGACTATAATCTGAGTAAAAAAATAAATGATCATGATTATGCTACATAGATAGATATTTATTATTATTATATATAGAAAAACATCCAGAACACCCTGAACAAATATCTGTAGATGGTACAGACATTTATTTGTCCCGAGGCGGGAATCGAACCCTCTTGCGTCGCAGGCGGACCTTCGCCCGCTGCGCCACAGAGGTCGAGGCCGAAGTATTTTATCTTGAACTTAATACGGGGTGTACCTAGCAATAAACAAGACAAGAAGCATGAAGGCATGTATTATCACGGGACCCTGTGATCTTAACCATCATCTCCGACCTTCTTCTAAAACATCTGCATATACCTACATACTTCCTCGTGGAATGTTGCCAGCGGCCCAGAGACCATCCCCATCCGTATTTTAAGGAGTTGGGCTGGCTAGGTCAGAGTTTAATCTCGTGGGTCAAATGCATACACCCCAATGCGAGACGACGATGCAGATCTGTTATCCCCCACCAGGATTACATAGAAGTGAACCAGGATTTGCTGTAAAGTGCCAGCAGTAGAATGTGGCCTCTCCTCTCTCGTCCGTGGATGCATTGAAAATCCACCAAGGGATACCCCCGGAAGATGTGCATAGCGTCTTTCCGTGTACTGCGCTCGCTAACCCGCCTGCCAAGCTTGGCGATTATGGCAACAACCCTCTCATGATTTTGGAGACGCATGAAGGAGGACTATTTCAGTAGACGTACCTAAACGGTAGTAGGTAGTAGAGTTGATGAAACCAGGATGAACACATAGGCTACTTTTGCTCAGGTGAAACGCATGTGAAGCCGTGGGCAGAAACTAGTAAGGAAATAAAGGTTTTGCAGTCATAAACCGGAAGATGTGCAGTAAAAGTTGCAATTAACAGTAGCCTCGTAAAGGTTGACCCGCGACCTTGGCACAGCCTGCATGCTGGTGGTTCATGACCGTTTGTGTTCATCGCGGAATGATAAAGTGTCTTTATTTATTTGACAACTTCCCAGTTGGCCCGGTGGAGACGTAAGTTCGATTTTCGCCGCGAGGGTTAAGGTAAAGACATACTGAGCCCACGTATGCAGTTTTGAGACGGTCCTATCGGAGGACTAGCTTAGTTTGTTGGCCCGCTAACAAACTGCACCACGCTGAGCTAGGTCCATTTTGCCTACCTTCCATTAATTTTCTTTTTATTTTTCATTGTCTTCTTTATTTACTGTATTTTATAAATTTTGATGTGAAACCACTTAAATCTCGGCACCCTCTTTTCCGATATAGCTCATTTATTTATATATTTTGACACACACAACGCATAGATATATAAATAGAGAGTATATAACAGAAGAATCATAGAATACAAAGAATATTATAACAAAGGAGAGGTAACATAGTTTTAGAAAGACTGTTTAATAAGGACGAATTGCGTGCGGTCAACAAATGAACAACTATAAATAGCAAGCAACAAACGAGATGTCAAGTTGTAGAGAAGGAATTATAAATAATTAAGCCAAGTGCGTGTCGGGTCACTCACTGTGCAGGGTTTTGTAGTTACCCGTAGACCTATTGTTAGAAGTTGTTGCATGTTTTTTTTACGTTTACCAAAACATAAAAACATGATTGTATTAATCGAGTTCTCGGTTAAAAGTATTCCGGTTTGTTTGTACCGTATCACTTTTTTGAGTCTTAAAAGTATCCCAAAATCTGAAGCAAGAAACAATAATAAGTATGAAGTGTCGCCTTAGCAAGGTGATCTCGTAATAATTCATCCCGCGTGCGCATACGCATGTGCCACGGTCGACGATGCAGAACGTTTCCTCCAGTGACATGACAGCCGATCATATTCATAAGTAAGTAAATCCTACGTTACCTACATTAACTCAAGAATATGGAAACTCATCATATACCACTGCTGGACATAGGTCTCCCTCAAAAAAGTTGTTTGTTATTCCATACCACAAACAAATAGTTCGTTGCTGCGCAGACACTATCTATACAATTCGCCTCACGGAAAGATTTTTTGTAAAATAAATACATTTTTCATTTTCATTGATCACTAAGCAACTCATGGTCAGAATGAGGGGATGTTGCCATACTCACCACGCTTCGCAGGCTTGTCGAGGGCAGTACAGGATGTTAGTACACTACTGCCAATCTCCCGGATGTATTCCTTGGCAGATTCTTACTGCATCCACGGGCAAGATAGGAGGGGCAACATTCTACTGCCGGCACCCCACGGCACCACTTCACTGTGTCTTAGTATCCAAACAGATATAAATGAAAGTATAAATCAAATAAAAATAACAATAACCGAAGTGTTAATGTAATAATAAGAAAAATAATTATGAATGATGATGATGAATTACCTCTAAATACTTCCGTTTTCCTTTTGAAGACGTCCATAATACTTACGGAAGACATCAAAACTGCCTGATCAATATTCTCATCACCGATATCTCTTTGCCTTCCCATTGGCACCACGTCCTATCCTCCTGCTAATTAGTATGATCATCATCATCATTTCAGCCATAAAACGTCCACTGATGAACACAGGCCTCCCTCATGGATTTCCATGAGGGGTAGTTGCCATTCTCACCACGCTTGTAAGGCGGGTTGGTGAGCGCAGTATGGGATGTTGATACACGGATAGACGCTGCTGTCCATATTCCGGAGGTATCCCTCTTACTACATCCATGGGCATGAGAGGAGGGGTATCATTCTACTGCCGGCACCCCACGGTGGATTATGTATGATAGTTCCTCCTAAATATAAATGACGACCGTGGCATAGAGCCGGCTTAGACACTTCGGTATGGATCAGTCAGCTATATCTAGTAATGGGTTTGTCAAAATCGAGCCCATTAGGTACTAGATAAGTATGACCGACTCCTTACCGAATTAAAAAATAACAATTTCTACTAAAAATCGTCCAAGTACGAGTCGACTCGCGCACGAAGGGTTCAGTACCATTATTTGGCAAAACAACCAAAACGAATATATAACTAAATATTCTGTGAATATTTCAAGCGTCGTATGCCGTGGGGTGCCGGCAGTAGAATGTTACCCCTCCTCTCCTACCCGTGGATGCAGTAAGAGCCTGCTAAGAGACACCTCCGGAAGATGGGCAGCAGCGTCTATCCGTGTATCAACATCCCATACTGCGCTCACCAACCCGCCTGCCAAGCATGGTGAGAATGGCAACTACCCCTCATGGAGATCCATGAGGGAGGCCTGTGTTCATCAGTGGACGTTTTATGGCTGAAATGATGATTTCAAGCGTCTACCAGTTGTCGTTATTAATATCGAGCAAAAAACGGCAAAAAATACCGTTTGTTGTATGGGAGCCAAATATTTGTTTTATTCTGTTTTAGTATTTGTTGTTATAGCGGCAACAGAAATACGTCATCTGTGAAAATCTGTCAACTGTCTAGCTATCACGGTTCATGGGATACAGCCTGGTGACAGACAGACAGTCGGACAGTGGAGTCTTAGTAATAGGGTCCCGTTTTTACCCTTTGGGTACAGAACCCTAAAAACAATTGAAAGCCCTCAGCAATATTACATTATAACAATAATCATGCAATATAGACATAAAATAACAATAATTATAAAACCTCTTCATTTAATAAATATAATACGGCTTACACCACGTACCTAACTTATTATCCGACTCCGAGGGCCGCGAGATGAGGACGTTCTCGTCTCGGAGTCGACCACGAGCGGTGCTCATGAAGAAGGGCCTCTAAATGGTCTACGAAACGTCAGCAAGATGATAATAAGTTAGGTACGTGGTGTAAGCCGTATTATATTTATTAAATGATGTCAAGCCACGATAATTTCAACCTCTTCATATTCTTTCAAAATTCATTTGTTCATATTTTCATGTTTCATTTTATGATACCTACCTAAATTCTTTTGGTGTTTTACTTGAACAAAATAAACAATTTAATACGAATAACTATGTAAACGTTAATTAGTGATTTAAAAAAAAGTAAGGCCTTTTGCATCTATTATAGATGATTTATACAGCGTCAGCAACTGGTAATCATGCTGTACGGGACGCTGCAGTGCCTGGGACATTGTAAGATGGATTAGGCTTGCCCAGCACCTATACCATCCTCTCAGCTTAGTCAGCTATTATTCAGAGGAAAGAACAGGTCAATACGTCTGAAGCTAACTAAGCCGCGGGTTTCCTCACGATGTTTCCTTCACCGTTAAAGCTCGTGTTAAGAGTGCACATAAATTTTTCAAGAAAGAAAAATCCATTGGTGCACGGCCGGTATCGAACCCACGACCTTCGGATCGAAAGTCGGGGGTACATACCACTCGGCCAACACGGTTTAGTGATAAAACCTTATTTAATATATGTATAGGCCTAATTTTTATAATATTTTGTATTTTAAAATATTAAGTATGCGCGGCTTTGCGAAGCATAAAACGGCTAAATGCAACGCAGGGTAACGGCTTGCACATTGGAAACTGGCGTCATCACAGTTTATAACCAACTTCAAAAAAAAGGAGGTGGTTCCCAAGTCGTCACTTTAGGGTTATAGTATGTTTGACAAAAATCTTAAATCTAAAAGGATTCCTTGTTAACCTACGGAAACCTAAAGTGACGACTTGGGAACCGCCTCCTTTTTTGAAGTTGGTTAAGAACTGTGATGACGCCAGTTTCCAATGCGCAAACAGTTCCCCAGTGTTGCATTTGGCAGTTTTATGCTTCGCAAAGCGCCGCATACTGTACTTACTTCTTCCAATATTTACTCATTATCGGTACTTGCATAATAGAAGCAGTCTGACCTTGGTGAATGGAGGAAATTGTTTGCTATTGTAACATTTTGATAAATATCAGAGCAGCGGCGCCGGTCATGTAGATACAGTCGGCTTGAGATATCTTACTATATATAAGTAGCTTTAAGCGACAAGTTTTTAATAAAAAAAAATCAGCCCTATGACAGAAAAATCATTGTATTACAAAGTACCTACCTATTATAAAAAATATATTAAGTATAAAAATTCGGGATAGTTACAACGGTCAGTTATATAAAACTCGAGAACGGCTGGACTGATTACAATTATTCTGTAATTTTTATTTTTGTTTTCATCAGCCGTAAAACGTCCACTACTGAACACAGGCCTCCCTCATGCATCTCCATGAGGGGTGGTTCCCATACTCACCACGCTTGGCAGGCGGGTTGGCGAGCGCAGTACGGGATGTTGATACACGGAAATACGCTGCTGCCCGTCTTCCGGAGGTATTCCTTAGCAGGCTCTTCATGCATCCACGGGCATGAGAGGAGGGGTAACATTCTACTGCCGGCACGCCACGGTTTCTTTTATTCTGTATGCCTCCTAAATAGCCCCGGACGCAAAAAAGAGCGTTATAGGTTTTACGGGTTAAGTAGTAAATTATTTTATTGTAAACGGCTTATGACTATGACTGTACATTAGGAACAACCTGGCTCTTACACTGTTATCTCGTGCTATTACGTCATGGTCAGATGTTCATCCTTATCACGACATTTACAACTTTCTCCTGTAAAAAAAACTTTGTTTTATGATAGCAGGCAAGTATTAAATTAACGATCTTGTAGAGGTATAAATTATTAGGCTTCGCAAAGTAAATTTTTGTGGGGTGCCGGCGACAGTAGAATGTTACCTCTCCTCTCTTATCCATGAATGCAGTAAGAGTCTGCCAAGGGATACCTCCAAGAGGGCAGCAGCGTCTTTCGGTGTATCAACATCTTGTACTGCACTCGCCAACCTGCCTTTACATGATGAAAGTAAATTGGTCTATCCCTTTATTTATACTAACTACTTCAGAAGGGATGCTGCAGAGTGGTGAACCTTGATATGATAGATGGATCAGAAGCCATCTATATTACGTCACACGTTAGGGGAGGGAAGATATCGACACCTTGTGAAATTATGTGACATTACCGTACCTAACCTCACTATGTAAAAAAAAATAACAAAAAATAATTTTAGTATGTAACAAAGATTTAAAGTTACACAGACGACTAATGAACCCCCTCATATTTTCGATGTCGTTTTAAAGATAATAAAATATAAGTAAGTACTGAATTGTGTATACTAAATAATAATTTTCCAATCAACCAAATAGTAATCGAACGAGTGAGCGAAGCGAACGGAGCTCTTAGTGGCAACTAGGCGTATCGGCTGAATGTTTGTATGTATGTATGTCCAGATTTTTTGTCCGAGGATACTCTTGAGCAGATGATCTGATTTTGATGAAATTTAAAACTTGAGGAGATTCCATCAATCGGTTTCTTTCTTCTTTCTTTCTTTTAATACAAATAGTCGTAGGGGAATTTTGATTTGTGGGGTAGTTTTTGAAATAAATAAATAAATACCTAATGCGTAAATTCACACAGCATTATCTAGCCCTAAGCTAAGCAGAGCTTGTGTTATGGGTACTAGATGACTGATATACTGAATCGTTATACTTCATAGATTCCCACCCCGGCTTCGCACGGTTGCAATGCTGATACTAAAATATACTACAGATTAATCATATATCATAATTATCATCGCGGACTTTTTTGTAGACCTTTTTAAGGTGTACAATACTGTAGTACATTATTTTGATCTATCTCGTAGGGTTTAGCCAGCGTTTGCAATGTAAACTCGAAAAAATGTGTTTATTTACGACATCACATTAGAAAACTATAAAATTATCAGTGTATCTTTACTATACCTCTATTATGCACGTTTTATAAATAATAACCTTTCTCTTGAATTACTCTATCTATTGAAAAAAACCGCATCAAAATCCGTAGTTTTAAAGATCTAAGCAAACATTTTCCGGTCAAGTATATCATATAAAATCATACCACCTCAATAAAATCAATTGTTAGCCTGAAACTAACTAGCTTAGACAAGAAAATTACACAAGGAATATACTCGTAAGTAATCACCTAATAACTTGATATTCATTTGTCATACCTAGGTACAAGAATTATATTCCATATATTACAAAGTAATTGTCCAAGTTATGTCAAGTTTTAATTAAGAAGAGTCATCATAGAGTAGGTACTTCCTCTGTTGATTGCATTATAATAGGCGGAGAACCCCCGAACACATTTTGATCTCGTGTTATATGACAATCTTTGCAATAAAGGTTCATTTTATCATCATCTCAGTCGTAGGACTGCCCATATCCACTACTGGACAGAGACCTTCCTCATGCATCTCCAAGATCAAGTTGCCATACTCGTCACGCTCGCCAGGCCAGTTGGCGAGGGCAGTACGGGATGTTGATACACGCTGCTGTCCATTTTCCGGAGGTCCGGTCCCGGTAGATTCTTACTGCATCCACGGGTGAGAGAGGAGAGGCAACATTCTACTGAGGGCACCCCACGGCAATAAAGGTTATTAAATATAATTAGAGGAGAAATTCACTTGGGACGGAATCTTCTGAAACCGTCAAACGTATACCTATAAGACAAAAATAAAATTGTTAAATGATGGCTATCAAGACCGTGTAAGGTTCGTTCGTCTGTTCGTTTCTTTTCCTAACTCGCGTGTCATCTGGAGCGAACAAATTAAATTATGTGATTTATTTAATAATTTTGTGTTGTTTTATTTGTAAATAGACTTTTCTAAGAGGATGATGTGCACAAATCAAACGTAGGTGTATATAGTTATGTTTATGAGTTGTAACTAAAGTACCTAATGGATGTCCACAGGATATAAGCACATCTGGAATTATGTCAGCTCTGTTCCTGATTTAGATATGTCATTTTACTCCTACGTTACGTTTATTTGTGATTGAGTACTACCACATTACAAAAACATGTGTAAAACATCTGGAACTGTAAAGACCAATGTTATTTTTGAGGATTTATTAAATTAGGCCAAAAACGAGTGAGGCCACGCGATGTGTAGGGTTCTGTAGACCCGTTGTTAGAATTTGGTGCGTTTTTTTACGTTTACCAAAACATATTAACAGACCATTGAGTATTCTGGTATGTTTGGTAAACCGTATCACTTCTAATTATAATTCTATTGGGGATTACCAGATCTGCACTGACGTCCCGCATAGGGGTTTACTATGCATTGTGCCCCGTAAAACGACCCCGACCCGAGCCAATCCAACTCCTTGAAGTACCGGACGACACGGAGAGGGTCCGAACCAGGAGTCAACGACAGCAGGATACGGACCAAAGGAGGTTTGGAGAGTCGCCATCTCCAGCGCAACGAGGGAACCAACCAGTGGTGGAGGTGGCCGCTGGCCCGTCAAGAGTCCCAGCACCTGCCTCATCTGAAATTGCCGCCTTAATGGCAATGATGCAGGAGTAGGCTCGCCGCCAGAAGGAACAGGCACGCCGTCAGGGAGAGGAGCGGATTCGCAATCAGGAGGAGCTAGTTCGCCGTATTGAAGAGCAGGCTCGCCACCAAGAGGAGGAGCAAATTCGCCATCAGGAGGAGATGGTTCACCGTCAGGAGGAGCAGACGCTTCTTATAAAGGATATACACGCGTCCTTTGGAAAAGACCTTAACGCCGTCCAGGAGCAGGTTTCTCAGCATGACAATTGGATCACTGAAACTAAGGACCGCTTTGGAAAAACTGAAGACTGCCTTGAGAAAACTGAAAACCAAATCGCCGATGTAAAGAAAGCTCTTGGTGTATGAAGTCTGGAGACGGGATTCCAGCTTCGGTGGTAACTGCACCTCCAGGGCGAGGTTTCAAAGTGCCACCTTTTGATGGAAGCTCTTCGTGGTCAGCCTACAAGAAACAGTTTGAGGCCGTTGTCAAGGCGAACGGATGGAGCAAAGCACAGGCCATGACTGCGCTCACCTTAGGACTTCGAGATCGAGCCCTGATCACACTGGAGGCTCTTGGATATGACGTGACCTACGAGCAACTGGTTGAGGCGTTGGAGTCCCGCTACGCTGACGCACATCTGGAGCAGGTGTTCCGCGCTCAGTTAAAACATCGGGCGCAGCGAAGCGCCGAGAACCCTCAACAGTGGGCCCTGGAAATAGAAAAGCTGGTCCGGAAGGCACGCATTTGTCGGCGGAATACGCAACTTATTAAGAAAGAGCTGCTGTGCGACTTGGGCTTCATGAAACCCTGAAGGACGCTTTGGCCCATGCTTTGGAGGTTGAAGCAGTACGACAAGACAAGTAAGGAAAACGATAAAATTATATGAAAACGAATCCAGTAGCAGAGACGAGTAATACTAGTAGTTTGTTTCAAGTAGGAAATACAAACTGTATTCATTAGCACTATTTTCACACATTATTTTTACCGACTTGTTGTTGGTAAATATAATTTAAAGTTTCGACGTCTCCGACACTCTACATAACTTTAGGTACCTATAGATAATGAATAATGCTGGACGTAAAACAACACCATCTAGCCCCAAAGTAAGCAGAACATAATTATTATTAAGCACCAGATACTTAAGTAATTATATTTTTTTGTAAACACGAGTACGTTATACACGGCATGTATTTTACACAGTGGAAGATATAAGTTTTTAAGAAGATAGGTTTTTAAAAATTACTTTCTTATCTTACATAGACAAATACCCAGACTAGGGGCAAATATCTATAGAATAATTATTTAATTTGTCAACAATAAAAACCGACTTCAGTGAGTGAATCTATAACAAAAAAAGGCTTTGAATGAATTAAGTCCAAATACAAGGTAGCTACTGTAAACCGTTGAGGAGTTCCCTTAACTGTCCTTCGTCATCATCATCAGACCCCTAATGGCAGCACAACCCATCTAGGTGTAAATCAGCAATACATTTTATAAATAATAAAGTAAAACAGTTTTTTCAGTTTCAATTAACGTTTACAGTTGGTTTTTAGATATGCCTAAAACTTAAGCTAATAATTATTATAAATAAACAAACATTATAAGTCGGCAAACGGTTCTTCTTCGAAAACAGCTTGTCTTCCGACAAAGGCCTCCTTTAAAGATTACAAATTAATCAAGCCCAAACTCAAGGTAACTGCTGTAAATAGTTGAGGATTCCCCTCGACTGTTTTTCGGCTCCATCATCGGATCGACTCCAGACCTTCATTAAAACAATTGTAGTGCTTTAAAATACTCAGTGGAAAAATTAACAAACGCACTATATAATATTTAATTAATACCCCTACGATTTTCGAAGGTTCCCTCGAGTTCCCTGGGATGCCATCATCAGACCCTGGTTTCCCTAAGGAAACCAGGTGGTCCCATGATACCTAAGTATCATGGGACCACCCCTGGGATATCTCCTTTTTAACAAGAAAGAATCATCAAAATCGGTTCATAAACGACGAAGTTATCCGCAAACAAAAAATAATACGGTCGAATTGAGAAACCTCCTCCTTATTATGTCCGTTAAAAACCACAACCATTTGTCCCACTACGGGAATCGAACCTGCAACCTCCTGCGTCTCAGGCGGGTATTAAACTAATTGCGCCAATGAGGTCGTCAATTAATTTAGGTATGGATGTAACATTACAAACCAATACTTAAGGACAAAGAGGACACGTAAGGTGCCCTTAGATACCCGAGATATTTTTACCCAACTGTATGAAATAAGTACCTACGTAATAAATGAATTTAATTAGTACATTCATGGATTTTCCGCTCAAAATCCAAAGGTTTTTTGCGTGGAAACTATTGAGTGATGTCTTAAGATTGGATTGTCCAAAAATACATTTGTTATGGTACCTGCCGTGTATAATTACTGTTTCCGCTCTTTATTTTGCTATTAGTCACTGTTGGCATTTTTTGTTTGCTTTGTAAACACACAACAAGCATTGGTACGGGGGTACCAGAAAAGGGGGCGAAGGCCTCAAAAGGTCACCAAAGATCAAAAATGGCGTTTTTGCGTTTTTGGACGTTTTCGCCATTTGAAGACTTTTATTATTTTTGTGACCTTTTGAGGTCACAATAACTCCGGTCCTTGTGACCCCAGGGTCACCAAAATCAATCAGTACCCTTTTCTCATTACGACGGTGCTAACAAAAAGGGTTTCATTTATTTAAGGGTTTTATTTTAAAGTAACAAAAGTGGATTTGTTCAGTCGATCAGAGTAGAAAAGAGCAAAAGAACACATAACAAAAACAAAGAAAACTATTATATGTTTTATTCGATGGGTAGCAAGTATGTAGATAGGTTCTGTTATCTGTGGTGGAGTCATAATTTTCCTGTTCTTCAGGTATTTATAAGAAGTACAGTTGCCTTGATTTTTATTCTCAACCTATTTCGTCACTGCTGGGCAAAAGTGTCCCCCAAAGTCTTCCAAGCATCCCGTTGTCTAAATTAACGTGAAAAAGATTATTTATGGTCTAATACCCATGGTCTAATGCTCGCCTGTGAATCCTACGAAATGTTCTTAGTATTTTTCAACGACCTGTCTAAGACCTATGTTCCAAAACACCCATTGTTTGTTCAAAGTTTATTGAACAATTATTAAGAACAGTGTTTGTCGAAGCGCCCCAAAGACTCAAAAGTTCTGACTCGGCAATAATAAATAAATAAATAAATAATGCTGGACAAATCACACATCATCATCTAGCCCCAAGCTAAGCAGAGCTTGTGTTATGGGTACTAGATGACTGATATACTTAATACATTATAGTACATAGATAGATATTTTTATTATATATAGAAAAACACCCAGAACACCCTGAACAAATATCTGCAGATTGTACAGACATTTCTCCCGAGGCGGGAATCGAACCCGCAACCCCTTGCGTCGCAGGCGGACCTTCGCCCGCTGCGCCACAGAGCTCGGCAATAAATCTTGCTATAAAAATCTCAGCGGTAAATGAGTCACAATAAATCTGAATCCGCCCCTATTCAACTCAGACGCCTTCAGTACCTTACTGCCCGCTTAACCTCTAACAAGCAATGAGCATATCCATCAAATAGTTGCCTGTTTATTCTATAATTTGCCACTTACAACGAATCCACCGGGATTGTCACTCCTAGCTCGAACAACAACGGAGCAACACGCGTAAAATATTTTTCAGTGGGATTATCTGAAATTCGTAATAAACAATTAAAGTTTATTCCGTAGTACCGGTAGCTTCTCGGGCGCGTTCAGTTGCAGTGTGGTAAGCGAATTTGCAGTGCGCGGTTATTGTCGGGGAAAATGACGAAGACGGCTCACAGTGAGTATTTTTTTTTGTTTGTTTTTACGCTAATTTTGTATTATTTGAAGCATATAGTAAATTTTATTAAAAAGCTATTGCTTACTTAGAATTATTTAATTCTAGTTATTAGGTATTTTTGCGGTTTTAATAGATATGTTTTACCCTGGTGTAAGAGCTATTATGAAAAATAGGTAGGTACGTAATTACTTATGTTTAACTAGGTAGGATGCTGGACCGTCCGCTGAGATTGCAGCGCCATAAGACCTCGATTGATTGCGTATTATGAAAAATAGGTAGATATTAAGTACGTAATTACTTATGTTTGACTGGATAGGATATGTAAACATATAAGTGATAATTTTGGGACGCACAATTTCATAATATTTTTCGTGACTTTTGAATTCATATTAATGAGCGGGAATGTTCACGTACTTGTTGTGCTAGTAGACCACCCTGATGAAGACTTTCGATAAGGTTCAGAATAGTTGGAGCGTCACAACGGGAAGGTGAACATTCCTTCATAGTCTAGTTTTTCTTAAAGTCAAAGTCAATTATTGTTTATTTACAAATGTCAGATTGAAACGTCAGTTCACATAAGAAAAACAGAACCTATAAATAAAGCACACTTGACTTTAACGTTTGCGTTCACCATTATACATTTTTATATATCAACACTTTTATTATATTAATTTATTTTTTTAATTATTTATATTTGTCGCGTTATTTTACTTTTATAATTCCCGACGCTTCGACTGTGATACTACAGCCCGGGTAGAGTTAAGGTAAGAAAAAATAACACGTTCCTATGTATAATGATTAAAAAACCTGAAAAACAAGATCGTGAGTATTGATCTATACTGTGATCCTGTTTTTCAGGTTCCAGCTCGTGAAATCCTTATCGAAAATAAAATGCACGCAATAGAAGCACATCGCTTTGCGCATTGTTTTCAGTTAGGTATTTACCTCTATACTTAGTTTATAATTAAAAGGCCGGCGTTGTTTTTATATGTCCAGCAGTGGAAAACCTACGGCTGAAATGATGACAATGATGATGATTCTGAAAACAATCCATAAATTACGTCACACTTCTTGACTTTTGACCCCCTCCCCTCCTTGTCACACACAGCTTTTGTGCTTTTGACACCCTAGAGTGACGTCACATTTTTACAATTTCACAGAATTATGAAATTCAAACAGCTACTCGTACCACCTTTTAGTTCCGAAATTAGTAAAACAAAAATCGTCTACGGTGTTAAATAAGCATGCATAATGAATCTATATCATTATGTGCGCTTGCTGTCAACTGTCACACCGATAAGAATGATCCATTGCATTAATCACTCTGAGCAGAAAAAGATAGCAGATTTTGCTATGATGAAGGTACAAGTTTTTGTCAATATCTATCTCACCCACTGAATAAGGATTTGTTCCTTACGATCATCCTAAGACAGGCACTTATTCCTGTCTTGGGATGATCGTTTTCAGAGATCTAATACACGTTTTTGGGGTTCCGTACCCAAAGGGTAAAAACGGGACTCTATTATTAATTCTGTATAGTCTGTCTGTCTGTCACCAGGCTGTATGCTGAGATACAGACTGGTGACAGATCACCGTGGTAACTATAGCTAAACTATAGCTAAACAGTCGAAATTTTCACAGATAAAAAACAGAATACAATTAATATTTAAGGCCATAATAAACCAAACGTATTTTTTTTTGCCGTGTTTGGCTCGATATTAATAACAGCAACAGATATACGCTTGAAATATTCACAGAGAATTTACATACGATGTTACGGAACCCTTCGTGCGAAAGTGAGACTCGCACTTGGCCGATTTTTTATCATCTGTTATTTGTGAATACCAGTTTCTGACGCTCCATGCATTATATATGATTTTATATTGATGTTAAAATTATAAAAACTAAATCAACAACAGATTCTTAGTTTTAATTTCATTATCACAAGGGTGGAAATGTCTTTGAATTATCATCATCAGCTGTAGAACTGCTGTCGTCGCTTAGTGCTGGACACAGGCCTCCCTCGTGTATCTCCAAGATCATGAGGGGGTTGCCATACTCGCCACGCTTGGCAGGCGGGTTGGCGAACGCTTACGTAATAGCATTAGAAAAGAGCTGTTCAAAAGTATAATTAAAGTTTATTAAACAAGATGTATGTAATGAACTTGGGGACATTAAGATAACTCATATCGTCATACGTTACTAAAAACATGAATATACCGTCGTACATTCATGTTTTTAGTAACGTACATAAATCGAATGCACTACACCTCACTCACTGAACCTACAAATCATCATCATTTCAAAACGTCCACTGCTGAACACAGGCCTATGTACACACACAGGGAGTATGACAACTACCCCTCATGGATCTCCATGAGGGGAAGTAACCATACTCACCACGCTAAGAATATTCCACTATAATAGATTAAAATGCACTGTTGATCCGTACAGTTCCAGTAAAGCCTGGTGTTGTTGACATGGTAGGTACATATTACGTCGCTGATTAGTTTACCCCCCGGTGCTGAAATGGAACAAAACGATGTATTTTATAGTGTTAGTGGAAACAGTACCGTATACCCCTCTTTCTCAGAACCGACCTTTTAACTCAAGCTTAAACTTATGTTGTATGATTTACTAGTTTTTGACCGCGACTTCGTCCGCGTGGAAGTCATAAAACGTAAAATCCCCTTTTTGACGCAGAGCCACTTTGATTCGAAAATATAAATCCCATTTATTCCCTATCCCGTGGGAATTTCGAAAAATCCCTTCTTAGTGCACCTCTAGGATACTCAAGGTATACATACATATGTGTGCCAAATTTCAAGTCTTTAGGTCTAGTGGTTTAGGCTGTGCGTTGATATATCAGTCAGTCAGTCAGTTAGTGAGTCAGTCAGGACTTTGAATTATGTTATATAGATAAGCATAGTTATCCTGCTACTCTATTCGGTTATGTGACACGTGTTATTTTCTTTATTTTTGTGCCCGAATTACGACCTCTGTGGCGCAGCGGGCGAAGGTCCGTCTGCGACGCAAGAGATTGCGGGTTCGATTGGGACAAATCCCGAGGCGGGAATTGAACCCGATATTTGTATCGGTACGAACTGCTGATATTTGTTTAGGGTGTTGTGGATGTTTTTCTATAAATAATAAAAAAATATTTATCTGTGTTAAGTAATGAATTATGTATATCAGTCATCTAGTACCCATAACACAAGCTCTGCTTAACTTGGGGCTAGATGATGCTGTGCGAATTGTCCAGCATTACTTACTTACTGGTTTACTAATTTTCATTTAAATTTTCATTTAAACAGTGATCATTATAAATAAAAACTCCTAGAGGGACCTTGATGACTCTATGGAGAGTTTTTTTACAAGCAAAAGCAGATACCAAAAGATCTTAGATTAAGTCTCTAGAAATAAGGTATTTTGGATTCCGAAACACATTAGTGATTTGTCACTAATATAACGACATCTTATTCTATTAAACTAGTGTGCTGATATAATTCAGTTATGAATCGGTACTACGGTGATGAGTTTAAGGAAATGGTAAGAAAAAAATTATACAAAATTGATTAATTTCTTAATCCATTAGGTAATTCTACTTAGTTTTATGCAGCAAACGTAAATATTTGTATTTTGTCGGTTATTTTTATAACCCAAGGTCGTTTTGTCTGCTGACTGTTTTTAAATTAGAAATTCTGTCTCATCCATGGTTGACTGATTGCTCATAGCGATAATTAAGATGTCCTTGTTTTATAGAGAAATTTCAATCTAATATATGTATATATGGGACACTTGTTGGTACTTGTATAGAATACGTATTTGATGTAGGTATTTGATTTATTTGACTTTAAAAAATCTAATTCATTAACGTTGACGTAACTTTTTTCCACGATGGTCATAATTTAGTTTAAATTTGACGACCGATATCGATAAAAATATTTGATTGCCAACTCTAGTGTGCTGCTTGACAACGTGTAGCACTAAACAATATTTTTTTCAAGTTTATTCTAGTACCTAAAGTCTAAATTAACATTTTCTCCTTGGGTAGGTCAAGATTTTATCAAAGTGCATTTTGTGAACGAAAACAATTCGTAGAACATCTAACTGAAATCTCTGCCAACAGATCTCTTCAATTACTACATCCTAAAAAATGTTTCTCTGAAACATAAAGGAAATAAATTATCTAGACAAACTAGATTGTAAAGTTTAGCGACGGAACTTGTAAACATTTCACAAAACCCGAAAGGTCTTTCATTTCATTTGACGGCATCTGGCGCAGATGGTTTCATTACTGGCTGAGACGCAGGAGGGTTTTACAGAAGTAAATCGTATATTCTAGTCACCATCATCATCAACCGCATTCCAGTATTTATCTGCTGACATAAGAATACGGTACATTCAGAATATTCTTTGCAAATGCGCTTGTTGACAGCAGTTCTTGGCTTCAATTCAAAGGGCTGGGCCGACCTTTGAAATTGTTTCGAGCATTCTTAGGTTTGTGAATTACCTCGAATAAAAATACATTTCCGAAACTATGTGTGCACAGTATTCTTAAATTATTTAAGCTATTCATTAATTCAGGTGTGATTTTGTGGTTATCCATTATAATATATAGATTAACAACAAATATTAAAATTTTAAATTATGCCAGATTTTAAATTTTGTTGTGTCAACGTTCACATTAGTTTTTCTAATCACATAAAACAAACTAAATATTTTCTATTCTAAAGTACTCTAAAGATTTTTTAATTTGTACATAAAATAAACATTGTATTCTTAGTGGTAATGTACAAAGACGAGCTTAACCCTGAAAGAGTTTTCTTTCTGACAACAAATCTTGGGGTCAAGATAGGGTGAATATTAAATTATATAGATAGAAATGAGAACATGAATAAAATAAAATTTAAGAATTGAAGCTACTTATCGACTTGATAATAAAATAATATACATACTACATACAAATGTGTATACAAATAATAAACGTACAGTATCGACATAATATATTTAGCCAGCTATTATTATATTTTTGTATTATCATTGGTGTCGATTTGGCAGCTGTTATGGCTCACATCGTCCCCTGTTGCCTAGACTCTTAATACATAATTTAATGTATATGTAAATATTTCCTCGGGGTCAAGGAACATGTACATATATACCATGTACATTACATACATCATATTTTTACCGAAACAATACACACAATTATTCATCATAATACATAATAATATGTAATAAGTTTGTTTTTCTAAGTTTAAATTTTATAATCATAAAAACTAGTTGGATTTAGACCATACTTTTTTTTAATACGGAGAGTTCAGGGACCCAGTGTACTGTTATGCAGGTGTTTTCAAAACTACGATTATTCATATACGAGTGTTCAGTCTCCTGCATATCGATCCAAATATTTTTACATTTTATTTAGTCTCTATGTTTACAGTTTTAATAAGAAAAAACATTATGTAACATTATTTATAATGTAGCTCACAGTAGCTACTAGAGAATGCTTTATATCATGAAAGCGCGAAAGTGCAGTGTTTCCGACAGAATTGCAGAGCAAAAGCTGATATTGCTGATAGCAATGGTTTTGTTTTTTGGAGCCATAAATGGGTATGGCACACAAGTAAAGTTGGTGTTTAATTTTTTATTAAAAGCTGGAGGTACAACGGTTATGCTACCAACGCGTGAAGTTTTCTGTCGACGTGTTCTTGACGTGGGTTCGACTCCCACCGGAACCGTAAATTTTTTGATAAGGTTATTCATTTCTCTGTCGCACTCACGCGCACGTCATCTGCCTATGCTATTTCTCGCTTGAGCAGTGTACTGCAATTATATATATTGTAAGCATAGCCGTGAATGTAAACAGATTTCTAAATACTACCACTGTTTTATTTTGGTCTGTTTTAAACATTTTTTATTGTGTGGATGAGTTTGTTATTGTATTTTAGATATTAAGATAGATTCAGGCAAATGTTAGTGCCTGCACTCGAGGGTTCGTAAGGCACAACATAAGAAATGTATCTGTAACTGTTTTAAAAAAAACATACCACTCGGCCAACACGGCTTATTAAGAGGTTTAAAATAACTAACATACTTAAGATAACCCCACAGACCTGTTGAGCCTCTCCAGTTCTGACTGTGACTGTGGTTATATCAAAATAAATACCAAGAAACATATAATTGATATACAGTTTTTCTAAACAATGCAATATCTGATAAGTTATAAAACGAGCCCGTTTCAATTGTAAGAGTGGTTTTAAATGGACTGATATGAGAGGAATGCTTTTGTCAACGATATACCTACAAATTTAAATTCATACTGATAACAGCTTGTGTGGAATCGAAGTCATTTTCATCATTGCTACAGCAAAATTGCAAAGAATATTTGATTCTTATAGTATTTGTTTGGTTTTATAATAATCCTTTATTTTTCAACAAAAAGAACCCTAAGTAATTTTATTTTGACTTAGAAAGCTAACTTTCGGGATCTTTTGTAGTTTGCTGTCATATTTTGACTTCCATTACATTTGACAGATAAAAATGTTTGTCGTTTAAGGAGAAATATTTTCAGCCTATACTATATTTTAAATCTCACTAATATTATAAATCTGAAAGTTTGTTTGTATAGATGTATGGAGGTTTGTTACCTCTTCACGAAAAAACTGCTTAACGGATTGAGCTGAAATTTACGTATAGATGTGGACCAGGAATAACACATAGGTACTTATTGTTCCAAAATTGAGATCCCAAAGATAGATATGACGTAAACAGTGTTCTTTTGTATGAAAATTTGACTCTGTTACATTTTCACGCAAAATCTACGCTACGGGTAGAGCTGAAACTTTGCACATGAATGAAATGACTAAAATTAACGTATGTGCTACTTTTTGTCTCAAAAATTAGTTCCCATAGGATAGATATGACGTAATCACTTTTCCCTTGTATGATAATTTTTGTTACAGCTTCACGCAAAAACTACGCTAAGGATTGAGCTAAACCGTTGCACATAGATAGATATAAACCCAGATTAGCATATTGGCTACTTTTAGTCCCGAAAATTAGATCCTGTAGGGTAGTTGACGTGATAAGTTTAGTTTTCTATTGTGTTATAATTTGTCTCTTTTACATCTTCACGCAAAAACTACGCTGCAGATTAAGCTGAAACTTTGCACACGGATAGATGTGTACCAAGAATAAAAACATTTTTTTTCCATAGGTTAGTATGACGTTATAAGTTTTCCTTTGTAAGATAATTTGTCGTCGTTACATATTTACGCAAAAACTACAGCACCGATTGCGCTGAAACTTACACACGTATAGATGTGGTGTAGAACTTAAAAGTTACCTTAGAACATAAAACTACCGGTAGTGCTGGAATCATCACATAAGCCAAAGTTTCTTTCAGACTCCTGTTAGGTAAAGTATGAGGGATGAGTCCTACAAATTTCCAGCTACCGCAGCGTCAGCCAAAGAATGGTAATCAACTCCCGTTATGTAAAAGTTAAGAGATAACATTTCCTACTACCGCAGCGTCAACCGAAGAATCTTATTCCGTTCCCATAACGTAAAGCAAAGTTCGTAGGTTGCGTCATTAACAAAACTCCAGCTACTGTATTCAGCTTTAGTTTGTAGAAGTTCGAGAGATAAATCATACCAACTGCCAGCTACCGCAGCGTCTGCCAAAGTACCGTTTTCAGCTTTGCAAGATGAGTCGTAAAAATTTCCAGCTACCGCAGCTTCTGCCAAAATACCTTATTAAGCTTCCATCTAGAAAAGTTTGAGAGATACGTTATAAAAAAATTCCAGCTACCATAGCTTCTGCCAAAGTACGTTGTTCATAGTGACTGTAGCCTCTGATAAAGTTTATTTTACATTAGGACCAACACTTTTTTCCTCATATACGAGTATATAAATGAGCTCTGCTGTACTACCTTGCCTGGGCTTGACTAACTTATGTTTGCAGATGACACTGTACTACTCCTTCACGATAAAACATGGCCTGAAGTAGCCCTTCTTGCTGAAAATTGCCTGACTACTGTTTCTCATTGGCTAGAAGATAGTTTGTTATCACTAAATACCAGCAAGACTAAGTATATGTATTTCAGTATAAAAGATTCTGCATGCTGAAATGATAATCTAAACAAATTGAAAATACATATGTACATTCCCCTGTAACCGTAATGTCCGTGAGCTGGACTGCCAATGTCCAACTCTATCCCGGACTAGCTGCATAAAATACCTTGGCGTGCTCATATTTAGATGATCGGTTGAGTTGAAACTTGCACGTAGCATCTTTGGCGTCCAGGATTAGAAAACTTACATATGTTTTTAAAGTATTGAGAACTGTAGCTGACAAAAAAAATATTATACAGACATATAGGGCTCTTTGTAAATGTATCTGTAGATACAGCATTAATTACTATTATTTAATAATAATGTTGATTGGTAGGTGTTTATGTGAATCTTCATTTTGCAAAAAAAAAACCAGTTCAAACAACAGAATTTATGAATTGATTTATTCTGTTCACACGTTTTTAACATTAACTATGTGTGTTATTAAATGCACATAATATAATCTGTATAAAATTACACTGCAAAGTGGTAATTATATAACTAAGGATGGTTTTTCCAAATTTTTATGCCGAAAACGCTCGAAGTTTCAACAAAAACTGTTTATATGGCCAATTTTGAATCAATTGAATGTTATGAAAGGGGAAATACTGTGACGCACGGTTTTTAGGCATGTCTAAATAAACCTCGCCTGAGGTTTTTTATAATGTTTCAGTAATATATGTTTATAATGTAGTTACTTTTAATAAATTAGAAAAAAAAATATAAAAAAGACCGTACCATCGAGGTTATGGCACGTTAGAACGAATTAGGCATAAGATATTAAAGAAACCAGCTTAAAAAAAATCAGATTACAGTATAGATAGAACATTCATCAAATAGATATTTTTACTTTTACTGGCCCCAAAGGAAGCGGAGCGTGAATTGTGGGTGCATCAAAACATACGATTTATTGATACAATACTTAAATACATTTTTTCGTCTACACATTAATATCATACACAGAGAACAACCAGACCCGAGACAAATATCTGAAGAAAAACAAATATTTGTCCCCCCTGGCGGGGATCGGACCTTCTGCGTCTCAGCCGGCTATTAGACCAACTAAGCCCCTGTTGTCGCCAGCTAATTGCGTAATAAATACTTTCACACTTATTTTTCGATTATTTTTTTTCTGCTTGATGTATTTAACAAAGTTCTTACTAAATAAGTAAGCACCATCCTCATCTTAGCCATAGGACTGCTGTCTTCGTCCACAGCTGGACTAAGGCCTCCCTCATGGATCTCCATAATCATCAGGAGAATGTCGCCATACTCGCTAAGTTGGGCAGGCAGGTTGGCGATCTACCATGTTCATCAATATTTCTTTAATTTATCATAAAAAAAAAACCGAATTTTAATGTTTCTGTACGTACAATACAGTACAACCATATGTTTTGATACTCGTAATACATCAACTTTACAGTGTAATGTGATTTGCAGATTTAGAGGCTGCAAACGCCCCGGATCAGACCGATACACCGGCGTCGGAGTCGCCGAAACACTTGCGCGCAAGTAAGCCTAGCATGGCATGGGATCTGTAGCACAAATCACAATGCATGAGCGTCCTATGCACATATTTCTTTAACCTACTATATATTTTTCCACGAATTATTTCGTATATTTATTTTCTACTTTAAGCGTCCGACTTTCTATTTTCTTTTGTTGTTATTTTTAGTTTATTATTCTCCGTTGTTTATTTATCCTCACGCAGGCTGATTCTTAGTCAATCGAAAGTGTTTACCTTGCAGCTCTTGACTTGTCTTTTTTATGGCTTTACACAAATCCGCCAGTGTCAAGTAAATTTATAAATTCTTATGTTATTTGGTTGGCTATGTTGGCGGCCATTTTTTTGTTTGAACCATCACCTTGCAGCTCTATAGCACAGATTACAGAAGCTCTATTTACGTTATTATTCTGAGCTCTATAGTCTGAATAATGAAACACTATGACAGCTACTTAGTTTTGACAATGCAACGAAATTCAAGAGTTCAAAGAGAATGAGTCGAAATTTACTATATAAATATAAGTGGTAAGTCAGTATTCGCGCGTTTGTTATTCAGTTGTGACGACGCTTCGAAATCAGGTATCTCTAATCATCTGATGTTAATTGGTTTGTGGTCATTTTCATTCCATTAATATAAAATTAATTCATCATCGTCAACTTATCATTGGTGAGCTATATCTATTAGACGGTATTAGTTGGCTATTATTGACACGAAGCTATGAATGTAAGACTCCCATATTAGATGACCGTTTACTCTAAAGCAAAAAACAATACACATAATATGGGCCTCCGATAACATTACCTCAGAGTAGCATGAGTGAGTAGCTACTTATTACCTTTAGACATGTATTCACGCTACTTCTGCCAGACATATAAAACAAACCATCATAATTAATCTTGATTGAAGAGTGAAAGGACTCCTTTCGAAAACATGGAACCTTTCCAATATTTTGTTGTTACTTTACTTTAACAGTAGATTAGGTTACGTGATCCCAATGAGCTTACGTTACGTAAAAATTGATGGATGCGTAATGCAATTAATCAAATAGAATCAAATAGTTTTGCCATTACAAAAAGATCTTACAAAGCTAATTTCTTCTTGTAGGTATCAAAACGGAACGTAATCTTATTTTATTTTTTTTTTATTTTATTGATGCTTGGAAAACAAACAGCTTATAATAACAAATAAATGGTAAGTGGAAAGAACAAATTAAGCCTTAAACAGTTTTCACTATTCATCATATCATATCATGTTCTTATTCATCATTTCAGCCATAGAACGTCCACTGTTGGACATAGGCCTCCCTCATGGAATTCCAAGTATTGCGGCTGGAAGCGACTTGCATCCACCGCCGACCTGCATACCTTACAAGGTCGTCCTTACCAGGTCGTCCTTACCAGGTCCCATCTTATTGCTTATTTTAAATTAAATTCGCTTGGTTTTCTAGAAGTTACTGTCGGAAGAGGGCGAACCTCTGAATATTATTCCGAGGGGCGAACTTTAAGTTGCGTTACAAAATAGGTCAAATTTAGTGAAGTTGGTAGTTGAAACTCTATGGTCCCCGTTAAAACATTCAGTGATCTCAGTTTGAACTCATAGGAATAACATCCTAGTAGGTAAGGATGTGCTAACCCAAATCCGCGTCTCTAACTCAATTGGTGGATTGTCGTGGTGATGCGTGGGGGCAAAGTAATTTTCTTATTATCTTTACTGTTTCCTTTCGCTATTTATAAACAATGATCTAACTAAACATCAGTCTCATAACTTACATTCTAAACATTGGCTAACGCACTGCCGGCCGAGATTCAGCCAGTAACTATTTAGTATAAGTAATATTCGATGGGATACCAATAAACTACACTAAATATGACACTTTAGAAATGTCAGTAAAGTAAAAACTGACAGTAAATGTCAAACATGACAGATAAAGTAAACAATCGGTACTAGTTTAGCTAATATCTTGAGATGATGACTCGGTTCACTGTTGATGCGTTTTATAAAACTATCTAGTAGGTTCTTCAGACATTTGTCTTAAATGTTTAAGCCTAAATTATGGCGTACGTAAGAACATGTTAAATATTTCGGTGAGTTTTCCCACGGAAAAATATGCATAGTTTCAAGCCCGTAACATCAATATTTTCTTAACATTATCCCCCAATCAATTCTTCATTATTTATTTACTTTGAGACCACTTGTTTGAAGTAGTATGATAGAACATACCTATCATAGTGACATACTGTTTTATGGTAAGTAAGTTGGTGTTGTGTGGGCGGTGATTTAGAGTGTGCAATACTTGGATTGTCTTAGTTTGTCCATCCATGTGGTAAATAAAAATATGCCTACCAACAATTTGCTTAAAATAATATGTTACTAAGGAGAATTAGAAACATCGAATTCAAACTATAAAAAAAAATTGAAAAGTCAGTTTACAATGAAACAACACAAATTATGTGCATAAAACGCATAATTAGATATTTGCTCAGGGCTATATAAGTATAATAAAAAGTTATTAGGTATCTATCTAGTATAATGTATAAAGTATATCAGTCCTCTAGTAGGTACCCATAACACAAGCTCTGCTTAGCTTGGGGCTTGATGAATTGTCCAGCATTATTTATTTATTTATTATTTATTAATTCAATTTGTTCTTGTGATGACACGCGAGTTAGAATAGGAAACGAGCAGAAGAACCTAACACGGACGTCATATTCATCATTTAATTTTGTTTTTGTCTTAAATAACGTTAGACAGAGTTGGATCATCATCATCATTATCATCTCAGCCGTAGGACGTCCACTGCTGGACATAAGTCTCACCATGGACTTCCAAGAGATCATTAGATGTTGGTGCCATACTCACCACGCTTGGCAGGCGGGTTGGCTAGCGGAGTACAGGTTGTGGATACACGGAAAGACGCTGCTACCCATAAATTTCGAAACTGGATCTACTGAGAGTACAAACAAATAAAAAACGCTCACTAGATCCATTATTTATTGCTGTTCTAAAAACTGGATTTGTTGACAGGATCTACTGAGAGTGATCCAGATCATTCTTCTGCCGGCACCCCACAGCAAGTTAGGTCTCATGATAATATCTAATTCGATTGATAAAGGTAAACAGAGATGCTCGGCGTTACACAACCATTGAAATGTGGTGGTACCAAACCGCACTGTTGTGGTCAACATAATGCGGTCCATTCTCATTGCAGTTCGACACGTGTTTGTGTATGTGCCAAATTAAATAACTTCCCACTTGAATTTCCAATCTAAATCGACACAACATTGATTAATTTGTTCGACAGCCAGAGAACTTTCAAAATGTTATCGATCCATTTGTACAAAGGTCGAGTCATAGACGAGATAACAGTTAGTTAAGTCAAGTAGAGGTGCTCAAGAGGTGATTTAAAGCAGAGGCGCAAGATCTGGGCCAATGCCCTTACTAAGGGCGATTTACATAGAAAATGCAGATTCGGAACTGATAGCATCGGCGCCGGTAAGAAGTACTAACTTTGTAGGCTATTTACTTTAAGAAAAATAATACCACCCAAGGGTGGGTTCCCAACGAATCACAACCTATCAGGTCACAGTTTTATTAGTTGGGATTATTTCGTTAGTTTTACTAGTTTATTAGAAAATATAAGTCAGTAACATTATCCTATCAGTAACATTTTATAGTATTTATTGTATTTGATATATATATATTATGCATATCTATTGCTATTTATTGATTATGTATTATAATTTTATCTGTATTAGTAGAATAAATAATTTGATTATATAATTTAATTTTGTATGTACTAGTCGCTAAATAGGTTATTAACTTATACTTTTATATTTATTAAGTGCATAAGTTTAAATGTTATATGATGACACCGTGCTTTTTTCATTCTTGTTGGTTTAGTCCATCCTAAGGTTGCCTGGAAGAGATCGCTAACAGTGATAAGGCCGCCCATTGTACTTCTACTTTTAATTTTGTAATTTTCTGTCTTTGTTATATTATGTCATGTGTTAGTATTAAGTTAAGTACAATAAAGAGTTATCTATCTATAAGTCGAACGCATTTAAAAATAAGTTAACGGCTTTCATATACCCAAATTTTGCATATTTTAATTCAAAGTAAGTATGATGACATATTACCATTCAAAGACAGGCTACTTACATCCAGGGAATTCGTATTGCTAGCATTACTTTTCAACAGATAGTTTTGCATGCTAATAGTCAGTAAATTCAAAAATAATCAAGTCATGGTAAATATCCCGTAAATACTGTATAAAGTGGTCACAACCATGGTAGTTTAAAACACAGTTTCAAAAGTTATTTATTGAAATATGTATAAGTTTCTATATATAAGTGTGTATAAGTTTGAAAGTTAATTATTTGTAGTTTTGTTCACTAGCTCTAAAACGTTTTGGCTTAGGATGTAAAATTGTGAGAATGTTTACAAATGACGAGCTCTGTGGCGCAACGGGCGAAGGTCCGCCTGCGACGCAAGGGGTTGCGGATTCGATTCCCGCCTCGGGACGAATGTCTGTAAGATTTGCAGATATTTGTTCAGTGTTCAGCGGTGTTCTGGGTGTTTTTCTATATATAATAAAAATATCTATCTATGTAGTATAATGTATTAAGTATATCAGTCATCTAGTACCCGTAACACAAGCTCTGCTTAGCTTGGGGCTAGATGATGCTGTGTGATTTGTCCAGCATTATTTATTATTATTATTTAATACATTAATTAATTACTAGCCGCTGCCATATCTCTGCTTTCTGTGTGATTGCAGCCTCGCGTAGGAGTGTATGCAAAAGTTATTTTAGTGGGTCCTTACGCTAATGCTATTGAAAGGTAGTCAATGGCGAGTAGGCAGATAAATGATAGAGGGCGAACTGTTATGGGTCATCAATGGCTCAAGCCTTATGGTCGTTCGATTGAATGATTGTTGCCAAACTACCATGGTATTATATTCAAATATTTCAATCGTTACATGCCCTGACACCAAAAACTGGCATTCTCTTTATATGTGTGTTAACCACGAACTGCTACGCAGTTCTTTTTGAAACTTTTGCAGCAGTCAACGTTTTTCTCATTATGTTGTACCAAAGTTTTTGTTCCAAATAAATTTTTTTGTATTTTTGTAACCAGGTTTATTGTCATAATCTCCACTAAGAAATGCCCCCTAGTGGGGATTATGACAATTCAAAAAAAAAATTGGCGTTTTCCCCACTATCAATTTTAATTCTGGTTGGTGGGGATTATGACAATAAAACAATATCAGTCCCCACTCAGTGCCTTCTAAAACAAAACAAATAAACCTTATTTAAATCAAATTTTAATAAGAGTTTTAACCATAAAATGGGCAATCAATATAAAGTTCCTTACTTTACGACTGTACGTTTATCAATAATAATAGTAAGGAAATATTGTTTGTTGAATCTTGATATTATGTTCAGTTTATACAATCGTCAATCATAGTTATGTATAGGGAGAAATCGTATTTTATTTTCTTTAAGTTTGTATAAATCCAGCCGATGGCCTATTTTTGTCTTAAAATGTAAGTCATTTATGTTAAATATTATCAATCTGACAATTTCAACTACATAGTTAGTTTTAAGTCAATTATTTTAACAATCCGCCCTATAGTAACCACAACACAGGCCTCCCTCATGGATCTCCATGAGGGGTAGTTGCCATTCTCACCACGCTTGGCGGGCGGGTTGGTGAGCGCAGTATGGGATGTTGATACACGGATAGACGCTGCTGCCCATCTTCCGGAGGTATCCCTTAGCAGGCTCTTACTGCTTCCATGGGCATGAGAGGAGGGGTATCATTTCGGATTTCGGGATTTCTTAGTGGGGATTATGACAATAAACCTGCTAAGGAACCATCTGTCTTCACCATTACCTTCGTCTAGAAAAGCTAAAGTTCTACCTTCTTCCGTTTCATGTGTAAATTGGACTTTAGGGTGGACTAAATTAAAACTGAGTTTAAGACTACTTGAGTTTAGGACTGAGTTTAAGTAAGATTTAAATACTTCAGTTTCATGTACACCACCCTTCAATACATAGAAAACATCATCAACGTACCGTTTCCACATCTTTACCCCGTAGGACGATAGGTCTAAGTTACTTTCAAAATGCTCCATCCAGGTATTGGCCAAAACCGGAGCCACTGGGCTGCCCATGGCCACTCCATCGATCTGGAGGTAAAATTGTCCCTGTTGGTGTAAGAAGTAGTTGCCTCATAAACAGGTCCGAAGCAAAACAACATATTGATGTGGAAGGTCAAGGTCACTCAGTTTCTCTTTGACGACTTCAAGGCGGAGTGCCTTGCTACTCCTACTGGAACATTGGTGAATAGTGACTCCACATCAAAACCTACTACGAGTATGTGTGATCAGCCTACTTAAGCAGATATGTTACTTCGATTCTTAATAGCATGGCTGTTATGGCACTTATATTTTTCTTCATGTAAAATGTGAACATACATTTTTCAAGAAAGAAGTTTCCATTGGTACGTGACGGAGGAATGATAATACTTTTTGTCGTTATTGAAATTTTCCATTGATCCAATTTATTAAACTGACTGTGAGTGAATCTAATGCATTTATTAATAAAAAAGTCGTTAAAATAAATATTTTAACGACATTTTTATTACTTCATACAACCAATACACGTTTATTGAACGATCGGTTTCTATTTAACAGAGTAATAAGAGGTTTCTACGGAACAGGATGTCCTACTTTACGCTAGTTAAATGTTATAGTCTAAACTATCAAGGAACCATGGGAAAAGTAGATAGAAAAGACCAGCGTAAGGCAAGGCTCTCAATGGCCTCCCTGTCGCCGCACCGAGACAGGCCGAAGACAGAATATCGTGGAGGCATCTCGGCAGAACTCCATTAAATCTTTCCAAGACAGGCACGAGCTTCAGTAATGTTCTTAGAGAAGTTTTAAAAGGTCTTTATTTAACCCATACCTAATAAAAGTACAAATCCAGTGTAAATTAGATCCTAGAACGCACACTCATGAAAATGTGAAACCTAATCAAACAAACGCGCTTATAAAACGTCTAAAACTACAGATATTCCTATGACGTGTTACGGAATGAAGAATCCGAAAAATAAAAAGAAGCTACAACATGGGCCTCTTTAAGAAGGGATAGGTAAAGTTTTTTTTAAATCATTGTTATCTATCAACAGCCAAATCCTCACTTTTAAGATAAGATTGTCAATGAAGAATAAAATTATCCTAATTTCCTTGCCTTTATCCTTTAGGGGGTCGACGACAACAGCTTTGTGTCGGACATGCTGTGTCGACCCCGACATTTGTCCTAAAGTTATAAAAAAATTTAAATGTTTAATCATCACCGCTGAGAAATACTTTTCAGTCGTGGAACTTTATAATAACCATAAATTGTATTTACTATTTAATTTTTACATATTTCGATGCAAAACAGTTAAGTGTTATTGTGTCGTTAAATGTAAGGCCTTTATATCTATTAAACACGGAGTAACCAGACCTTTTTACACCCTGTAGATGATTTATACAACGTCAGCAACTGGTAATCATGTTGTACGAGACGCTGCAGGGCCTGGGCCATTGTTTGATGGATTAGGCTTGCCCAGCACCTATACCATCCTCTCAGCTTAGTCAGAGGAAAGATCAGGTCAATACGTCTGAAGCTAATTAAACCGCGGGTTTCCTCAGGATGTTACAGACGGTGACGTCAAATCACGTGTTAAGTATGCACATACATTTGCCGTGCACCAACGGATTTTTCAAGAAAGTAAAGACAAAAAAAGACAAAAAAAACGAACGGTGCTCATCTGTCGAGTAGCGAATATGTCGAATCCAAGAAACTGCCCAATTCACGATCTGTCGTGTAGCGAATCTGCCGAATTACGAATCTGTCTAATCTAGAATCTGTCCAACACCGAACAAAGGGAAGAAGGGCCTCTAAATGGTCTACGAAACGTCAGCAAGATGATAATAAGTTAGGTACGTGGTGTAAGCCGTATTATGTTTATCAAAAGTAAAATCCATTGATCATTGATGTACGGCCGGTATCGAACCCACGACCTTCGGATTGAAAGTTTTGGCCAACACAGCTCTTTCACCAAAATATACGTGTTAAATGTTAGAAGGTATGTTTATTTATGCTGCAAGAGACGATCTTGACTAGCCGGAAGGAAAGTATCGGATAGCTTTAAGGTGATATAAATTACGTTAATGAGCAATTAGTTACAAGTATCTTCTTGATTGATTATAAGCACGTAGCTATAAATGTTTCTACACACACTTATGTGTGAGAAGAGTGTTAAAGGTGTTTTCAAAAAACACAGTTAAGTGCCAACATGATCGAATGTTAGACCTTACGATTTACGAACTATGATTTAACATTCGCCATCATCATCATCATCATCACCGTAGGACATCTACTGCTAATCATGAGGGGTTGTTGCCATACTCACCAAGCTTGGTAGACGGGTTACCAAGCGCATTACGGGATGTTGATACACGGAAAAACGCCGCTGCCCATATTCCGAAGGTATCCCTTGGCAGATTCTTGCATCCACGGGTAAGAGAGGAGGGGCAGCATGCTACTGCTGGCACCCGATGGCAAATCTAATATTACGCATTAATTCTTATGTTTGCTTTCCTAATAATAGACTCGAAGTTCACTAAACTGCAAACTGGCTGTGAACCAAAATGTTAGAGACATTTATTTTTTGCAAGGAGGAAAAATTTAACTTTATTACGAATCGGCATTGTGCAAAAAACGGACGTTATTTTTGGTCTGAAGCTTTTAAAATTGACCTTTATTGCCAGAGTATAAGGTTTATTTTTTTGTTATTTTTTGTGGTTCATTTAATCCAAACTTTTCTTGGAAGGAAACGTACATATAACCGTATACAATAGGTACCTTACAGTGGACTCTTGTGCGCAGCACGACCTTTGATGTCGTAAAACTGTGTTTCAAAGTTAAAATATTAGAAATTTTATTTAAAACCACGAAACAGTTACTTAACAGCGTTTAGTTTTCAGACTCTAATCAAGCTATCTCTCAATGATCAAAATGCAAAAAACCTTCAAATTATTCGCTGTACAGGGTACAACCGGCAATTTGTCATTGTTTTAGTTTTTTAGATGTTCCATTGTACATCCACGATCGGATCACCGCGGAATGGTAATGGGTGGGCTTAGGGCTAGCTTACACGCACGAAAAGAAGGCCGGTCGAAACTTCGTGATAATAATAGAGGTTATTACGCGATAAATACCCGTTAATGAATACAAAAAAATGTCGATGTATTTATGTATGTATCTATTAAGTAAATCATTCATATAGTACCCATAACACAAGCTCTGCTTAGCTTGGTGCTAGATGATGATGTGTGAGTTGTCGATCATTTTTTATTTTATTTATTTATATAGCTTTTTTAGATACCTTACATCTCTATATAAGTAGATTTAGGAAGCACAACAACAGAATTGACACTAATGTCACGTGAAAAATTATAAATTATCTATCATCAAATATCATCGTTTCAGTCATAAAACGTCCACTACTGAACTCATGCCTTCTTCCCATTAGTGTTAGGTCCCCTAACTAACACTAATGGGCAGAAGGCATGTTTAGTTGCCATACTCATCACGCTTGGCAGGCGGGTTGGCGAGCGCAGTACGAGATGTTGATACACGAAAAGACGCTGCTGCCCATCTTCCGGAGGTATCCCTTAGCAGGCTCTTACTGCATCCAAGGGTATGAGAGGAGGGGTAACATTCTACTGCCGGCACCTCACGGCTAGTTGAAATATCGCCAGTATGCAAATAGTCTTATTCCGCGTACCTCCATTGTTACTTTTTGCACAGATGTATGGATTTATGATCGGCGTTTATGCAAAGTGTTACTGATATAAGTTTTTTAATGACTTGCAGTTTTTTGCTCATTTCATATTTGATCTGAAACGAATAATGAGATTATATTATGTCATGGTATTTAAGCTTATTAATCCGCACTCATAGGTTAAGGTATGTAGCTTTATGTGTATTGTGTGTATTATTAAGGTTCTGTAATCTATGGTTTTATTGCATTCATCATTTCAGCCGTTAAACGTCCACTACTGAGCATAGGCCTCCCTCATGGATCTCCATGAGGGGTGGTTGCCATACTCACCATGCATAGCAGGCGGGTTGGCGAGCGCAGTACGGGATGTTGGTACACGGAAATACGCTGCTGCCCAGATGGGCAGGAAGATTTTGAAAGATTCCGGAGGTATCCCTTAGCAGGCTCTTACTGCATCCACGGGCAAGAGAGGAGGGGCAACATTCTACTGCCGGTGCCCCACGGCATTATTGCATTACGGGAGTGAAATAGTCAATTGTTCGACCAAAACACCCAGGTTAAAAGTCATTAAAAATACAGTCACTAAAATAATGTGAATTTTATGATTTTCCGCGCAGCTAAGTATGCCTTGAGGGACTCCAGGAATTAAATAATTGTAATAGTGTCTATTTAATTAAATAATTATTATAGTGTCTATTACAATTATTTAATTTCTTATGGATCCCATCACCAGAAACTAGTTTCGAAAATGGGACCTAATCGAAAGTGTATTTATTTGAACTCAAAGGGATTTTCCAAATCGGTTCGTAAACGGCGGAGTTCTGAGGTAATATTGTTTTAAAAGAAAATATACAGACAACTTGAGAGCCCCCTCCTTTATTGAAGTCGATTAAAAAGACACAAATCCCCGATCGCATAATATAAAATGTACCACAGATAATAAAAGCTGCCAATTTCCTCTGAGAAAAACCTAATGCTCATAGTTACTTCCACCAATACTCACTGACTTTATATTAGAATCCTTTGTTATTCCGTAACTCATTCATATAGTCATAAGAACAGTACCATTAACTCGCGTGCTTGACACAACAATGGCTCAGAATTAACTGGATTTTCTTTGTCGATTAGCGCTATAGGATATAGTTGTGTTCTCGTAATTTCACGCGCATCTTGCGTTTGTTGACTGTAATCTGCGATGGACGGATGTCGGAAAATTACGAGGCGCAAGTCACAAGAAATAAGTGGCTCTGACTATAATTCTCGCTCTGGTTTTGCATTATAATACAATAATTGATTCATAAAGTCTTTTAAGTCAAAAATTTCACATGATATAAATATACAATGTATATTGTCGAACCTTGATCAAACGAAATGTGCGGATACACAACATATACTTATCGATAAAAATCGAAAATAAAAATTATATCTCAAAAAGAAAGCCGACTTAATTATTTTTTAAATGAAAACTAGTTCATCTGGTTTTTTGTTCGTTTCTTTTTGAGTAAACTATTTTATTCGAAGTGAGGAAGTCTTAATTGAAAGCTAAATAAATAGTCTACCTAGCTAAGAAAATAAAAAATAATATATACAATTTCGGTACAAAAGCCTAGTAAAAATAATATATTTTTTTGAAAATTGACGATAAAACGATTTTTATTTTATTTTTAATCTGTAACTTTAAAACTGGGTTAATGGGGTGTACTTTTTTGTATATTGTATTAAAGTTTATAATTTATTCTACAAATCCTCCAAAAATTATGATTATATCTCTTTTCGTTGTCATGTTATTCACCAATTAAATTAGGTACCTACTTTCTGTCATGAACAAAGATCAATAGGAATTGTGCATTATCACGCGTGATACCACCCAGACCTTAGCCAATTCATCCAAAACTATGGAGTAAAACTCTGGAACGGAGCATTCCATGAGCATTCCTGAAGGTGATGTAGATGTTGTATAAGAATAAGAATTTGGTTTGATTAGATCCTGTAGTCCCATTTATATTTTAGTGTCATTTGTGGCCGTGGAGTGTAGCAATATAGACTGAATAAAATATTTTTAAAATTTTGAATTTTATAGGTAATCTATGTAACTTTGTTTGTCCTTTGGTATTAGTGCTCACTGTAACGAATCTGAATAACACGTCACCTCTAAACGAAATTGAAATAACCTTTGTAGATCCTGTGCTGAAAGAGAACCCACCTGCATCAACTATCAGCTAATTTATTTAATGATGTGGAACTCTAAGTTCACAAGAGCACAATGCTATAATATGTGTAAACACAGGCTTACACGTAATACACAAACATTATTACAAATTAAGCTAAGCTGGGAGAATGGTATAGGTGCTGGACTAGCCTGATTCACAATATCCCAGGCACTGCACCGTACAGCATGTGTTGGACCAATGTTGGAACCCGTCCAAAATACGCACTTTGATTTTATGCGCAATCTCAGTGACTAACGAACGAGCTCAAATACATCAAAATCACAAAAACACTATATACTGCTGCCGTGCGTTCTCGTTAGCGCGATCTAGCATTTGAACATTTTTAAGAGCGACATCTAGTTACAGATTTGGTACTAAACGCGGTAACGAGAAACACTGACAGAGTAAAACTTAACTAAACAGCATGAATACCAGTTGCTGGTTCAGCAATCATCATATATAATAATGAAATAGATATAAACAGCACGTACTTCGCAATCGCTATTCGCTACATCCCCTCAATTACGCCAGGCTCATCCTCAAGGCTAAACAATGTCACTTTTGATTCGCGTTAGAAGCCGTCTGCCAAGTCTTCACAACTAACCGTGAAGGTTTAGGTTACGCTGCTGCACTGATTCGTTAATTATTGACTTAAATTGTAGTTGGTCCAAGCTATTTGTGCAATAATTATTCCAATACGCATACTAGGTGTGAAAATAAAAATGATGCTAAGTGCAGTTAAATAATACAATTTTCGACTCAATGTTACGCCGGCTGTAATTTTTTGGGTTTTTAAAAATAGAAAAAAATATTCAATATTTTTTGTTAATCTACACGACGACGTAACGGACTGAAATTTTTTTAGGTCTTTAGTTAACAGAATGGCTTATAAGTAACTAGTTTCTGCCCGCCGCTTCGCACGCGTTGTACCCGGATAAAAAGTAGCCTATGTGTTAATCCAGACCTACATCTATACGTGTGCAAAGTTCCAGCTCAATCCGTGGGGTAGTTTTTGCGTGAAGAGGTAACAAACCTCCATACAAACAAACTGTCGGCTTTATAATATTAGTGGAATTGTTGGTGTGCCTATACTATACATATCTAAATCTTCTTCGCAGTCGATTAGTAGCTCATAAAAAAATCAAAAAATCTCGTATATTTTACTAAACCTTCAACCTAAACCTATTTCGTCACATCTACCCACAAGGCTTTTCCCAAGTTAATGGTTCTAAGATACAAAAAACTTTTCCTGCATTCCTGTCTCCAAGAATCTCAGGAGTCCATGTCTTGTCTTTGTCATGTGTGTTACGTCTATTTCATTGTTTCACATGAAAAACCTACTTCACAATTATTAAAAAACCGCTGTAACCGCAACATAAGTTGTGGGAATGGGTTTGTCTTATTCTTTTATTTTACTTAGCTACATGTTAAATCTTCTTTACAGTCGCTGTAAGAATGCAATTATTGAATATGGAAAAGTATTTTTTTTGTACCTTAGAACCATTGACTTGGGAAAAGCCTTGTGGGTAGATGTGACGAAATAGGTTTAGGTTAAGGGTTAGTAAAATATACGAGATTTTTAGACTTTTTTATGAGCTACTGTTAGTCAAAGTCGCTCCTTTTTTCCGTTAACACTTGTCAATCCTGAGCTATTATTGTTTAGTTTTTTCTATCTACAATCTTTAAGGTACTTTCCCGCTATGTATTTATTTATTAGAATTAATTAACGACAGTGAAAATTTCCTAACAAGTTCACGAATTATTGAGTCCTTCATTATTAAAGTTTTTTTTTATTCTACTAAATGACGACACAAGCCGAAGGCCCTGATGTTAAGTGGTAACCTCTGACTATAACAACTGCAATTCGCGGTGATCACGTTCACTAAGCACGGGACCAACGCTGCATTGCATTGCGCCCATCACCCTGAGACATAGAGTTGTAAGGTTTCATGTGCGCCTAATTTCACCGGCCTCCATACCCTTCAAACTGGAACACAGCAATGGAGACAAGCGGCAGAAATAGGTATGGTGGTAGTACTTCCCCGGATAAACTCTTCACAAAACGTTACTACTGTTAAGATAATTATGATTAATTAGGCAATAAAGATTAATTAAGATTAATTATTAAGTAAAGAATAATTATGTTTGGCAGAAAATTCATAAAAGATTATTAAATAATTAAGAAAATACATGATAAAAATAATACAATAAATCATAAAAAAAACATGCAACATGCTTTGTGGCATAGCCGTGGGACGCCCTGTATACGGTTATATTTTCAACATCAGACAATCGTGTCTAATTACGTAATGGTGTTACTGATTCGAAATACCGCGTTAGTTCCATAATAACATGATATTTTATTTGAGGAAGCAATTGCTCGAAATTTATTTTTCTAATAAAAGAATAACCAACAGGTTCAATTGAACGTTCCATCTAATTCACCGAAAATAGACCATTTAAGAAGTTCGACATTCAAGTTTTATTAGATCATCAGTCACAACAATTGCTTCCTCAAATAAAATATCGTGTGTCAACTAAATTAAAGATGTTATCTCCGAGCCGGTAGCGCACAGTAGTTACATCACTAAATATATACAATTTTAGACAGCTGACAAACTGACTGCTTGTTAAACTTTATATTTTTTGCATGTTGTTTTTATATTTCTTCCTCTTTTATTGGTCTACAGAAAAGTCAGCGATGGTATATGTTTATCTAAGGATAGCTTTCTAGAACCATTTGAATGTTTAAAAAAATGGTTACATAATTATGTATAGGGCAATAATTAAAGAAAGCTATTTAGAAGGACACGATATTAATCCTTATCAAATAAATATATAATTTAGTAGTGTAATGCAAAGTTATACAGGGTGAATTTTTGAGACGGGACAGTAAGGGCAGGTACCTTAACCGTTATAGTTACAGGAAAACGTTGTTAGAAGACCATCCATAAATTTTTAAGATATTCTGAACTGCATTTACAGATTTTGGAAAAAATGTACAGTCAGCAAGAAAATGGTCATTTTACACAAAAACTTTTTTTGATGCCAATCGATCCTCTTGCTTATTAGGATCAAAAGTCTCTACTGGACCGACTGAGGTTTGAGTACTAGAAATGTCAGAAATTGAGAAAAACTTTTCCCATACATTTCGGTAAAAGAGTCAAACTTCTAAATTAGCCAAATTTTTTGTTATGGGTAGATCCGCTATAATCCGCTATTAAGAAGACGGGCTGAAGAAAGTAGGTACTTAAGTATAAAAAAGTTTTAAATTTCAAACTTGGAATTCGATTCGAATTCTTGGGTTATTTCTGATCATTCTTATGTTTGTGCTGAGAAAATTCTAGATTAGACTTCTTATTAAAAAATGTCAATGATTATAGCGGATCTACCCATAACAAAAAATTTGGCTAATTTAGAAGTTTGACTCTTTTACCGAAATGTATGGGAAAAGTTTTTCTCAATTTCTGACATTTCTAGTACTCAAACCTCAGTCGGTCCAGTAGAGACTATTGATCCTAATAAGCAAGAGGATCGATTGGCATCAAAAAAAGTTTTTGTTTAAAATGACCATTTTCTTGCTGACTGTACATTTTTTCCAAAATCTGTAAATGCAGTTCAGAATATCTTAAAAATTTATGGATGGTCTTCTAACAACGTTTTCCTGTAACTATAACGGTTAAGGTACCTGCCCTTACTGTCCCGTCTCAAAAATTCACCCTGTATAATTGTAATATTTTTATACATTTATATAATTCATAATATATTAACTTTTGCTATGATAACTTAATTTGTAAGATGTAGCTGCCTGTAATTGGGAGAACACTAGCTCATGATTTTTATTGCTTTTACTATTGTAATTTTTTACTTGTGTATCTTCTGTTGGTGGCTCAAATAAATAAATAAATAAATAACTGTACTTTACACTAGCAAATTAAAATTCAAGGAGTTGTCGCAGACTTAAGAAAAGTTTACCTGTGACAGGCGTCCCACGCCGGACGGCTTTTTTTGCATGAAAATGGCAAAAATGGAAAAATTGTAGGGCACTTCCAGAAGTGTCACAATTGAAATTTAATGCTGGAAGCTTTTGTGGTAGACTTAAAAGGAAATATTCAGAAATTTAGGAATTACGATTTTTTCTAACTTTATAAAGTTTTGAAGTTTAAAGAAAGATTCGTTTGAATTCGAAAATTAAATATCTATTATTATTTCATATGTATGTCATCTTGTACTTGACTAATGTTGCCTGAAATAAATCATGTTTACATATTTTATTATTATATACTATCTTTTAATTTCGGAACCCTCAGGGCGAGTCTCGCTGGCAATTGTCCGTTTTACATAAGGCTCTTTTACTGTCTCATCGGAGCATTTTTACATTTTTTTTTGCATAATCTCGTAGCCAAAAAACTTACGCAAGACTGAAAACAAGACTGCTACGTATAAAAACCAGGGTGCATGTGTAACCGATATGATCAACGAAGATAGGAGCGTTAAAGTAGTATTATGTATCGACAAAGTGGTAACAATTTCGTCGTGTCACCGATAATTTAGCAATTTAGCGCCCTAGCGTGGCTCAGTCATTGTCATGGCCGAATATGGGCACCTTCTTATATAGGTAGAGAGTGATGAGTATCTTTGTAAACATTTTATTATCTTACTAGATTGTGCCCGCCGCTTCGCATGCGTTGTACCCGAATAAAAAGTAACATAAGTGTTAATCTAAGCCAACATCTATACGTTTGCAAGATTTCAGCTCGATACGTAGGTACGCTGGTTTTGCGTAAAGGGGTAACAAACCTCCATACAAACAAACTTTCGGCTTTATTATATTAGTGAGATAGTGAGTTAGCTGACCTGCGCGGTTTCACCTGCATTAAATCAAAGTTTAATGATTTTGGTATCTTACTATTTATACTAAATTAAATTATTAAAATTATTTATTTAGCCTTTATTGTCCCTGCTGGGCAAAGGCATATTTTATTTTTATTTTTAATTTATTTAGGCTCAAACAGTATATAATAACCTAAAAAGTATCAAAATATATCAATGGATCCACAAATTAAGCTGCCACTACTATTCAACTGTTCATAAAACATTACATCCGCTACGGATAATAATTTGTACCCAACAAACGAATGCAAATAATAAGTAATCGTTTTTTTCCGCGATTGTAAAAATATCTTACAATCAGATAATCTTTCAATATACAACCTACCTACTCTTGGAATTAAAGAATTAAACGCATAATTCGATTTATGGTTAAGTAGTGGCGGAATGTAGCGATGTCGAGCCGTGTTTGCCGAATGAAAATTAATGAAAATTCGTTTATTTGTGATCCTAATGTTACACAGTTAAAATAATACATAATATTCATTAAAAATGGCCGTGGGGTGCCGGCTGTAGAATGTTACCCCTATTCTCATGCCCGTGGATGCAGTAAGAGCCTGCTAAGGGATACCTCCGGATGATGGGCAGCAGCGTATTTCCTATCAACATCCCGTACTGCGCTCGCCAACCCGCCTGCCAAGCGCGGTGAGTATGGCAACTACCCCTCATGGAGATCCATGAGGCTTGTGTTCAGTAGTGGACTTTTTACGGCTGAAATGATGATTAAAAAAATTGTAACAAACAGGTATTACAAATCGGACCTGGTATGGATCACTCATTAGATCCAGTCTGTATCTAGTGAGAGTTTTTACGCTCAGTAGATCCAGTTTCGAAATTAACAAAAAAATCAACTATGTACCCCTGACTTTCGACCCGAAGGTTGAGGGTCCGATGATGCCAATGCATTTTTCTTTCTTAAAAAATGTATTTTCAAATTGAACGCGTGCTTTAGCGGTATAGGAAAATATCGTGAGGAAACCCGCGGCTTTGTCCGCTTCAGACGTATTGACCTTTTCTATCCTCTGACTAATAGCCGACTAAGCTGGGAGAAACTCATTACATACCACAGCTGGTTTCTAGAAACCTAAAATAATTTAAAGGCTTCTAATACAAAGTGAACACAAAAATAGTTCGCATAGAGTTGCCAAGAACAACATTGATTACTTATCTGCATAACAAAAGAGACAAGACCGGAAAAATTTAAATATGTCTATACTAATTTTCTAGTGCCGCTCTCTAGAGCAGTAATCTTCGAACTAATGCTCATTTTGTTAAAGACAATAACAAATAAGCAGCCAACGTGTATGGTCACGAGACAATACGCTGACGTACAAATGACATATCATCACAGACTAGGTACTGTCGGCTAATGATATAGGAAAACGGTTTTTGTTCTATCCAACGTATTAACCAAGATCGTTATGATATTGTGAAATACAGATGGGTTTAATTTCTTATCACAAGCCTTATCAAAACGCGATCCATTTTCTACCTATGAAAATAAGTCGTTTTCGAAGGGGAAAAAATCGGTTATTTTTTATATTTTATATATACCTCTATATAACTTAATTGGATTTTTTGTTTTTATTTATAACATAAAAAAATATCTCTGTAGTTTTTTAGATATTTTTATTTGTCCTCTACAACAGCTTTTCACGGAGGTCAATGACCATGTCAAGAATCAGCTGGCGTTTAGTTTGTCACTATCGTATAATCAGCTGTTCAAGTTAAAACTCTCGTGGTCGTTTCTTGAATGAAAATCACCAAATCCTGTAGTGGACGTGAACAATCACCAGTCTGCCTTAACCAGACTTCAGAACTTGTCAGTTAACCTGTTAGGAGTCTTAAAAGCTAGAATAGAAACTAAACGTCTGGTTTCTAGATTTAATGACTCCTAAATAAAGTTCCTGCTTATCAAATAAGCATGAGTATTGTTTAATGCAGCAATGTAAAACTATAATTATTTCAAATCATATGCTTAGTATACTCTCAGGGAAATAGACAACAAGCTTGTTTTCAACGGTAATTAATATAATTAATTTCGGGAGCCAAGCTTGTCTTTGTGTCGTTTTCTCACAATTACCAGTGGATTATCGTAGACTAATCTAGTGCTGCCTTAATAAGATTGAAAGTCTTTAGTTCCTCGTTACAATGGTTTTTAATTATTGGTTTCTGGGTCTGATATTTGTAATATCAGACGAGGAATAGGGGCGAAGGCCTCAAAAGGTCACCAAAGGTCAAAAATGTCATTTTTGGGTTTTTGGACGTTTTCGGCCATTTGAAGACTTATTTTTTTGGTGACCTTTTAAGGTCACAATAACTCCGGTCCCTGTGACCCTAGGATCACCAAAATCAATCAGTACCCTTTTCTTATTAAGACGGTGCTAACAAAAAAGGTTTCATGAAAATCGGTCAACGCGTTCGGTTGTAATCGTCTCATGCGCAGACAGACAGACTGTTCCGTTCTAATCAATCACCATTCACCGTTTTTGTCTATGGGTTGCCATTCAGTATCAAGCCGTCAGTTTCGATGACCCATGCGGGACCGTATTCGTCATTCACTTGGAGCAAGAGTCGTCGTACAACAGACACCGAACGAACCACGCGCGACCACCAATTGCGGAAGGCTTATCGCTAAAGCCTACTCCATCACGCGCGCTATTACGCTCATCAACTTAAAAAAAAGACCTTTTAAGTTGACATTAAACTTTAATGGAAAATGTTAATTTTATTATTTTTAGTACGTTTAAATAAAAGCTTGGTTGTTAAAAAGTTTATTTACTTTTAATTTATTTTTTATATTTTCATTCTCTCATACCCGCCAGGTTGGAGCAAGCTATTTTATTTAATATCCATATTGTAAATGTGCTATAATAAAATAACTAGTCCGCCATCTTGCGTATTCTGCCATATCGGATTTAGAGTGACGTTATTTTATTTTTCGAATTAGTCCGCCATCTTGAATATACCGCCTTGTTGGATTTAGAGTGATGTCATTTAATTTTTCGAGGAACTCTCAGCTTGGCCTTTCATTTGATACCCATATTGTAAGAGTGTATTAAGAATAACTAGTCCGCCATCTTGGATGTTCCACCATGTTGGATTCAGAGTATCGTCATTTCATTTTCGAATTATTCTCAGCAAGTCCTTTTATTTGATACCCATATTATAGGAGTACATTAAAAATAAGTAGTCCGCCATCTTGGGTGTTCCACCATGTTTGATTCAGAGTGATGTCATTTCATTTTTTGAGTTATTCTCAGCAAGCCCTTTCATTTGATACCCATATTATAGGAGTACATTAAAAATAAGTAGTCCGCCATCTTGGGTTTCAGCCATGTTGGATTCAGAGTGACGTCACATAGCTGACCATGCATTGTCATCCAAAGAAAACATGTATTCAAAATTTCAGCTCAATTGGTTGAATATATCTGCTTCCAAATTAAGTTGCAAGATTCCGCGAACAAACATAGTTACATACATACCTACATACAGGGCAAGCTAAATAAAAGCTTGTAAAAAGCCGTGTTGGCCGAGTGGTATGAACCCCGACTTTCAATCCGAAGGTGGTGGGTTCGATACCGGTCGGGTACTAATGGATTTTACCTTTCTTAAAAAATATACGTTCATATTTAATACATGCTTTAACGGTGATGAAAAACATCGTGAGGATACCCGTGACTTAGTCAGCTTCAGACGTATTGACCTGTTCATTCCTTTGATTTAATGGCCGACTAAGCTGGGAGGATGGTATAGGAGCTGGGCAAGCCTAATCCATCTAACAATGTCCCAAGCACTCTAACATTACTGACGCTGCAGAAATAATATATAATTAATGTATAAGGTGGTATAAGGCCTTAGGTTATCCATTAAGCAAAAATATTTATTTTGCGAGAAAAGAAAGGATACATTATTTTTGAGAAAACTTCCCATTTATGAATCAAGAGACATGCCCTTTAAGGTCATGAGCTCAAATACCACCGTATAGAAATCCAGGTCACTACTTAGATAAATTCACGATTTAGATAAAACAGTGGCTACTGTGGAGTCAGATACAGCTTCAAGCGTGGGCTTATCACCATCCATAAAACGCTGATAAGAATCTACTTTAGGAGGCGAGTACCCAATTCGTATCCATAATCATTAGCGTGGCTTTTATTCACGGAAACGTGGTAAACCCCACTTTGCGATGCCAAGAACTGTATAGCCTGTGTCCTTTCACCAATAACTTACACTATTTCTCACTAGATTCTGTCACTGAGGTCATCTACCTGCTTATTGAATAATATAGAAGAGAAACAGATATGATAGTAAAAAATAACTCAATAATTTTGACTCTAAGTATCTACGTAAGTAAATGTAATTGTACTTATTTAAAACGAACATACGAATTGCAAAATAACCTAGGAAGGCTATAACTAAAACATTCGATTGTTACGTTACAATAATAATTATTGTATTGTTGGGAAGGAATCTGCTCCAACTCCGTCAAACGTAACATAAGACAAATAAAATTGTTAAATGATGACTATAACGACCGAGTTAGGTTCTTCTGTTCACTTCTTTTCCTAACTCGCGTGTCATCTGAAGTAAACAGATTCAATTATGTGCTTTATTCTATTTATTTGTGTTGTTTTATTTTGTAATTTGTGACGCGTCAATAAGGTTCATGCGGCCGCACTGAATAAAGTATTTTTTGATTCTTGATTCTTGTAACCCACGTACCACGTAACAGTTTGCTAATTCATTATACATATATATATATATATATAGGATTGCAATATATAGGCTATATATATACCATCCCTTTTACTAACTAAACTACCAGTTCCAGGACAAATTGGTAGGTAATAAAATATTGGTTTCATGTATTCTCGATGGAGGTAGAACACAACTTAAGTCCGCATATGACCGCCTATGACTCGCATAACATTCTCGTTCGACTCATCACCATTGGTTGAGAACGCTCATCATTTCAGCCGTAAAACGTCCACTACTGAACACGGGCCTTCCCTCATGGATCTTCATGAGTGGTAGTTGCCATACTCACCACGCTTGGCAGGCGGGTAGGCGAGGGCAGTACGGGATGTTGATACACGGAAAGACACTGCTGCCCATTTTCTGGCAGTATCCCTTAGCAGGCTCTTACTGCATCCACGGGTATGAGAGCGGGTAACATTCTACTGCCGGCATGCCACGGCGCGCTCGAACGATGAGAACGCTCGCTTCCAGTGAAAATAAACGATTTAAATTAAAAGAAGAGTCCTGATTAGGCTCGGCCAGCACCTACCAGCCTCGCTTATTCGGCTATTAGTCAGAAGAAAGAACAAGTCAAAGCGTCTGAAGCTAACTAAGCCGCGGGTATCCTCCCGATGTTTTTATTGTTTTCCTTTACAGTTTAAGCACTTGTTTAATATGAACATAATAACTCTTTTTATGACAACTTAATTCTAACACATAATATAAAATACAACAATGGAAACCGAAACAAAGTTAAAAAGCTAAAAACAGAAGTACAATGGCCCTTTCTCATGAATATAATTTTATTGTTTAAAGGAAGAAAAACCACTATTTGAACCCATCACAAAGAATCTGTGATGTCAGATGAAATGCATAACTATCCTCAAGGCTAAGGAGTGTATATTGACGCATTGGACAAGGGACTTTCCAATGTCTTTTCCTCTGTCATTTGTGGCTATAAATCATTGTCATGCGGAAGAAATGGCTGGATTGAGATCCGTAAAAAACTTCCGGATGCATTCTTTGTTTCAAAAATATTGAAGGAAAAAAAATATAATTTATAGAGTCTTTCCAATTAACTTCATTGGCAGTTTTATGGCTTTATGTAATTGAAAACCGTGAACATGCATTGAATAAATATTTTGTTTTCTTTTCAAAACATAAAGTTATGAATAGTTATGATTGATCTGATATAACTGAAAAATTATATAGCTACGTGTCTATAACATTCATTTAAGTTTAAAAATCCATCACCTCAGACTTTCTTTGCGTATTCACACATTTTTTTAATATTTTTATTTTATTTTATATACATGAAATTAGTAGTTCCTCTAAATATAAATCTTTATGAATATAATATATCTGACAGAGTTAAAAATAAAAACAGAAGCAACGATTCATAACTCTTCCCTTAAGTATTTTTATTGTCGGTTTCTACTTAGAGTTTCAAGTTCACAATAATCTTAAATTAAATTGTCTCGTACCATCTGTGGCATGTAAACAATTTTCTCAGTGCGAGGCTAAGACACCACTTATCTCGGACAAACAACGCGGCAGCCACTGATTTTTACTACTTCAGATAAGCTTCTTTATGCCTATGTATAATGTATAAATGCTTATTTCTAACACTCACAATCACATTCCGTATCAGCCATAAAACGAGCCAAGCGGTAATGACGAAAAGTGGAATTAAATATGTAGTTAGTCAGAACTATAAGCATTCTCATCGTTCCGTCCGCGGCTTTTCTAGGTCTGAAGATCATAAAATGGCTTCATAAACTGTTTGTCTTGTAAATATTTTAGGTTTGTTATGACAATGATCTCCCAAAAAATGTATAATTAAACTTACATCAAAATGAATGTAACTTATTAGATCTAAAATTTATCAAAATTTACCAACGATTCACTGTTACACGTTGGAAATACATTTTTAAAATGTTTTCCCAACGACTTCACACCCCAACGAAACAGTATGAGAATTCTTCTTGTTCTTCTTAATTGAGTCACGAATTGACAGTTTAACAGTGTTCAGTTCCAGGTAATGACAATTCAGGTTGTTTTTTTAGTATCTTTTGACTCACATTATGCTGAGGCTATATAATAATCTCTACGATACTATATATATATGTATACATAGCCTTATTTCAACCCAAGACGATTGAGCTCACTCATTTCGTTTGGAAACACAACGGCGGCGCGGTCGTATCTAACGATTTACATATATCAATGATTACCTCGCAGTTTCATTACAAACTTCACAAAACTCTCCATTCATTCAAACCACTAGTCAGCAGCGCAGTGTTTAAATAGAACTGCAACTTTTTCATCCAAATGAATTGTATCGGAACTGATTCCAGTGAATTGTCAGCAAAAAGCATCACAGTCTGATTCACCGCCTGCATAAAATACCAGCTGTGAACTAACTTGTATTTCCGGTAGTGTTATTTAAACTTTCGCGATTTGTTTACGTTTAAAATTGATTGAGTTGATAACAGACGCGTTGGCCGAGTGGTATGTACCCCCGACTTTCAATCCGAAGGTCGTGGGTTCGATACCGGCCGAGCACCAATATTTTTCTTTCTTGAAAAACGTATGTGCACACTTAACACGTGCTTTAACGGCGGTGAATGAAACATCGTGAAGAAACCCGCGCCGTAGTTAGCTTCAGACGTATCGACCTGTTTCTTCCTCTGACGCTGACTAAGCTGAGAGGATGGTATAGGCGCTGGGCAAGCCTAATCCATCTACAATCTACAATGTCCCAGGCACTGCAGCGTCCCATACAGCATGATTACCAGTTGCTGACGCTGTATAAACCATCTATAATAGATGCAAAATATAAGGGTTTGTGGCAAAACGATAAAATTATTTATTTACACCGGGTACCGGCAGTAGAATATCGCCTCTCCCCTTTTGCCCGTGGATTCAGTAAGAATCTGCCAAGGGATACCTCCGGATGATGGGCAGCAGCGTCTTTCCGTGTATCAACATTAAATGCTCGCCAACCCGCCTGCCAAGCGTGGCGAGTAGGGTAACAACCCCTCTTGATTAGAACTTGGAGATCCATAAGAGGCCTTTGTCCAACAGTGGACCTCCTACGGCTGATATGATGAATATAACAAGCATTCATTCAACTTGTTAGATACAGGTATAAACAGTGTTACTAGTTGTTACTAGGTATAAACAGTAGATCAACATCAGTAGGTTACTGACACGCATGCTCACATGTCCTGTTGCATGACAATAGACGTAAGTGCCGTGGGGTACCGCCTGTAGAATGTTGCCTCTCCTCTCTTACCCGTGGATGCAGTAAGAAACTGCCAATGGTATCCAACCGGAAGTGTACCTAATAAAATAAGAGATTTATTAACAAAAGTGACATATTTCAATGGCTATCCAATGTATTCTCCAAAATAGTAGAGTCGATTTAGAAAGGTACCGTCTCCTACGCAATCGCACACAATAAATATCTATAGGTACGTGTAATAGTCCACATTAACACCTACAATTATTAGGTACTCTTACTAAATAATAGCAGTTGCCCAAATACGGGCAATGTTTACGAGCGTTTGCAATCAGAGATACAATCGGCTAGGGTGCGCGGGCGCCACTCGGAAAACCTCATGCGATCGAGAGAATGTAAAATGATTTATTAATTTACAAACTGGTTATTTCTAACGCACGCACACAATAAGTAAAAAATACTGGACACTACATCATCTAGTCCCAGAATAAGCAAAGTTTACTTAAAGAATACTTTTTTGTAACCCTAGGCAAATATCTTTAGATAAGCTCACATTTGCTCCCTGTCAGAGATCAAACCTGGCCACCTCTTGCGTCTCAGCCGCCTTTATTTAGTTACGGAGACCGTCGAAGGAGATCGTGCATAATAAACAATAATAAAGCAATTTTAATAATCTACTGTTTTGGGGACTTTCGTTGTTTCATCATCATCATCATTTCAGCGGTAAAACGTCCACAGCTGAACATAGGCCTCCCTCATGGATCTCCATGAGGGGTAGTTGCCAAACTCACCACGCTTGGCAGGCGGGTTGGTGAGCGCAGTATGGGATGTTGATACACGGAAAGACGCTGCTGCCCATCTTCCGAAGGTATCCCTGAGCAAGCTCTTACTGCATCCATGGGCATGAGATGAGGGGTAACATTTTACTGCCGGCACCCCACGGCAGGCTTTTGTTGTTTGTATTAGCGATATTGCATACTCTCACCGATCAACGACTATCTTCTAGTAAAAGTTTTACCTTCCCTTAAGCATTTACCCAATTGCGGGCAATTTCTAAGTTATGTACAATTAGACATTCAAGCGGGTCGGGTGCGCGGACGCAGCTAGGGAAATCTCATGATCGAGAGAATAATAAATCTGCGTGCGATTATCAAGCGCGGCGCATCGCACCAAAACACGTTTCGAATTAAAAAATTGTAGTGTAAGCCTCTACTGCAAATAATACACATTTGACGACCTCTGTGGCGCAGCGGGCGAAGGTCCGCCTGCGACGCAAGGGGTTGCGGGTTCGATTCCCGCCTCGGGACAAATGTCTGTACGATCTGCAGATATTTGTTCAGGGTGTTCTGGGTGTTTTTCTATATTTAATAAAAATATCTATCTATGTAGTATAATGTATTAAGTATATCAGTCATCTAGTACCCATAACACAAGCTCTGCTTAGCTTGGGGCTAGATGATGCTGTGTGATTTGTCCAGCATTATTTATTTATTTATTTATTCAGGCCTGTTAGAATTAAGTACAAGTTTTATTTTTATTACAAAGTCTATAATAGTAAAACAAATGAAGATTTTATCGTAATAATAACAGTAATAAAGGTAACCTTAGAATAGCTACAGATAAGTACCACATAATTTATATTAATTCTAGTGATAAAAACAATTTTTGTGTGTTACCTTTATGAATGACTATTCTAATCAAACTACATAATATAAATGACTGTCTAGGCACATACTTCTTTGTGGGTGGATTTTACCGATCTGGTTTTAATTTAATCGACTTATAAGGTTTTTTGTTGTTTGATTACATAGGTATACCTATTTAAAAACAAATTTACTGGATAGCACTCGCACACCTCAGTGGTTCGCAAAATAATTTAACGGTAAATATATCACACTGCAACTATATTTAGGTGCAACTATTGCTGAGACAGAACCTTTTGGCACACCACACTTTTATGAAAATCTGTAACCTTCATAAGTTAGATTATTAATTATGTTTAAGGTGTGGTGTACCAATAAACGCATTTTCATTTCATTTAATTTCAAACTGTTCGTGATCCTCGATTATTTTAATATGCTTTGATAGTCAAGTATGCAATATAATATTACATACTTGCCTATCTTCGACCACACTTACTCTTTTGCAACTTCGCTTTAAAGTGTTTTATCTGAATATAAAATGTAATAATGTATGCTGATCAGAGCAAAACCGAATTGAAATAAATAAATTAATAAAGTAAACTAAGATTTCAACCTACTAACCCCAACGCAGCCTGCGTCATCTTTTACACATCCAAAACCGCCGGCCTCATCGCGGTCACTTTCATTCGGCGAGGGCCTCCACTAACTGCACTCTCCCAAAGAGTCTACCATCCACTTGCTACATTTGAGTGTATGCCGCTACGTCGAATGGTAGTCTCACCGCCGAAACGCACGCGTACGCAATTCTATATCCAACCTTAATCTAATAAAATCTAAGTTACTTTGTATAAAGTCCAAGTTACCTTGTTTTTGCGTGCTTTTGAATTCAGAATTAGAAAGTGCGAAAATGAAAACGGATTACGCTATGGATGAGGTGCAGAAGAGTAAGTGTGGTATTTTTGTTATTTTAATAAGAAATTTTTGACTTGATAACAGATTCAGGTCACTAAGTTAAAAATTATATAAAGAGAAAAAAATACAATTTGTTTCTGAGAAATTGAGAACCGTATGGTTAAGTTTAGTTATCCTGATGATTTTAAACTGATTAACGAGACTTTGTCGCGTAATTACCTTCTTTCATTGTTTCCCGGCGTTTCTCGTTAATCAGTTTAAAATTATGTCTACAGATCGCGAAAGTTAATAAATAGATAAATAAAATAAAATAAAGTTTACAAAGTAATTATCCTGATGATTTTTGATGATAATTTAATACCTAGTTGACACATAATTTTCATTTGAATACTCTGGAAAATATTTAGTTTAGTGGGATAAATAAACTAAATTTATTCAGATTTTGGAAACAAAAGCGATCTATTTTTCAAATAATTAAATAATAATGTCAGTAAAGCAAACTAGGCTTCTTATCAACTGTAGAAGCACCAACTATAACAAATCAGGTAAGATTGTAGCCAAATAAAGGTCAGTCTCACTAATATTATAAATCAGAGAGTTTGTATGGATGTATGTTTGATACATCTTCACGCAAAAACTACCTTACGAATTAGCTTGAAACTTTGCACACTCATAGGTTTTGGCCAGGGATAACAGAATATTTTGTTCCAAAAATTTGTTAAAAATTTTACGCGCGCGATAAATGGTGCAACTAAGTCTTGTCTGCTATAAAAAATAAACAACTTTAACTTCTCCCATAGCAATAATGTTTCAAATACCCCCTCAGTATACCTAATCAAGATGTTCTTATTACTGGTGGACCTTTTTCTTACCAGCTCAGTATAAACACAATTATCGCAACAGATCTTATCACCGTGTATATTTACATTGCTACCTCATTGCTCTAGCCGCCTGTTATGCTTAGCTATGTTACGTTATATGTGTATTATATTATCTGTGGTTATACAGTAACAGTTTTATCGCTGTTGAAGTTTCCACATATGTTTAATTTACTTACTCCTCTGGCTCACCGATCCAAAGTGGATCTTGGCCTTCGATATAAGACTTTACTCTTTCATTAAAATAACTACCAGATCGGAGCGTTTAAATAACCTATAGAGAGTTTTCTACACATTTTTATAGTGAGAATTATATATCAGATTGGATTTTTTATGTTACCATTAAAGTAGTTTTTATAGATTATAGTGAGTTAAAATTACTACCGGTACCTAGATATTTGCTCTACATTTTATCATAATTAGTAACACAACTTTAAATAGAAAGTGTGTTAAATATGTTAACCCATATTTCTTGGCTGATCTAAGCATTCGCATAAGCACCTCTTCGATTTATCTTCTTGTTCAAATTGCTCTATTTTTCCTTTAAGTTTGTGTAAAGATAAACTGATCTTTGGTAGTGAGTTTACTTACTTCTTATAAACATACTAGAGCTGGATTAAATCACATTTACCCAAGATTATCATTGTCTTAGGCAGTAGGTATATTAGTGTCAACACTCAAAGATAAAGGAGAAAGCACTCCTGGCTTACCTTGGTATATTTAACTTAGAATGGTTATAAAAGCCCTTATCTTAAGATATGAACGAGGCATTCTGTACCTAGGCACGATTCTGTTGCCTATAAAAGCCTTTACATTTATTATAGATGATTTATATAGCATAAACGGTAATGCTGTACGGGACGCTGCAGTGCCTGGGACATTGTTAGATGGATTAGGCTTGCCCAGCACCTATACCATCATCCCAGCTTAGTCAGCTATTAGTCATAGGAAAGAACAGGTCAATACTTCTGCAGCTAAGTTCCGTATTTCTTAAACTAACGTATAAAACTAGGCCTATAGCGCATTGTATAAATATATTTAGGAACAAAAAGTCATGTATAAATTAAAGTAAACTTAAGTGAATGCATAATTTGTACAGGTAAATTAAGATATGTTTTTAGGTTAACTTCTAATTAAATAACTGAAAGGAATACCGTTTTGTTTATATTAGAACGCAGATAAAAAACACTAATAAACACAAATTTAGTAAACACTTACCTAAAATAAAAGAATGTATATAAGTAAAAGTCTCATATCTTTGTTGAATGTTCAAATTATATTAGCTTAGTGATAACAAAATAATTGAGGCCAGTACCTAAATATACTTTAAAGGACAAGTGTAATGTCGATATCGCTCTACTATATAAAGTTGCTATGAGAGTCAGGCAGGCGTTTAAACAATTAAGCGCGACTGATCAATTGTTTTTATTGCATTAGCTGTTGTAGCTAATGGAATAATTACTTGTAGTTATCGCAAATATACAGAATTTTAACTCTCCTACTCCAAGCTGTACAAAATTATTATAAATTAACTTCATTAACTGAAACTAATAAATAAAATAAACTATAGTTCCAAATTTTACATCATTTTAGGGAAATTAAAAACCTTATGATCAAATTTACTATTTGGCGGGATTGGAACGCTTAATTGGTGTTTAACCGATAATATGATCTTGTCTAGAATTTCGACTCGGCCCGTCATGGGTTTCGAAGCTTAGTGATTCAAGCACTAAATTTTTAAAGAATTAAGAAATGATCAACTTGTATCGATTTATCAACGTCGAAATCTTAAATAACTAAAACTAACTAGAACATTTTAGGGAATAATTTAGGTAAATTACGCGATAAATGCCTTTGCCGATGTTTAAATGTTATGTGATAGCGAAATTGATAGAAAATGCTTACATAACATAACGAAACCCTAAACATAAAGTTGTAATCGGCGATCTTATCGCTAAAGAGATCGCTAAAGAAATAGAATTTAAAATAAATAATTTACCGCAACAATTTCGCTCCTGCAATAGGTCATTGTTGTAACACAAACATACATAATACTTCGTCTATGCAACGTTAATTATAATACATAATTAATTTTATTGTTCTTTACATCATCGTGACTTATTCATAAAACACGTGGTTACTTTTATAATACTTTTTAATAAAGGTTAGTAGGCAAATTGTCATTTTTATTACACTGGTTTTATGACTTACGGAAAAAACATATACCCTGATAATATTTTGAAGATTCTCGACAGTAAGGGGAAGTAGTAACCTGTTTTGTAACCCGCTTTTTATATCATCATTTCAGCCATAAAACGTCCACTGATGAATACAGGCCTCCCTCATGGATCTCCATGAGGGGTAGTTGCCATTCTCACCACGCTTGGCAGGCGGGTTGGTGAGCGCAGTATGGGATGTTGATACACGGATAGACGCTGCTGCCCATCTTCAGGAGGTATCCCTTAGCAGGCTCTTACTGCATCCATGGGCATGAGAGGAGGGGTATCATTCTACTGCCGGCACCCCACGGCTTTTTATATGTATATCCATTAACCTGTTTATACATATATAAAGTAGGCGGTTTATCAGGGCTTTATGTTAACATTAATACAGTTGTTCACAGTGATTTAACGGTGAGGGAAAACATCGTGAGGAAACCCGTGGCTAAGTCAGCTCCAGTCGTTTTGAACTGTTCTTTCCTCTGACTAATAGCAGACGAAGCTGGGAAGATGATGCCGGGCTAGCCTAATCCATCTAACAATGTCCCAGGCACTGCAGCGTCCTGTACATCATGAATACCAGTTGCGGCACTGTATAACTCATCTATACTAGATAGCCTTTTTAATGTAGTTACGTGATTTGTACATTAAATTAATAAGTGATGTTTAAAGTACCTATTAAATTGTATTGGTTTAATTGCATTAAGTTGTATTGTTGACACTAATATATCTGATTCAGAAATCAAAGTATCTTAATAATTCAATTGAAAAAATAGGAAAAAATATAAAATGTCTAATGAACATCATAATTGTAGTAAAAGTCCTGTAAATAAATTGAGAAAAAATAAAAATAAAAAAATCATAATTGTTAAAGTATTCAATTATGGATTACGTAATTAATAGCGCAATTATTTAATACAAGCTGACCCGTGTGCTTAAAATACAAATATACAGAATATAGGTTTATAGTAAAAGTTATTTAGAAAATCCGAAGCATAGCTAAACACATTTTTATTCGATAAACCTAATCTTAACCAATTTCAAGCCAATATTAAATTCAATAGTTTATTCAAATAATAATCAATGTAACATTACAGATTAACCAAAGGGTTACACGTTAAATCTCAAACTAATAATATACACACACATTAAATAAGTAATCATAAAACAGCACACACAAAATAAATACAGTTTACACAAAACATAAAAACAAAACAAAAAAAATTAACACACACAGTTAAATCTAATTATAACAGGTAGGGACTAGGCTAGACTAAACAATTATTTAATATTAAGTAAGTTTAACGCATTAGTTAACTAGTTCATGTCTAATTAGTTAATGTAAATTTTTTACACCCTACTTAAAATTATACTGATATATATTGTGCAATTTTCTAATATCGCAAGTTAATCAAAATTTTTGTTTAGTAAATGGCAGCACGTTTTCATCGGTGTCTTTAAAAAACTGATACATTCTCATAACTAATAAGTACGCAAGTAAAAGTACGGGTGGTTCTGATTTCTTCGGCAGCTTCTCTGCTTGTAGCCTTTGGATATGCTTCAATAATATTCCAACATACACACCTCTAAATCCTAATAGTTCTGTGTTCTAGGAATAGGCAATGGACGTTACACTTTGTAATTAGGTATGTACCAGTATTTTTTTAGTTATCTACCAAACGCTTCAAAAGTAATCCGATGGACCCTCGAGTAAAAATGCTTTATCATGTCTTAATTGTTTTCCTTTCATTTAATTTAATATCTTTGTTAGTGAGATTTGATCCTAATGATTAACTCATAAATTTATTAATGACATAAAAGTACAGCGTGTTGCTTTTTCGATTATGTGCAAATCACCACTACCATTTAGCTAGTGGGTGTCCCACACTACGCTTGCCACAGAATTGAGATTACGTATCTATCTATATTTCATTAATTTACGCCTAAAATTATGTAGACGTAGTTCAGATCATTTTTTTTAATATAGAACAGTATAAGTTCGCAGATTTATCCGACCTAGTTAAATTATAACTAAGTATGTAAGTTTGTTTCACTTGACTTTCATTCAATAAAGATTTATAAGCCTTTCTCGTATAAAATGCTACGACTACGGTATAAATATTCAAATATACTCTAAAAAATAGGCCAAGCGCGAGTCAAACTCGCGCACGAAGAGTTCTGTACCTATTCTGTGAATATTTAAAGCGTCTATCTGCCATTATTAATAATAGCAAAAAACGGCATTAAAATCACGTTTGTTGTATGCTAAATATTAGTTTTATTTTGATTTAATTATTTATTATTAAAATAAATATATACTTAAACAAATAATCTGTAAGTATTTGCTGTTATAGCGGCAACAGTAATACACCATTACTACCCCTTCCCACCAAATTTATTTTATGATGCTTGGGCTATAATATTATATATTGGGCTGTGTTCGCCTATAATTGGTTTCGCAAGTAGCCTAAGTCATTTTTAGAATGTTAAGTTTTAGTTGTAATCTTATGATACTGTTGGCAGACCTAAATAAATAAATAAATAATTCACTTGAAGTGAGACGTGCCTATGACCAACTTACCATGGTCTGCAAAATATTTCATAGCAAAATCGACACCTTGGAGTGATGAGCTGTGTCGATTTTACGCCCCCAATAATTATTGCCGTGGTCGGAGGCACGGGTTGTTTGCGGTGCCGTCGTTTCGTACGGCAGCGCGGGCCTGGTCACCCATTCCGCGTGTACTCACTGCCCTCAACGCTCTCCTGGATGATTGCCCTGACTTTGACTTGTTTGCTGATAAGTGGGCTGAAATTTTATTTGTTTGTCAATGTTTTTGTGAACGTCATTGTTGATCTGCTTTAATTTCGTTTTATTTTTTTAAATTTCTATTTTAAATATTTTAAAAAGTTTAATATTTTGACATGACATGATTTTAATATTATTTGACATTATAATTTATTTCATATTTTTCCGTTTTTGACTAATGTGTTTAATTTAGTTTATTATTTTTATTGCAATTGTTTAGATTGAATGTTATTAGATGTATTAGGTGATATTTATCTAATTAATAATAACACGTTCCTATCTTTAATCAATTTAGTTGGTTGTGCCGTTTTAATTAAAGTAAATAAATAAAATAAATCATTTGTGAAAATTTCAACTGTCTAATTATCACGGCTCATGAGATACACAGCCTGGTGATAGACAGACAGACAGGCCGATAGCGGATTCTTAGTTATAGGGTCCCGTTTTTATCATTTGGGTGCGGAACCCTAGAAACAGCCATTTAATTAATGCTTAACAAACTCGCTAATAAAAAATAAATTATCAGACAATAGCTATAATCTATCTACAATGCTAGATATTGTTATGGGAACCACATTGTGTTTCTCATAACATCCATAATATTATTATTTTACACGTTCGATACCATTAACAGCAGCAAAAGACGGAATATTATCAGCATGTGACATGTGACATGTTTTTGTTAGCACAGGTGTACTAAACTACCTACATGAGTACCTACCTACACATTATAAATTTTAATAGAGCATTCCAAATGCCAAGCCTAGAAGCTATTTAATTGCCACACTGCAGAATACGTATGTCCTTCTACTATACATACCAATTTGTTATAGTAGGTAGGTATTTTTATTGAAAGCAAATAAGATATAAACTATTTTAAAGACGGTGATCTTGAAGGCAAATATAACAGGGTAACAGAAGCGATATGAAGTGTAGGTAAAGTGACGACTTACCCTGTTTTGTTTGACTGTTTTTAAACTATTCAGCAGGTTATATCATTGAAAGGCTATAAAAAACATAGCCATCGATAGCTCGTCGAATACTCTAAAAATGAATCGTCGTTAAAATGATGTGTTATGTAATGATAGTTAAAACTGATGGTTAAAAACACTAGATGTAATACGTAGAGTCAAGCGCACGCACACCACATTGACAAACCACGCATAATTGGAATTAGGTTAATGTCTATTCAAAAGAGGAATCACACAAAAGTTGTATTAACATTATTCTTGAATACAACCTGTACCTATGTGTACAACCGAAAAGAGGCTTTCGAATTCTCCGAGAAGGGGGTTTCCGTACTTACGGATATAGTGATTGTGACTCTAAGCTTCTTGATTTACAACTTTTCACGTTTCAGAGATTTTTATTCAAAGAATACTACGAAACTAAAATACACGTTGTAAATCTAGTCTAGTCTGTGATCAAAAGGAAACTGTAGACAAGCCAATATTCTCATTGATTTAATTTTGTCTTCAACAGAGACGAACTCCTTCCTCGGAGTGTCAGACCTCACGGAGAACAAACTGATCTGGCGGCAGTTGGTCGCTGAGCTGCTCGGCACTTTCGTCTTGGTGGCCATCGGAGTGGCGTCCTGCATTACCATCAGTGCGGGCAGCTCGCCAGAGACCACCTCCATCGCGATATGCTTCGGTCTACTTGTCGGGTCCATCGTTTTGGTAAGTCCTAGTTTTTTGGAGAGCTGGATAATGCTTTTGAAACAATGGGTTCCCAACGAGTTATACAAAACGTGTGTTGTAAACACCCACCGCGAGGAAATTCTTGGTAAATCATTATACTGCTCATACAATTAGATAAGACAGAAGAAGAAAGCAGGTCAAAAAAGGATACTAACGAAACAAAAAATTATACATTGTGTTACCTACTGAGCCTAGGATACTAGAACCACAGGATAATTCTGATCGTGCGGTCCGGTGAGGGGTGGAAACTGTTCGCAAGACAATTATTTTTAATTCCGTCACTCACATAGACCACCTTCAAGCAATAATACCTCCATTAGCAGGGTTCAATCTTATGGAGCATATAACGCATACTAATTTTTTATCAGTATGCCTAAATAGCGCTTGACAACCAATACCTACTTGCTTGAATAAGCTCTAAAACGTGTTTTTTTTACGTGTAAAGCAATACATTAATTGCCTGTATTAACTAATAATACATTAACATTTACATTATAATTTATTCTATATATCACGTAACATTATTTCCGCAAAATAAAAGACACATGATGAGCTTAAGATCGTACATTTAAGTTATACCACAGATGTACGCTTAAAACCATAAAAGTTTTGTCTTAGGAACAGAGCAGAGAGAATTTAGACATATTTTTATAAGTCGGAAACAATAGTTTTCCTAGTTGTTATAATACAAAATACGACACAACAAATTAGCGTAGTAATTACGCGTTTTGTTTACTCAATGTTACGTGTCGTTGATATGTTAATTCCTGTTTTTTTAAGGACATATACGAAATACAGCATAGCAAAACATAGCGTGGATATATGTAGGCACACATAATTATAGAACACGACAAAACCACATATTTCTACAAAACATTACTAAACATTTATCTAGATTTTTGTAGGTCAGTTAACAAATCAGTAGTTTCAAGTTTAAAACGGTCGCGGTAAATTAAAAAGTTGCACAAGTTTGAAAATCGTCATGTGTTAGGTATACAGGATACTATACCTAAATAGATATCTATCTAATATCTATCCTATCTATCTATCCCATCTATCTAAAATAGACTTCTATGGTATTGAGCGTATGCCATTATAATTTTGTACGTTCTGTGACGTTCCTATAACTACAGGAGATTCGACATCTAAGTAATCTGTGCTTTAAGTGTGACCCTGTGTTCTTAACTATATGAATAAAAGTAGGTACCTAAGAGTTCGTCCACCAGGACTCTAGCTCGATCCCCTTAACAAGAAGAATCAAGGTTACTTAATTTCAGATAAGATAGTTGGGTTTTCTAAAAACACATCTACGCAGCTAGATATAAACTTTTTTAATTACCTATTTGTTCTGTTTAATTTGTCTGGTTTCCTTGACTAAATCTAAAAACAGTAACACCTTTTGTATCATCATTTCGCCGTAAAATGTCCACTAATGAACACAAGCCTCCCTCGTGATCTCCATCAGGGGTAGTTGCCATACTCACCATGCTTGGCAGGTGGGTTAGCGAGCGCAGTTCGGGATGTTGATACATGTAAAGAATGCTGCTGCCCACCTCCTGGTATCTCTTAGCAGGCTCTTACTGCATCCGAGGGCTTGAGAGGAGGGGAACATTCTCCTGCCGGCACCCCACGGCGCACCTTTTGTATACACTCTGAAAACCTGTAGGTGTTTTAATTGCGATCATGAGATCGGGTATAGATAAAATCAGCTGTAGCCTGTATCGAATGCTTTGTACACGCCTATCCGTTACCATTCGTATTCTCTACAGCAAGTGCATTAATGTACATTATTAGTACGCAATCCTTTTATGTAGATAACAAAGGCCAGTTTTCAATAACACCAAAGATTTGTTCTCAATGTCCGATCTTTCCCACGCGGTCGGAGACCTGCCTCTATATAAATATCCACACATGTTCGAAACCAAAGGCCAATATGCAAAATAGACAATTTTGACCTTGACATACGAGTTACTTTCCTGTATATTTGATAAAGCTCCGATGATTATAATAAATTATAAAGATCGAACTTTAAAAAATTCTCGTAATCCGTAACGTAAATTCAATAAAAGACACCTGTTGGATGAATAATTATCGATCTCTGTCTATATTTTGTGAGGGTAATAAAATAATATGTTATGGAAGGAAGTCTCTACATTTTCAAGTACCTTAAATGCATTAGTTTGTTTTCTACGAAAATTGCATACGCTTATTTGATCATAATAAAAAGCTCTATGGATTCAGACCTCAATCTTTGCTACAGATTTTTTTATTAAAACATGATAACTAACAAATAATGACGAAATGCTAAATTATCAAACTTTTTTGATGTTACATACAACATATTTTGTAATATTTGCGTATTGCAAAAAATGAGGATGACGATTTAATGCGATTATGTAAATATTGTTTGTAATAAATCTACCATAATATTTACCTTGTGGCCGTGAACTCTAAATGAATCGTTGTTAGGTATTACCTATACGGAAATAACAATTGAGATTTTTTTGGTGTATCTACCTAGTTATTCATCATCTTGGGCATGCTAGATATTCTTAATGTTAATCTTTAAATATATTGACATCGCTAGTTTTATATTGACACGTTTATATCCTGAAAATTGTAACAGCAATAAATAATAGGTGTTGCCATCAAGTTTATCGAGTGTGTTCTGCTGAAGGTTGCTATAAGCCAAGGGCGTGTAGGAGGAGATCAAAATGGTAATGAAATTATTTGCATTTGCATAGGACATTATCTAGGTAACAAAACTCACAAAGGTACAGTCAGCTTTTAAATTACCATACTATGAGGTTACACAATCAATACTAGAATGATTTATAGGTTATCTCTTTTTATTTGTTTGTAATGTTTAACGGGATTTGGTGTATGTTACCTTTATTAATTTAAATAAGACAGCTATTACGCCACAAGTTTAAACTTATTTACTATAAATTATCGCCGACCGTTGGAAGTGGCGATTAGGCTAAAAAGTAAGAAAAAGTTAATAGAACATATTTTAAATTGCTTTTTTTTATCCTATATGTTTATTGGTAAATAAGCATTGGTACGGGGGTATCAGTAAAGGGGCCTCAAAAGTTTACCAAAGATCAAAAATGGTATTTTTGGCTTTTTGGACGTTTTCGGCCATTTGAAGACTTTAATTTTTTTAGTGACCTTTTGAGGTCACAATAACTCCGGTCCCTGTGACCCTAGATTTACCAAAATCAATCAGTACCCTTTTCTCAATAAGACGGTGCTAACAAAAAAGGTTTCATGTAAAACGGTCAATGCGTTCGGTTGTAATCGTCTCATGCACAGACAGACAGCTATGTTATATGTATAGCGCTATAAAATTTTAACATATTATTACATTTGAAAATACAGGATTTTATCGCGTACCTTTTTTATTATATTCCCGACGTTTCGACCGGATTAGGTCAATCCACGATAGGTACAAGGTAAAATCCTGTATTTTAAAAACTAATAATAAATATAATCATAAAACACTATAAACATTTTCATAATGGCTTATGAGGATAAACTCAATCTGAACTCCTCTGAAGTAACTGTACAAGAAATGACCCTGATTTACGAAAATCGACATCAAAAAGTTCGACTTACCGCTCTTAAAACAAGTTATTCTGGTACACCGTAAACGTCTTTTTCATTCACTTTTTCTTAAGCGAAATTGACTCATTAGAGTGCAAGGTTGTAGTGATTTGTAAATGAGAATCGAATTATTTCCGATCAATCGGGCAGGAGCGATCAAAGATCTGTCGTGGGCCGGTGATGCAGATAACGTCATATTCATTCACTAACGGATCAGTAAGCGAGCTTTTACAATAATTCATGGCTATAAATTGCTGCTGCTAGCTAATATTACCATAATATTACGTAACTACTGGTAAACTAAATCACATAAGAAAATAAAAGTGTTTTGGCTTAGCACGGCTTTGTATTTATCGTAAGACAGGCGCGGGCGGTTCAAATGTCGGACTGTCCGTCCGTCTTCCTGCCTTCGCAAAACGTGGTTTTACTATTGTTTTTCACTTTTTCTCTACCGGTAGTAACGGCAAATGCATATACACATCTCAAACTTTATGATCAATCGATTATTGTGATAACTGTAAAATAAAACAAACAAAGCGAATGTCTATATTTTTTACCAGGTTTTTATTTAGATATTTTTTAGTCTTATGTACCTAAATACTTTACTAAATTTGGGCTCGATAGTGCTATATGAAGTAACCAGTAATATTTATTCATATTGTAATAACTAGTTTTTCAAGTTTAAATCTGGAGTTTATCTCTGCAACTGAGTACGCTTCCGCTCCGTTCAGCAGAAAATATGACACACGAACGAATTTTGGTGGAGTTGCCCCAGCTATTTTGTACTGCCGAGACGGGGAAGAACTCGCAGGCGTACTCGTAGTCTCGGCAAGACACTGGACACTGCTTGGGTTTAGCCGGTAAGAGTCCGGCATAATCATCCTTTCTCCCCTTTTAAATGGCGGGGTATACCTCTGTGGCGCAGCGGGCAAAGGACCATCTTCGACGAAGTTGCGGAATCGATTCCCGCCTCTGGACAAATGTCTGTATGATCTGCAGATAGAACATTTCAAAGAAATGAATTTTATTCTTTGAAAAAAATATCTATCCATGTAGTTAATAATGTATTAAGTTTATCAGTTATCTGGTCAGTCATCCATAACACAAGCTCTGCTTAGCTTGGGACTAGATGATGATGTGTGTGGTGTCCAGCATTATTTATTTTACTATTAAAAAGGTATTTCTGTTGTCATCAAGGGCTATTCACGCAGCACACACGCCCACACCGATTTACAAACGTCTACAATAGATCTGTCAATCTGACATTGGCGGTACCTGAGCAGGCGCGGATTGTTCCATTGTGATGCTAATCCGCGATTGACAGATGATGGAGTTGCGCAAGTTTTGTACACTCCATGGTGTAAGTCACAGAGCTGCAGAACTGTGTTCTGTGATATAAGTGGACTTTTTATGGTATGGTTGTCTTAGGGGACATTTGATGACTAGGGATTTTTATGGTAATGATGCATTGTGATGAGCCACGGCATGAATAAGATAAAACGCAAAGACTTATTAGAAAAACTAACTATCGTGTTCAAGGCGCGTTATACCTTTACGACGATAGCTGTCTTACGATGATACCCAAGATAAAATTAAGAAAAGATTGTTTGAATCTCTGAAAATTGTTAAAACATCATGTAACGATTCAAATTAATTTGTTTTTTTTTATTAGGTCACTTTCGTCCTAAAGGTGCGATAAGTCGAATTGCCTACTTATGATTTATATTACTTGAGTATCGTCTCCGTCTGACTGTACCCCAATTGCCTGACCTGTTATTGTTGGGCCAGTGTAATGACTGCTGCAAAGGTCACGTGTGAACGCGTGAACTAAATTTTATAGTTTTTACAGATTGCTTTTATAAGTGTAACGAATCATGTTGTACTTTAAATAAATAAATAATGCTCGACAATTCACATAGCCCCAAGCTAAAAACGCCTGTGTTATGGGTACAAGATGACTGATGTTATTATACCTAACAGATTTTACTACTTAGATACATATTTTTATTAGGTATATGTATATAGAAAAACATCTATAACACCCTAAACAAATATCTGCTGATCGAACAGATATTTGTCCCGAGGCGGGAATTAAACCCGCAACATCTGCGTCGCAGAGGTTTCGCCCGCTGCGGCACAGAGGTATATTTTAGGGTTTTGATTGTCTTATGAAAATTTTAATTATACTTACCTACTATACAGGGTATATACTATATAGGTAACATGTGTTTATTTACATTTTTAGTAGTTGATGTGGTGTGAACATGATCTACCATATTTCTAGCACTACGACAGCTCTTTACGGAGGTCAATGACCCTAACAACAATCAGCTGGCGCGTTTCGTTTGCCATTATATATATATAATAATCAGCTGTTGAAGTGAAAACTATCGTGGTCTTTTCTTGAATGAGAATCACCGAATCCTAAAAGTGGTCGAACTAAAGTTGTTCCTTGGGGTAGTCAAAATCACCACCTTTCGGCTTAGAACATATACATACATCCTGTATAGCAAGCCTAGATATCCACAATACTTCTTTTTAATTTGAGTGTTATATGCAAAATGCCTACCTAACTAGTGTATTATATTATCTGTGTCCGTACCCAGAACCTTTTATGTAGGTAAACCTCTGTTTTAAACATCCTATGATAAATGTTGTCGTAACCATATTTACGATGTTAAAACAGTTCAATAGTTCTTGTAAATAGCGAAACAAATATTAGCTGATTGTGCTAAGTTTGACCCCTCATAACAAAGTATTTAACATTAGTTAACTAAGTAAAGTCTTACCTGTAAACTCCGAAAGTACAGGCTGCATAGTAGGTCAAGAAATTGTATTTCGTTTTGGGTTTTTCTAATTAGTTTGTACTTTTTTCAAGGCAAGAAAATCTGTTTAATTATTTTTTAAACATAAAAATAACAAGCCGTTTCTATTGTTTTGCAGACAAACTGCCTTTTTATTTTAATATAAAAAATATTTTAGTAACCTGTAAGTATGTAATTATGTGTCATGCATGTGTGCCAAGAACGGTATTTTTGTATTTTTTTTTTGTCTGGGTATTTCTTATGATCATCATTTCAGCCATAAAACGTCCTCTGATGAACACATGCCTCCCTCATGGATCTCCATGAGGGGTAGTTGCCATTCTCACCACGCTTGGCAGGCGGGTTGGTGAGCGCAGTATGGGATGTTGATACACGGATAGAAGCTGCTGCCCATCTTCCGGAGGTATCCCTTAGCAGGCTCTTACTGCATCCATGGGCATGAGAGGAGGGGTATCATTCTACTGCCGGCACCCCACGGCGGCATTTCTTATGATATTTTTACGAAAAACATATGTATTTTATCAGTCAACATAGTACAAGCTTTGCTTAGTTTGAAAGTAGATGGTGTTGTGTCGCTACACAACACCATCTACTTTCCCATCCATTCCACCATCTACTCCAGTATTACTTATTTCTATTCAATGAAAGTCTACGAGTATTAAACATTCTTATGGGGATGACTGTATCAAACACCTTGTGTACAAAGCACAGGCAATGCACCCACCATCGTTTCATTTAGGCAAAGTGTTTCTTTTACGAGCGCAGTGTGTCAATAAAATGCAACTTAGCACTATTTCGCATGTTACAAAACGCCTGCAAATAGATTCAATACTGTGCCTACGGTGTGTGTCTTACCTTATTGTTACATCTAGTCTGTAAACACCTAGCTAACAATTATAAAATAATGCTGGACACTACACCACACCATCTAGTACCAAACTAATAAATAAATAATATTAAAAGTTTTTTATTTCAGAAAAGGTTAACATAGTACTTACATTTAACTTATTCTAGATTAAAAAAAAATGGTATTTTTGAAATAACAGTAGGTACTTAGTAGCATCCCTAAAAGGATCGACACCTTGCTCAAACTAAGTTTTCGCTTGTAAGTAGACGCAAGGGCTCACTCTCGGCTTCCGTCAAGATTTTATTAGTAGAAGTAAATATGTTGTTACTTATTAGTATATAATATGTCTCTAGAAGCAGAATACGGTAAAAAAATATTTAAACTTATTTAACGTGTATAAAGAATAAATAATAAAAAAGACCTATGATATATACTCTAAATATTTCAATAGTATACAATACCTTAAAATCTAAAACCTGTGGGGGAGGGAAACCTTTGTTCAACAGTAAGACAAAATAGGTTAACTAAAAAAACATTAGGTATATATTTCTTTATAGAGTCCTACTAGAATAATATATTATGCAATTCGGAATTTTTTGATGTTGTGTTTGCTTAGTACACCATCGTTTATTGTTATGGAAGTCGGTTTTTTGTTAAAAATATAGAGGTAAAGAATTGTTATAGACCTAAACACAGGCTGCTTCCGCCGCAGGTTCTAGATAAATACCCGACTACAAAACCAAGCTAGACGAATGCCTCTTTGAACCTGCAAGTTCATGACGGCATGCATGTTTGTAAAGCGACGAGATTCAATAACGGTAGTGTAATGAGAGAGGTTTTAGGGTTCCGGTTAGGGAAATGGAGCTATGGGTCACTTTGCTTTGTTCCCTGAGAAGGGAAATAGATAATACTCAGATAACTCTTTATTGTACACCACATTGAAAAAATACAAACAAAAAACAACACATCGATCTATCTCAGACAACCTTGGGATGGATATAGAATGATATAGACATGGATGGATGGATCTTACACAGGAGTTGAGGCGAATCGTATATATTATTATTTTTAGGATTCCGGAGGGTTTCGAGCCCACGTCGACTCTTTACTCTACCCTTCCTAAAGCCTGACGTGCTTTAGCCAACTAGGAAACTACTGAATGGCAGCTGCTGAGTCGATTCTGGTTAGCACAGTGCAAAGATATTTAATAAAAAAATGGGGAAAATTCAAAAGCCCAAAGGCATTAAAAAACTGCCAAAACGTTAAAGGTTTTAAATGGTAGTTTTTTCTGCTACAAATCAATATTATTTTGGCTCTTTGAAAATTTATTTGAAGTGAAGTAATGGTGTTAATAGAAACCAAAATCATCAGATAGTTTGGAATTTATTTATGAAAATGTTGATGCTCTAGAAGATTAAGTATCGTAAATTTTGTAAATATTCCAAATACAATGTGATGTTACGGAACCCGCGTGTCCGACTCTCACTTAAGTGTTTAATATGTAAGACATCCCAATACGTGCTTGTTTTTGTTCTTGTAACAGTAAAGTTTTTACTCAGCATTTTCTTAAGACTTTTTTTTTATTCGTGATTACAGCTTTTAAACCACTGTTAAGCGAATATAAAATTGAATGCACCTACGCACAGCAGGAGTCCAAAATAAAATGATTGCCGCAAAGCAATACTGACAGACCCAGTATCAAATGAATTGCCCCTTTATTATCCCCCGTCAATAATAAATTACTCCTTTAAATACACGTTTTTAAATATGCGGTATAAATCACTTCATCATCATTTCAGCCGTAAAACGTCCACTACTAACACAGGCCATGGATCTCCTTTGGGGCTGTTGCCATACTCAAGCGCAGTATGGGATGTTGTTACACGGAATAACGCTGCTGCCCATCTTCCGGAGGTAGCTCTTAGCAGGCTCTTACTGCATGCACGGAGGAGGGGCAACATTCTACTGCCGGCACCCCACGCCACTTACTAAGGCTTAATTGTGCCCTAAGCAACCATTCTAATGAAATCGGATACCTTAGTTTTTCAACACACAAATTAAATAATTTGTTGCTGAAATACCCCAACCGCTATTATGAATGTATGTCTGCCTTTTGCATTTGTATAATTTGCGTCGGGGATACATGTATCCGCAGAACTGTGTTGATACACAAGCAAACACTATTAAGTTAAACAAAAACCCAGTTGCGGGTTTAAATTAAGGGCAAAAAGGCTAAACCTTCAGACACTCCAGCAGACACTATTACTATTCTTTGATTACCTAATGGCAACATAAAAAATATTGGTCCGTAAACGACAGTTCTAGGGTAACAAACAATAAAACAAACTTACAGACGACTTGAGAACCTTCGCTTTTATTTTGTAGTCATTTTACACTAAATAAATCTTTTATTTAGTGTATAAGCGCCGTAGGGTGCCGGCAGTAGAATGTTACCCCTCCTCTCATGCCCGTGGATGCAGTAAGAGCCTGCTAAGGGATACCTCCGGAAGATGGGCAGCAGCGTCTTTCCGTGTATCAACATCCCGTACTGCGCTCGCCAACCCGCCTGCCAAGCGTGGTGAGTATGGCAACTACCCCTCATGGAGATCCATGAGGGAGGCCTTTACAGTAGTGGACTTTTTACGGCTGGAATTATGATGATGAAATGCTTTATATTTGTATTTTAATATGAGCCAAACACTTGACGTTATGAAGCCCCTCCTCTTTGCCCGTGGATGCAGTAAAAATCTGCGAAGGGATACCTCCGGAAGATAGGCAGAAGCGTCTTTCCGTGTTAAACATCCCATACCGCGCTCGCCAACCCGCCTGCCAAGCATGGTGAGTATGGTAACAATCCCTTATGATTAGTACTTGGATCTCGAAGTTCATTTGTCCAGCACAAATGTCTTGTCAAATCTTTTGTCTTTGGCTGTGATGATGATGAAGTAAGTCACCGCACGCACATACCTTAGCACTTAACTTATAACGCATTTAGTTGGATTAAATTCCCTACAAAACACCGCTTGGAATGTCTTTACAAACGATGGGTAAATGATAGGTACCTAAACCTAAACATAATAACCATTATTTGCCTAGAACTTGTTACAGTGAGGCAAGCTCCTCTTGCCAAAGCGAAGTGAAAGAGGGTCTCTCACTTGTTAATGGGCGGCTTTGATAATTTTGCAAGCCTCTTGCAATTTAGGTACAATTGGTTTTGTACGCTGTTTCAATTAAGCTAGCATTCAGGTTCAGTCTTCTTTGCATATTATATTACCTGCAAATTGCCGCTGATTGTTCTGATTTGTTTTCGTGTGCATGATTGCAGCTCTCACGCGCATCAAATTTGATTATAATTATTTTATTGTCCTTTAATAATAGTAAACGCCGTGGGGTGCTGGCAGTAGAATGATAGGTACCCCTCCTCTCATGCCCATGGATGCAGTAAGAGCCTGCTACGGGATACCTCCGGAAGATGGGCAGCAGCGTCTATCCGTGTATCAACATCCCATACTGCGCTCACCAACCCACCTGCCAACCGTGGTGAGTATGGCAACTACCCCTCATGGAGATCCATGAGGGAGGCCTGTGTTCATCGTGGCCGTTTTATGGCTGAAATGATGATGATGAATAGTAAAAAGCCTATTTATAATCATATATTTTCTAATGAATAGTTATAAGTAGTTCCCTTCAAAGCACAATATGTGCTATAAAAATAATAAGTCTCATTTAAAACTTTTTATTTTCTAAATAGTTAGGAATTATAGGTACTACCACGCACCATCGTCCTACAAGACGACATTTTTATATCTAAGATATTTGTATCTTTGACAATGTTGCCAGCAACATAAATACAGCTCTTTCAAGCAAAGTAGAGTTCGCGCAAAGGTTGCCAGCGCGAGTTTTGGTGTATTTTCGTTTTATCTAGCACACATTTTACTATACATTTATTTATTTTTCAATTATTAAAATAAAACATATTTAAAAAAATAATTATTATATTAAATTAAGGATTAATAAAAACTTAAATGCTAGAACAAATTCACCTTTACTTCACGCAAGAAGCCAATTTTTTAAAACAAAATTTCTACTATGTGGCAAGATTATTTATAACCTAGTTGGCAATATTGAATGAACATGTCAACATGCACAACTTTACATTTGCCGCAACGTTCATAGAGCTCAAGAAGTTTTGCGCGAACTCTACCTCTACATTCGTTCAACATGGTTCAACAAGCAAGCTATATCGATAAATAAGGTTGACATGCCAGTTGTCAATCTGTCAAAAAGCCCTCGCAGGGCTGAACTAAGCCTTGGTGGTATCTCATAAGCATTAGGCTGCGGTCACGAAGTCAGCGTTGCAATGAATACATTTATATAAAACTGTTCTGGAAGGAACCGGCGCGGGTAGCGAGCGATGCGCGGCTGTCAAGCGGTAACGCACGTCTGCATTGACGTAGTGTTGCATAGTTTTATTTTATTGACCGACGCGACGCCGCGACTTTATTATAGATATTTCGGATTTAGATATTCGTTCAAGAACAAAGACACATTTTTTCATAAACAGAACACTACGCCGCTCAAGAGCCGCGCGATCTGCCCGCTGACTTCGAGACCGGAACCTGTCCGAAATCTGAACCCGGAGATGCGGGGCGGCGCAGGCTGATTACGTATCTTGCAACAGGTTTGCTACAAGCAAATCTCGCGATCATAGCTCTTCAACGTCAATTTCTTATTATCTTACAGCAAGGAACTGACGTTTGACAGCGATGATCCCGAAATTTACGCCTGTTGTAAACCTATCGCGAGATACGCAATCACCCTGTAGAACTGGGTTGCCGCACCGCAACCCGCGCCGCTCTCCGCGCCGCTGTTGTCTTGACCGCAGCCTCATAGTTGCATTTCATTAAACAGGATTGCTGAATGGAGTCTCGTATGCGCTAAGCCCGAGTAATTAGTGTGCGTAATAGATCATTGCTCGATACGCGGTCCTGCCCTTGACATAAAGATTGATAGTTTTACGACCTCCGTAGCGCAGTTGGTTTAATAGCTGGCTGGGATGCAAGAGGTTGCGAGTTCGATAAAATGTTTGCTTTGGCTGATGAAAATTTGTCTCAGGTCTGAGTTTATTTTTATGTATGATAAGTATTTCTAAATTGATTTTGAATTTATATTTTATTTTATGTATCACATTGATAGCTCTAGCTAGAATAATTGAAATAATTTAATATTAAATAATATTATTATCTATATCTCATTTTAAGCGAACTATTGTGTTCATTAAACCTCATTTACTTACTAAAAATGTATGTAAGTATTCTATAAACCATTTAGTACATAGGTACTAAATGGTTTTGGGTATAGACCCAAAACACAAGTTCTGCTTACTTTCGGGTCACAAGGTGCTGGGTGTACAGCATTATTTAAATTAGTAAAAATTGCCCATCATTATTTACTTATTTATTTAGTTGGAAGATTTTTACTAATAACATGACAGTACGTAATTTAAAAGTTTTTTATATGAGAAGGCACTTCCGTTTCCGTCGAATAGTTTGTACTTTTAACCCAAAAACTGAGAAGCTTTCAAAATTGGAACTTTGTTTAATAATATGCGTTTTATTTCAAATAAAATATTACCATTTACTATATTATAATAGAGGTGTTTACACGAATTTTAATTAAGTAAAATGACACCTGTACAAATTAAAACAAAAAGTTCAATGTTATGTTTCAGCAGTTTCAAAATATTTCAACAGGTAACTCATAGTTCTTTCGAGAAGGACAAGAATAAGGATAACGCTTTTTCTTTATTATGTGAAATTACATAGTTTTAACTCGCATTTATTAGCTTCACCCAAAGATTTAAATCGTATCTTCACCTGCATTATGTAACGGAATCTTCAAACGTAGTTTAAATCCACCATGTTTGATTGAAACTTATCAAGGACAGTTGACAATACAATAAAGTGTTTTTTTAGCTATTATAATTATTACATTAGTATTAATTACTGTTCAACACGCGAACTAATAAATCATCATCATCATTTCAGCCCTAACGTCCACTGCTGGACATAGGCCGTCATGGATCTACAATTATTTATTAATTTTATTTATTATTGGATAAATGGTACATTTTTATTCGGTTTTAGTGTCCAAAAAACCTATATTAGGTTTGTCCAGGACACTAGGTTCTCGGTTGACATACAAGATTATAATAAAAGATAACACAACATAATAAGAACTTAAAGTATAAAGAGAAAGTTACAAATTACCATAAACAACTTATGCACATTTGCGTACCTACACCGCAATTGCACATTCTACACAATAGATCATAGGGAAAATAAAGAACACTTACTTACTAGGAAAACTTGCGATCCAGGAATGCCCCTTAAGCTTAAGGGGAAAATCTCCAAGACGATCGTTACACCTGACGATCGTAAGGCTACCAAAGTGACGGATTAAAATAATACATACAGCAGAGGTGAGAATGTTGAGATGGATGTGTGGAGTGACCAGAATGGACAGGATTGAGAATGAGTATATAAGGGGAAGTGCGAAAATAGCGCATGTGGTAGAAAAGATGAGTAATAGGTCGGCATGGTATGGTCAGTGCTGGATCTACTAATAGGCTGGAGCCTAGGGTGGCAGATTTTCGGACCATTTCTTTTTTAGTCTTAGAGAAACAATAAAATATATACACAGAGAAAACTAATCTCGGAAATTAAATAAAATGTTCTTAATTATACCTACTAATAACGGTTGAGAGCGTAAGGAGGACGATATACCACAAATCATAAAGTTGCAATTTTACGCCACTATGGTCACGTGAGGAGGGATAAATAGCGTATAAAAAGAAAATGTTACAAATATATAATGGATGGGGTGCAAGAGGCAGGGCAAAGAAGTGATGGATGGTTTGTGTGAGAAGATAAGAAAAAGAAAGGAGTGAGTGGTGATATGGGGTCTGGGAGAGGAAAGTGGAAGAGTAAATCACTTTCCTCTCTCAGTTGTGCCGATCTCGCATAGAGTAAGATAGAGATAAGGGTAGGAAGAGGATGACTTAGGTACAAGGAAATCATTATGTACGTAACTAGTGTGACCACTTTCACACGCACACGCAAATGTCTGAGGTCAACTTCCTATACTTAAATTCAATTCGATCAGCCGACAGATAAAGTTATTTTCAAACGATCAACTAAAACACTCGATAAACTTTATTTGCAACTCGTAACTTGATAACTAGTTTCTGGTGCGACTTCAAATGCTTGTACCGGCATAACTTAGACGCTGCTGCCTATCTTCCGGAAGTATGATTATCATCATAAGCTCAGATTAGTCTACAGCTGGACATAGGACTCTTGAACCTCTACTAATAAGCGCCACTGAGACCGGCCTTCGCCCTCGCCCATCCACTTTTTGCTGGCCACCTTACGTATGTAGGTTGTCGCTCCACCAAACAGGGCGGCGCCCCATGCGACGTTTGCCAAGTCGTGGACTCTATTGAAGAACTCGTTTACTCCATGATGTTAACGGAAAAAAAAAAATAAACATTATTTAATATAGTTCACATATTTTGTTTATGTAGCACCTGCTAGCGTGATTAAGATAGTATGATTTAATAATAACATTATATTTTTATGACAGATTAATAATATTAATTAACATTATCACAGATTAATTTAAGTCGGTGCAAGAGAAAATTGCCCTTTGTACTTGCCGAATCACTTATTGGCCGTGACATTTCTGGTACATTTCGCAACTTTTATACAAAAGTGGCAACACTGGTAAAGATTTAACGCGAATAGTTTGCCGCTCCGATTTCGCCACTCTTCATAATTATTGTGCCCCATTTTACCTTATTGGTGTAAATGTACATATCTTATGAATTTAAATGATACACATATTGTTAAAGATGTGCTTCATGGCATTCCGTGATACCGAAAATGGAAACGATCGCGTAAAATTTTTTGTACCACTAAAACTGCCAGCGCTGACCTTTTAACATCTTTAAAAATAGAAGGTGGAAATGCGATGGAAATATTATATTTTATGGTACCAGTAAGTACCATTCCATACCTAACATTCACCCGGGTACCAACATATTAAGAAGGTGCTTTGGTTATAAGATTATAATGTGATCGATATGACCTATGAACTATGAACTTATTGTCAAAGTTTTAGTTAACGTTCTTTCCGACTTTGTTGACAGGATGGTATAATAAATAATAATAATAATAAAATAATAAAAATCTTTATTTTCGGAACTTAATTTAGGGTACAATAAAAACAAGGAAACCATGGTACCTGCATTAGCAAAAGCTGTGTCGCAGATACCATTGCCCTCCTCCGCATCATAAAATATAAGTACAGTTCCAGACTAAATGTACATGCATTTATACAAAAAAAAAGGTTCTTAAATTATATAATAAAGAAATAAAAATTAAAATAAAAATTAAAATAAAAATAGGCTCTTTATTCCGATCACAACTGATATATTTTAAAATATTTATTTAAATAACTTAGATGTGTAAAGTGAAGTAAGAGAGTACCTATGTGTGTTTATGTTGTGTTTGAATGAATTTCCATAATAATGTGATTTTGGACAATTAAATTTATAACTAATTTATTTATTTATATTGATTATTATTTTGAAACCTCTAATAGATGTATAAAATCTCCTCTAATGGATGTATAGGTGTTGGGCAACCTAATTCATCTGACAATGTCCTAGGCACTGCAGCATTACGTACTGAGTACCAGTTGCTGACGCTGTATACTCTCCATAGATGTGAAATCCCAATTTATTTATTTATTAAGACACTCCTACGACATCTTCACATTACATTCACAAAGTAAATTAACAATACTAGTCCCGTGTGAGACACCTTTACAGGATAAATTTATTTACCTTTAATTTACTTTAGGTACTTAGGAAATATTACCCACTTTAATTCAACTTTTCGTCATATTCCTTTCATCATTCCGTCATCTCAGCCACAGGACTGCTGTCCACATCCACTGCTGGACATAGGCCTCCCTCATGGGACTCCAAGATAATGCGAGGGTTGTTGCCATATTCGCACGCTGTGTGTGATGTTGATACACAGTAAGAAGGCAGATTCTTACTGCATCCACGGGCAAAAGACTCCTCGTTTTTAGGCAACATTCTACTGCCGGAACCCCACGGATTTGCCATCATTCAGTATTCTGGAGTGAACCGACCTTTCAAGAAAGGCTCCGATCATTGCCCGAAGACAATGAAGCCAAAACCATCAATCTCCGTCGCCGTCATTGTTTACAAGCGGCATCAACTTAGACAACCGTGACTCCTTTGACCCTGAACTTGCTCTTTATGTGGAATTAAAATTACATAATCTTTCACTTTGATTTTGTGTGAGAAAAAGGTCTCTGGTCTTTTTAATGTTGGCCGTCAGTCGGCCACGAACGGTGCTCATGAAGAAGGGCCTCTAAATGGTCTACGAAACGTCAGCAAGATGATAATAAGTTAGGGACGTGGTGTAAGCCGTATTATATTTATTGAACTTTTTAATGTTTTCTGTTTTCCCCGCAATTTACTAACTCTCTCTCTTCAATTCAAGAGTGTAGAGATGTCTTTTAGTCTTGCGATCCATCGTCCGCCACATCGTCGCTTACCATCAGGTGAGATTGTGGTCCGATGCAATAAAAAGTCGGTCTATATGCAATAAAAGTGTCATTGTATTTGCTGATTTTGCTACTGATATTACAGAGCAGTGATGCCATCAGTTTTATGGTGCGATAAAATTGTTTTATTAACATGCGAAAATGTCATGTCCTATAGTTAAAATGTGGACAACATTTCAAAAACGCACAACACAAGCTGGCTCAGTATGTATGAAAGCATTTTTTTTATTATTGCACAAACTTACGACTCCATTCGTTTAGTTCCTTCGGGAAAAATGTTTCTTGTATTCAAAGTCAAAGTCAATAAGTGTTTATTTAATAGAGCAAAAAGCTACATAGAATAATCAGTTAACAAAATAAAAGCAAAACATTTTTTAATTGAATAAAGCGCGTAATTAAATTCGTTCGCTTCGGAAAACTTTTTTCCAAGTGAGGGAAAGAAGCGAAGAAAAAAACCTCATTCATTCCCTTCAAAATAGCGTCGATAAGATTTTTTGTTTTGATCTAGCGGTATTTTTTTCAACCCTGCATAGTACGATGCGAAAGGTATGGACCTCCAACATCTGAAACTTCCAAGTCAACTTTACAAAAATACGTTTGTGTTCTTCCAGCCTTAGGACGTCCACTCCTGGACAAAGGTCTTCAATTGCCACCATCATTGATTACTAAGTAATGATCATGATTTATACAGTTTATCAATCAATCAAGCAATCATGAGGGGTGATGGCATACTCACCACGCTTGGCAGACGGGTTAGCGAGCGCAGTATGGGATGTTGATACACGAAAGACGCTGCTGCCCTTCGGGAGATATGCCTAGGCAGATTCTTACTGCATCCGCGGGCAAGAGAGGAGGTGCAGCATTCTACTGCCGGCATCCCATGGTCAGTGATTTTTAGTGTTGCAACATCATAATCAAAGTATTTTGTAACCAAATCTAGCTTGATTCAGAAAGCAGTGAAGGGCCAGGAAGAGTCTTGCCTAGTTGGACCGGTCGCAAGCGGGTCAAGTGCACGTTACGTCACGTGCTCTCACCGACACATGATACAAATATAATTATTAACTCATAGAATGTTTATATAAAGTACCTTTAAGAGCATATGTGGCCGTGATGTAGCCGTCTGTTTCTAGTACTAAACTTTAGTCTAATAAAAAAGAAGCTGAGCAGGAGATCAGATATCGTATATGAAATATCATCATTCATCATTTCAGCCGTAAACCGTCCACTACTGAACTAAGGCCTTCCCTCATGGATCTCCATGAGGGGTAGTTGCCATACCACGCTTGGCAGGCGGGTTGGTGAGCGCAGTACGGGATGTTGATATACGTAAAGACGCTGCTGCCCATCTTCCGGAGATGTCCCTTAGCAGGCTCTTACTGCATCCACGGGTAGGAGAGGAGGGGTAACATTCTACTGCCGGCACCCCACGGCTAGAAGAATATAAATATACATATATAGCTATATGAAATATGAAGGTAACTAAAGGGCTTCTAAGAATTTGGTACAGAAAGAAACCGTTCAATTGAATTAGAGCTTTAAAAGATATAGAGTTACAGGAACATCGCAAATAAAAATAAATTTATAAATCTATAAATCTGAAATAATATTTCCGTATTTGACATGAGTTTGTAAGTCGAATTATTATTCGCCTTGCAAATCATGATCACGATCTTGTGTAGGTACTAAACTGTTTTAGGAAGCGAGCGCCATTTAAATTAAAAGGTCCGATTCAAGTTCAATTCTGCCGAAGAGATCCATGTTATTTTAGTTATTGAAGGCCTTTATTGATACTACTCTGTGTTATAGACTATTGCTCGCGGCTGTTGGTATAACACATATCTAGAGTCAACATATTTTTCAGTATTTTTAGACATTTGTCAAAACATAATTTTTACCTTTATCTTTTTGTTATCGCGTAACCACCTTATTTTATTATTTTACGAAGTTTCAAGCCCTCGTGGTCACGGGTAGACCCATGTACTGGATTATGTCTACAGATTACGAAACTATGTACCTAGTTTTTCATAAAAACACAATTTAGATACTACTATGTCGCTTTGCTGCGACATTTCAGTCTCCCCGCGTTGGCTGGTGCATGGTCGAAAACATCTGGTAATAATAGAGGTAATTTACGAGTAAATATCCGGTTACCTCTGTTACTACATGTTACTGTTAAGCTTCTTGAAGTTATAAAGTCATTTGGACACGGAAGTAGCAAGTGGTCTGCCGCAAGTTGTGTGGTAACTGCCGCGATTATCAAAGCATAACCTAGCATGACCTGCTTTTACGTGCAATGCCATACCATGCATGTCTTGTATTCGTCATTTTAAGACGACGCATTAGCGATATCCGCTGTGGGGTGCCGGCAGTAGAATTATACCCCTCCTCTCATGCCCATGGATGCAGTAAGAGCCTGCTAAGGGATACCTCCGGAAGATGGGTAGCAGCGTCTATCCGTGTATCAACATCCCATACTGCGCTCACCAACCCGCCTGCCAAGCGTGGTGAGAATTGCAACTACCCCTCATGGAGATCCATGAGGGAGCCCTGTGTTCATCAGTGGACGTTTTGTGGCTGAAATGATTAGCGATATTGCTTTAGGGATATCATCTTTTTCAGCAATTACAAAACATTCCGGATTGATATTTAATGTTTTTAATTTTTCATGTCATTTACTTCTAATTAATAATTTACACATAATTAGTAATACCCGGGTCTGGGTGTTTCTAATGTATGATTAGTATGTATTTACAAAACAATTTATTTAAACACTATTAACCGTCTCGTACCCATAACCTCCCATAACAAAGGTTCTGCTTACTTTATGGCTAGACGGTGGACACCAACACATATGTACATATAACATAACAATATTACACAGATTAGAAGAAATATACATTTAATACATTTATTAGACACACACACTAAACTTAAAAATAACTATAGTAAAAAACATCTGACTTACTTCTAATTTTAATCTAGGACCTACCCTGTTAAATATTCTGCGACATAGTGACAAATAGATGGTAAGCAGCTCACTCAGTGGGTCAAAGCAGTAAGAATACTATTTCAAGCAATGAACAAACCAGTTCACAAAGTTGTGTGATTCCAAAGGGGCCTGACTCAGCATTATGCTCCCACGCATAAGGAATGCTAGGAAGCGCTGGTTTTCAGTCATTCAGATTAAAATAATCAAAAATAGGAAAAACACGACAAAATGATACCAACGTTGAACGTTAGCGTAGGTTATTTACTTATGAATGTACCTACTGATCATGATGGGGTTTTTGCCATACTCGCCACGCTTGGCAGGCGGGTCGGCGAGGGCAGTAGGCTATGTTTATACACGGAAAGACGCTGCTACCCATCTTCTGGAGTTTTCCCTTCTTATTCCATCCACGGGCAATAAAGGACGAGCAAAATTCTACTGCCAACCTGACACATCAAAAATATCACATGATTATTAATAGCGAATAGAAGTCGCGTTCCGTGGAGTGCCGGCAGTAGAATGTTACTCCTCCTCTCACGCCCGTGGATGCAGTGAGAGCCTGCTAAGGGATCGGAAGATGGGCAGCAGCTTCTTTCCGTATATCAACATCCCGTACTGCGCTCGCCAACCCGTCCGCCAAGCGAGGTCAGTATGGCAACTAACCCTCACGGAGATCCATGAGGGAGGCCCTTGTTCAGTAGTGGACGATATACGGCTGAAATGATAAAATGATGAGACGTCGCGAGAACAAACCACTCAGCGAACATGCCGTGCGGTGTCTGTACTCGCGACGACGTCTGTAGTCTGTACACGAGTACGAGAATCATGTAGTACAGACACCGCACGGCATGTTGATACTATTTGTTACTAGTTGCGACGAGCTCTGTGGCGCAGCGGGCGAAGGTCCGCCTGCGTTGCAAGGGGTTGCGGGTTCGATTCCCACCTCGGGACAAATGTCTGTACGATCTGCAGATGTTTGTTCAGGGTGTTCTGGGTGTTTTTCTATATATAATAAAAATATCTATCTATGTAGTTTATTGTATTAAGTATATCAGTCATCTAGTACCCATAACACAAGCTCTGCTTAGCTTGGGGCTAGAAGGTGCTGTGTGATTTGTCTAGAATTATTTATTTATTTATTTATAATAACATCCAACACATACCCAATAGAGAGGAAATGTCATTTATTTTGTCTAAACAACAGTTCCGACAAAAATATTTCATAATTGTACGAAAAAGTACACAGGTCGGCTGTTGGCGCTGTACCGTCAAAGCCGAGAGACAGTTTTCATTGCATTAGTGCAAAGCACTAAATGTGTTTCGGAATTCGTATGACCTTTTTACCCCTCTATTGGATATGTGCTCGATGTATGTATAATAATGATCATATTTTTGTTGTGTCACGTTAAGAGACGGGCGCTGTGTCTGTTTGATTAGCTAGTCAGTACAAATTGGCATCTTTGATATTCAGTGGCGGTATCGCAACACACTCCATTGTCAATTAGGCCCCGAGGCAAGACCATTCTTGAAAAGAGCCCGAGTAAATATTATGAATTAAAATAAATAGTTCAACGCAAGGTCTTTATTCGTCGAGTTTGGGCAATGCAAATCTTCAATAGGTTATATTAGTTTTAATTGAATGAAATAATTTTTAATGTTTATTTGACCGCTAATTGATTGCAATAAACGTTTTGCGAGCTGGGCTGGCATTAGACTTGTTTATGTCTTTTTGTACCAATGGAATCATGTATTTGCACAATTTATTAATAACACTTACCTATTTATTAAACCTCACGTAGGATATAAAATATGTATACAAACTCAAAAGGGGTTGATTCAGGCCCTTCCCAGGAACAAGTTTAATTTATAATCTTTTCAGGATTGGATATCTTTTTTGTTTCTCTAAAAATCCTTCCGCCTGTCATCTTAAGCGAAAAAATTTAATATTACACATAGCTATACAATGTCGCTTAGAGCTGAAAATCTTAATTGTTACGAAATAAAACTTATACAATTATTGTGTCAAAAATCCCCATTGATCCCTCGTATTTAAAACATTCAATGTCAAATGCCATTATCTGTTTTTGCATAAATATAAAAATCGATATTGTATTGTCTCCTCACGCGGACCCCTAGTTAAATACCTAAAAAACCTAGATTTGGAGAGCAGGAAATAAAACCAACTACTACTTATACATAGGAAAAATACACAGCAGCGATTCATCAAATTGCGTATAAATTTACATAAATATATAAACATAAACAATGTATAAATAAACAACAAAACATGGCAATAGTAATTTTAGACTACACGTTACAAAGATACTATAAGTAAAGCCTTTGCATCTATTATAGACGATTTATGCAGAGTCAGCAACTGGTAATCATGCTTTACGGGACGCTGCAGTGCCTGGGACATTGTTTGATGGAAGATTAAGCTGAGAGGATGGTATAGGTGCTGGGCAAGCCTAGTCCGTCAAAGATATTATAATAACAATAAAAAACCATGAAAACTTATAAAATGCAACAAAAACAGACGAGATAAGTATTTTGATTACTTCCTTGTATAAAACTCTGCCGTGATTAAAACCTACTGATTATTTGCAGTGATTAATGATGGGGCGCTCTAGACGCTACGATTAAGTGTGGAGTTATTAATAAACGGGATTTACTTACACATTAGCTATTGCACTGCTATAGAAATGAATGAAAATGATTTATTAGACACACACAAGAAAAAACAGCTAATTAGAGGCTGGACCTATGACTTTTTAAATTACCATTTAAAGGTTAAAAATAATATATTATACATTAGCTATAGCACTGACTGAAGCGATTCTTTCCTTTGCCGTTTAATAGTTTTGCCTAAAATTAGTTTTTTTGTGGAAATCGAAACTATGTTGTGTCCAGACGGCTATTCGCCTACTGCACCAGGTCCCATCCTCAGCGTATGTTAGTCTACTGCTGGTCATAGGTTTCTCCTAATAAACTTCACGGAGCCCGGTCTTTGGCCACTCTCAAGTTTTGCCGGTTGCCTGTCGCAGTTCGTCGCTCCTAGCCATTCTTACTAGCTCACCGGTGGTGGCGCGACAACAAAAGGTTTAGAGCTCTTTGGGGTTAAAGGGTGTCGCGCCATGGCGTACTAATGGGGATTTCAGGCTTTAGAACATTTATTTCTCATAAGATAACAATTTCGCTTTTCTCTGCAGTCATTAGCTTTGATACGATAAATATTAGGTCTTTACCTATGAAATTGCCGTTTTGTATGGAATAAATGAAAGTACTTTTTTTCCAAACTTTTTTATTTCTATTACTCAAAGTAACACCCCATGCAATCGACGCATCTTTGCCAACGCATTGGCAGTTTATTGATGCCCTTCTTGTAAAAATCAGCTGCACGGGAGGCAACAAACTCTTCAAAGGCATTTTGTACTGCCGCTCGGGAATTGAATTTTTTACCCACTAAAAAGTTATCTAAATTTTGAAAAAAGTGATAGTCGGTAGGTGCAAGGTCTGGTGAGTATGGCGGATGAGGGAGAGCTTCCAACCCCAGCTCTTGCAGCTTGAAAACTGGTCTGTTGTGCAGTATGGGGTCGTGCGTTGTCGTGAAGGAGCAGTGGGGACGACCGATTGACCAAAGCTGGTTGCAGATGTGCAAGCTTCTCCATCATTGTCTCCAGTTCTTTACAGTACACATCTGCAGTAATGCTCATGCCGTTTTAAAAAAAAACTGTGGTGTTTTTTTTGGTGGTCTACCACCAAACAGTGACCATCACCTTTTTAGGGGTCATTTTTGGTTTAGGGCATTGCTTTGGTGCTGAACCAGGATCTAACCAACTTGTTGAGCGCTTTCGATTGTCGAACAGAATCCATTTTTTATCGCACGTAACAATTCGGTTCAAAATTCCTTCATTTCTTTGTCTGTTGAGCAGCGCGAGACAGGTCTCAACGCGTACGTTGCGCTCGCCAGCGCTAAGTTGGTGGGGTACCCATCTATCAAGCTTTTTTACCTTGCCAATTTGTCGCAAATGGATCAATATTGTTTTGATGATAACATCAAAAGCTGCTGCTAGCTCAGCTGTAGATTGAGTTTCGTCAGCTTCCACAATCGCTTTTAATTCATCATTGTTGACAATAGTCTTCGGACGGCCACGAGCTTCATTTAAGTCAAAATTTTCAGAACGGAACCGGGAAAACCAATAACGGGTTCTGCGTTCGTTTGTACAGTTCTCTCCGTAAACGTTTTTGATGTTACGTGCCGTTTGTGACGCGTTGGTGCCACGACGGAACTCATATTCCATAATTACACGATTTTTTAAGGTACCCATTATGACGAAAAATGTTCAAATGTAATGAAAATACAACGCTAATCAATAAACAAAAGACTGAGTTTGTAAAAAGAATGTCATGTTTTAAAAACAAAATTAATTTGAATTTGAAATACCAAGCCATGTCAATTTTTTTTTATTTGAATCTACCAGTACTGAAGAACGGCAATTTCATAGGTAAAGACCTATTAGATAATGCCGGACATTTCACACGGCATCGTCATGGCCCAAAGTAAGAAGAGCTTGGGCACCAGATGGTTTATAATACTTAAAAACTATTTATTTAATGTAAAAACATACTAACAAATATCTGTAAAGAACTTACCAACATTTGGTCCGCGGTAAGAATCGAGCCCGCAACATCCTGCATCTCAGCCGGTTATTAACCAACTGCGCCACGGAAATCGTCAAACAACCAAAACATTTATGGACATTAACGTGAGAAAAGCAGAATACTAAGTATTCTTAGTTTAATTCAGACGGTTCTTAACTTTTGAGAGAGTTACTATTATTCATGATAGTGGCCGTAACGGAAGAACGGCGACTGTTACCTCTCCTCTTTTGCCCGTGGTGCAACCACAAGTAGTGAGTAAGAATCTGTCAAGGGACATCCCCGGAAAATGGGCAGCAGCGTCTTTCCGTGTAACAACATCCCGTACTGCACTCGCCAGCCCACCTGCCAAGCCCGGTGAGTATGGTACTGACATGATCAGTACCTTGACTGCTGGACATAGGCCTCCCGCCTATGTCCGGTAGAAGTCCTACGGTTAAGATGAAGTTAGAGGCTTATGTATAGTTTTGTCAGAATTGTGAAGACTGTTGAAAGTTAAACCAATTGTAATAAATGTTTATAAATAACATGCACCACACACATCTTGCTTCTTATGATTAAAAAGGCAACTTAATTTGTACCTAACTATTTATGTAATAGATAAATGAAAGTTTAAAAAGGCTACTTTAGAGCAGAGAAAGTAGAGATTGTAGATCTGTGACACTTTCTCTAGTACGAACACAAAAAATCGATCGTTATTGCTAATTTAAACTCTAATTCGAAATAGATAACTGGCAAATGACTTGAATTAAATAATTTGGGCTTTTCCCATACACAACCAACACTCCGAAAAAACTTAAAAATACTTATACTTAAGAGAAATAAAACCGGCCAAGAGCGAGTCAAACTCGCGCACCGAGGGTTCCGTGCTATCATACAATAACATGTGTACTAACCCGAAAGGGGGGGTTTCAGCCCATATAAACAAATAGTTTTGGAAGGGAAAAAACTAGGATTTTTTTTTGGTTTTTAAATATTTCGATTTGCAATTTTACTAGTTGGTGTTATATAAAAATGATCCTAGGATCAAAATTGGATATTTTATTATAATTTTTTAATTTTAATAAAAAAACCTCTGTGGTTATAGGTATTTTGTATATTTTTTCCTATACTATGTATATTTTTTCCTATACTTCCTATGGTAACTCTTCGCGGAGTTCAATGACCCTGACAAGAATCAGCTGGTCAGCGTTTAAGTTGTCAATATCGTATAATCAGCCGTTTAAGTTCAAACTTTCGTAGTCTTTTCTTGAATGAAACTCACTGAATCCTAAAACTAAAGTTGTTGGGGGGTTCAGAATCACCCATTTTGGGTTTGTGTACATATTATATGTATAGGTACATCAAAAGTACATCGTAATGAGATAGAGCTAATAAATAATTATCCTTCCCTTACCTTTAGTTATTCAAGTAGCTAAAAAATCAATAAACTCACATACTTCCCTAAGTACCTGGTATACCCAGCAGGTACTTAGGGAAGTATGTGATTATATTAGGAGAGTATTTTCAACCATTTCTTACACGAGTTTCAGCATGTAGACCTTTTTGATGATTTTATATTTTTGTGTTCTGATGCAGATTGTTTCTTTTCTTTTTTCATGTGTTAGCTTAGAACTTTTAGTATATAATGATGTTTTGTAATCCTAGATAGTAAGCATTTTGGTTGTTACTGTATAGCTACTATCAAACTATGTATAAATAAATAAATAAATGTGAGTTTGTTGATTTTTCAGCATCCATCAATTAAACAGTCAATGTCTCAGTGTCGATATGGTCACGAGAATTCTGTTCCACTCGATACAATCGATCATTAATCGATACGTACCATTGTTTGTGTCATACGATTTGCCAAGTTCAATTATCGATTCTGAACTTTACTTCTCGAACGATACATTGGTAACATTGATTTATTAAGTGTTGTATCAAGATAGAGAGAAGATTAAATAAATAGATTCTATTGTTTTAGAAGATGTACATATGTCGATATCAACAAATATCAAGGCTAGGTAGGTATACTATATTGTCGATAATGTATTTTGCAATGTGATAGAACTTGCTGACGACGCCCCCATTTTAATATTGTCAAGATAGTTTCAAAATGCTCAATTAATTGGTACTCAACTTTTAATATGTTCTCATTGAGAATTTTGACTTGTCCTGTCATTGTTTTCGGAGGTAAGCGGTTATATCAGCCGGCCTCAGTTAGTCAAGTACCAATTTGACCAACGCGGGTTCGCAACCCGCCAAAATGGTATATTTTTGATAAAGTTTTTCATTTTCCGTGATTTGTGACGCGTCAATAAGGTCCATGCGGCCGCACTGAATAAAGTATTTTTTGATTCTTGATTCTTTAAACTAGAAGCAGTTCATAATTTCACTAAGCGAATTTTTGAGTTAACCACTTTATTGACTAACTAGCTTATGCCAGCCGCTTCGCATGCGTTGTACCCGGATAAAAAGTAGCCTATGTGTTAATCTTAGTCAACATCTATGTGGTTGCAAAATTTCAGCTCGATACGTGTGCTAGTTTTTGCGTGAAGAGGTAACAAACCTCCATACAAACAAACTTTCGGCTTTATAGTATTAGTGAGATGCTGCAAGGAGCATCGCAAATGATCTGTACTTTTGTATTAGCAAACAGCAAGAAATTGACGTTTGATAGTGATTATCGCGAGATTGACGCCAGCTGCAAACCTGTCGCGACATACGTAATCAGCCTGCGGGTAACAGTGACATATCGATCGCGGTAACAACAGTCTTCTCTCTAGTAACAGTGGTACACGTTGGGAAGACTTTTTTTTCAATTCCATCTTGTGTTACAAGATTTCACTGTTACAGGATGGGAAGTGCCGGGCAAAAACCTTCCTTCTAATAAAAGCCAATAGTGCTAATATTTCACAACTTTTAGTTAAATCAAATAAATTTCACAAACCAAAGGCTTTTTCTAACCTTGATGTGTCAAAAGCCCTAAACTACGCAATGTTCTTTATCACGATCGATTTTAGATGAAAAACACATGTTTAATTATAGTCAAAGGTCTATTCGTACCAAAACCAGTGATTAATATTTAAAATAATCGCTTTGGATCTATGCACCTGTTAATTTTAAGTATGTAATTAATTAACGAAAACGTCCGAGGGCATGATTGGGCAATTAAGCGATCATAATATTATGATTGTACTTATAATTATGTTTACTATCTGATGTGAATCAAATTTCACGTTCCATAGGGCAAATTTACTGCATTAATAGGTTTGGTTATAAAATGTCTGAGACGAAATTTAATTCGAAGTAGTACAAAACTGTATTTGTTGGAGCCAGTAAAGTATTTCAGGGATCAGGTCCAAAGTTGAATTTTATCGACTTAAATTGTTAGTGAAATGGAATTTAATATCACGCAATAATATTTATTTTCGGTCATAAATTTTCACTGTAAATCTTTGAAATATTTTTACAATAAATAGCTAAATACCACAGTAAGTCATACTTTAGTAGAAAAATATATCATCATCTCAGCCGTATGACTTCTGTCCACGTCCACTGCTGGAAATAGGCCTCTTCCGGAGGTATCCCTTAGCAGATTCTTACTGCATCCACAGGCAAGAGAGGAGAGGCAACATTCTACTACGTGCACCACACCGCAAGGAAAATTATATGGGACAGGTGAAAAGTAACTACAGTAGACTGTAAGCCTGAGCTTATGATTGATTTACTGATTTACACTTTATTCTACACCAGATTACATGACATATTTAATTACTAAACTTTAACTAAAGTACAATGAGAGCGCATTTCTTCCAGGCAACCTTTGTAATGACCAGTAATAAGCGTAGCAGTAAGGGGCGGCGCGCTGCAAAATATTATAATAGATAAAATATGACTATAGAATAGCTTTTGCCCGCCGCTTCGCACGCGTTGTACTCTAAAAAAGTCTACATGTTAATCTTGGTCAACAGTTATACGTGTGCAAAGTTTCAGCTTAATCCGTAGAGTAGTTTTTGTGTGAAGAAGTAACAGACATCCGTACACCACAAACAAACTTTCGGCTTTAAAATATAAGTGGGTTAATAACTTTAAAAATAAACCAAATACTTAATATGATATGATTCACACGTGCATATGACATTGAACTTATCACAATCACGACTTTTTGTCTACACTCGCTAATTACAAGTCAAAGTAAGTGATTAGTGATAGAGTGGATAGAGTAATCGATCAAAACTAACAGCCAACAAGTACGCACGTTGGTAAACACTGCAGTCGGTAGTCTCACCAACTTGCAAACAAATCGTGAGAACCACTGACCGAGTAGTCATCATTAACATACATATAACCGGGTATTTATCGCGTAAATTACCTTTAACAACCTCTTCTACGTCTTCCCGGGTCCATGCCTGGTGCAATCCCGGCGAAACGTCGGGAAATAATAATGGTAATTTAAGCGATAGGTATTAAGATTACCATCAGATATTATTATCGTTCAGATTACCCACCCACCATGCATGCATACAATATTTAAACGATATTAAAAGTATTTATTATTTATTAGTAAAGTATAGTATTTGCCATGGGGTGCTGGCAGTAGAATGTTACCCCTCCTCTCCTACCCGTGGATGCAGTAAGAGCCTGCTAAGGGACACCTCCGGAAGATGGGCAGCAGCGTCTTTCCGCATATCAACATCCCGTACTGCGCTTACCAACCCGCCTGCCAAGCGTGGTGAGTATGGCAACTACTCCTCATGGAGATCCATGAGGGAGGCCTTAGTTCAGTAGTGGACGTTTTACGGCTGAAATGATGAAGCGATATTTGTTGGCCTCTGTGACTGTTCGTAAAAATGTAATTGTTTATGTTGGTTCTCATGTAAGTGAATATTATAATTCTGTATGTGAAACTAGCTTTTGCCCGCGACTTTGTCCGCGTGGAAGTCATAAAACGCTAAATCCCCTTTTTCACGCAGAGCCACTTTGATTCGAAAATATAAATCCCATTTATTCCCTATCCCGTGAGAATTTCGAAAAATCCCTTCTTAGTGCACCTCTAGGATACTCAAGGTATATGTGTGCCAAATTTGAAGTCTTTAGGGCCAGTGGTTTAGGCTGTGCGTTGATATATCAGTCAGTTAGTCAGTCAGTCAGTGAGTCAGGACTTTGAATTTTATATATATAGATAAAGATTTGTAAACAGTAAATTACTCGTATTATAAGGGTTTTGAAGACCACTCGATTACAATATTATGTAGTAGGTACTTATTGAAATACTGATATACAGGCGCCAATCTGCCCTCGATATTTCAAATGGCACTTAAAAATGACACCGATGGCCTACTGTCTACAAACTACATAGGTAATACTGCTATTTTCCTGCTGTATTGTTCAACTTACCAATTTCATGGAGATTTAGAAGGTAATAAATTGTTTGGTGTCATGCCTCATGCCTGCAGTCTAAGTAACTAAGTAATATAACCGGGCACTTTAGATTTACTTAGTAAACGAAGTACTTTTTGAATGTTTACTTTGTAAATGATACAATTAAAGTCATCCCAATTTACAACTCTATTATTCTTATATATATATATTATTCTTATTTAGATAAAGTTCAATTTCCTTTATGTATGAATACGGAACTGGGAAACTCGGAACTACCGGAATCAAAAAACATCTTACTGAGCAGAAATCATCAAAAACATCCGTTGTTGTTTTTGTTAATTAATTCAAATTTCGAATTTGGGACCTTTATTATAACACTGTTCAATTATTTAGACATAATTGTTGTATTCAGTATTACGCTAATACAATAAGATATAAGGTATCGAATAGTATTCAGTATTTTGTAGTTTATCTACAGTTTCTCGCCTCATAAAACACTCAATAACTTTGATCACGAGACAATACAATGGATATATACACGGCAAAGCGGCCTAAAGACTTGCAAAATACTTCTAACTCGCGGAAACGAACTTAGGTAATAAAAATACCAACAAAAATTCGAGAAGCCAACGGCTTGAAACCAAAGTAGGCATTAGTTCTTAAAAAAATAAAAAAGTTAATCCGGTCTAAGCTGAAACCAAAAACTAACCTCGTACCTACAAGAGCGATAAGTAAGTGTCAAAGAACACGTAGGTTTGCCCAAAGTGGTTTAAGGGATCAGCTTGTTAAACCTAAATCTGGATAAAGGATTGTATCTATTAAATTTATACCGTTTTGACCTTTCAAGAATTAGTGCTTATTAAAGCATGATTTATGCAAAATTTATTTTATAGTCACAACCCTGTTACTGTAAGCCTGTATCGTACCATTGTTGGGTAAAAGCCTCCCCCAATTCCCGACAAAAAGTGATTCACAATCTTTAATGCAATACGAGTCTGATTGTATTAATCTCAGTTTAAGCTCATTTGTTGATAGCGCATTTGAAATGTTTGGTATTCCTCATACACAGTGGTTTCTAAACTTGGGTAATTCAGACTATAAATATTGCAAAAATAATGAGATCCCCGCTTTGTCTCTGTAAGTCTGTCAGTGAGTCTTACCGCCTCATTAACATATTCATTTAGAATCTATAAAATAAATAACATTGAAGTGTCCGTTTGTGATGTCAAAATAATAGCTTTTGACATCACAAACGGCATAAGAATATTTGTCTTTTTGTCCGTTTTTCCGCTTGTTGCTGTGAGCGGTATGGCAACCTCCCCCTCGTGATCAATAAGAATAAGAATAACGTTTATTGTTCAGAAACAGAATTACATAAATTTACATATCAATGGTGCCCAAACTAGGAGAACCTGTACATTATTTGCTTGTAATTTTATTAATACGCTGTACACGCCTGTTAGTGACGGCGCATTTAATTTTTAATTCCATATGTGTTTACTTTTTATATGTTTAATGTATCTGTTGTTGGTGTGTCAAACAAATAAATAAATAAAAATAAATAAACCTAATCTTGGAGATCCATAAGGGAGGCCTATGTCCAGCAGTGGACAATCATTATTATCTCAGGCGTAGGATGTTTACAGAGTACTTCAACGTAGAGTTTCAAAGTATTCATAAGCCATAAAATTATAGCTTGCTTACAACTGATATAAAAAGAAATTAACGACAAGCGGTAAACCACATGGGCTTTCCAATTAATTGTCAGCTCTAATAGCTTTCTTGGAAAATGCCTAACATTTACCTGAGGCTTTCCAATCGCCGTTGCTGAGAACTTCTGCAGTTTTAGATTTACTACCCTGCGGTAATAAATCTGAGGTTCTCCGTCATGGACTTTTTAGTTTAACGAACTCAAATGGCCATTAAACGAAACAATTTAGCATTATATATTTTGTATTTTATCCTTATTATTGTATTGTTGTCTAAAATAAAAGTTTAATTCAAAGCCCATAACAATGTGTGTTTACAAAAAAAAATATGAGAATAAATTCCATACTTATCATAAAAATACACCCAGATCTGCAGATTAAGTACACATTTTGTCCCTTGGCGGAGATCGAACCCGCAACCACCTGCGTCTCAGTCGGGTACTTAATCAACTACCCCACGAAGGCTAGACGACCTCCGTGGCGTAGTTGATTAAATATAATAGTTTGCCCATTTGCCATGGGCTGCCGGCAGTAGAATGTTACCCCTGCACTCTTGCCCGTGGATGCAGTTGAGAAATCTACCAAGGGGTACCTCTGGAAGTTTCGACCTTTAGTGTATCAACATCCCGTAAATCGAATAACCCCTCATGAGAAATCAGCACTTGGATCTCCATAATATGATGGAGGCTTATGTCTCTAGCAGGTGATGTCTTACGGCTGTGATGGTGATGATGTTGAATAGTTTGTCTACAATCAATCATTCATCATCATCTTTTTAGCCGTAAAATGTCCACTACTGAACTAAGGCAACTGCCCCTCATGGAGATCCATGAGGGATCATGGATCTCCATGAGGGGCAGTTGCCATACTCACCACGCTTGGCAGGCGGGTTGATGAGCGCAGTACGGGATGTTGATATACGGAAAGACGCTGCTGCCCATCTTCCGGAGGTGTCCCTTAGCAGGCTCTTACTGCATCCACGGGTAGGAGAGGGTAACATTCTACTGCCGGCACCCCACGGCTAATCAGTCATTGGTACACGTTTATTTATGTTTTCCCGCAGATAAAAAATGCTTCGTAGCTCACAGTTCGAGAATGCATTTAACATGTTACAGATAAGCCTAATGGTTTTTAATGTCCGCTTTAGGTTTAATATCTTCGTTTTTAAAATTATGCTTAACCCCATATCTGTTATACCACGATACATAATAATATATTAAACTGTACACTGTACAGGTTAACTTATCGTCAGTACCATCTTTATGGGCACTATAGGATGTCACTAAGAATTCTACGGGTTTTATGTTAAATTAATAAATGTAGGAATGCAGTTTAGGAGAGATGTGTCGTAATTTTATGGTATTTATTTGTAAAATAGTCATTTACCACGGAGAGTTTATCTTACATTATTAAAAGTAGGTATCTAGAGTTATAAAGATGTAAAAGTATGACAAGCGAACAAAATTTCATAAGATTATTTTTTTTGTTTATACTCGTGTATCTTTTTATTCACAGTCTATACTCCTAAAACTCGTAATTTCCTAAGATATATTTTATTTATATTTCTATTTTTACTTTCCGTAATTTATTTAATTACGCGACAACAACCTATACTTTTAAAACTAGAAATTTTTTAGGATATATTTTTTATAAAAGTTTAGCAAGTTATATTTTTTTACTATTTGTAATATTTAACTACACGACGGCAAGTTCATTCTACCTACACTCTTAAAACTCCTAATGTAAAAACGCTCTACACGTTTTTGTTTTTTTTAACCTAAGGAAAACGCGCTGAGCTTTTTCCTCAAATAAACAGAGTCAAATTATCGAGTCAATTACGCAGATCATCGTTTTAAATTTACTAGCTTTTGATCGATTCATCGTTGTAATGCGGTTATAACAAAAAGTTTTGACGTTGTATGATTTTATGTTTCAATGTTTCCGAAAGAACAACAAAATATAGCTAATTACACCGACTCGTACTGTAATCGAAATATCTACGAATATACAACTACAAAATACATAAAGTTTATTCCTACTTGGAGAGCTTTTACACTCACAAAAGTTAACAGTAAAACTTTGATATTCATACGGAGAGGCAATCATCCCACGATCAGAACGAATTATGTTTGGAAAACAATAACTTTCGAAAAAGTCAAGTGATATAAGGCTGCGGTCACGAAGTCAGCGTTGTATAAACAAGCATTGGTACGGGGGTACCAGAAAAGGGGGCGAAGGTAAAAAATGCCATTTTTGACCTTTGGTGACATTTTGAGTTTACAATAACTCCGGTCCCTGTGACCACCAAAATCAATCAGTATCTCTCATTAAGACAGTACTAACAAAAAAGGTTTCATGTAAATCGGTCAACGTGTTCGGTTGTTATCGTGTCATGCACAGACAGATAGCGCTATGCATAAAAGGGGCTTCGCCCCCTAATATTTTGAAAAGTCGAATTAAAATAAAATGCAATGAAAATATTTAGTTTTAATTCCGCTTATGCATAAGATATTTTCATTGCATTTTATTGTCATGGATTTCCGCAAAGTAACGCCTGATTCCATTAATTATATTAAGTCGAATAAAACAAAGCAACACTACGTCAATGCAGAAGTGCTGAACCGTTTGAAAGCCGCGCGTCGCTCGTATACCGCTCCCCGCGCTGCGCCGCTGGCTTAAAGCCAGTTCCATATAAATGTAGGCATTGTAACTTGCCGCTCTCCCAGCTGACTTCGTGACCAAAGCCTATCAGTGCGCCTGATGACTAAATGAATGCAGGAAAGTTTGGTATATTTAAATCAAGACAACAGCGAAATATTTAAAGTATTCTAAGTCTTTCCAATGCGAATGACTCTGTTGTAAAATGAAAAATAAATAAGTACATATAAAGTGATTTATTTGCTATCGTACAAACTGAATTACTACTAGTTATTTTGAGTGGCGTACAAGAAATATTTCACACGCCTTTTATGGCTGTTTTGAGATATATCTGTAACCTTATCTAGCAAAGACCACGTAGACTGACGGCCGACCTATGCACTCGCATCCATCACGTGGAAACATCATACACATTCATAGATTTCCCTTGTCAAAAGATACAAGATAACGTACAGTAAGGCTGTCTCGTAAATTAAAAGAATTTAATAAAAATAAACATACTTTTAACCTCCTCCGTGGCTCCGTCACACTGACACTGACACTGACACTGCTCACGTGTCACACGTGTGCTCACGGTGCTCATCATCTAGACCCAAACGAAGCAAAGCTTGAACTATGGAAACCAGATTATTGATAGATTACTCAAATAGAAGAAAAATAAAGAGAAATACATTTATTTACTACGCGCACAAAACAATACAAACACCTGTGATTGACAAACAAATAAAAATAATATTATAGTGCGGACTGGAAGAAGAGGATGTGGCGGGGGAAAAAGCTCCCTACCTCAGCATTAGCTACTTCTGCTATTCTTTAGCTATTTCCATAGTATTATGTCTTATGGCATAGTGTTGTGGGGGTGCGCTGGATCTCCATCCAAAACATATAAACACTGTATTGGTGCTGCAGAAGAGGGCTGTTCGTGCATTCTACAATATGGGCCCCAGAGAACCGCTACTATATATGATAAATTTAAAGAAATTAATATATTGACAAATACCTGTCAATATTACGAAATTCTGCTGTATACCCCCATAAAAATATTAATAGTTTTCCTAATAAAAGTGATTTGCATAATGTAAATACTAGAAATAAAGATAAACTCGCGTTGCCCAAGTACCTTTACTTTTATCCCGGTAGTGACGTGATAAATACTCGATAATCAATTAAAGTGATCACGAAAGTTTAAGAAAAACTAAAGCATTTTATATCTATCTATGAGTATTTCTCCCCCCCGAGTGATCGCAATTTCCTGGGTCTCAGCCGGCTCGTCCATAAAGGGTGCCAGTAAATATAAAACTACAAACAAATGAATCCGAACTTGCCACACCGTGTATAAAGAACATCTTTACATTCAGCACTCAGCATCAATGCAGTTTTTATGGTCCGTACAGTTAAATGCAAACACAATAGTGGTTAAGGTAACGGTATATTAATGGCTTTTATCGACAACTTACCTGTATTCTCAGCGGGTCACTGCATTAAGTTGATTGTGTCTAACTTCATCATCATCATCATCTCAACTGTAGGATGCTGACACTGCTGGACATAGATCACCCTCATAGATTACGTACTGATCATAAAGGGTTGTTGTCATACTCGCCACGCTTGGCGCCGGATTGGCGAGCGCAGGACGGGATGTTGATACCGGGAGAGACGCTGCTGCCCATCATCCGGAGGTATCCCTTGGTAATTTTTCACTGCATCCACGGCAAACCAGGAGGGGCAAGATTCTACTGCCGGCAACCTACAGCATCAAATCGAGTCAAACTTAAATAGGTTTTATTAGGTAAAATATGACCTCGTCCCCCCAAAAAACCGTTTATGGAATTGACTGCCTCCATGGCTCATTTAGTCTATTAACCGACTGATACGCAGGATTTGAGGATTCGATTCTCGCCACGGGACAAATGTTTGTTCTTCAAATATTTGTCCTGACTTAGGGATGTGTTGTTTAAACAAAAAAAATGTTTTTAAGTATTTGTTACAGTATATTACGCATAACATAATCTCTGCTTACTTTGGGGCTAAATAGTCCTAGGTGAAATTTCCAGAACTATTTAAAAAAAATTGAGATACCACTTTTCTCCTAAACGACATCGACAACAAAAATCCTTATATTATTATTATTTCGTATTATAGCTTCTAGCATTTCTTTAGTAATTTTATTGTATCTATAGGATTTTTTTCTATCAATATGTTTAAAAAAATAATAAAATGTAATCTTCACAATAAAGCTTACTGTAAAATATCTGATCATCTGGAAGACAATAATGCTCGGAATTAAATTTGCTCCGCCTCCGAAAAGAACTGTGTTTTCTAATCGCTTCTTATCACAGTGCATAAAACAGGGAAGCGACCAGATTCATTCATGTTTTTTTATTGCAAGCGGACGTGTCTCTGTTTTGTGATTGCAAACTATGGAAATAAATGAATGGATTTCTGAATTGCATGGTTTTTCTGCACACATTTTAGTAATATTAGTATTTTTTCTGTGATTCTCTATGTATATTTGGTACAGCCGCTGGCAGATGCTGGATGCGACAGCCAAAGACAAAATAAATGATTCTGATCTGAAAGATATTAAATATTATTTATATTGATGATGAAAGATTGCAGGCACCGAGAAAGTTAATTGTGATAGATCAATAATACTGGATTACACGCAGCACCATCTAGCGAAAATAAGCAGAGTGACATGAGTACCACATGGTTGAAAGAAAACTTAAATACGTTCATTTTATAAGTTATAAAAGGAACGTATTTAAGTTTTCTTTCAACCATGTGGTACTAGCTGTCCTGGCGAACTTCGTACCGCCTCAGAACTAACTTCCAACTACCACAACTTCCAACTACCAATCCTCTACTACCGCTATTACTCTACTACTATTACGGATCTACAGCTACTACTCAAAAAAAATCTTAAATCAGCTTGAGTTAAAGTTTAGTCACATATACAACTTTTTGAAATCCATATATAAACTTTTACGATATTTAAATAGCTTATATGTTATTCCGGGCGAAGATAAATGCAAAAAATCTAAAATCATTAATTTCATTAAATTATCGGTCCGGTCGTTCTCGAATTTTATATGGTGTAACTTCCCCGACTTTGTTTTATATAATGTAGATTATACTAAGTACCATAATCATGACCCTTTCGGCGGTTAATGACCACAATTAGAAATGACCACTTCTTAAAATGACCACTTCTTAAATGACCACATGGTAAATAGGAGCAGACTGAAAACCAGCGTTGCTCCATTCCTATTCCAGGAGCGGAGCAACACAAGCTGAGGCTGCCTCCTTTTTAGTGCACATTATCAGCGCAGACCAGCCAGTAGTACCCTTAGTTAGTGTATGTTAAAATATTGTTTAGTTTAATAGTATTGTTTCAACAATTTAATTAATAAGTTTTCTATAATCTGTCTTTTTTCTTAATTTGATTCATGTTTTTTGTTTTATTTTTTTGCTGTTTTAGTTTTTACCAACTCTTTTATTTTATTACTCTTTTATGTTCCTACCTCCTGTTATAAACTAAGATAAATGTGTTATGTAATGTCTTATGTCTGTGCTGTTTTTGTGAACTAAATAAATGTCTATTCTATTCTATTCTATTCTATTCACTTCTTAAAATGACCACTTTTTCGTCTATTACTAGCCGACCAACCACTAGCAAGCGATTTATATGTTAGTAATTTGTTTAAACATGCAATGTATAGATAATTTAGAAAGCTTGGGTTTGAAATATATTTCTGAACATTTACATTAAATCGTATGTAAACTAAAGTGGCAAATTCGTGTAGTCATAACTAATAATGAATGGAACTCGCAGGTGGCCAGGACAGACTTGTACGACCTGAATTATATAATCCAGTGGCCACCGGTTAGCACTGGAACAGTGGTACACGTTAGGAGGTCATTTTTTGTAAGTCCCATCTTGTAACAGTGTTACAGTGTATGAAGTGGTATACCAGCAGTAGAATGTTGCCCTTCCTCAGTTGCCCGTAAATGCAGTAAAAAATCCAAGGAATACCTCCGGAAGACGGGCAGCAGCGTCGTTCCGTGTATCAACATTCCATTCTGCGCTCGCCAACCCACCTGCCAAGCGTGGCGACATAGAAAAAACAAATTTTATTTTTCCTATGCGTGGCGAGTATGGCAACAAACCGCTCATGGTCTTGGAGATTCGTGAGGAAGGTCTATATCCGGTGGTCATGTACAGCAGTTCGAAGGCTGATATGATGACACTGTTACATGATTTTAGTCTTACAACATGGGAACCCTTCGGTTTTTAACGCTACTTTACTAAGTCAAGTTTTTTAAACCGACCGATGTTTTTTCCATAGATTATAAAGTTATAAAATTTAATAAATGGTCAGTGCAGTTGTCACATTATAGTGGTGGGCAGAGAACGTTTGTAAGCAAGTGTTAATTTAATACATCCAATCCACATACATTGTATTTTTGCATACCAAGTGTTGCAGAAGGCTAGTTAAAGTTTTCGTTATTATTTCTGTACTCTCCTAGTATCATATTGTTTATTATCATCTAAATATCATGAAATAATTGAAATGAAATATTCAAGGTGTATTGCTAATGGCTTTCTATCTGAAACCCAAGGGGAACTAATGTTTGATAGATGTTGTCTGGCCAGAGTACTTTTAAAGCTTGTTATAATATTTAATTTTGACGAAATTCGTGGAGCTGGGGTGTGGGACATGTTTGCTTTATCGGCAGATATTTGTCTATTGCCTATGTATGATAAGAATGGATTTAGTTTTCTATCAATCATCTGATGCCCATAACACAGGCTTTGCTTCCTTTAAGGCTAGATGGTGCTGTGTGAAATGTCAAGCATTATTTATTTAATATCAACACCAAAAAGCTCAGTATACACCGGATTTATAAGATAATCAATTTCAATTCCGATAAAGTTAATCTTTTAAATAGCTTCATTAAAATTAAACATCGGAAATGGCGAAGGATCATTGGCACGAGATTAACCGTTTTAAAAACGCTTCAATTCTGTCTGTCGGTTGATTTATAATAGAATAAATTATACGTAACTGTCACGATATCAATTAATTCCATACAAAAATAAAAAAAAATACTAATTTATTGACATGGTTATGGATTAATTTAACAAAATATTATGAAAATTGATTATTTCCTCTTGATTTCCCTATTTTTATTGGTATCAATTCGAATGATTAACATAACCGAAGTACTTACTTCGGTTATAAGTACCTACATACTTATTAACTCGATGATTAAATACGTGGCCGTGGCCTACCTAAACTATTTTTTAACACGCTTTTATTAGCTTCATCTGTATAAGGATCCTGTACCTATGTAACGGAATCCTTAAACATGGTTTTATCCCACTTCATAACATCAGATTTAATTGAAATTTTACACATACATACATATATCAAGGACCGATGACGATAGAATAATTCTACGGAACGATTTCACTTTCTTCACCTTTCCCACTCTCTATCTCTTCGGTCTTCTGAAACTCTTCAGCTTAGTACACCTGTGCACAACTCGTCTTACTACCACAAATCCTTCACTGTGCAGGCTGTTACCTTATGGAATGCATTGCCTGTACCGATCAGGCGTGCTCCATCCCTTCACATCTTCAAATCCATGGTTAAGGAACACTATTTGTCCTGCTGTCACTAGCTGCTTGCTCCACAGATAGTTTATATTTATTATGTATATATGTAAGTTTATGTATTTATATATTACGTTTGTAATATTTTATGTAGGTATATACGTCTTGATATTATATAATGTATGTATGGTATATTTGAAAATTTCATAAAACCTTTCGTACATCTTTAAACCCCTTGTTGTATCCACAAATCCAATCCATCCCACGGTTGTCTGGTAGAGATCGCTCTTTAGCGATAAGACCGCCAATTGTCACTTTGTGTTTAGTGTTTATCTTTTTGTTGTTATTTTTATATTTAAGGTGTGCAATAAAGCATTTTCTATCTATCTATCTATCTAATTCTGCCTGTTTTTTTAGTTTTTAAACTATTAGTATTGTTACTATTATGCTGCTATGATGATATCCTATTCCTTGTGTATCTAATTAACTTTGGCCGAGTGGTATATACAACTTTCGATCCAAACAAAGGTCGTGGTTATATACCGGAAGGGCCCCAAGCGATATAAAATGTACGTGTATTAAACTTTTGCTTTAACGGTCAAGAAATAACATCGTGAGGCAAACCGTGGCTCAGTCATCTTCAGACGTATTGACGTGTTTTTTCCTCTGAACACAGCCAACTGAGAGGATGGATGCGCGAGCCTTATCAATCTAACAATATCCCAGGCATATCATATCATACAGTAGCCAACACGAACATCAGTTGCTGAAGCTGAATCATCTACCTTTATCGATGTGAAAGACATATTTTATTTACTTTAGCAGAAAATTTACTAAGGTGACCACTTTTTACTATACGACTGAACGCCAAGAAAAGCCGAAGGTCCACCTGATGTTGAGCGGCAACCTCTACCTTTTACAACTGCGAGGTGATAACGTTCACTAAGCACGTGACCAACGCTTCATTGCATTGCGCCCGTCACCCTGAGACACAGAGTTGTAAGGTCTCATGTGCCCGAAACCTCCACTTGTTTCTACATAAGATACAATTACTTCTACGTAGATAAATTCGATGAACATAGATTATCCATTTAAACGCCGTGTTCCGTTTAAAACTGTGTTTAGAGGACAGTCATAGAAGTCTTTAGAGCAGGCCTTTGACGAGACAGTAGCTGTTGCTGCAAAACACACTGATCGTCAAAGCTAAATATATACGAGTATTTAAATTTATATATACATATATATATATATTTGTATGTAGTGAAATGAAATAAAAAAAATATTTATGAATTTTATATTTCCATATGAAAACGGAATTGCACAGTTGAAATAATATATCAATTAACTCAGCGTATCTACGCTGTATTAGTTACACTAAGAACTGGTTTTAGTGGCGCCGTAGGAGATTTTTGCGCGCAACGCACATACGACATAATACAATTTTTTGAACATGAACTTAATATTCTACAAAAACAACAAACCACTTATAGTGCTATACTTAGCTTACTGAGTAAATACAATTCATCATCATCATCATTTCAGCCATAAAACGTCTACTACTGAACACAGGACTCCCTCATAGATCTCCATGAGAGGTAATTGCCATACTCACCACGCTTGGCAGGCGGGTTGGCGAGCGCAGTACGGGGAGTTGATACACGGGAAGACGCTGCTGACCATCTTCCCTTTGCAGGCTCTTACTGCATCCACGAGCATGAGAGGAGGGGTAACATTCTACTGCCAGTACCGGCGCAGATACAATTGAAAAACTTAAATTTAAACAATTATAGACAAATTTATACATCTCTCTATAATATCATTATCACATATTAATAAATAATAAACCTCAATTTATATTAAAAAAAATCAGTCCTGTAAACTCTACTAACGATTAGGGGGTTTTTAGAAAAAGTAAAATAATTTTCTTCAGAGAGTTTTAAACGTGAACATGGATTTCATATTTCTTAATGGTGGAGGTAAGTTATTCCAACATTTCGTTTAACACTTACAAAGTTAAAACCATAACGTTCATAATATTGTAAACATAGTTAAACAGGCTTATTAAATAACAAAACGCCTTTCGTTCTTGTTAAAACGGTTCTGCTGTACACGCACTGGTGATGCCGATTCATTCACAAATTGAAAGTAAAAATGTTACCCTTGGTTTTGATTCAGAATTCGGCGGTAGAATTAGCTAGACATTGCGTCGGCCCCATGGAAAACGAGTCGTAGGTACGTTGTAGGAGTAAGTGTGTTACCGTTCTTGTGTGGTATAAAAATAAAATTATCACAACTTGACTAGCTCAGTCGGTCTAATAGCCGACTGATACGCAGCAGGGTTTGATTTCTGTAACGCGATAATTTTTTTATAATTGTTCTGATAGTTGTCTCGGGTATGGGTACTTTTTTATGTAGGTATGATAAGTATGTACTTACAAAAAAAATGTATTTGTAGTTAAGTATATCCTATCAATCGTCTTGGTTTCCATAGTACATGCTTTGCTTAGTTTCGGACTAATTCATACTGTGTAGTCATCATGATCATTATTTCAGCCGTAAATCGTCTACTACTGAATGTAGGCATCCCTCATGGTATTAGTAGTCCTACCCCACGCCTGGCAGGCGGGTGGGTGAGCGCAGCACGGGATGTTAATACACGGAAAGACGCTGCTGCCCATATTCCGAAGGTATCCTTAGCAGTCTCTTACTTCATGGCATGAGAGGAGGGGTATCTTTCTACTGTTGGAACCCCACGGCAATCTGTGTAGTTTCCAGCATTATTTAGAAAAAAGCTCAGTAGAAAGTTCCAAAGCTCATGTAAAAGCTTGTACCTTGCGCCGCTCATATAGGGATTGTAGGCGCCCTTGATCGCCATGACCGCCGCTCGTATGTGTCACGAAACGAACGCACTGATATATGGCCGATATGGGGCCTGGGGGGCAATTCTCGTGCATCGTTGACGTGCAGCGGGCAATGGTCCGCCTGCGACGCAAGAGGTTGCGGGTTCGATTTCCGCCTCGGGACAAATGTCTGGACGATCTGCAGACGTTCAGGGTGTTCTGGATGTTTTATATATAATAAAAATATCTATCTATGTACTATAATAATGTATTAAGTATATCAGTCATCTAGTACCCATAGCACAAGCTCTGTTGTTCTGTGTCTCTTTTCTTGGCGCTAGATGATGCTGTGTCCAGCATTATTTATTTATTTACTCAAGTGACAAACGCTCAAAATCGGTAAGTTCAACATTCTCTCTATAGATAAATGTCTTTTGTAAAGAGATCTTGATGCATCGACTGGTAAGAAAGAGAGATGGAGATGATAGTAGACTTTAATACTGATGTGACAAGTTCATAGTAGACACTGACAAGTGAGATGTGCCGAAATGTCACGCAAAATCACGATTCACAAGAATTGGCCCCTGCACCGCACCTAACTTAACTATTTCACGTAATTTCCGAACATTCTAACCGCAACGTGAGTTTGTTATACGTAAATGGTCAATGGATATATGTCTAATAAGCTGAGTGGCCTTGCGTGAGCTTAACAGTTGATTAGACTTAGTTTCATTAATTTGCCAAAGCCCCAGAAAAAAAGGGTGTCGATCTGATTTAACTTACTGGTGCGATCATCAGATGGGTCTATCATTATTGTCATCTCTTAAAAAAAGATAGAAAATAGAAATCATTGCCATTTCCTTAGATTTGACAAAATAATTGATGCATTTTTCAACTAACTATAAGAAAACCAACTCAATGATATAATCCTCTATTTCCTGAAAATACCCGAAGCTATATGTACGCCTATTACATTTAAGAATCCCATACCAGACCAGCTCCAACAAACGTAAAATCGATGCTCTTAGAGATGTGATGATATTATATTTACATATGATAAAAATAGGATATTTACCATGATTGGAGTCTTTTTGACCTCATACGCAGTTTCACACGCCACGATCGGATAAACAGTTTACCGTGATCATGACGTGTGCACCTGCGTCGAAATATCGGGAAACTCGAAAAGACTCCAATCATGGTAAATATCCCGCAAACAATCTCACACACTTAAAATGATACACAATAAGCAAAAACTTGTAAGCTTTACTACGATCACAGGTTAAACTGCTATAATAAATCTAGCAGCTTCATTAATAACGCGCGTCATACACAGGATCTCGAAGACAGGTGATGAGACGGGGCCGTGACATACACTGACCATTCATCTCGTACCAAACATTGAACTTTTTAAAGCTTGCTCAATATGATTCAAATTGTGAATAGCGTGTCAATTTTGATGGATAGGGACTTGTTTATTATGAAGTTTATTAAACGGATCATGTGAAAATATTAGTGTGCGTTCTAACCAATTAAGTATGTGCCAATTGACGTATAGATAATATACAACTGCAGTAAATGAAATTCAACTTGTAAATAAAAAACCTCTTAGGTTAAACACATCTTTACTCAAAAGAAGCTCGCTCCATCGTCGATCTCATTCTTGCGATAGCAAGGATGAAATCAAGAGCTAACCAATCTAACATAAAAAAAAAAGAAATTATTTGATTCAGGCATGCTTTTCGTTTTACCTGAAAATACCAGAATTTTGAGGTAAATTTTACTGGAACCCAGTCTGTTGTTTACATAAAGATAAAAGGTTAAGCGAAATCTATAAACTATGCGTACCCCAAGATTCAACATCGGTAGGACCTTAAAACGGAAGTATAAAAACGAATTTAATATTCACATTAAAAATCCAAGTTTTAATTAATGTGCTAAGCAAATAAAATGTGGTTCAAGGCTGCAATGATTCACATCCATACAGTTTTGAATATTCGATCAGTTAGATTGCTAATGGCACTTGTGTTTCATTGATCTGCCCAATGCCATGGCCATAGTAATACGTCTGCTTATCTACCAATTATTATTACTTAAGACTTCCGATTTCTCAATGAAACTGTTACATAGTAGATATACCGGCAATTGAATAATTAAAACTCAATTCAAGATCTTAGCTGAAATGATTTACACGTCCAACGCAAGGGACGTTTAATAAAATGTTTTAGTTAAATGAAACCCATTTCCGATATCGATTACGCCGACTACATGTGATCTAGTTTTGATAAGATTATTTAATCGGATCAAAAACATCGTACGGCAATTAGTCAAAGGTCGCCATTTTGATTTCGTTCCACACAGTTCTAGACACGATCTCGTCCTTTGCCTTAACTTAGAAGCTTTGAATTAAGCTTTTAATTACGTATAATGTGGAATTGTTTACATGAGCATGTGGATAGATCGTCGCAGCTTGCTCACGCGCCGCGCACCCATCTCACGACCACGCATATATTATTTTGTTGACCCACTAAAAATGGTTCAATAAAGTTGTAATAATTTAAAATACGCAATGTTTGTTTTATCATTTTATTACGCTATTGTTTTGATTTAGTTTACGGCAAAAATGTGCATTAAAAGTTAAAACTTAAATTACGAAATAAGCGGTTATGGAATTTCATCTGTGGTTTTTCGGAGCTAAATTTTCGTATAAAGATAAAAACGTAATAATAAATAAAACATACCTATGTAATGAAAATTGAAATGAAATTTGAATTGAAATTTTGTCCGTCCACAAGATTAAATTTAAGTGTATCACTGGGGCAAACCAATTTTCGGTTCTGCTGGGATTTGAACCCTCACCTGAAACGTATATTTTTCTAAGCATTTGATTCATCATCATCTCAGCGTAGCACGACCACTGCTGAATTAGGCCTCCCTCGTGAATCGCCAAGTACTGATTATGATTGGTTGTTGCTATACTCGCCACGCTTGGCAGGCGGGTTAGCGAGCGCAGTGTTGGATGTTGATACACGGAAGGACGCTGCTGTCCATCTTCCGGAGGTGTCCTTTGGCAGATTCTCGCTACATCCCCGGGTAAGAGAGAAGAGACAACATTCTACTGCCGGCACCCACGGCGGTTGATTATTGATTTTTATTAGATTACCTGTCTAAAATTGTAATCCAATCGTGAAGTAAAATATCAATGCAACACAAATTAATTCCGTTTGTCGGTAAAGTTCATAATTGAGATTTATTCAAATGGCGCATAAACGTCAGGGTAGGCACGAACATGATAATTGCTGAGATGTTATTATTACAAATCAATTACATTTTGCTATTCAATTACTGTTCGCAATTAACTTATCACAGTATCAGACGGAATATTGCCGTGTAATAATATGTGCAGATCAGTGCCTTATTTTTGATTGAATACATCATTTTATCAACAATATGTAGGAACACTTTTGACTTTTGACTTTGATTGGTGGACGGTGAAATTGCTCAAAAATGTTACGAACTATAAATGCGATTATTAAATTGGACACATGTACAAGTATCAATGAAAATTAGGTGTTTTCTTTTTTAAATTGACATTTCTGTGTTTGGTCCCAAATAAATAAACGCTTTTTGACTTTGACTTTGGACTTCCGAGGACATCATAGTGATATTGGGTTTGGGTGCGACTCGTTGGGAACCCATAGGATAAATTGGGCAGGTAAACAGCTTAGTTGAAGGGCTCTTTAGTTAGTAGAACCGCTTTTTATCCGTCAAACGGTTTTTTTACTACAATTTTTGTGATTTCTTTATTATATTTGGGTATCACAAGCTTCCTCCATTCCAAGTAACACCGAATAATATAACTAACCTTCATCTCTTCCACAGTGTATCGGGCATGTATCCGGCGGGCACATCAACCCAGCGGTGACCTTGGGCCTGCTGGTGGCTGGAGACATCAAGATCCTCAAGGCGGCCTGCTACATCGTCGTGCAGACCCTGGGAGCCGTCGCCGGGGCTGCTTTTATCAGGGTAAGGCCTATTATTATACGCCTGCGACAAACAACTAGAATCCCCAAAGTGGGTTAACTGCTTGTTAACCCACTTTGGGGATCCTAGTCGGTTATAAAAACGACAAATTTTAAAACATGGCCTCATTGTACTCCATGCAATATGGGATAAAAGCAGAAGAATGATAATGACCCTAGAAATCACGGATTTTTTCTAGGTATATGCCCCCTAATATCAAGCCATATCAATCTTGTTCTGGAACTTGGTACCTATTCAGAGTTTTGCCAAACATCCTAAGGCTTTAGGAAGTACTCCTAAGGCCTTGTAGAGACGCGAAACACGTGTCGAATACTTTTTGAATGTTTTTTAAGCGCTCATTAGATATAGGTTAACGTATTTGCTACTATATAATATTTTTTTGTTAATTTAGATATTATAATGGATTACCGCAAAGTCACGCTTGAATCAATTAACTTTAAGGAAGCATAAGTTAAGAGATTTAGACAAGGTTTCGGCGTTAAGTTGTTACAAGCATACATCATTGGCGTTTATAATATTAAGGCAAAGATATAAAATAACGTATGATTAGGCCTATTGTCATTGAAAAGACATAAACGCGCTCGCTCAGTGCTACGAAGACATGTTGCCTTTGTAGTAAGAAACGTTCTTGAATATAACCGAGAAAAGGTTAAATGGCACACATAGGGGAGGTCCAGTGGTGTCTACCATGATTTGTCACTGTTAGATCGCCTGCCGTAACTACAGTAGTAATAGTACTTTACTATGACATCTGTTAGCTGTAGTATAGTTTACTGCGTATCAATACCAAACTATCCGCTAGAGGCGCTGTACAAATTTTCATACATTTTTAACTACAGTCGCTAGCGAGTATTGATAGAGAAAACTCATGGCAGACCTACTGATGTGCATATAAAAACTGATGATGATGATGATCGATAACCGACCTTTCAAGATTAAACCTAACCCTTTAACTGAAGAAAATTAAAGGCAGAATGCAGTTAAAGTTCGAGCGAGCGACGTGTTTAACACGTTGACAAATTTGGATATTGATCTATTTAATATCTCACTTGGCAAGCGATTTCTTTATTGTCTGTTAAGTGAAGTTTTAATTATCTTCCTATTTGCATACCTAGTTTAATCTTGTTAACTTTTTGTTTTTTACTTGCGTTTATATACTTGCTTTATTTTCTATTAATGGTGTTATATTGTCCACGTAAACTTATACTTCTTACTCTAAAAGTGGGAACTTGTAATTGACCCTCAGATAGCTTATAACTTGTTATCATGTTTTATAAGTAGTTATTATTTTAGTTATAAAAATGTATGTCATAACTTATTATTAAAAACTTACTCTGAGTAAATTTAACATAAAAATATTTGTTGCACTCTGTAACAAAGCAAAGGCAAGGTGTCCTAAGAAGCACTTTAGATATCTGTGTGAAAGCGAGTTAATTCCACTTCCCCATCACGAAGCTAGATTGCGCCAGGCAGTAGTAATGGTACGTTACCATTTGAAAGGCATGAATGGAGAAATTACAGTCAGGCAGGTGGCTGATCTGGGGACTATTCTGAATGCTTACGACATGTTTGAGATATTAAATCTTTTCATGTTTTAAATAGAACTAATGGTATTAGTTATAAAGCTTACAAGTGCTAGATCTATACGTAATAACCTTTTATTGGCCTCCTATTTTTAACAATGTTACGTGTCAGTTATATCGTGCTGTTGGTTTTCCCTTTAAATTAATAAAACTTTAAACTATCTTACGTAGGTACTCCTTAATCATACGAATAATAATTCTTGAATTACCAAAAGAAACCGACTTCAAAGATAAAATCTATATGTATATTATGTTATCAAAACAACCATTCCGCTACAGTACGCCTATTACATTTGAGTATGTCTCTCAATTTATCTGGATCCCAATATCAGAACTGTGTGTAAAAACAAGCAAACATTATTACTATATTGGATAATCTAATATAGTAATAATATAAAGTGTTTCAAAAAACTAAGCTTAAGTTTAGTGCGAGAAGGCGAAGCGGCAGACCAAGATGTAGATGGCGGGACGAACTCGATCAACACCTAGTCAACTGGAGGGAAGTGGCTCAGGATCGAGATGCATTGAGGAAATCGAGGGAGGCTTTTGCCCAGCAGTGGGATCAGATGGGTTTATAATAATAAATAATAATAAAAATAAGTTTAGTGCATAAAACCATGCCTCCAGTAAAAACAATTATAATTATTTTATTCCTCGTGGATCTTATAATCAGAATCGAGTTTTGATTAAAATGGGATCTCATTGTATATATTCTAATCTAAAAACGGAGGTAACAAGGATTAAAAATAAATAGAAATACAGACTTTGAAGGCGGTTAAAACGAACCGAGATAAATATCTGCAGAAGATCAACCATTTGGAATCGAACGCGCAACCTTTTGCGTATCAGCTGGCTATTAGATCTACTAAGCCACGGAACCAACTTACTAGTCTAGACTTGCTGTGCTACTCGTAGTAAAAGCGCCTTACCACGCGTCAGTCTCTAGAAAGTAACACTCAACAACATGTGTTTATTTATTACCAGTTATTACCACGTGAGATTTTTGACCTCAAACACTTTCTTTCTATCGATATTAATCTCGATTAAACTTTGGAGTAGTATACATCGATATCTTATAATAAAACTTTATTATCTGTTCACCTGATCATGTTCATAGATTTTTATATACATTTAACAATAATTCGATAAAATTATCCCTTTCTTTTCATTCTTCCCTTCGTCGGACTATTAAAATTTAAAATACTGTTTGAAACAAACACCAAAGTGGTAGTAGTATATCCTGTCACACATGCAAATACGACAAATATAAATATAAATGGAGACAAATATAATTTTGTATTTAATATTCTTTTTTTTCTTTGGTGTCTTTCCGGTAGTAGAATGTTACCCGTTTGCGAGGAGCGCATGCCCGTGGATGCAGTAAGTTAGCAGGCTCTAAGGGAGACCTCCGAAATATGGGCAGCAGCGTCATTCCGTGTCTCAACACCCTGTCCTGCGCTCGCGAACCCGCCTGCCAACTGTGACAAGTACGGCAACGACTCCTCATGATTAAAAATCCATGAGGGAGGCCTATGTCCAGCAGTGGACGTCTTACGACTGAGATGATGATGAAGATTATTCTTAATCATAGGCTCTTTTACCGAGAGTTCTACATCTATGCAGGCAACTACAAAGTAAATTATCTCATTTTAAAAATATAGTAAACAAGTTTAGATAAAAATATCTTCACTTAACACATTCATTTCGCTAACAGCGCGAGCATTTATAACCATCGTTCTAATCCTCATTTAGAGTATGCACAGGAGTGGAAATAATTAAACTGTAATAAGTAAGGTATGAACTGTATGTTCACGGTAGTAAGTGCATAAATTAAGCAAAATTAGCGGCTTCCGTAACTCATCATTATCATCTCAGCCGTAAGATGTCCACTGCTGGACAAAGGCCTGCTTCATGGATCTGCAATTACTGATCTTGAAGGGTTGTTGCCATACTCTCCACGCTTGGCAGGGGGGCAGTGCGGGATGTTGATATGCACACGGAAAGATGCGGCTGCCTATCTTTCGGAGGTATCCCTTGGCTGATTCTTACTGCATCCACGGGCAAGAGAAGAGAGGCAACATTCTACTGCCGCATCCCCACGGCTCCGTTAGTTGGTCTCACGACCGTTGATAGATAGATAGATAAACTCTTTATTGTACATTCACCATATAACATAAATTTCACAAAGATAAACACAGACAAATATAATGTTGATACCTGACGGAGACGCGGAAGATGCGGGGTTGATCACCGCCGCCGGGCACAAATGTTTTGCTTATCTGTAGATATTTGTCTCGGGTCTTGGAGTTTTATGTGTATGGTAAGTATGTAATTTCAAGAAAAACCTTTGTAAGTATTCTATCATCAACCATCTGGTTTACATAATACAATTTGCTTATTATGACTAAATGTCGCTGTGTCGAGCATTATTTATTACAGCTCAACCAAAAACATGAAGTAACGGGGATAACTCATTCTTACTAACATTTTATAATATGAAAATTTTCAAATAAGTATTTGGTTCGCTAAACATGTATAATTATACCAAATATCCATTTGAAAATCTTGATACGTAAAATGTTTGAAAAAACGGTATTGCAGTTGTAAGAAGTAGAGTTTACCGCTTAACATCAAATGGGCTTTCGGCTTCTCTTGTCATTTAGTAGTATAAAAGAATATACATTTTGTGTAATAAAATAAATTATTTAACTACATAATAGTATTTAACTAGTCTCTGATAATAGGCAACGCGCGCGCTATCGTTTCTCACGCCTCTCTGGACATGCACTTACGCTACATACGGTGCTCAATAAAAACTGTCTCGCTCGCCATGACACTGATGATCTTAGAATAAAGGATCGATTCGAGCGACCTTCTCTGGAGGCTGCAGTAAGTGCTTGCGATTGAGCTTTTAGATAATGACGTGTGAAAAGGTTTGTTTATTGATTGGTGTCAAAAATATTTGCAAAGCTCACGTAAGAAGTTTTAAGTTTTATCAGGGTTACTTAATCTAATAAAATCAGGTATATGTATAGAGCCTGAATGTAAGTAGAGTTCTTGGCATGGCTTAAAACGCTCTAATTTTCAGAGTAACTTTTAAATTTTTTTGTTTAGTAGGCATAACTGAAATGAAATTTTAGTTACAAGTTTTCAGGTTCACTTGTATAACAGGGAAGCCGTTAGTAGCCCGTAAGTTAATTTGCCGTGGTGTGCCGGCTGCAGAATGTTACCCCTCTTCTCATGCCCGTGATTCCTGCTAAGCTAAAAATCCCTCCGGAAGATGGGCAGCAGCGTCTTCCCGTGTATCAACATCCCGTACTGCGCTCGCCAACCCGTCTGCCAAGCATGGTGAGTATGGCAACTAGCCCTCATGGAGATCCATGAGGAAGGCCTGTCTTCAGTAGTGGACGTTTTACGGCTGAAATGAAAGTTAATTTGGGGTCTACACACGTAAGATGACAATTAATCTTTTTTATTGCATATCGTCGGTCTTTCATAGCCGTTGAGGGGTTGCGAAGTCAATTTTTCGATTTAGAGTCGTTTGCGAAATATTAAAGCTTTCAAGTTTTTGTCGAGCGTCTGTCTGCCTACAATGCTGTGATGATAACATAATATGTTGTGCCTCATAAGCAAAAGCAAAACCTTTTACCCCATTTCTTTGTTATATCTTTTTGTAATTTCAATATACTACGAGTAGCTCCATAAATCCTTTGTGCGTAGAGGAATTAATGGCATGGCCATTAATTGACTACTTAGGCGAGTAGGTATCTCTAATGGAGACTTCGCTTTACACTCATTTTGAGATTGACAAAGCCGACACAGACACGCAATAAATTGATGCAAGATTATAACCAGAAACCTCTAACCCATCAGATGCCTTAAACATATCGTGATCGGTATAAATTGATGTACCAAGTCGTTTGTAAGCTCGTTTAAGAATGTCGCCAAGCTTAGAAGTAACATTATGAATTAGTGTCGTGTGTAACATAATTAGTCTGCGCATGGAATCACGATATTCAATGCCTCAATAAATACTCGAATTAAGTTGGATTAGGCATCATAGCAACACCTGTGAAGGCCAATATATGTAAAGGATGGGGACTAGAAAAGGGGGCGAAGGTTTCCGAAAAATGCCATTTTTGACCTTTGGTGACCTTTTGAGGTCACAATAACTCCGTTCTCTGTGACCCTAGGGTCACCAAAATCAATCAGTGGGTACCCTTATCTCATTAAGACAGTGCTAACAAAAAAGGTTTCATGTAAATCGGTCAACGCGTTCGGTTGTAATCGTGTCATGCACAGAAAGACAGACAGACAGACAGCGCTAAGCGTAATAGGGGGCTTCGCCCCCTAAAAAAATTTAAGATTTATTTTGACCAAAGCCCAAAATATAAGATATAACATAATCTATACTAATATTATAAAGCTAAAGAGTTCCTTTGTTTGTTTAATCTTAGGAACTATTGGCTCGAATCGAAAAAATATTTTAGTGTTGGATAGCTGATTTATTAATAAAGGCTTATAACTATAACATATATGTACCTGCACGTCAAGTAGTATACGACATCACGCGCGCGGGGAACATCTTTGTAATAAATAAAACCGGGCAAGAGCGAGTCGACCATCATACAATATAATATAATATGACAATGGCGGTTTATAGGTATTTGTTGGAGAACCATGTCATGTCTGATAGCGGAACTTATGTAGATTTTTTACACTTTCGATGAATTCTAAAAAACTATAAACTTTACATACACTTCTATTAGCTATAAACGTTTCACGGGTTTATCTCTGCAAACTTAGCAGATTAGAGGGGGAACGGTCGTTTTTTAAAAATTTTTGTAAATAACTCGAAAACGATACGGCTATAAGGGAATAGTAGATTGTTAACCGAGAGTCGAAATAATCAATTCCCGAGGTATTTAGGCTATAGTCCGAGTAGGAATTGATTCTTTTACCCGTGTTAAACACTCTTCTTTTCATTTCGAATATGAGGAAATTAAAACTAGTTGTTTATCTAAACTATTTATTGTTAATATATAATAATATTAGTAGTACTTACCTATTTAAAATTAATTGTCAAATTAGGACCTATTTTTTTGGATTCCGTCACAATACATAACAGATTACTATCCCGCCAATTTATGTCGACTTAATTTAAATATGGAACTCACCGCGTAATTGTTGCGGCTTATTCAGCTCAAAGAAGTTTGCGCTAAGTTCACACTGGCTGTTTAGAAAGTCACATGGCCGCAGCATTTTTTTAGTTAGTTTTTTTTACATAAAGCTCTTCATAGCTGACAGCAGTTCTATTTTTAAAGTTCATTCCGGCCCTTAGGGGGAAGTAATTTGTATGAGTTTTTCCCTCTCTATGGAGGGAAGCAGCATTTTCCACCCAATAATCAGATCAAAACAACACTAGGTACTTTCCGAGTATGAGAAATGAAAAAAGAAAAAATATATACTGTTTATTAATGTGCAAATGAATACATTTTATATGATATCCCACACGACCTAGTAGATCTCCTATCCCTGCAATCTTAATAGGAATATTTTTTAACATTTTCCTATAATGCTTTATTAGTAAAAAAGTGTTACCCTTAACCATTTTTAATTTCGAGTCGATAGCATCAGTTCTTACACAAAACGCATTTAAAATATGTATGTATCAAATCAGGCATTATTAGTCAAAATATATTAAGTCTTAAAACTAGTCTGCGTTTGTGATGGCAACTTAGTGACGTCTGAAAACCAGCGTCGCGTACCGCTTCCGATTGGTAAGCAGCATTGTGCTGAGACGTCACCTTTTGGCTCACTCGTCATATAGGGCCTTACCCACATAGTTTGTAATAATGGTTTGCTTCTTCTTTTTGTTGTTTTATGTTGTTTGTTAATATTTTTTTGATTTTGTTGTTTACCTGTATGTCTTGCGTGCCAATAAATGTGTTTCTTTCTTTCTTTCTTGAGATATCCATTTGTGAGAGAGAGACAGGCAGACAAAGTGATACCATAATTTTACCATTTTGGTCCGGAACCCTAAAAATGCTTCGTAACATTAATTTTCATTTTTGTTCTGCAGTTGGCCATCCCTGAGGAAAGCTTGGGCGGTTTCGGAATGACACTGCCGGGACGCAGCGTCACTGAAGCACAGGTAAGAAATTCTTATTGACATTATAAAGGAGACGCTTAAGCAATCTTGAATCTTCAGTGACGTCGTCGCGAACTGTGACACATTATTCATTCCTATTTTTGCTGTGAAACATCTTTTGCCCCGCTGAAAGTTCGACCGCAAAAGACCGTTCGCACGAGATATGTGTGATACGAGATATGACCAGAGAAAATGATTTGAAGAATTTTCACGAACTTGATTCACATCTACCGGGCGTCCCGTGACGGCTTACTGTTTTGGTTATATTTTTTATGATTTTTGGGCTTGATTTATATGAAGAATGTAGTTTTGATGTAAATTCCGAATCATTCTTAGTAATCCTTAGTGTTTTAAATACTTATTCCGATAAATTCCAAAGCCTTTATTGAACCTTTAGAATTTAGATCTATAGAATTTACGTGTAGAGTTGGTGTACCTAAATACTTCTAATAAAACATACTAAAAACACAGCATTGTCTGATACATTCCGAATTCATCTTTTTAAGGCATGGTTCTGTAACCAGGCGTGCTAGCGTTTTGCGTGCTAGTTACACCAGCCCTCTCAAATTGTTAAATGAATGCTTAACAGGCTGTTCTTGTGGAGGCTTTGATTACCTTCGTGCTGGTCATGGTGGTGCACGGCGTGTGCGACGGCGGCCGCAGCGACGTCCGGGGCTCCGCGCCGCTGGCCATCGGGCTGAGCATCACCGCCTGCCACGCTGCTTGTGTGAGTACCACTTCTCTGTCTACTCAAATAGCAGACAGGTGAGGACAGCAAAGTACCGCTTCTCTGTCTATGCAAATAGCAGACAGATAGGGACAGCAAAAAACCTTCCGCTACTCTTTCTATAGCAGACAGGTGAGGACAGCAAAGTACTGCTTCTCTGTCTATGCAAATAGCAGACAGATAAGGACAGCAAAAAACCTTCCGCTACTCTTTCTATCCAAATAGCAGACAGGTGACGACCGCAAAGTACCGCTTCTCTGTCTATGCAAATAGCAGACAGATAGGGACAGCAAAAAACCTTCCGCTACTCTTTCTATCCAAATAGCAGACAGGTGAGGACAGCAAAGTACCGCTTCTCTGTCTATGCAAATAGCAGACAGATAGGGACAGCAAAAAACCTTCCGCTACTCTTTCTATCCAAATAGCAGACAGGTGACGACCGCAAAGTACCGCTTCTCTGTCTATGCAAATAGCAGACAGATAGGGACAGCAAAAAACCTTCCGCTACTCTTTCTATCCAAATAGCAGACAGGTGACGACCGCAAAGCACCGCTTCTCTGTCTATGCAAATAGCAGACAGATAGGGACAGCAAAAAACCTTCCGCTACTCTTTCTATCCAAATAGCAGACAGGTGACGACCGCAAAGTACCGCTTCTCTGTCTATGCAAATAGCAGACAGATAGGGACAGCAAAAAACCTTCCGCTACTCTTTCTATCCAAATAGCAGACAGGTGAGGACAGCAAAGTACCGCTTCTCTGTCTATGCAAATAGCAGACAGATAGGGACAGCAAAAAACCTTCCGCTACTCTTTCTATCCAAATAGCAGACAGGTGACGACCGCAAAGTACCGCTTCTCTGTCTATGCAAATAGCAGACAGATAGGGACAGCAAAAAACCTTCCGCTACTCTTTCTATCCAAATAGCAGACAGGTGACGACCGCAAAGCACCGCTTCTCTGTCTATGCAAATAGCAGACAGATAGGGACAGCAAAAAACCTTCCGCTACTCTTTCTATCCAAATAGCAGACAGGTGACGACCGCAAAGTACCGCTTCTCTGTCTATGCAAATAGCAGACAGATAGGGACAGCAAAAAACCTTCCGCTACTCTTTCTATCCAAATAGGTGAGGACAGCATAGTACAGCTTCTCTGTCTATGCATATATCAGATAGCTGAGGACCACAAAGGAAGTTTGAAGTAGTCTATCTTGGGACACCTAAACTAAAATTATTGATTCCATAACTAAGTTACCTTCTCTCTAAGTATCTCTCGTCTATCTCCGCTGCTTCGACAGCATTTTTTATGTACTTGGATTATCGTATCCTATTTGGCTTGATTACGAACAATGCTGTCAATTCTGTTTGCGCACTTCCTAAATAAAGCTAACTAATTGCGTAAAATGGACAAAAATGATAAAATGTATGCAACTTTTAACTCTACGTTCTACGTTATAGATTCCATTCTCCGGCTCCAGCATGAACCCAGCCCGCTCCTTCGGACCAGCCCTCGTGATGGGCGTCTGGACATCTCAATGGGTAAGAATCCAGATAGCTACTTTACCAAAATAGCTTAGTAATTCCTGTCTTAAATACAAGTTTATACCTACTTTACGAAATCAAAGACCTATTGACTAAGTCAGGGATAGATCATGTATTATATATATATATATGTATATATATATATTATATTATATATATCTGTGTTCTATGATGTACATAAATAAATGCAAAATATCGTCAATTTAGTGCTGTTTAAATTGGATTAGCTTTTACATGTAGGGAGGTTTCGAACAAGGCAATACATCGCGATCACATGTAGTCTAAAAACACCCTGCATAGTTAATTACTACGAGTACATTCATCTGTCAATACTACAATCAAATTGCAACTTTAAATAAGAAATCCGAAGAAGCTTATTATTATATTAGTTGTCTGTCTACCTGACTTAATATATACCTAATTTGCTCTCTATTTGTGTATGGAAATAGTAATTAATTCCGAAAACCCTTCCACTAAGTACCTACCTAGTCAGGGAGTCTTAGTTGTATAAGCATTTACGCAAAATAACTCGTGAGTCGAGAATTAACATTAGATTTGCATAGGAATAACTCATCTAGCGAGATCCACCGGTTATCCAATCACTTTCTCTTAAATCACGTGAATCCTTCATTCAGAGGTTTTTATGTGAAATAATTATTTTGAATGCATTTATAACATCCTGGTTTAGGTAAGAGACCTGGAGCTATTAATTGATAGTTGCAATATTTATTCGTTATTAATTATTAAATAGTTAGAAGCTCTACGTTCTAGAAGTTTCGAAAGAAACAGTTTGCTTGAATTTACATTCCTTCCTATCAGACAGAACTTCATATCGAAATATTATGGTAGTAAAAGTAAATTGGCCTGTCACATTTATTCAAATTAAATAGACGTCGCGTCGTCAGCAAATAGTAGCCATGCTGTACGGATCACTGTAGTGCCTGGGACATTGTTAGATAGATTGGCTTGCCCAGCACCTGTACCATCCTCTCAGCTCAGTCAGCTATTATTCAGAGGAAAGAACAGGTCAATACGTCTGAAGCTAACTAAACCGCGGGTTTCCTCACAATGTTTCCTTCACTGTTAAAGCACGTGTTAAGTGTGCACATACATACATTTTTCAAGAAAGAAAAATCTATTGGTGCACTGCCGGTATCGAACCCACGGCCTGTTAAAGAGTAAAGCACGTGTTAAATGTGCACATATTTTTTAAAGAAATAATAATCCAACCCACTACCTTCGGATCTAAATTCGAGTCGAAGATATAATTTTTTATTTGTACACATAATCTTACTTACCTTACAATACGTTTCTTACAACAGTAAAAAATGGAACAAACATTATGGTAAACATAAAATACCTACAAAAGAAACAATCTATGAAGTTATGCAATGCAACAGTACAAAATAATGTTCCTTTTGTAGAACCTTTCCACGATCAAACTAAGCAAAAGTGTCTTTAAAATATAGCAGCATTCTTTCTCATAGTTTTTCTGTAAACAAAACAAACGTAGGTACAATACAAAGTACGCGATTATCACTTGTGCAACAAACAGAACTCGACTGATGTATTAGGCCTATTGTGCTCTCTTCCCATGTTTCTGCTTTGAATGAAGAAAGCGTGGAGGTCTGTTTGTCTGTCCGACCGTGATTTATGTAACTCTTATTACGTGATGGGAATGAAATTATTATTGAAAGACACTAATGATCTCTGTAAAACAAACTGACGGCTTAAATTCTACCACTTATTTTTAATGTTAAAACAGATTAGTATTTATAAGCACCTACCTATGATCCTTGTATGATCAATCACTATTATGCAATATTTACCATGATTTAAGTATTTCTGCCTTTACCGATATTTCAGCACAGTTTCACACGCCATGATCACGGTTAAACAAGCGTAAATATTGTTAATATAGGTACAGGTTTTATTCTAATATGTGTAGGTACTAACCCGAAATAGGGGTTTCAGCCCAAAGCCAAGTAGTTTTGGAAAGACAAAAGATCAGGAAACGTTATAGAAAGGTATTATTTTATTATTTTTTTAAGGGAAAATTATGGCCAGTAATGTACCTAAGGCTATGCGATATTAATGACCGCTTATCTCGCAATAGACAGATAGATATCTATTTAGGTTGGAAAAATTAAAGTTACTCGTAGCTATCGGTTTATGGGGTCACCGTAGAGGCTAGAAACTTATAATTTACAATGCCTATAATAGTTTAAAACTTGTCACGGCAGTAACAAATCAAAAACCTTTAGGAGTATTTATCTAAATTATTTGTACTTTACAAAAGGTCTTGGTGATATAGCGAGTTAATGTGAACTTTTAACAGTAAAGTTCGGCATGGTTTGTGAAGAATTAGGTGACATTCTTGAGATCATTAAGTAAAGTTCAAATAACAAATATAACTAAAACGCGTACCTATACCCCAGCCACTTTCGATGTACAATATTCATTAGGAAACTGTCAATACTTAACCTAAAACTAGTTAAAAAAATAACTTTCTGTTGGTTTGTGTATAGATGTCTCAATTATTAAGGGTTTGTGATTACAACCCCCTTCAATATAAATAACTATTAATTCGGCCAAAAATCCAACCCTTAGGGAACGATTCAGTTCTTAACTTTAAGTGACTGTTTACAAACATTCTACTTACATCGAAAGTGGGTGGAGTACCTATAGGTAGTTGATATTGGGTGCCTATTTGGCCTCCGAAAAACGATTGTCCGAAAATCACAATCAATAACAAGTGTCTCCGAAACATCACCATCCCATAAATATCATTTGCAATAAGATATTGTTCATCCTAATGCTCCTTGCGCATAAAATTATTTTACCTAATTAGGCGCTTGCGTCTTACCGTGTATCAACATATGCCAAGGCAGGTCTTACTGCATCCATGGGCAAGAGAGCAAGCAACATTCAGCATTCTACCCTTTCACCAACGTTTTACGGGTTCAATAGTTAACTTATAAATGTTTCGCAGGTGTATTGGGTGGGTCCCATGGTCGGCGGCGCGGTTGCCGGTCTCTGCTACAAATACATCTTCAAGATCAGCAAGGGCGGTGAGAGCGGCTCCTACGACTTCTAGACGATTCGATTTACCATAGTGCCTTCGAAACGATTTGCCTGGCACATTGAAATATTCTCCTTAGGAGATTGGAATAACGTCCATATTGGATCTTATAAATTTGTAAACATTTGCAATCTGAAGACATAATTTTAAACTGTCTAACGGTTAAGGGTAGTCGCGGATTCTACTCTCGACTCATGACGGTAGCTCCAGTACCTACATCAATCAGTCTACCCGTGACCACTTGTAACATCGGTACTTAAATAAAAAAGGTAGGTTACTACCCTATAATGTCCCGTTAAACAGTTTCAAATAGGACCTTATGATGTAGTAAAGTACTTTAGGTAAGATACCTATCGATACAAATAAACAGTTGTAGTTAAATTCACGAATTGTTAATGCTTTCTTCTTCTTAGACTAGCTTTGCTTTGTATCGGGGAAAGCAAATAGGATAACTGGCTTTAAAAACTCGTGAAAACCAGTTGTGCCTTTCTTATTACCTACAATATTTTTTGAAGTTGGTTAGTTAATTTCAATGCGCCAGGCAAAATTAAAACTCCTAAGGGTCTTCCGGTCTCGAAATAAATATTTTTATGTCTAATTTATTATTATATCCAAAGTTATTTGAAGAATATTATTTTGGCTAAAATTCAGATTCTACTTGTTATGTAAGATACCTAGCCTATTTATTATATAAGGTTAATTAAGTTTATTTATGTTGTGAATAATAATCGTTAAGTATCGGGCTGTTTTAGAACAAGCCTATTCAGAGTGCCTGCGCTAGTTTGTTAATAGTGAGATTACAAATTGATTAATAATTTGTATATATTCTCACAAGCGATGGATAATTTTATCGATGGAATAAAAATTATTGAATATTTCTCTTGTTTTTCTACCTATTGTACAAACAAACCTACATTAAAGAGCTAACACACACAAACATATAATAACTTTCTTAAAATCTGCTCGCAAACTTAACATTGATAATTTTACATTTTTAATTACAATTCACATTGATTGGATTGGTCAATAATTCACAATGAATATAAATTATGTAAAAAAATCAATATGAAGAAAATTATATTTAGTTTGAATTTGTTAACTTTTAAACACATCGGATTTGGCTAAATTAAGTAAAAAGTGCCAGCTAAGGTACTTTTTAAAGGTAACTCGATTTTACTGTCACCTGAGTCTATATTTGTCACTAATACCCCATTTATTATATTTGTTCTTAACAGTAAATCTGACAACTAAATTGAATCACTTTGCAATTGAATTACCAACTTATAACTAAAAACCAACTGAAAACCAGCGTAGCATCCGAGACTTGCCAGTGGTACTCTGCTGAGTTGGGGACCATTTTATAGCCTCTTCTTCGTGTCCGCACTATTACATAATTTTTATTTCTTTGTTCTTTTTTTTTTCTAGTAACTTATGACACACAGTGTCAGTATCCGATTCCTAGTACAACATCCGAGTTTCGCAACATTTCGTGACAGCATTATCTCACATCGTTCACACCGATCTCAGGGCGAAGGAGGGGCAAAGTACCGCACTCTCGTGTCAGGGTGAATAGCTGTCAAGGCCGGGTCCTCACGAGCGTCACGCGTTGACAACTGTGAGTGTGCACTTACTAGAATACTATACAAACAAAGGTGCAAGTTCAAATACCTAACTCGTGCGGTATGAAAACAATGAGGTCGCGATATCGATATGACAGGAACTATTTATCGATAAATTTAACTACGCTATGGTAAGGTCATTGAATGCTAGAAATTCTTTTGAAGTGGAGATTATTTGCTATTCAATCGACGCGACGGTCAAATAGTCTGCACGAGATCACAATTTGCGAAATAACAACAGAATTCTGATAAAATAAAGAAAAGAGCCTAGCTTCTGGAAGTTTATGGATTTATTGACATACCTATAATAATATGAGCCGTGTTGGAACCATAGATGCAAAGGCTAGTAAGGCCTTTGCAACAACATGGGACATTGTTTGATGGATTATGCTTGCCCAGTACCTATACCAACCTCTCAGCTTAGTCAGCTATTAGTCAGAGGAAAGAACAGGTCAATACGTCTGAAGCTAACTAAGCCGCGGGTTTCCTCAAGATGTTTCCTTCACCGTTAAAGCACGTGTTAAGTGTGCACATATATTTTTCAAGAAAGAAAAATCCTTTGGTGTACCAGCCGATATCGAACCCACGACCTTCGAATTGAAAGTCGGGGGTATGTACCACATATACTACATACTACTATAATAAATATAACTAGTTTAGGGGAGTAATTAAATAATACGACAAATAGAAGCGAAAACTAATTTATTAAAAACAAAACCTGATACAATGAAGCACCAAATTGCTATTTTACTAAACGTTGAATAATTTACGGATAAGCATACTGTTTATATGTGACTAAATGTTATTAATTGAATCCATTCTGACTCAGAACAGTGAAAGGGATGTTGTGAACGCGGTGCCTATGAATGAGCGGCCTCGCCAACACTGAATCGGCTCATACAAAGCATACACCGAGCCGTTCAATGCAGTACGCAAACTGAATCGCTGCATATCACGACACTAAACAAAATCTAGTGACTTGATAAGCAGGCTCGCGGAAACAAAGGACAATCGTGCCAGAACAAACCTGTGCAGGACTTTGAACTCTAAAGCGAAACATCCTAGGTACAAAATCCATTGCGTCGTTTTGTTCTCTACGCGAGCGCCCCGAGATCTCCCATTCAGGAATACGTCTAGCAGGCCTCACATCCATTATAACTAAGGCAGTGCGGCACAAAATGCCTTCCTCAAGGTTGTTCGTCGATCAGCGTCTGTAGGAAGACATCTGGCTCCGGTATGTCTGGGAGGAGGCCGGCCGCGTCGCAGAACTCCGCAAAGGAAGCGCAGGGGAGCAGCTCGTCGGTTAGAGTGGTGACGATCTTCTCGGCGGCTTTGGCGTTCGCCTCGTCATTGTGACGGATGTACTCGGCAAGCTTTATCGGCCACTGGTCCACTGCGGTCGCCGTGACGTTCTGGGAAGAAAGATATTGAGTTGAACACCTATACTTGACCCTTGCCGTCTTAGATCTTAGAGTAACTAATATATTACACTACTATCCTCCGTCCGCGACAACATACGTTTGTTTGAACTTGTTATAAACTAAACCTGTAGGCTGGGCTACCAAACGAAGGAGATTGAAATAGGCGAATACTTGGAAAATAAACCAGGCTACTTTTTATCTTAATACAATCTTAACTGCAGACAGTTAACGAAGGTTAAAATAAATTAAGGGCAGACAAGAACTCAAAAAAATAAAACTCTTAATTACAGGTAACAAAGACTCGTATTAATTGGCAATAGAACTTAGTTTCGTTGGTAACAACTGGGTGAAAAGAATTTCCCGATATTCAATGACTGTGACAAGGCTCTTATTCTACCTCTAATTCTAGTGGGGGATACCAAATCTGCATTGACGTCCCGTATTATGCCCCCATGTTACTACCCAGACTAGGGTCTGGGTACACTATACAAATTACAAACTATGTAATATAATGCCTGTAGTTTTAAGTTGTTAAGCCAACAGCGTTACCTTGAATATGACTGTATACAGCTGGTCTATGATTGAAATGTAGAACGCGTAGGGCTTGTAGGCCGCATCGCCGGGCGCGCAGCACACACGGAGCGCACGTGATCAATGACCAGCAAGCGCTTGAGGATGCAATATGCCTGCAGTTTAACATTGCTAAGGCAACAGCGTTACCTTGTATGTACATATGTGTGTGACTCCCTTTTCTGCATTTAGACTCCAAGGTGGTCCATTGTGCGTGAAGTGTCTGACTAATATAGCCAGCCCAACTCCTACCAGAAGCGCAGAATCTTCCTGGGATCTTAACAGGCTTCGCGCAGTGACCTCGGTTGTTTGAGGATTTGTTGTCGTTGTGCTGTTACTCCCTCGCATTCCAGGACTATGTGGGCAGCTGATTCGACCTCCTTCACACATCCTCTGCAGAGGGCTGTCTGTGGCTCCGACGTTAAGGGTGCAGTGGCCCGTTAGTGTCCCTACCACTGTCCTTAGGTCCGTTCTCTGTAGTTGTAATAGGCGTCGGGAGAGCCTTGGTGATAGCGTTGGAAGCGCTGCTCTTGCTTGTCGGCAGTCTGGCAAGCCTACTAAGCCCACGTGTGTTGTGTAAGTGTCTGGTTTGAAGCCTAGCGTTACCTTGAACATGACCGTGTACAGCTGGTCTATGATGGCCATGTAGAGCGCGTAGGGCCTGTAGTCCGGCCAATCGCGCGGCGCGCGCTGCTCGCCGGCCAGCGAGCGCAGCGCCGGGCCCGCGGCGCACACGGCGCGCGCGTGCCCGATGATCAGCAGGCGCTTGAGCGTGTCCACCCGGAGAGCGCGCCATCTGTTCACAATACAACTAGTTAGTGACATGTTATTTGGCAGACGTGGGGTGTCAGTAGGATGTGGATGCAAGGATGCAGTAAGAGTCTACCAAGGGTTACCTCCGGAAGATCGCGTCTTTCTGTGTATCAACAGCGCACGTCAACCCGCCCGCTAAGCGTGGCGAGCATGGCAACTACCCCTCATGATCTTAGACATCCTTGAGGAAGGCTTATGTTCAGCAGTGAACGCGGACAGTAGTCCTACAGCTAAACTTTTAAGATAAACTTGCACATACATACATTCAATGGTTTAGAACAGTAGGGTATCCTATCTAAATAAATAAACATCTCCGAGTAGTCATGAACTTTTCGACATTTTTAATAATCATCGTCATAGTTCAGCCACCTTACGAATTTTAACGTTAATGAATTTTACCTTAACCTTCCGAAACACTCGTCATTGGCGAAAACCGCAAGAAAATCCGTTCAGTAGTTTTTGAGTTTATCGCGAAAAGACAGACAGACAGACACAGCGGAAGACCCTGTTTCTCTGTAATTTGTGTAGATAGAATGATACTCACTTGGCATGCGGGTAGAGTATGAGCATCAGAGTTGTGAAGTAAAGCGGGCCTTCAGCGTCGTGCGCCGATTCCAAGACGCGCACCGGCGCCCAGGCCAGCGACGCCTCTAGCGCGGACACCTCGCGAGTGGCCACGCGACTCCTATGAACAAACATAATACATTTTATAGAATTATTTAAGAGGACAAGGTTAAAGTCAAAGACAATGGAATCAGATCTGCCGAAACACGTCCTAACTGAAGCTAACTAAACTAGCGTAAAATTAAAGGCCTCGGGCTAAGCTAGCCAGAAACAGAAATAAATAAATAAACAGTTTCAGATCGTGCAAGCGTAGAGTTAACAATAACACTAATTGTTCAGTACTCACGTGTTAATGACGTAGAGAGCCATGTGTGTGTATGTGTGTGACTCCGTTTTCCGCATTTAGACTCGAAGTTGGTCCATTATGCGTAAGGTGTCTGGCTAGCATAGCCAGCCCAACTCCGACCAGAAGCGCAGAATCATCCTGGGACCTTCACAGGCTTCACGGAGTGACCTCGGTTGTTTGAGGATTTGTTGTCTTTGTGCTGTTACTCCCTCGCATTCCAGGACTACGTGGGCAGCTGATTCGACCTCCTTCAGACATCCTCTGCAGAGAGGGTTGTCTGCGCGTAGAGAGCCATGTGCAACAAACAAGTAGGCACCAGTTTCATGTCGGAAAGCGGCCCGGCGCCGCCCGTGCAGTCATGGAAGGTCGAAGGTAGCAGGCGGAGCGAGTCAGAAGTAGTATCAGATCGTGGATGGTGCACGTGTAGAACGTAACAATAACACTATTTATTGAGAACTCACGTGTTGATGACGTAGAGAGAGGTGCTGCCGCGATCGAAGAGAGTCAGGAGTTTAGTATGGTGAATGGTGCAAGTGCAGAGCTGACAGTACTCACGTGTTGATGACGTAGGGGGCCATGTGCAGCAGAGCGGGAACCAGCTGCATGTTGGAGAGCGGGCCGCCGCCGCCCGTGTCGTCGTGGAAGGTGCGGCCGCGCGCTGACAGTACTCACGTGTTGATGACGTAGGGGGCCATGTGCAGCAGAGCGGGAACCAGCTGCATGTTGGAGAGCGGGTCGCCGCCGCCCGTGTCGTCGTGGAAGGTGCGGCCGCGCGCTGACAGTACTCACGTGTTGATGACGTAGAGAGCCATGTGCAGCAGAGCGGGAACCAGCTGCATGTTGGAGAGCGGGCCGCCGCCGCCCGTGTCGTCGTGGAAGGTGCGGCCGCGCGCTGACAGTACTCACGTGTTGATGACGTAGAGGGCCATGTGCAGCAGAGCGGGAACCAGCTGCATGTTGGAGAGCGGGCCGCCGCCGCCCGTGTCGTCGTGGAAGGTGCGGCCGCGCGCTGACAGTACTCACGTGTTGATGACGTAGGGGGCCATGTGCAGCAGAGCGGGAACCAGCTGCATGTTGGAGAGCGGGTCGCCGCCGCCCGTGTCGTCGTGGAAGGTGCGGCCGCGCGCTGACAGTACTCACGTGTTGATGACGTAGAGGGCCATGTGCAGCAGAGCGGGAACCAGCTGCATGTTGGAGAGCGGGCCGCCGCCGCCGCCCGTGTCGTCGTGGAAGGTGCGGCCGCGCGCTGACAGTACTCACGTGTTGATGACGTAGAGGGCCATGTGCAGCAGAGCGGGAACCAGCTGCATGTTGGAGAGCGGGCCGCCGCCGCCCGTGTCGTCGTGGAAGGTGCGGCCGCGCGCTGACAGTACTCACGTGTTGATGACGTAGAGGGCCATGTGCAGCAGAGCGGGAACCAGCTGCATGTTGGAGAGCGGGCAGCCGCCGCCCGTGTCGTCGTGGAAGGTGCGGCCGCGCGCTGACAGTACTCACGTGTTGATGACGTAGAGGGCCATGTGCAGCAGAGCGGGAACCAGCTGCATGTTGGAGAGCGGGCCGCCGCCGCCCGTGTCGTCGTGGAAGGTGCGGCCGCGCGCTGACAGTACTCACGTGTTGATGACGTAGAGGGCCATGTGCAGCAGAGCGGGAACCAGCTGCATGTTGGAGAGCGGGCCGCCGCCGCCCGTGTCGTCGTGGAAGGTGCGGCCGCGCGCTGACAGTACTCACGTGTTGATGACGTAGAGGGCCATGTGCAGCAGAGCGGGAACCAGCTGCATGTTGGAGAGCGGGCCGCCGCCGCCCGTGTCGTCGTGGAAGGTGCGGCCGCGCGCTGACAGTACTCACGTGTTGATGACGTAGAGGGCCATGTGCAGCAGAGCGGGAACCAGCTGCATGTTGGAGAGCGGGCCGCCGCCGCCCGTGTCGTCGTGGAAGGTGCGGCCGCGCGCTGACAGTACTCACGTGTTGATGACGTAGAGGGCCATGTGCAGCAGAGCGGGAACCAGCTGCATGTTGGAGAGCGGGCCGCCGCCGCCCGTGTCGTCGTGGAAGGTGCGGCCGCGCGCTGACAGTACTCACGTGTTGATGACGTAGAGGGCCATGTGCAGCAGAGCGGGAACCAGCTGCATGTTGGAGAGCGGGCCGCCGCCACCCGTGTCGTCGTGGAAGGTGCGGCCGCGCGCTGACAGTACTCACGTGTTGATGACGTAGAGAGCCATGTGCAGCAGAGCGGGAACCAGCTGCATGTTGGAGAGCGGGCCGCCGCCGCCCGTGTCGTCGTGGAAGGTGCGGCCGCGCGCTGACAGTACTCACGTGTTGATGACGTAGAGAGCCATGTGCAGCAGAGCGGGAACCAGCTGCATGTTGGAGAGCGGGCCGCCGCCGCCCGTGTCGTCGTGGAAGGTGCGGCCGCGCGCTGACAGTACTCACGTGTTGATGACGTAGAGAGCCATGTGCAGCAGAGCGGGAACCAGCTGCATGTTGGAGAGCGGGCCGCCGCCGCCCGTGTCGTCGTGGAAGGTGCGGCCGCGCGCTGACAGTACTCACGTGTTGATGACGTAGAGAGCCATGTGCAGCAGAGCGGGAACCAGCTGCATGTTGGAGAGCGGGCCGCCGCCGCCCGTGTCGTCGTGGAAGGTGCGGCCGCGCGCTGACAGTACTCACGTGTTGATGACGTAGAGAGCCATGTGCAGCAGAGCGGGAACCAGCTGCATGTTGGAGAGCGGGCCGCCGCCGCCCGTGTCGTCGTGGAAGGTGCGGCCGCGCGCTGACAGTACTCACGTGTTGATGACGTAGAGAGCCATGTGCAGCAGAGCGGGAACCAGCTGCATGTTGGAGAGCGGGCCGCCGCCGCCCGTGTCGTCGTGGAAGGTGCGGCCGCGCGCTGACAGTACTCACGTGTTGATGACGTAGAGAGCCATGTGCAGCAGAGCGGGAACCAGCTGCATGTTGGAGAGCGGGCCGCCGCCGCCCGTGTCGTCGTGGAAGGTGCGGCCGCGCGCTGACAGTACTCACGTGTTGATGACGTAGAGAGCCATGTGCAGCAGAGCGGGAACCAGCTGCATGTTGGAGAGCGGGCCGCCGCCGCCCGTGTCGTCGTGGAAGGTGCGGCCGCGCGCTGACAGTACTCACGTGTTGATGACGTAGAGAGCCATGTGCAGCAGAGCGGGAACCAGCTGCATGTTGGAGAGCGGGCCGCCGCCGCCCGTGTCGTCGTGGAAGGTGCGGCCGCGCGCTGACAGTACTCACGTGTTGATGACGTAGAGAGCCATGTGCAGCAGAGCGGGAACCAGCTGCATGTTGGAGAGCGGGCCGCCGCCGCCCGTGTCGTCGTGGAAGGTGCGGCCGCGCGCTGACAGTACTCACGTGTTGATGACGTAGAGAGCCATGTGCAGCAGAGCGGGAACCAGCTGCATGTTGGAGAGCGGGCCGCCGCCGCCCGTGTCGTCGTGGAAGGTGCGGCCGCGCGCTGACAGTACTCACGTGTTGATGACGTAGAGAGCCATGTGCAGCAGAGCGGGAACCAGCTGCATGTTGGAGAGCGGGCCGCCGCCGCCCGTGTCGTCGTGGAAGGTGCGGCCGCGCGCGAAGCGCGCCAGGAGGAGCTTCAGGTCGTGGATGGTGCACGTGTGGCCGATGTCGCGGTGTCCGGTACATTCCTAAACAACAAAAACGGGCATAAGCCAACTCTTTTTTTATTTGGTAAAACAATTAGTGGTGTTCACCGCCGCCTTTGGATACAATTTGATATTTTATTCGTTAATATGGAGGTCTAAACTGTGTATCAGAATCATCAGAATGTATCAGAAACACAGTTTAGACCTCCATATTAACGAATAAAATATCAATGAATTACAATTATTACGTAATCGATATAATATAATTATAATTATATTCTATCGAATATAATTGCATCATGAAGAACACTGGTTATTTGATACTTATTTTATATACTACTAAAGTAGTGGACAAGTATACGGTCCATCGTATGGTAAGCGGTTAAGGGGAATCACACTCGCGCTCAATAAATAAAAGTACAAGTATAAGTACAAAAACCCTATGCTATGGAGCTACTTAAAACGCTAGTAGTTAAGCTAGTAAAGAACCATACCTGCAAGTAGGTGGTATGCCGCGCCAGGCAGCTGGCGTAGGCGGACTCGGGCACGTGCGGGCCCCACAGAGGCAGCAGGCCGTTGCAGCGAGTCGACGCGTTCTGGAGCGCCGCGCTTTCCCATTCATCCCTGGAACAAACACTTTCGTAAACACAGAGCTTGGCTAAATGGAGACGACAAACCAATGTCTTCGTCCTTGTCCGCGCAATCTTCTGTTGTTTCACTCTTGTTTTATATACTATCTGTTTTCTAGAGTATGAACAAATTAACTTTACATGAGGTGCAGGCACTAGAATTTTGCATCACTTATCTTGCCCGCAGTAAGAATCTGTTAAGAGTCTGCTTTGCTCCGGAAGATGGGCAGCAGCGTTTTTTCGTGTACCAACATCCCATACTGCGCTCGCCAACCCGCCTGCCAAGCGGGGCGAGTATGGCAACAACCCCATGATCATGATCTTGGAGATGTATGAGGGAGGCCTATATCCAGCAGTGGTAGTGGACAGCAGTCCTACGGCTGTAATGATGATGGTGATAATGATGATGAACGAATGTTGTATCAGGGAGACTCGACGAATTTTAGCTACCAGGCCGGCAGGGTGATTACGTACTTCGACAGGGTTTGCAACAGGCGATCGTTGCAGTCAAACGTCAATTTTGTGTAAGAGAACAGCAAGGGATTGACATTTGACAGCGATGATCGCGAGGTTTATGCTTGTTGCAAGATACGTAATCACCCTGCGGGCCTGCGGATGATACGTGGCACCACAGACAACATCCACAGAGTAAAGCAGATTATACGAAATTCCAAAGAATTGAATCTCTGTGTCGGGCTTTTATGGACTATGAATCAGTCGAAAAAGGTCTGTCCTGGAATCCTGTTATCGACGCCACTAAAGCCGGCCTAATCTGCCACTATGCATGCCCAAGAACCAGCAGTCCAAGCCATATCTCCTCTCTTTCTCGGGTGGTGACTGAATGCGACTAGTAGAAGACACGCGAATTCACGATAAATGGCGTAAAAGACGCTGATGCGGATGTATGTATACCTGGCCCGAGCGAGTCTGACGGCGGCCATGTGACACTCCACGTGCACGATGTTGTAGTGGGAGACGGTGGTGTAGCCGAGCGTCTCGCGCGTGCGGATATATACCTGGCCCGAGCGAGTCTGACGGCAGCCATGTGACACTCCACGTGCACGATGTTGTAGTGGGAGACGGTGGTGTAGCCGAGCGTCTCGCGCGTGCGGATATATACCTGGCCCGAGCGAGTCTGACGGCAGCCATGTGACACTCCACGTGCACGATGTTGTAGTGGGAGACGGTGGTGTAGCCGAGCGTCTCGCGCGTGCGGATATATACCTGGCCCGAGCGAGTCTGACGGCAGCCATGTGACACTCCACGTGCACGATGTTGTAGTGGGAGACGGTGGTGTAGCCGAGCGTCTCGCGCGTGCGGATATATACCTGGCCCGAGCGAGTCTGACGTCAGCCATGTGACACTCCACGTGCACGATGTTGTAGTGGGAGACGGTGGTGTAGCCGAGCGTCTCGCGCGTGCGGATATATACCTGGCCCGAGCGAGTCTGACGGCAGCCATGTGACACTCCACGTGCACGATGTTGTAGTGGGAGACGGTGGTGTAGCCGAGCGTCTCGCGCGTGCGGATATATACCTGGCCCGAGCGAGTCTGACGGCGGCCATGTGACACTCCACGTGCACGATGTTGTAGTGGGAGACGGTGGTGTAGCCGAGCGTCTCGCGCGTGCGGATATATACCTGGCCCGAGCGAGTCTGACGGCGGCCATGTGACACTCCACGTGCACGATGTTGTAGTGGGAGACGGTGGTGTAGCCGAGCGTCTCGCGCGTGCGGATATATACCTGGCCCGAGCGAGTCTGACGGCAGCCATGTGACACTCCACGTGCACGATGTTGTAGTGGGAGACGGTGGTGTAGCCGAGCGTCTCGCGCGTGCGGATATATACCTGGCCCGAGCGAGTCTGACGGCAGCCATGTGACACTCCACGTGCACGATGTTGTAGTGGGAGACGGTGGTGTAGCCGAGCGTCTCGCGCGTGCGGATATATACCTGGCCCGAGCGAGTCTGACGGCGGCCATGTGACACTCCACGTGCACGATGTTGTAGTGGGAGACGGTGGTGTAGCCGAGCGTCTTGCGCGCGCGCACCTCGAACTCTTCTACCGGGCAGCGCTTCGTGAACGTGTAGATACCAAGAACCTAGAAACAATTCATTATTAAAATCCCCTTGTTTCTCGATTCAAGACAAATCTTTTAAAGAATACAATGCCGATCATATAAATCTAAACGACAAGCCGGAGCGTGTTCAGCCAAATATGTATTTTACCCGATTGTTATTTCAAAATGGGATTAAACCAGTTGCCTGTAGCCGAATCCGAATCCCATTTTCTTATTTTCATTCCCATTTGAGCTTACCTCGATGATCTAAGAATCTACAGAGGCGATTTGCGCACGTTTAGGGCTTGGTCATGTTTATTTTAACCGTGACCGCCCTTTTCACGCCTTTGTGAATATTGCGCTTATTAAATGATGACAAGTCATGACCTACGGATGACATGGGTATAGACAGAGGACTTTGTCGAGAGGATATCTTGAGGCAGACGAGGCAGTGGAGCACGTATTGCTACACTGCACGGTCACGAGCGACGTCGTAATGGAAACGAGACTACAGGAGCTAATCGGACCAAGCCATTCCACATCAACAACATCTTGCATCAACTTTAGGGATGTTCTTGGAATGCTGCCAGCATCGAGGACATACCCAGTAGAGGAAATTCCGAAACACATTAGTAAACTTTGCACTAATGCAATGACAACTGTCTCTCGCCTTTGACAGTACAGCGCCAACAGCCGACCTGTGTTCTTTTCCGTACAATTATGAAATATTTTAGGCGGAATTGTGTTTAGAAAAAATAAATGACATTTCCTCTCTATTGGGTATGTGCTCGATGGCTCCCCCAGAAGAGCTGGGCTCGCTAGGGTCTGGGTATCAAGGAGGAAATGCACATTACCCCCTAACGCGAGACACCAGAATCAGAATAACCAATATTGCACTTTATGCGTTTCACAACGAAGTAGTACTCACCTTGGTCGGCTGGTACTTGTATCCCTCGCGGCAGATGCAGCAGACGGCGCCCAGCTCCTCGGCCAGCTCGGCCACCTGGTGCGTGAGCGAGCACTGCGCCGTCACCTGGCCGCGCTCGTTGCTCCGCATGCCGAGCGCGCCTAGCTGGCGCTCGCGGACCGCCATCGCGAGGCGCTTCTTCTCCTGTTCAAACAAAACAGTCACTGGTTAATATAATTATAGTACGTCAAAACAAACATAATACAATATCACAATAAAACACTCATCACAACAGTGACAATTTTAAGCGAATTTGACCTTTAATGACCAGGCACTTCAATCTATTATACTCGTAGCTTCATGCATGTTTGCTTTATTCCACAAAATGTGGCGTATCCAGGTGTGTTCATGTCGTGGACACAAAGCGTTTTATAACGTCCACTGCTTCCAGCAGGTTCTTTGCGAGCGAGCCGTCTGACACTTACTATCACAACATGTGCCTGTCTGCTTGCCACTGTGGCTGAGAACGCAGTGCCTCCAGTACATTCTCTACGAGCGAGCCTACGCGTTCTCCTCAGGACACTTGCTCTATGGACCACTTTAGTACACAACACATGTATACTTGCCTGTCTGGTGAAGTCTCGCACTTCCAGCACCTTGGCGGCGCACTGCGGCTGAGAACGCAGTGCCTCCAGCAGGTTCTCTGCGAGCGAGCCCACGTGTTCTCCCGAAGATACTTGTTCCAACCGGTGCACTATGGGAATCACCTTCTCGCAGACCAGCATCTGTGGAAAAGTTATTTTATTCTGAATAAGTCTGGTTGTATACACTATTATTAAAAAGCCCTTGCACTTTCTAACTATAGGATAAAGTTCTTCCTTACTTCCTTTCACACTCCTTTTTATAGAGCGACACACAAAAAAGACTAGACATTGAAGTCACGATTTGGTGCTCAAGGTTGTTTCTTGTCTTTTAGGATACACTCCGTTATGGATTCTGATAATAGCTCTTTTACATAGAATTTTCATGAAGTTATATTTCCTTTACCTGCGAAGGCTCGTGATCCGTAGCTAGCCCGGTGAGGAATCTCAGACAGTACTTGAGCGCCGGGCGACTGATGAACTCCTTTAGCTCGTCGGAGTCCGTGCACACAAGCGTCGGCTTCACGCACGGCGCATGTTTCTGGAGAAAGAATATGGTTATAAATCGAATACATTATATCAAAAATAGTTTTTAATAAAAGGAATAATGGAATAAGGAGTTGTTATGAAATGGGATCAAAGCCGTAGAATTGGGAATAAATACGGTGTTTTTATTTTACTAAACACTTGTTAGCAGTAATTGTGCGTTATTCGTACTTTTACCTGCCTTGCACATATTTAAATTTATTGTAGTATTTTTTTAGGGACATAAAATTATTGCTCAACAAGTTCTAACCTCCAATGTGCGCAATGCACTCAAAATTATGAAATAAATCCCAATAATAGTACATCAAACCTTCCGGAACACTTAACAAATACATTCCCTAATAGTAAATAACATGTAACTCAACAGGATACTCACTACAATATACTCCAAGGCGTCACGAACCACACCCAGCGAGATCAGATAATCCTTCAGCGTGCCACCGATAGAGTTCCTCTCTATATTAGCGCAGAGCACACAGAACAGTTCCATTCGGAACTCTTCGTCCGTCCACTGCTCGTTGTCGAGTCGATCGAAGTCCAGGACCGGTTTGAAGTGATCCACCAACATCGCCATCTTGAGATCGTTGCCGTAGACTAGTGCTGCTAGCACACGGGTTAGGTGGCCCAGAGCGAGCGAGTTTGTGCGGATTCCTGGAAATTAGTCTTATTACAATAGCAACAGCAATAGTTTATTATTATGAGCCTTACATGCCCCAATGCAGGGAAAATGCCTCCCTTCCCTCCTTCCATTTGAATAAGGTTTATAGTAGTGAAAATAAATTAGACTATTTACTGGCACAAACAACAGTCTCAGTCATCATTAGATCAGGCTTAAGCTGTTCTGTAAAAGCCTCATCTAAATATCGTTTATATCTCTAGAAGACAGTCTGCATCAAGTATCTCATATACGGACAAATTTTAAAAGACAGAAAATTATTTAAGTTGGTTCCAAATCAAATATTTAAAGGGCAAGACATTTCAATAAGAAGATGAACGCGGAAATAAACAATACATTGTGACTGTGGCTCAGTCGGCTATTAGAATGAAACGCAGGAGGATTCGATTTCCGCCGTGGGACAAATGTTTGCAATTGTTCTGTAGAAATTTGACCAGGGTGTGGGTTATTTATTTATGTATGACAAGCATTGGTACGGGGGTACCAGAAAAGGGTGCGAAGGCCTCAAAAGGTCAAAAATGGCATTTTTGGATTTTTGGACGTTTTCGCCCATTTGGAGACTTATTTTTTTGGTGACCTTTTGAGGTCACAATAATTCCGGTTTCTGTAGTACCCTTCTCTCAATTTGATAGTGCTAACAAAAAAGGTTTCACGTAAATCGGTCAACGCGTTCCATTGTAATGGTCCCATACACAGTCAGACAGACAGCGCTATGCATATTAGGGGGCTTCGCTCCCTAAATATGTTATATAAAAAATATATTTAGGTATTTAGTCCATCACCTGGTGCCCAATAAAACAAGCTTTCCTTTGTTTGAGGCTAGATAGTGCGGAGTGATATGTCCAGCATTATTTTTAAATAAAGTGACACTTACCCGGACATTCGGTGCAGTTGAGCAACGCCTGGACGTGCTCGGGTCCGCCGAACGTGAGAGAGAACTGCAGGAACGATTCCAGGCTTTCGCTCGCGGCGACCGACAGTATCCGCTCCATTATCTGAAACAACCATTTGATTAGATGAAGTAGATGATTGGATTCGGGCCCGTATCAGCAATTCACCTAAAGCCCCCCTTTTTCGTAATCACGAAGCATTGAAAATGTGTCAAGCATTTCTATCACATTTCATGATTTACCTAAGTGGATCTCTATAACAATTTACAAACATTTGTTGTCACTAAGTTTCTTATACAATGATTGATACCCTCATATTTCTATACCCAGTAAAATAACGCGTGGGCCGACTATGAATCAATTTATCTCATTATAACCAAGACACCTCCAATGATAGGACAGCGTGGCTTCTCACACCTTCAAACTCAACCATGAGGCTGCATGAGTCTAAGAAAGGAGGAACGTCACGCTAGTAGCACCACTGTTTCAGCACAGATCTTTCATTATACCCTTCTTGTTGTCTATCACACTTGTGTCGTGGGTGCCAGTAGAATTTCTCTTCCTTTCTCGCCTGTGGATGCAGTAAGAATCTGCCAAAGGTATTCTTCCGGGAGATGGGCAGCAGCGGCTTTACGTGTATTACCATCAAGCTTGGTACATATGGCAACAACCTTCTCACGATCAGTACTTGGAGATCCACGGAGGAAGCTTATGTGCAGGAGTGGATGTCCCACGGCTGAGATGATAATGAAGATCACACTCCAGGAGGCTGGTTAAGAGGGCTGTTTCATGCATTAACCTCAGCGCTTCTTCTCGAGCATCACACAAAGATTTAAATCGTTTGATACCTACGCCTTCAGCGTATTGAAACCGGACCTTTTTGTTTCAACACATAGTGAGCTCACTCATTTGGAATCAGTGTATGTACCTCTAAACACAGTGTTAGCCAGACGTGGACGTGGTTATTTTTACAGTTCGTGCAACAGGATTGCACAATAAATGGTAACAATAACAGTTTGGTTTATTGGCGAAACAAGTGCGCGTGCGACGGGATTTTTGTTAACACACATGTAAAGACAATAATGCCACAGTGTTTGGTGTCAGGGCACAGGTATGGACTTAAATGTTTGTTATCACACTAACCTCGAGCAGCTGATAGACCAGCGCGACGTCCCGCTCCTCCAGCGTGGCGAGGTGCAGCGCGTGCAGCAGCACGGGCAGCGCGCGCGTGCCCGGGCGCGTCAGCACGCCCACGCAGCGCCGCACGCGCGTGCACAGGCCCAGCAGCCGCAGCAGCGTGGAGCACAGGGCGCGCGCCGCGCCCACGCGCTGGATGGCGGCTAAGCGTTGCAGCATCGCTTCCAAACCGCCTGGAGATGGAGGGACATGATATACAAAGAGAAGCTACGCGATCTCAGAGGTGGCAACTGATAAGAGCAAAGCGCACAACCAGCTGGCGAAGCGAGACGAGGGAATCCATACAAACTAAGCAAAGTTTTGGCGAGCGGACGGGCGGGGAGCGAAGGCAGGGTGCCGTCACACGCGCGCATTCAAAAGACGCGCATCGACTAATGGATGTCTGTAGTGGAGTCACATGTTTAGGAAACCTCTACCCAGCAGGTGGTAAATCGTACTGTGGATGATTTTCCCTATACTTTAGCCTAATTCTATGAAGAATGTTTGTAAACCAACTGTCACACCTTAAGTTGAACTGCTTTCAAAGGGTTACTTTTTTTGACCAAGTTAATAGTAATTTATATTTAAGGTAGTGGTCACGAATTCCCAATTTTTGGTAAATAATATAAAAAGCAACATAAAGTTATTTTTAGGTTAGATATTGACAATTTCTTTACAAACATTCTACATCGAATTTGGCTAGAAGTATAGATCTCTCTTGGATACCGGCAGTAGAATGTTACCCCTCCTCTCATGCCCATGGATGCAGTAAGAGTCTGCTAAGGGATACCCCCGGAAGATGGGCAGCAGCGTCTTTCCGTGTATCAACATCCCATACTGCGCTCACCAACCCGCCTGCCAAGCGTTGTGAGTATGGCAACTACCCCTCATGGAGATCCATGAGGGAGGCCTGTGTTCATTAGTGGACGTTTTATGGCTGAAATGATGATGATAGATCTCTTGTTCCTAGAATCAACTACACTATAATAGTGTAGTTGATTCTGGGAACATTATATTTGTCTGTGTTTCTCTTTGTGAAATTTATGTTATATATGATGAATGTAAAATAAAGAGTTTATCTGTCTATTGTGGTGTATGCCATAAAATGCGATGAATACTAACCGCAGTCAGCCAGCACATTCGCCATGCGGTAGACCTGTTCGTCGTCCACAGCCTCGGCGTTGGTCTGGCTGAGCGTCTCGACGAACTCCTCCGTGGCGTCTCCGAGCAGTCCTCGCATGCGGTACACCACGCGCATCGCGTCCACGCTCTCGCCCGATGTGCACCACACCTACACAAAACACTTATTATACATTTGATATCTTTGATTTAATCATATCGCGAAATAGGAGTACTGAGCCGTCAAAGTCAATGTCAATAAGTTTTAAAGGCTCGAGCAGACCGGATGCGTATACGTAGACGTGCACGTACCACTGAGTTGTAATGTATGGAACCGACATATGACGCGCACGTCTACGTTACGCAAGCGGTGTGTCCTGTCTCATACAGTTCCATACATTACAACTCAGTGGTACGTGCACGTCTACGCATACGCATCCGGTCTGCTCGAGCCTTTATTCATTAGAGTAAAAAACTTGTTGGAATAGTCCATTTACAAAATAAGAACAAAACGCATTTAAATAAAATAAAGCATCGAATCGAATTCGTTCGCTTCAGAGTGTACGTTCGTTTCGTAATCTTTTTTTCAAGTGAGGGAAAAAAATGAAACCTCACACTTTCACGAATACGTCATTATACGAAACCCAATCAGCCCCAACTTTTAAACCTCGATTGTATTCATTTCTTCATTCATTTACTATAGACATTCTCTACCGGAAACTAAATATTAGTAAATATGACGTCGACAATGTTTGCAGTGGCCTAGAACGAATTAAATGTGTACCTAGCGCACAATCATTACAACTAAGATGGATCCGTCAGTAGCTAAAACCGTAGCCTGTAATAGTTTTTAAATATAATGTTAAAAATGGCAAAAAAATACTACGTAAATTCTTAGTACCTAATCCGTGCCGAAAGTAACCGATTGAAATAACTCCTAGGTCACGATATTGAACGAAGAAAAAGTAGGCTCTATATTTCATATGAGGCTAGCAATAAATCCAAGGCACATTTATATATCATTTAACTTACCTTCTTATAAACCTCTTTAACAGGTAGATCCAGCGACATGATCTTATTGCACACAAGCAGCTCCATTCCGTTATCGTCTTCCAGTAGAGCGACCAGTTCGCAATCCGTGCAGATCTTGTTCTTCACGTCTCGCATAAGAGGCCCCATGCCGGGTTCCAAAGAGGAGTACGGATTACCCAACATACGACCCTGCGGATGAGATAATAAAGTTCAAAATAGTAATATAATAATTTGTGTCTCTTATACCCTTGAAAGATCTATAGAGAAATAGAAAACCCTTTGATGATCAAAGTACCAAAGAGGAACTAATAGTAACAATAGAGTAGGCTGATGCAGACGTTAAGATTTATAATAAATAATAATAAATAAAAAATTCTTTATTGTAAAAAAAAACACATTTTACAAAAGGTGGTCTTATCACTTACTGCGATTTCTTACAGACTACCGAAAACTGTACTAAGCTGATGAGCACAGCACGGTTTTGTGTGCCGCCGAGCGTCCGTTTCCCTCTGAACTAGTCGAAGGACTGTGTCTCAGAGGTCACGCAGCTCAACAGCACCCAGCACCGCCCGTATACCCGTATTTATGTATGATATACAGTAGAACTTTATGTGCAGAGTCCATCCGGGAAAGTACTACCATAACTATTTCTGCCGCCAAGCAGTGATGTGTGCATTGCTGCGTTCCGGTTTGGAGGGTAAGGGGGCCGGTGAAAATACGGGCACATGATAAATTACAACTCTGTCTCAGGGTGACGGGCGCTACGCAATGCAGCGTTGGTCACGTGCTTAGTGAACGTGATCACCGCGGCATTGCAATTGTTATAGGTAGAGGTTACCGCTTAACATCAGGTGGGCCTTCGGCTTGTCTCATCATTTAGTAGTTATAAAAAAGTATTACCATAGAAAATGATGTCACGCAAATCAAGACGAAAATAATAAAAACTACATGGGAATAACAATGTAAGACACATAATTGCATACCGATGTTATTTCCATCAATACCTAACGATTTGTTTAAGTTCTCGTAAGGCTGCCTACACAGGAGTAGAGAGGTTATATTGGTCAGCTCCACTCCTCCCCTCGATCTCCAGAGGACAGGCAGCCTTATGCTGGAAAGTGAACTTTATTATTGTAGATATAGAATACAAGTTCACCTGTAAGAAGTCCTCTTGCTGCGGATCCTTCTCCAGCGTAAGGAAGAACTCTCCGACGTCGTTCTCCTCGGGATAGATGATGGAGCAAAGTCTCTCGAAGATGAACACGGGCGTCCGGTAGTCTGTGAGCGGGTACTTCTGCACCGTCTCTATGCACACCGCCATGAACTCGGCTGTTTCCGCTTCCGTGCCTGTGCAGGGTTGATAGGGTTTTAGCATGATTATGGTAGTAAGTAAAAAACTAATCCCGAACATTACAAACAGCAATTTGCCGTGGGGTTCCGGCAATATGTTACCCCTCCTCTCTTGCCCGTGGATGCAGTAAGAATCTGCGAAGGGATATCTCCGGAAGATGGGCAGCAGCGTCTTTCCGTGTATCAACATCCCGTGCTGCGCTCGCCAACCCGTCTGCCAAGCGTGGCGAGTATGGCAACAAACCCCTCATGTTCTTGGAGATCCATGAGAGAGGCCTGTGTCCAGCAGTGGGCGTGGACAGTAGTCCTAAGGCTGAGATGATGATGATGACAAACAGCACCGGCTAGTGTAATGTTCAGAATTAACAGTAGGTAAGCAAAGGTTGCGCTGATTGATAAACCTACGAAGTCTGTATCCTCAAGCAGTCGGACTGAGCATTACTAGCTGAAAACCGACAGAATGGATTAAACGAAACGATGCAGGTCTTAAACATCACGACTATACCAACGGGTCGAACTTGATGCATAATGTACAGATTGGCGGACAGAAGCCCTAGACCGGGATAAGTGGAAGAGAAGAAGGGAGGCCTTATAATATCAGAAGCCCTAGACCGGGATATTATAAGGATAATAAAATTTGTATATATATATGATATTATCTGTGGAAACCTATAATTAGCCTCTAATTACTAGAGTTACCTTTAAGACTTAAACTAGCTGTTGGTTTTCCTAAAATTATAAAATAAATAAGTGGAAGAGAAGAAGGGAGGCCTTATAATATCCTGAGTGTGAATGAGACTCAAAGTTGTACCAGGATCTTAGCAATTACAACAGTTTCTCCTGCGTAGTCTGTGGGGGCGTGCGTTGCCCCAGCAGGCGCCTCAGACAGGTAGGCGCAGGACAGCGCCCACTAGACGCGTTTCCTCTAGGAGCATCGCTAGTAGCTCTGTCAGACGCTATACAGGGTGTTTTACAACATGTGTACTAACTCGAAAGGGGGTTTCAGCCAATGAAAACAAGTTGTTTTAGAATGAAAAAAAAATAGGGGACTTCGTATTTCTTTAAAAAAAAAAAAATTATAATTTTACTAGTTGGTGACGTAAAAACGATCCTGAGGTCATAATCAGATACATATATTTTTTTTTACTTTTTAATAAAAAAAGCCTATTTGTGGTTATACGTATTTTATTTACCCTCTTTCGGCTTAGTATACATGTACACCCTGTATACGAGTGGTTACCTCCAGCAGCTCCAACAGTTTATCTTGCGTGTCGTCTGTGAGGCGCGTGCTCCGCACCACTAGGCGCCTCAGGGACACCTGCCACATAGCACGGCGCCTCCGAGACGCGTATTGTACGTCGCCTTCGAGAATCATCGCTAGTAGCTCTGTTTGAGCATGATATAGCATCTATATACCTGTAGTCATCTCCTCCAGCAGCTCCAACAGTTTCTCCTGCGTGTCGTCTGTGAGGCGTGTGCGTTGCACCACCAGGCGCCTCAGAGACAGGTAGCCGCCAAGCACGGCGCCCACCAGACGCGTCTTGTACGTGCGTCTAGCGCCGCCTTCTTCTAAGAACATCGCAAGAAGCTCTGTCAGACGCTTAAGGGCGTAACCTGTAAGGATAATCATATGTAAAGATTTTTTCAATTTATATCATACATAAATATAGGTGGAAATCTCATAAGAAACTTTGCTTTACTAATTAAAAGTTATGGGAGCAAAAACGTTATGTTCATGATTTTAATCTAAACAAACAGACTAGACTTTAATTTAAAAATATGCTATAGAATCATTGTGTAAATCCATTGATGATGATGATGATGAGTGAATTATTTATTTGTTACCTTGCGCCAAGTCCGAGGTGAGCGTGGTTTCCTCGAGGCGGTGGTGTTGTTCGATCTCCTTCGTCATGAGATCCGCTATCAGCTGCAGCACGCCGCGCAGAGCCAGGAACTGCTTCCAGGGCGCTTCCGAGGCGAGACCTGCAGAGGAAATTAGTGCTTATTGTAAGGGTATATAGACTGGACTCATTAACAACTATAAAATTGGACATGATTCTTAATTGGAGTTAGGCTGGTCATGTTTGCCACATGCCCGAAAGCCAAGACTACCATTCAGTGCCCCATCGTAGTGAGAAGCGGCAGACCGAATAAGCGATGACGTAACTAGGTTAGTCCAATATAATAACGCATGGGTCCAATTGACGGCAGTTCAAAAAGCATGGAATGATGGAGGGGGGGAGGATTTTATCCAGCAGTGGGACACTTACTGCTAATTGTAATTCCAAATTACATTATAACACATTTATTAATTATGCTGGGCAGAGGAAGGCCTCAGACAATTCCAAAAAAATATCAGCTCTTCGGTTGTATTTTTATTGCATTCTGCAAGAATTACGACAAGATGTGCGATAATCCCAAATTGTATTCATCAGAGTTATGATTCATTGTTCATTTATATGGAGACACTAAAGCTGGATTTTGTTATAAGCATGACGTCGTATACATACTTTCATAGAGTCGCAGGAATTGTTCGCTCGCTTCACCAGCCGCACCGACTTCTGGTAAGAAACTGGTCAACAAAATCAGGACCTGTTTGGAAAAATACAAATTAATGTAGGTGTGAAAACGAATGGTAAATCTACCTTGATAACACACTATGGCACGATTAAACTTATAATCAATTTAAAATTAAAGCGGAACACTGAAATAGGCTATGGTATGTATGAAGGAAATCACTGAAGGAAATCGTAGTGGCTTATTCAGAGAAAAGAACAAGTTAGTACGTCTTAAACTTTAACGGTGCAGTGGGCAGTTGTTCTTTCTTCAATATAACGGAACGGCTGAGAGGAGTCCCGTACTGTACGCATTAACAGTAGCTGGCCTGTATACTAGTAAATTAGCTAGAGAGATGTAAAGCCAAAAGTACTCACTGCTTTTGTTCTCTCGTACGAGTCACACAGAGATCGCAGCATCTGGCAGGCGGTGTCGCGAGCGATGCGGGAGCTCGGGTCGAACAGAACCGGCTTCAGCCACCCGCCCGCTTCCAGCGATAGTGGACGCATACCATGCGACATCATTGTCTGTCGAACAAATAGAACTTATAACGTTGTCAGTAAAATAATGATAGATAGATAGTTAGATAACTCTTTATTGTACCCAGCTTAATTCTAACACAAACAATATAATAAAGGAAATAAAGTATAATTAACTTAAAGCAGAAGCACAATGGGCAGTCTTATCACTATAAGCGATCTCTTACAGGCAACCTTTAACCTGAATATGACTATATTAATAATGCTTATTAATATAGTCATATTCAAAAATGCATAGTGCAAACGGCAGTAAGTGTAAGATTTATTTTATGATAATATCTTATATATTTCTAGATAACGAGAAGATAATGATTGACACCATTAAATGATTAAGTAATTTGTTACGGCCAAATCAAATAATTTCGTTATTTCAAAGAGTTTCACGACAATATCCTAAACACTATCTCGAAATAGCAATCAGTTAAACACCAATCAACATAAATATAGTGCCTAGCTTGTCTGTTCAAAAATAATCGTAGGCAATCCAACAAGTTTCCTTGGCGCAGCCGGTAGCATATGCAACTTAGCCGCTCCTCCATTTCTCGGTTTTTGTGCAAGATACGTGTCCGTTGGCGGGAGGATACCTTCCACCGGCGCACCGCGATTTTGGCCGGCTTTAACTGCGTGAGAGGTACGCTGCCCGCCAAACTCTACCACCAAGTAACCGATAACGGACGGTGTGATGGGTAGGATATACATAAGATATAGGATATACTCACCCGCTCCTTTTTTTTTCGAAAGGACACTATAATGTTGTTGACCGCAGACGGCCATGACAACGTTACCGGACTATGGCGAGCGCAGAGGGCGCCCAGCCGCAAAAGTTAGGTTGGGGCAACAAGCTCAAGGGCACCACTTAGGTTCGTACCTCGGCTTGGATTGTTGCCACATTTATATTATGTAATGATGGGTAACGTCCAGGTGCAAAACTGCACCTTAAGACGGAAGAGTATTCTGCGGCCTCACCGGCGAGATCGGTTATTAAATGTGTGCCTAGCAGCTAGTGTGGGACGGATTGACGTCGCCTCCGGGTTAGCGGCGGTGAGCTCGTCAACGGGCAAGCCGAGAACGTGTTTCGGTCGACGGAGGAAAGAACTCACCCGCTCCCTCCATTTGCCGACGTATTTGTGCGCGAGGTGCGTGTCTCTCGGAGGTAGCGCCCCCTCGGCCGGCGCCGCGATCTTGGACGGCGTGAGGCGGCGCCACTGCGCGTGCGGCACGCCGCCCGCCAGCCACGCGGCCAGGTCTACCACCACGTTGCCAGTGGCGGACGGCACCGCGTTGGTTGACGGTGTTAGAGCGTTGAGGTTCGCCGTTTCCTGTTGGAAAATAGAAGATTTACAAACTATATGTATACTAGACCATAACTAGATCCTTCGGGCACAAGGGTAAAATGCAAATAACAATGTATCAGTTCATGTAAGAATACGAATATAACTACGAATAAGAATACACTCTTTGAACAAGACGCTATATCGTCGGCCTAATTATAAGAATGCGTAACTCCAAAAACTATTTAATTTTTGTTTTAATGCCATCTATCGGGTTATAACCCCATCAGATGGTATACTTTGTATTTCCCGCAAAAAGTTGATTAAAAAGTTATTCGGCATTAATAAAAATACGTTACTCCACTATAAAAATCTCTCAATCTAAAAAAGCGGTTTTTTGTTGCTCCTGTCAAATTATCTCACTTGGACTTACGAATTTTAATAATTAGGTCGACGATATGAATAAATTCTTCAACTAACTAAACATAGTGATTGGCCAATTAAACACCGTTTCTTTAATTTGATCATTAGCACTTAAACTTTCTCGATCTGTAGTGATTATGAAACGTCGACAAATAATAATATAAGATCATTACGCCTTCAAGGATGTAGTTATGGAATGCTGCCAGCGGCCTAGAATCCTCCGGTTTTTCAAGGAGTTGGGCTGGTTTGGATCGGGTGTAGTGTCACGGGGGACAATGCACAACACAACACCAACGCGGGACGTCAGCGTAGATCTGGTATAATATATTAGATGCCATGCAAGTTCGTTCAATTTCTTTTCAGTTTAGGTTACCTTAGCTTCCTTCGTGGAGTCGGCGTCGCCAGGGCTGGCTGAAGCGACGGGCGCCGCCATCACCTGCTGCATGTAACGCAGGCACGGCAGCGCCACCTGCTGCAGCGCGAACTGGTGCGCTATACACAGAATAAACATTAAAACAACCGCCACAGAACAAAGAAAAATCATACAAGAACACCGACTGCTTTACTTATATGCACGTAATAGATTTAAGCCGTGGGGTGCCGGCAGTAGGATGTTACCCTTCCTCTCATACCCGTGGATGCAGTAAGAGCCTACTAAGGGTACCTCCAGAAGATGGGCAGCAGCGTCTTTCCGCGTATCAACATCCCGTACTACGCTCGCCAACCCGCCTGCCAATCGTGGTGAGTATGGCAACTACCTCCCCCCCCCCCCTCATGGAGTTCCATGAGGGGGGGGGTCTTTGTTCAGTAGTGGACGTTTTACGGCTGAAATGATGATTAATGGACAGATTCTTTTGTCAATTTTTAAATGTTTCATGGGTTATAAGGGTACTAAGACTTGTTCTAAATATATAACAATCAATGGATCGTTTCAAGAAACCAATATACAACCATAAATAAGTTTGGTTTATTTATATAATTGTGGAATGATTGATTATACCAACCAATTTGTTGCTATTTAACTGGATTATGACAGGATATGTTTTTAAACGAACTTACAATTGGGAGATGAGGTGTTGATGCCTGGTATTCCTTCCAAGGCTTCCGCTTTCAAGATGGCGTGCGCGGCGGGCGCGATGCCAGCCACTTCGGTCAGCTGGGGGCAGCACCTGCACAAGGCAAATAATAAAGGTACCTTGTGTATTCGATGGACGTAATAACGGACCTTAGTGGTATCTTAATGACCAGACTTGAAATTCAAATACGCTCTTGTACCGGTTCGAGGTAGTTAATTTCAAAGCGAGCTCATACGTGATTTAAATGTAAAGACCATACTCCTATTTTTTGTTAAGAATTACCATAATTACTCTGTTTAAATAAAATTTATTTAGAAAACATTTGTTGTTTTGACTATGATAGTAGCGACGAGACACCGTCACCCCGAAGAAGGCCCTCGCTAAGTGTCGAAATAGTTGGTGCTTCCACCAACAAAACAAGTACGTGAACAATCTCGTTAAAACATGACACTGCTTATGTGTTTTAATTAATATAAATGAATTGCTACTTACCAAACCCACAGTTTCACGATACAGCGGAGCCTCGCTTCCCAGCAGTCGACCGAATCTTGCACTTTGACTAGCGACCCCAACAGCAACACTAATGGACGCACCTGCAAAACAAAACGAATCTTAGTTTTTTCTTTTCACTCGGAAATAAAGAAAAAATAAACTTTCTACGTGTCGAGATAAGGTTTAAATTACCATATTGTGGCACGGCAGTGCAATCCATACTTTAGTTAGATAGACGGTAATCTACTACCAACTACTCACGCATTTTCTTACAATTTTTTAAAAAATACTCAGATTTGACTTTTTTATGATGTACTGCGACTCCGGATACAAAACAAGCAGAAGCTGGTTAAATGTAAACCTTCCAGCATATAACATAAGGTTCATTTTAACTACATCATCATCATTTCAGCCGCAGGACGTCTACTGCTAGATATAGGCCTCCGTCATGGACCTCCAAGTAATGCGGCTGGAAGCGGCCTGCACCGCCGACCTGCTAACCTTACCAGGTCGTCCGACCATCTAGTTAGTGGACGTCCTACGATGCGCTTGCCGGTCCGTGGCCTCCATTCGAGAACTTTTGGGCTCCATCGGCCATCTGTGCTTTGAGCTACATGGCCTGCCCATTCCCCCAACGTGCTGATCCGATTAAGTGTAAAATTACAATTTTATACTTACCGAGTTGTTATGGTCCTGAGAAGCGGCGTGGCCCATAAGAGACAGAGTAATCCGCTGAGTGAGCAATGTACACAGCTGCTCTGTCGCTGGGAAATTATCGCGTGTCACCAGACAGATCAGCGAACGGACTTCCTCTTGGCACTAGAATGGAAAAATACTGTTAGAGAATGGACTTTCTCACTATCGATATTAGGCACAACCACACCAACCAGTGACAATGGTGTAGATTTTATTTTTATATTTCTCCCACTGAGCTCGATCTTCAGTTATTCGCCTCCAATCCCCGCCCGCTGCCTTACAAATATCATCCGCACTGATGAATATAGGCTAAATAAGTTCATAAGGTCAGTTATTGTAATAATAAACAAATGAGTTACTGTAGCTGGTACTAACTGGTAACTCCACGGGCAAGAGAGGACAGGCAACATTCTAATGGCGGCACGGCCACGGCGTCATCTCGGTGTGTCTCGTCATTTATTTGAATACAAAAAAAAACGACCTTCTGAAAGATTTATTTAAAAATAGACCTTATGAGTAAACTACAAGGTTTACCTGCGGAGTGCCACGATGTAAGTTATGCTGTACCAACTCCTGCACCAACCCGAAGCGACACAGTCTCGTTCTATGCTCGGGCTGGGATGCCAGCGCTCGGAGCAAGGTGAGACAATGTTCTGCGCAGGCCAGCGAGCATCCGTAGCAGCCGCCCCCGGATACTGCGAAACATAAAGATAGTTCAATATTTGTTGAAAAGCGACACACTAGATTAAAGTTATAAACGAGAAAAATATGTTTGGATTTTAGTGTAACAATCACAGAACAGAGAAAACATAGAAATCGTAAGTAGGCGGGGCTCGCGTAACACCTAGTAGGCGCAGTACTGCGCACTTCAAGCACCGCTTACTTCAGTCGTGTTTTAATTTAGCAGAGTAAACGTACTTCAAAAAAAAACAAAAAAAAATATAAAAATGCCGTATTGTGCCGTTTTAGAGTGTAAAAACGAAAGCCGAACCAAAAATTTAACGAAAGGGGGCAATTTAACGAAAGCATATCATATCACCGGTAAGCATTATTTTATTGTTAGTTTTGTTCAAAATGCAAAACCGTCAAATAAATATAGCAATAGCGCCATCTCTTATTGAGTGGCTTTGTGTTGTGGATTACCAGGCAATCAAGAAAAGCAGCCATTGTATTAGTAATCTTATTTCCTGGGAATAGAGACTATAAAAAAATATTTGGCAAAAACGCCATCTCTGGTTGAGTAGAAAAAGTAGCCATTGTATTAGTAATCGTATTTCCTGCGAATAGAGACTATAAAAAAATATTTGGCAAAAGCGCCATCTCTGGCTGAGTGGACATACTAAATATTCATTTTTTATCACTGTTTGTTTTATTGAACTTTGAACCATGTAGCGATCGGAATAAGGTTAATATCAATAAAATTAGTTTTATGATTTTATGCCCTTTTTAAGGTACTCTTTCAACCAATAAGAATTTTTATTTCTATGTGTGTTAGTTTTTACATGTGTGAGTTTAGCGACACTGGTTCTCTTAGTAAAAAGGCATCATGCTAATTCTACTCATTTTCTCTGTTCTGTGGTAACAATAGTAAGGAAAAGGCATATTCTAAAAGTACTAAACGCAAAATCAAATAATGGACAAAATTCAATTGTATTCTCACAGTTTAGTTTAGATAGATAGATGTAAACTCTTTATTGCACAAACTTAAAAGTACTGTACACAGGCGAACTTAATGCTAAGTAGAATTCTCTTCCAGCTAACCTGTGTGTAATGTGGACTAGATTAAAGGTAGTGCACAAAAGATACAAAGAGATATATACGAACTTTCCGACACGTACTTATAACGTAGACAGATTGAACCTTGGTAAAAACTTAAAGATTTATCAACATATTGTAGAAAAAAGTCTAACAAAATAGAGAAGGCTAAATAAATCATTGTAATAATGAATAGAAGTGAAAGAGTGAGGTATCTTTTTGGCTTCTTTCCTCACTTCGATAAAAAATTTAAGCCAATTTTTACCTTTTGACACTTCTCCGTCTAGGTTCTGCACCAGTCCGCCATACACGGGCACAGCTTCGCCCTTCAGCTGATCGCTCTGTGTTCTATCGTAGGACACCAGCTCTTTCCTGTCAAAAAAATAGTATTGTATAAAAACGTTACTATAAAGATGCCGATAATATGTGTTATTACGATTATGTAACTCATGATGGGTGTTTAATGTTCAAGGTCACTATAATATAAATGTTGGTGCTTTTGCTGGTGATTTTCGCTATTTATTGCGTACATTCACATGTACAATCATCTAATTAAAGCTATAGGTAACTCAATTTTTTTGGGAAAAATTTGCAGTTTTTATATTGGTCAGTTCTTTTTCTTTGGCCAACACGCGGTAGATCTGCGCGCCTCTGGAGGCGGAGCTGGCGTTGCTGTTCTCACCCGGGCGGCGGCCAAGAGAGGTGGGATAACATTCCACTACACCACTCCACGACACGACTCAACACGTAAACTAATTGTCTTATAAAGGTGAACGGAGGTAGTTACCTGCAAGCCAACACCTTCTGTATAATCTTCGACAAGTCTTCGAAATGCGTCTTGCTGTCGACGCAGTACTTGTGCGCGAGCGTCTGTATGACGCGGTTGATCTGCGCGCCTCCGAAGGCGGCGGTGGCGTTGCTGTTCTCATCCGGGCGCCCTTCCAGGCGGTGTTCGCTGATTTTGTGCAGGAAAGACTGGGAAAGAAATGATTTGGTTTATGCTACTGAAGAAAAGATTGACCCAACATGAATGCACCCAAAGGGCTGCGAACGCGACGAATGGCGTAGGGTTGTCAAGTTTGTCACAGCCTCCTCTGACATGACGACCACGACTACTCTGTCAAGAGTAAACGAAACGGAAGAAACGGGGAATTGCGTGTAAACAAAAGGTAATAAAAAGGATTTTAGATTCAAACTCAAACAAATATAATTCAACAATATTTTGTCGAAAAATTAGACGTTCAGTTCACGTAGTTCAGATTGGAATTACTTGTGAGCTATTTTTTTTGTTTAATTACAACTAACTCCATAAATCATTTTGTACGTATACGAACGCGCGGTCAGTGTGTAGTAAAACTTGGGAAGGAAAACCAATTGTTCGCGAGATACTGAATGCCAATACATCGTGTCCAAAACAAGGGGCAAAAACGCAGGGCATTTCTGGACAAGGTTTTACTTATTTTGTGTACTGGTTTGAAATAAATATTTTTCGCTTTTTTATTTCTTTTACTTAATCATAAGCGGGCAGCATCCCGTACAGCATGATTACCAGTTGCTGACGCTGTATAAACCTTACTAATATTATAAAGCCGAAAGTTTGTTTGCATGGAGGTTTGTCTTCACGCAAAAACTAGGCTACGGATTGATTGATTGATTGATTGGATTGATTTTTACCTCTAGCACCGGCTTGTTGGTAGTAAGCTGGCGGTAGACCCGGTCCGCCCGGTCGAGTAGCGAGCCGATGGTTTGCACCATTTTCTTCCGCTCCTCGTCGTTCTCAATGGTGTCGACGGCGCAGCACGGCCGCGCCGTGAGCGTGTAGTCGAATTTCGCGTACTTGCAGAAACCGCACGCGTGACAGAGGAAGGGGTCTTTCTCGTCGTAGTTTATGGCGCTAGGGAGATAATAATATATTATTCACTAGATCAGGTAATTTAACTAGTCTACAGTACTTTATTGCATTTATGCAACACATTATGTAAGCAAAGTAACGAAATACACAACCGGGTATTTATTTTTAGAAGACGTTTCGACTGGTTTGCTTCAGCCGTGGTCGAAGAAATGATTATAATTATTATTATGAGCCATTTGGGTCCCATTGCTGGCCAAAGGCCTCCCCCAATTCCGAAATTCTTTTTTCTTTTTTCTCCCCAATTCTTCATGGTCGATGGAATAGAAGGATATATTTTGATTGCTAAAGTATGCTAAAAAATCGAATAGGTACTCACCGACACTTGTGGCACTGGAATACGTTTTCGCCGCAGTTTGCGCAGACGCCGGGGTTGGCGGGCACGGATTGAGAGCAACGAGGGCATTGCAGGGATTCGCCTAAACAAGAAACAGTATTCATTATGTTCTAGAATTGTAAATACATACTCGTATCATCTGTGCGGGTATTATAACAAAAAAAAAAATAAAAGACATTTATTTCAGGCTTCAACTAAAATAAGTTACAGATATATAAACTATGCAAGGTGCAGTGACGACACACGTGTCCACTGCGGCCGGCGAGGCATCCAATATCGCTGACTCAAAGGATGAAACCGACACGTAGTGTACTCCTCGTCGAGTGTTGACGTTGGAGATCTCGGGCGACCTATCCACCGAAGCGGCGTTGCGTAGTAACGCTACCTCAGTGCGTAGTTCACCGACGGTGTTCTGCGAGGCCTCCAACTTCAACAGTACATCAGCCAAGGCTGAGCGTAGTAACGTTCTATAGCAAACTGGTCACGTCGACGTGGTCGAAGGTCACGCGGGGCGTGACGTCATTTGGTCTGTCTTTCCAAGGGTCCGAAACAAGAGCCTTTCTACTGCTGACATCTTCCTCCGTAAAGTGGGACTTGCAGATTTAGATGATGCTCACCTCATTGTGTCGATGGCGTATACAATAAACGCCCGTAACTCGTTAACTATGAGCGGTTTAGAGCCCATAGCTACAGCGGACAGTGGCCTTTAGTCACGCGAAAAGCGAATTATTATAATTCGGTATTCGCAGTGTGATACGACTGTTACCGAGCGTGCATCACACCGACCTGTGGTATATTATGCTTATGGTATGTGAATCATCATCATCTCAGCCGCAGTACTGCTGTCCACGTCCACTGCTAGACACAGGCCTAGCTCATGGAACTCCAAGATCATGAGGGAGTTGTTGCCATACTTAACACGCTTGGCAGGCGGGTTGGCAAGCGTAGTACGGGATGTTGATACACGGAATAACGCTGCTGCCCATCTTCCAGAAGTATACCTTGCAGATTCTTACTGCATTATCTCACTCTTGCTGAAGGTAACACATGTAGATCTCCAAATCGTTCGGTCCTGGTTCTTGCCCAACAGTTTGTTACAGGCTGTTGATAAATAATAAGTTTACACCCTTGTTACGAAGCAACTGCAGCAAGCAGTTCTCACCCGTAGCTTGTTGATTTTCATAGAAGTCTGCGTACTCCATCATCAGGTTGCAAGCGACTATCGGCAGCGGGAAGTCTACGCGCACCTCGGTCTGTCCGGATTGGAGTTGTACGCGCTTGGCTTTATGCCACATGCCTGGAAATGGATTACAACTTTAACACTTGGTGATAGAACACATTTTCAAATGCTATATAGGTAAGCTATATTACTTTTAACAGTCTTTAAAAAAAGAAAAATACAATCAAAACTTTAGATTCCGACTGTAATTATAGCTCTGTTAGCGCCATTTCTATTAATGCTATAGGTATACATATGTGCAACTGATATTATAAAGAGGTAAAGTTTGAGAGTTTGTGAGGTTGTAGGGGTAATATCTGGATCTACTGGACCGATTTTCAAAATTCTTTTACTAATAGAAAGCCACAGTATTTGTGAGTGTCATAGGCTATAAATTACCGCCCAACGAAATGGGCACCGGGTCAGCAAGTGTGCAATAAAAGCATTCGATATTCGTATTGGCTTCTCTTAACGAAGGCACTGAAATGTTTTGTAATACAGTCTTACTAGCGTAATATTGAGCTTTGGTAAATAAATAGTAACTTACTAGTTTAAAAAGTTTCTACTTCGAGTATAATCAAGAAAAAAATCTTCTTTAAACGTAACTAAATAAGATCCAATTTCGCTTACCCGGTCGGTTCTTCAACTCTTGGACGGCTTGAACAGTCCTGTTGTTGTAATAGAAGTTGATTGTCCGCACCATCTTGCTTCGTTTAATGTCGCCGATGCGTAGGCTGATGCGGCTGATCATGTGACTGTTTACCAGTTTCACTATTTGAGTGGTAGTCGTGAATTTTGAGTCGATCTGTTGGGTGAGCAAAGAAAACTAGTTTACAAACAATGCTATCAATTTTATTTGTCTCAAAGCTATAACTAAATTTTCTTAAGAAAAAACTTCTGTAACGGCTGTTTTAGAGACACCATTTTGTACCAGCCTCTATCCCAAACAGAGGACGATCTTAACATCATGTTAAATGAAAAATTGTACACTTACGTTAGCGAAAAAGTTGTGATTTTGTATTCGTGTCTCTTTCCACCTGTCACAGTTCGCTTCCACACAATGTGACAGCTAACTACGGTACTACTATAAGCTACTTATACTCTTGGAAGAAGTACTGGTAGATATACGTCAGCCTTGCTAGACTCTAACCTGTAGTACTTAAAGATTATATTCGCACTTACCTTGATAGTAACTTCGGGGTCGTTGCAGACGAATCTAGTACCCGTCAAGCTTTACAAAAGCGCCGAGAGCAGCATACAAGGCTGCATTCGTTTGTTCTGCTTACGTATAGTCGTAATACTCGGATCTTGATGTACTGTAAACCTGTAGTACTTAAGGTTCATAATAGCACATACCTTGATAGTAGGCAGTTTGATAGTCTGCATGGGTACTTCGGGGTTGTTGCAGACGAGACACGGTTCGGACTCTAGGTAGTATCCATCCAGTTCCACGAAGGCGCCGAGAGCCGCGTACAAGGCTGCGTTGCCGTGCGACGCGAGCAGTTGGTTCTGGTTCCGTAGAAGATCTACCGCGCTGCCGACGTATTTCTGAAGTTATAGAGTGGATTATTGATGAGCACATGAAAATGTGTGGTCAGAAATAACAATGGCAAAAATTAACAATAGCTTTCCTTGGAAACATACAAGATCAGTAATTTTCAATGGTACACACATACATTATGATTTTATTGATTGATACATATTAAAAATCTTAGCTGGAATTGTAAAACTAGCGAACCATGTCAAAGAAAGAAATTGCAGATTTTGAGGACCCAGGAATTCTTGCTTGCGTTACTCACCAGACATAAAATTCTAAATATCCCGTAAAAAATATTCTTCAAACAAATATAAACTGACCTCAGTGTCGATATCAGGGGTCTTCAGCGTAAAGTACCCGAGCAGGTCCACGAACTGCGCGGCCTTGCGTCCGTAGGCGGGCAGCGTCGGCCAGATGCCCCACAGCAGAGACACGAGCGACGCTTGGTTGGCTTGGGACGAGTTGCTACAAGAAACGATTGCAATATGAAGACCTACTAATTTATAATTTTATTTATTTCTTTAGACATGTTAATAATTATAACGTGAAACAGATTTCGTCGTCTGATTGTGTTTGAATATCAGGGAACAATGTATCAGTAAGTATAATCAAAAAGTAAAGTATTCAGTAATTTGGTGCTACATATTCAAATTTCAAACCCATACAGAATAGCAGAAAAGTAAAAATAATTAAGATTCTCAAAAAGCATGTCCGGCAGGCAGGAGGTAAGTAAGATTGAAGGTCCATTATTTTTAATCTTATGACAATTTAGAATAAGTATAATTTAGCCTGTTTATAATACTTACTTGTAAATAGCCAGCAACAGCGCGTGCGCTTGCCAGCGAACGGCTGTCGTGTTTGTTTCAAGCAGGAATGCTTTCACAAACATTCTCAGCTCCTCTTCGGGCACCTGCATACAAAATAAGTATTGAAATAGGCTAAATATGTTACTGTAACAGCTATAATAATTATAGGGAATGTTCACGTACTCGTTATGTTGGTGGAGGCACTAACAGTTTCGACGATTATCGAGGGCCTTCTTCAGGAGGATGACGGTTAGTCGTGCACGACGGGACGCGGAGGCGGAGTTGCGAACCGTTATTGGTGCCTCCACCAACATAACAAGTACGTGAACGTTTCCGATAATTAATATGAATTATCCTAATGATTTTATTACCTGTTTTAGTATCTGCTGCACCAAAATAGGCACTCTTGACTCCTGGAATTTGGATCCATCTGACACAAAATTATCGTTCTCGGAGCTGGGCTCGCGGATAGTCCATTCCGTAGAAGCCTGTAAACGATGAATAATGATCATTATTATTAACTTATGGCTATTTTTTTCCACTTGCAACAACTACAGCACACAGCGCGCATAGCTATGCAAGCGATTCGTGCGTCGCATAAGGTGCTGCCATTTAGTCGTTTAAGCGATATTGATAAAAAATAGATAAATATAAGGTTTATTTCGACGAGCTCTGTGGCGCAGCGGGCGAAGGTCCGCCTGCGACGCAAGGGGTTGCGGGTTCGATTCCCGCCTCGGGACAAATGTCTGTACGATCTGCAGATATTTGTTCAGGGTGTTCTGGGTGTTTTCTATATATAATAAAAAAAAATATCTATATATGTAGTATAATGTATTAAGTATATCAGTCATCTAGTACCCATAACACAAGCTCTGCTTAGCTTGGGGCTAGATGATGCTGTGTGATTGGTCCAGCATTATTTATTTATTTATTTATTTCGTGAACATATACATGTACATTGTAAGGGTGAAAACAAATAAAATATTAAAATGAATGACACGAAAATGGCCACCACTCAGCGTAAGCTGTGGCAGAATAAATCCTGCCACAGCTTACGCTGAGTGGTCTTCCGTGGTTACTCTTTTTAGCAGGCGCTAGCGACTGCTGTATGCGAGAGAAGATGATTATGATTATGATCATCCACTCGGTGCATCCCCACACACAAAAAAATATTATTTTATTGTTAATTTTAATTCTATTTCGTTATTGATTTATTGAAATTTTAAAGTATTTCTTATAATACTTAAAAGATGTTTTCAACCATGGCTAAAACTTTTGTACCTTTTAATACTGAATAAAACAATTTGATTTGATTGATAATTGACTACAAAATTCTTCATTTAAAACAATATTTCAATAAGTATTGGATTATAGTATTTAAAAACATAATATAAGAGACAACTACAAAAAATATTCCTTCAACAAAACGATATACAGGTATTATAAGCGTACCACAGCGTGTTCTATCCCAAACGGTTTGGAGCCTATAAACACAAGTCGTTTCAGAGGGGGGGAAATCGGTGATTCGTATTATTTTGCACCATTGCAGTGTACATACACCATGGATGAAAACAAATGCTTACCTTGGGCTCCTTCGGCGGCGCCTGGTTGTGGGCGGCGGGCGCGCACAGCGCCGCCTGCAGCAGCTGCAGCACGGTGGGCGCCACGTGCGGGTGCACCCGGCGCGCGCACCGCACCAGCCACGCCAGCGCCTCGCGCCGCTCCACCGTGCACGTGTGCTGCCAGTTGCCCGTGCGGGCCACCACGATCTCCGCGCACGACTGCGGGAATACGTCACATATTACACTGCGTGTCTGACTGCTTGTGAAGCTACTACGATCTCCGCGCACGACTGTGGGAATACGTCACATATTAGACTGCGTGTCTGACTGCTTGTGAAGCTACTACGATCTCCGCGCACGACTGTGGGAATACGTCACATATTAGACTGCGTGTCTGACTGCTTGTGAAACTACTACGATCTCCGCGCACGACTGTGGGAATACGTCACATATTAGACTGCGTGTCTGACTGCTTGTGAAGCTACTACGATCTCCGCGCACGACTGTGGGAATACGTCACATATTAGACTGCGTGTCTGACTGCTTGTGAAACTACTACGATCTCCGCGCACGACTGTGGGAATACGTCACATATTAGACTGCGTGTCTGACTGCTTGTGAAGCTACTACGATCTCCGCGCACGACTGTGGGAATACGTCACATATTAGACTGCGTGTCTGACTGCTTGTGAAACTACTACGATCTCCGCGCACGACTGTGGGAATACGTCACATATTAGACTGCGTGTCTGACTGCTTGTGAAGCTACTACGATCTCCGCGCACGACTGTGGGAATACGTCACATATTAGACTGCGTGTCTGACTGCTTGTGAAGCTACTACGATCTCCGCGCACGACTGTGGGAATACGTCACATATTAGACTGCGTGTCTGACTGCTTGTGAAACTACTACGATCTCCGCGCACGACTGTGGGAATACGTCACATATTAGACTGCGTGTCTGACTGCTTGTGAAGCTACTACGATCTCCGCGCACGACTGTGGGAATACGTCACATATTAGACTGCGTGTCTGACTGCTTGTGAAGCTACTACGATCTCCGCGCACGACTGTGGGAATACGTCACATTTTAGACTGCGTGTCTGATTGCTTGCGAAGCTACAACGATCTCCGCGCACGACTGTGGTAATACATCACATTATTTATATTTTGTTGTTAAATTTAAAAAATAATAATACTGTGTGTGTCTGATTACTAGCGAAGCTGCTACGATATGCGTGAAGACTATGGGAATACATCACGTTATTTATATCAACCTGCTATGTTTGCCCCAATGTTACTAGTTAATTAGAAAAGAAATAGAAAATAATTTATTGACACACATACAGCACAGGCACAAATCATTAAAACTTTAGCTTATTTATGTAGCTACGCTGTAGCGAGCGACGTGAGCCAAGAGGTCCCGTCTCAGCTTCGAGCCGCTCGACATGAGCAGAGCAACGCTGGTATTCCAATGGTTTACTCACACACCGTAAGATGCGCCGAGGAAAGAAGACTGAATTGTGGGGGGCGCGCCACCTCCGTCAACCGACGTCACTACCATAACATGAGTTTACGTCACTATACTTACACGCATAATGAACCACATCGTAGGGGCCTATGCGAAAAATGGCGTTTCACGCATATAATGTTCCCCTCCTTTATAACAGAACCAACAAAACAAGCATTGGTACGGGGGTACTAATAGTAGTACCAGAAAAGGGCGCGAAGGTTTCCGAAAAAACAAAAATTTATAAATTTATATTTAAAAATTTCAAATACATTGAGATCACAATAACTCCGGTCCCTGTGACCCTCAATCAGTACCCTTTTCTCATTAAGACAGTGCTAACAAAAAAGGTTTCATGTAAATCGGTCAACGCGTTCAGTTGTAATCGTGTCATGTACAGACAGACAGACTGACAGCGTTATGCATAATATGTCCGTTCGTTTCAGCCGTAAAACGTCCACTACTGAACACAGGCCTCGCTCATGGATCTCCATGAGGGGTAGTTGCCATACTCACCACGCTTGCCAGGCGGGTTGGCGAGCGCAGTACGGGATGTTGGTACACGGAAAGACGCTGCTGCCCATCTTCCGGAGGTATCCCTTAGCAGGCTCTTACTGCATCCATGGGTATGAGAGAAGGGGGTAACATCCTACTGCCACCCCACGGCGCAATATGTGGTTGCAGTGAATAGTTGTATTTGTAACCTTGAGATGCTCCATCAGCTGGACCAGTTTGTCGTAGGACAGGTCCGACGTCAGCAGCGCCTTGGCCGCGTTGAGGTGCGTGTCGAGCGCGTGCACGTCGCGCAGCTGGCGGTACCGCTCGCGCGTGCCGCACAATAGGAGGAGGAGCTTGCGGACTTGTTTCCTGCAATCAAACAAACATTTCAAGTCTATATTGGGATTCGATTGTGTTGTTGTACTCCGGAAAGCCGCGCCGAGGGGTGCCGGCAGTAGAATGATGCCCCTGCTATCTCGATCGCGGATGCAGTAAGAATCTGCCGAATACCTTCGGAAGACGGACAGCAGTGCCTTTCTGTGTATCAACATCCCGTACTGCGCTCGCTAACCCGCCTGCCAAGTGTGTGGTGAGTACGACAACAACCCCTCATGGCCAGTACTTGGAGATCCATCCATAACGGTAATGTTGGTAACAATAAATCACTGGCATCGCACATCACTATTCGTGCAGTTACAAAATTCAGAACTTGGTGGTAGGGATTTTGATGACAGCTGTCGAAGCAATCAAGCTAATTTTTACAGACTATATAGTTCTCGAACACTTCGAGAGCATGGGGCCTGCTAGTAATTGGCTTTCGAAAATCCAAATCACTATAATTTGTATGCTTTTAATGAATATATTAAAGCTTTTACCACAGTGTATTCACACTCAGCCTTTGTAGTATTTTTTAAACTTTCGCGATCACAACACATTATTACCATGTTAGATTATCGGGTATTTATCGCGTAATTACCATTATTTTAATTCCAACATTTATTTTAAGACTGACAGTCTCCCCGCGACCACGACCAGGTGCAATACGGTCGAAACGTCGGGAATAAAATAAAGGTAATTACGCGATAAATACCCGATAATCCAATACAGCCCTAATATATTCATTGAATGATGTGAAGCCACGATAATTTCAATTCAATTAGTATGCTTACCTCAGGGGAGTCTGAGGGTTCATCATATACTCGCAGAGAAGCGTCCTCCACCGCATGTCGAAGTTGGCCGGGTCGCAGTGCTTGTGGATCTGACACGGCAGCCGCAGCGCCATCTCCATCAGAAGTTGAGGGTAGTTGTCGAACACCTCGAGAGCTTGGCCTGGGAAACGATTTTAATTTAACTATTTTTTTGTAATAATGGTAAGAAAAGTTGTCTTGGCTTCCAATGCAATCATACTTTCTTGATTATTTCGTTTCTTAAATCACAAACGTTTGCAACTTGTTTGTGTGTTAATTTACGTAAAGATGGTTAGGCTCCGTTTGGTGCAGAAGAATAATCAATAACATAAAAGTGAGATTCTCATAATACATAGCCAGCCTTTACATTCGACTATGTAGGAACCAGGGGAAAGGTTTTGCACAATCTCGCAAGTAAACGAAGCCGCAAACGTTACTAGTTTTAACTTTATTAAGCTACAGTAGAAGTAAATAATGTACTTACTCTTGACATATTCCTTGACGAAGAAAGGCTGCATATCCGGTAGCGGCTGGGGCGGTTGCGGTTTCAACAGCTGCTGAACTGCAGGCGTGGTTCCAGTATCTAAAATAATATGAATACAAGTTAATTGAACATAAATAACAACAGTTTAAGTTTAAATTAAATAAACAAAATATTCTGAAAAGTGGACAGGATATATTTCATCATACCTGCCGCAAAATTATGAGCTTCTCCAGTATATGTTTAGCAGACGTACATACGTGGCACTTAAATGAAAATTATATTCATTTATTGATTCAAAATATCCATAGATTAGGAAAATTAATGTCACACAGTTCCAGCTAGTAATTAAATTTCTTAGCTTCTATATAGACATATTCTTTAGAAGCTAAGAGCATAGATTAACCGTAAAAGACACTTTCAAAGCATTTTAAGTCATTGGATTTTAAGGATTTTTCCTGCAGCACCGTCTTAACAATATACTAATATAAACTCTAAAATAAATCAAAGATGGGGCCGAAAGTAGGGGCATAGGACGTCTACCAAAAGATAAGCCAGATAGCCGGGGGTTGCTTCTAGCGGGCCATTAGGACACCTGAGCACCTTCCTTCAGCACCACATTTAAGATTCCTTAATATGAATACTCACTCGCGCTGCGGTCCTTCCAGTAAGGCAGCAAGGCGGCCAGCACGCGGTAGCAGTGGCTGGGCGCGCCCGCGCGGACCAGCGCCTGCGCAGCCAGCCGCGAGATGTGCGCCGCGCAAGCAGTGCCGACCAGTTCCTTGGGCGCCGGCCCGCCTGGCGGGTGTTGCTTCCAGCGAGCCATTAGGACACCTAAAGAGAGGAACGAATAATAATGATAAAGTTGATAAATATTTAAATACTTTACACGGAAAGTACGAATATGACTGTCATAAGCCTAGGGACTTAACGCTGAACTAGGTTTACATAGAATTTGATTTATGATACAAACAAGCAAGTCGCGGTCGGCCACGAATGCGTTGGAGTAAGAAGATTGAAGGGAATTGGCTATTGAAAGCGACAAGAGGAAATATTTCAAACACAATTTCAAACTATCGTTAAATGAATCGATTTCTTTGACCCTTATCTATCCATCTTAATTATCTGTCACATGATTAGTACCTTGTTTTATTTAGTACTAGCTTCTGCCCGCCGCTTCGCATGCGTTGTACCCGGATAAGATGTCGCCTATTTGTTAATCCTGGTCAACATTTATGCGTGTGCAAAATTTCAACTCAATCTGTAGGCTAGTTTTTGCGTGAAAGAGTAACAAACATCTATACATACTCACAAACATTCGCGTTTATAATATTAGTAGGATTTATATCGTAGGTAGTCCTATTGATCCAATTCCTTCTTTTTCCACCATCCTATAGTTCCTGTCATGAGCTGAAGCTGAACACTCATCTGAGCACGTGGCCTGTCACAGCGTTAAGTCGCGAGTGGAAGAAGGGAATAAATCATCATTACAGCCGTAAGATATCCACTGCTGGACATAGGCCTCCCTCATTGACTTAGAGATCCAAGTGCATGAGGGGTTGTTGCCATACTCACCACGCTTGGCAGGCGGGTTGGTGAGCGCAGTTCGGGATGTTCTTACACGGAAAGACGCTGCTGCCCATCTTCCTGTGATATCCCTTAGCAGATTCTTACTGCACCCACGGGCAGGAGAGGAGGGGTGACATTCTACTGCCGGCATCCCACGGCAAGGGGAATAAAGTAAGGGAATAAATAAATACTAATAAAATTGTACTCACTCAGGAAGCGCATAATGACAAGCTGCAGCTCCCGCCTATTCGTCCGCTCGTGCACCGGCGTGCCCTCGTCGCTGGCGACGTCGTCGTTCTCCAACTCCGACACGAGCAGTTCCAGCCTCATGATCGCCAGTTGGAGTTCCTTCCTATCGCCTTCCTCTCCGGGCTTCTCTTCGGGGTGGATGTCCAGTTCGTTGACCAGCAGCTCGAGCAGCCGGTCTAGCACCGCGCGGTCGCTGTCGACGGTGGAGTCGAGGTCGCCGGCCAGCATTAGCACGACCTGAGAAGTAATGCAAAATACTTTATTGCAATCACCATCGTCTCAGCCGAAGGATTGCTGCCCACATCTATTGTTTGACATCGGCCATGAAAAATATGTCGAAGCATCTAATCTAAGCTCACACCACTCTACTGATACTCTAACGTGCGATGCTTAGAGCTGAATATACATGTCCCTAAATTAATTGTAGATATGTAATGTCAAATCACTGCACTGGGTTTCATTGCCAACCGTAGTAAGTATGGCAACAACCCCCTCCTGATCAGTAGTAATCTTGTAGATCCATGAGGGAGGCCTATATCCGGCAGTGGACGTCCTATGGCTAAGATGATGGTGATGTTGATCAACTGACCTGTAAGAAGGGGATAGCCCGCACTCCGGGCATCCTCCTCAGTCTAGGCAGCGCGTCCAGAGCCGACGACAGGAGCGATATACGCAAAGCGTGCAGTTTGCGGGTTTCGTTCTCGGTTTCTTGGGTTTTGGTCGTTGACGGGGCGGGTTGCGCCGCGGACGTCGATGGACCTGCTGTTAACGTTTCGGGATTAAACGAGGCCTTCAAAATTGTTTTGATAATGAGCTAGGTCAGCAGAGACCTATGGTTATAAGTATAAGTGGTCTATTAAATAAAATCTGAAACGGCTGTTTTTGCAGGCAAATAGGAAATTATGTTTCACTATAATGTTTAAAACTTTTAAATGAACAAACCTAAAACGACAAGAGATAAGCAATGAAGTATCTTGTTTTTACAATATAGAAAAAACTAAAATATTGACAATGACATGGCAATTATTAGTAACTAGCTTGTGCCCGCCGCTTCGCATGCGTTGTACCCGGATAAAAAGTAGCCTATGTGTTAATCCTAGTCAACATTTATACGTTTGCAAAGTTTCAGCTCGATATGTACGCTAGTTTTTGCGTGTGAAGAGTTAACTAACCTCCATACAAACAAACTTTCGGCTTTATAATATTAGTGAGATGTGCTTACTCCGCGCGCTAGCTGCATATTTTAGGTTCAGTAGTATATTATACTTTTTCAAGGTTTACTGAAAACGGCTCATTGTAATGAATAGTCTAATATCACTCATTAAGTCTATTATCTAGTTTAATAAACAGCACTAGCCTGCTGCCGCAACAGGCGCTGCGATGACAGCTTGTGACGAGCTCGCCGAGCGGGCGCTCGCCTCCCCTAAAACACCACAATCACGTCACAATCAGCAGTTAGGCTGAGGCCAAACGAGCGTTACTTATTGTGTTGTGAGTTAAATAAACTAACGCTGCATTCGGTTTTACAAAAAAAAAGTCCTGTTTGTGCCACATGGCGCGCGGCGACGCAAAATGAGTTGTCAGCCTAACCAGATTCTAGCTGTACGTAAATTTACTCCTCACATACCTGTGGATGCAGTAAGAACCTGCAAAGGGTATCCCTTTGCAGGAGAGTCCTCTGGAAGATAAGCAGTAGCGTCATTTCGTGTATCGACATCCCGTACAGCGCTCGCCAACCCGCCTCTCGAAAGTCGCGACTCACGTCTTACAAAATTAAGCTCTTTTGGCCTCAGCCTTATAGCTATACTTAGTTAATTTATCAAGCTACTCTACTATTCTACTCAACCTCAATATTCAGGACAGGTCGGAATGGGTTCATCTATTTTGTGCTCTATGTTAAATCAGTTTATATCGGTTCTGAGTGCTGCACAATATAGCAATATTACTAACACAAAGGGTAGAGTACTTGACCTTTTCATCTCTAACAGTCCACCCACCAACTTACAACTGGCTAGCCCACTTGTACCCCTGGACCCTCACCATCCATCGTTTGTGGCATCTGTCCGTATGAGTGTCATAACGGAGACTATGAGGAGGCGCCCTATGACAAAGTACAATTTCCGCAAAGCGGATTACGATTCTATTAATAATAAAATCGGAGAAACTAACTGGTCCATATTATTGGATAATTTGCCCGCAGAGATGGCACTTGATACTTTTTATAATACCATAGATAACATCATTAAACAGCACGCTCCTATAGCAACAACAAGAACATCTGAATTTCCTGTATGGTTCTCAGCCTCAGTTATTAATACACATAAGAAAAAACAAAAATACTGGATAAAATGGAAAAAATATAGGCATGAATATGATTATGAGAAATTTTCTAAATTTAGGACCCTTTTTAGAAATAAGTGTGATGTCTGTTATCGAAAATATATGGAATCGGTTGAAGATAATATAACTAAGAATGTTAAACACTTTTGGACATATATATCTAATCGTAAATGCAAACCCGACATTCCATCTACAATGATGTATCAAGGTACTGTATCGAATGATCCTGAAATTATTTGCAACATGTTCTCGGATTTTTTTTTATCTGTTTATGAGCCTATATCACCTACTATCGATCAGTGGCAACCATCGGCAAATGTTTCTGATGGTAGTACCTTGTTGGCTAATATACATTTTAGCAAATCTAGCATACTTAAAGAACTCAAGCTACTCGACGCATCTAAAGGAGCTGGACCGGATGGACTCCCTCCACAATTTTTAAAGCAAACTGCTGAGTACATACATGTGCCCTTGTTCATAATTTATAACAAGTGCCTCGCGGAAGGCATCTTTCCTGAGTTGTGGAAACGTGCGAATATTACTCCAGTTTTCAAGAACGGATCTAAGCAGGAGGTGGAGCAGTATCGCCCGATATCAATCCTCTCCACTTTGTCAAAGCTATTTGAACGTTTAGTTCACAGCGAAGTATACTCAACCCTACATAATGTCATAATTGAAGAACAACATGGCTTCGTTAAACGCAGGTCTACAACATCTAACCTGCTCTCGTTTACAAGTTTTTTATTTGAAAATGTTGATAGTAAAAATCAGGTAGACGCAGTCTATACAGACTTCAAGAAGGCTTTTGACAAGGTGGATCATGAGTTACTCTTAAATAAAATCGCTTATAATGGCATCCGTGGAAATTTGTTGCGTTGGTTTGCTTCCTATATTCGAAACAGGACTCAAAAAGTTGTTGTTAATGGGTATCACTCTAAAACAGTTTATGTTACGTCGGGCGTACCTCAAGGTTCAATTCTTGGCCCTTTACTATTTATTATTTTTATTAACGACATTAAATCATGTTTCCATAATTCATTTTTTTCATTATACGCAGACGACCTTAAAGTTTATAATGTAATTCGAACAGCTGATGACTGTCTCTCCCTCCAACAAGATTTAGATAGACTTACTGTATACTGTTGTAATAACAAGTTACAGCTTAGTATCCCTAAATGTAACTTTATAAACTTTACAAAAAACATAAATATTATAAATTTTTCATACCAACTCTGTAACAACCCACTTACAAAAGTATTCACTTTGAGGGACTTAGGGGTACAGCTTGACAATAAATTGTGTCTGAATGGTCATGTAAAGAATATTGTCAATAAGGCTTTCAAGATGTATGGTTTTGTTATGAGATCAGCTTCTGATTTTAAACGCGCTTCGACATATCTATATTTATATAAAACTCTAGTTCGATCACAGCTTGAATACGCTGTGCCTATTTGGAACCCTTACTATAATAAGTATACAGATTCTATAGAGCGGGTACAGCGTAAATTTTTGCGCTCAATGCATTATAGGTGTCATAGGGGATACTTATCCCATAGCCAGCTGCTCAGCAGGTACAGCATGCTAACGCTCGAGTCTAGGCGCACGTACCTGGAGGCCACAACTTTATATAAAATTGTAAATAATTACTTCGACTGCAACAAACTGGTTTCAAAATTGTGTTACACTGTCCCTAGAACCATTTATAAGCGCCAAGTTCGAGTAGGTCGATTGTTTGCTCTGGGTACGTGTCGCACTAATACAGGCCAGCGTTCTCCTATTCGACGGATGGTCGAATCGTATAACAACCACTTTGATGATTTTGACATTTTTTCTAGCAGTATTTGTAATTTTAAAACAGGCATCTATAGAAAACTTTTAAGTCTAATGTAAATTTATGGTTCCGTAATTTCACCAAATGTTGATAGTTTTAGCTTTAGTTTTAGTATGTTCCTTGATATTGTTTTCTGCTTTTGTTTGTAGTAGATTTAGTGGACTTTTATTTAACTCTTAAGTCAATCTGAGAATAGCGTTGTGGGCTGCATTATCAACACATTGTATTTTATACCTTTTTAAATTGTAATTTGTATAATGTAACTGTTTGCTTTTCCTGAATAAATAAAAATATATAAAATATAAAGCTAAGATATGAATATCCTGATGTCACGAAAACGCATCCTTGGCACTCGAGATATTTTCAAGTTCAATAAATAGTGATAGCCAGATGAAGGGTTACTACTTATTTGTTGTTTCATTTACACATTTACTAAGCTACTGCTGCAATAATGCCCACCAAAATAAAGGGTGATTATAATTCTTGTAAGGGTTACCAGATCCGCACTGACGTCCCGCGTTGGGAAGTATTGTGCATTGTTCCACGTGATACCATCAACTAATAACGGAGAAGGTTCTGGACCGTTAGCAGCATTCTATGAGCGGATGCTGATAACGACCTTAAGAGGATCCGATGGTGATGCAGATGTTGTGAAATAACGATGGTAGGGAAAGGATGCCTTTCTATCGTCCAGCGTTGGGGTGTACCTATTCTGCATTGTCCCCCGTGACACTATCCTAACCATAGCCATCCAAACTTTTAAATATAACGAACGGACGCTGCAAGCGGCCTACAGGGATCTGACGTTGACGCAGATGTTGTAGAAGGGGGGGCGGGGGGAAGGATGTTTTATCTGATTCCCCTCACTGCCCTTAATGAGACTAGAGCGTGTAAGCAGTAGTTACCATAAGTGCTGCTACGTCCAGAAACCCTTCCGATGCCTCCATGTCTAATTCGGGTTGCAGTGTATTCTGCATTGTCCCCTGTGACCCCTAATTCAACAACCTAACTTCTTAATATAACAAACAGAATATGCCAAAGGCCTTCACGGATCGGACGGTGATGCAGATGTTGTGGAAGAAGGGGGAAAAGGTCCTTTATCCTAAGATTTAAATCGTTAAAATGTGGTCCTGTTTCCAAATGACTCACTCATTTGGAAACAGCACATCTTAACGATTCACTCATTACGTGTGGACACAAACGGTGCGTCTCATTACGGTAAGGGTGGATCTAACGATTTAAATCTTTGGCTTTATCTAGTTCGTCGGATGCCTCAATGAGACTAGAGCGCGTAAGCAGTAGTTACCATAAGTGCTGCTGCGTCCAGAGACCCCTCCGAAGCTGTCGCCGCCAGAGCCGCCGCTCTCGGAGCCGGCCGCCTCGGCGGGCGAGCGCAGCGCGCTGCCGTCCGTCGCCGCAGTGCTGCCCTCGTCGTCGGAGCTACAATGTACATTGTTATGGTTATGTGTCTTTGCAAGAAAGCAAATTATAACACAAGGTCAAGTGATTCGGCGGTGGTACCTCCTTGAGTTGAAAGACCCTTTATCCGGGGTAAATAAATAATGCCGTACATTTCACACAGGAAACTCTAGTCTCAAAGTAAGCAGAGCTTTTGTTACTTTGGGACTAGATGGTGCTGTGTGAAATTTCCGGCATTATTTACTTATTTTACAAAAATAAGCAAGTGTAATAAGTGACAGATGATTGTTGGAATAATTTTTTTTGTGAGCACGTACTTAACATACAGAGAAAAATACCAAAATTACCGACACGCATATCACTGACAAAGTGTACTAAGAAATATATTTCTTCACGTCATACACTATTCTGACTTTAAAAAAAATCCGGTTCGGAATGTTTCTCTATAATATAAAGCGTGATGGCGACGACATGGTTAGTGTATGAGTTATGCGTACGCCGGAGGAGAGGCGGTGACGTCACTGAAGCCGGGCGCGGGCGGCGGCGGCGCGGAGGGCGCGGCTGGCGCGCGTCTCGCCTCGTCTTGCAGCGAGAGAGCGATGACATGGTTAGTGTATGAGTTATGCGTACGCCGGAGGAGAGGCGGTGACGTCACTGAAGCCGGGCGCGGGCGGCGGCGGCGCGGAGGGCGCGGCTGGCGCGCGTCTCGCCTCGTCTTGCAGCGAGAGAGCGATGACATGGTTAGTGTATGAGTTATGCGTACGCCGGAGGAGAGGCGGTGACGTCACTGAAGCCGGGCGCGGGCGGCGGCGGCGCGGAGGGCGCGGCGGGCGCGCGTCTCGCCTCGTCTTGCAGCGACAGAGCGATGGCTAACTCCACCATAGTCTCGTCGTCTGCATACGGTGGTATGTCTAGAAGAGCCTCCAAACCTAGAAAGACATTCATTGAGTATTAAATAACCCATCACACCTGAGAAGCCATAATTGGAGTATTAGGTACACACAGATTACAACACCTATCAAAAGGAAAATTTCTATAACAGCAGAAATTAATACCACAACAACGCTGATCTGCAGTCAGTTTTTGTAATGATTATCATTTCAAACCTTATGGAGACCCGTCGCTCCATAAAGCGCGTCGGGGGTTTAGTACTGCATAAGTGGCCATTGGCTGCTAATATCAGGAACTACTGGTTAGATTTGATAAATTCTTTTTGTGAACCCATTTATCAAGAAAGGCCTTAAATCAAAACATCACGCGAAGCACCAATCATCATCTTAAAATTTTACCGATTTTGTATCATTTTGCAAATGTTGCACTAACGGTAAAATTTAGTTCTTTTTGAGTGTTTCCGTTGCGTGCTCTGTGTAAACGGGTAAAGTTACCCAAACATGACGTATTGGCAGAACTGTGTAACTTAGAGAATTCTAAAAAATAAGTGTTAATCTTACTCTCAGGCGGCATCATGCCCATAAGTTCCAAGGGGTCATCAACGTCCATAAGCTGATGGTCGGGGTGCTCGGCGCGGCTCGCGTCGGGCGCGGCGGCCTCGGTTATGGAGCTGGTCGGCTGGGCCGGAGCCGCTGACGCTGCCGCTCCTGGTATGTCAAAAACAAACCTCAATACATAGACTCATAAATTGTTAGAGTACAATTAGGGTGGGTTTACACATATAGAGTCCTGTTGCCTAGAGAAACGTCAATAATAGGACTCCTATCTTTCCAGAGTAGAATTAGGATCTTTCACATACAGACTCAAGCCTGTTGCCTAGAGATGTAATTGTTAGGCAACGGATTTGTATGCTAGAAATGTATATTAAACGATCAAGATCATAGTTGCAATATCAAAAGGTAGAACACTGTAGAAAATAGGAATCAAACGCCGCCGGGTACTAAAAAAATAATTTACAATGTATTTACAAAGTAGAACACATTCATAATTAATTATGTAAGCAAATGGCCTAACCATATTCGTAGTAAAATAATTCTAGCATACCAAACCGTCTTATTAAAATTATTTCTAATGGATATGTATTCGCGCTGAATAAGGACAAGGGATTAGGATGAAAGAGTATAATATTTACGCTTCTTCTTATCAATAAATAGATGAACATGTTTAGGGAAGGCCAGCAGTGGCATACAACGGGCCGATTGACGATTATATGTACCTGGCGTGTTTGGCGGAGACGGTATGTAGACGCGCCGCCTCTTAACGCGAGGTCGCAGCACCCTCATCAGAGCAGTTTTGGCGCCGAAGCTAATGTTTTGATCCTCAGCGAGGAGCAAAGATAGGTAGATTTGGTTGCCAAAATCGATCTGTGTAAAAAACAGTCATAAATTGATTAATATATGAAGTAAATCCAAAAATACAGGATCATAATCATTGGATCATGGACACAGCTCACGTAATCGTGTGCCGTGAATTGCGGCGTTACTAACATTTGTTCGAACGCTCTGGAGCAGAAAGTAATGGAGTGATGGAACAAAGTCCTTTCCCTGCAGTTGGATCCAATACTCTGATTAAAATTATCTTCAGTTGAGATAAAATAAATTGTGATTACATGTCACACAGCGACAGTACACTCGTCTGTCACCTATAGTGTATACTACGTCGACTACTCACTAGTCGTTATCTGTCGTATGTCGTCATCCATGCATCTGGAACGCGTGAAAGGTATCGGCAAGCGCGTGCAGGGTATGCTCTGTGTGCCTTAGTCAAGATTTTCCGTGACTTACAGCGAGCAAGGCGCCTAAGTACACTCGTGTGTCACCTATAGTGTATATTAGCTGCTGTCTACTCACGCAGTCGTTATCTCCATGCAGCTGGAACGCGTGAATAGTATCGGCGAGCGCGTGGAGGGTATGCTCCGTGTGCCTCAGACCGTAAGACAAGATGCCGGGCGGGCCGCCGGGCGTCGTTTTGCAAAGAGTGAGGCGCCACAGCACACTCGTAAGCAGAGAGCACAGATGAGGCTCCCTGTCCTTGTCTTTGACGTCTATCTGGTCGGAATGGTCCATCCAGTAGATTGACCAGTCGCCTGTGAAGAAAGTGATTAAGAGAAGAATTACAAATAAGCCTTTGGCAATCCCTAAAGCAATACGCTTCGGGTTCGATGATGTGAGCGTCCGCGGTAAATCGCAGCTCTTTCGAGTTAGGGTAAAATAAGCTCTTATCTAAATGCAGCAAAGTCTTACCTAGTACAGGTTTAGTCGGCGTAGGCGCGGTGAACTTCACCAGGTTAGCTGGCCGCGGTACGGCGACGCCTCTCGCGAGTAGGACGAGACGGAAATACGCTTCGGGGTCGATGTTGTGAGCGTCTGCTGTATCGCGCAGCTCCTTGAGAGAGTCGCACACGTATCTGAGGATCGCTTGGTCCTGTGGGAGAGAATGTAAGAAATCACTATTTAGTTTGCTACTCGATGAAAAAGTAAAAAACATGGCCTCACGAGCCAATGAGAGCCAACGAGGTTCGGTCGCGAATCTTTTGACTCGTGCCAAAACCGAAATACGAAATCACTACTTAAAATCTCATCCCGTAACTCCCAGCGCGGGTGTTTCCGTGCGTAGGACATGGTATTGATGTTACAGCGCGTGATGCAAGGCGCACTGAGCTTTTGCTTCTAACACGGGACTAGCGGATGGCTAGGACAGGCATCTTATTCGTAAAGTCATCTTGTACTGAAGGTAATGCGTGTGATGCAAGACCCTAAGCAGACACTGAGCTCTGGCATGTAGCGCGGTGCTAGCGGGGGTAAAGAGAAGCCTCTCCACGGCCTTGGAGCCGGAATCCCCGTTAGAGCCTACACCCTATTCTCTAGTGCCAGTGACTTTATCACTTTGTCACCTCGGTACTACGCGTGATGCAAGACGCGCAGAAGGCGCCTAATCTGATATGCAGCACGGTACTGGCGGGCGCAGAGGAGCTTCCTCGCGGCCTCGGCACCGACCACTAAAGTCCTCCATTCTCTAGAAAAAACATGGTAGTCACCTTATACTGATGGTACTGCGTGTGATGCAAGGCCCTAAGTAGACACTGAGCCCTGGCATGTAGCACGGTGCTAGCGGGGGCACACAGGAGCTTCCTCGCGGCCTCGGCGCCGCCTTCTCCGCTGGTGGCGGCCGGCGCTCCGGCGCTGAGTTCTAAGGCTTCAAGCGCCGCGCATGCTAAACGCTCAAGGGAGTTGGGCTTCGATGCGCCAGCGTTTTCGGTTTCCTATAAGACAAGTTTAACGTATTAAATACAGCATCATGTTGTAAATACGACGACCTTCTCAGACATCAGGGCGCCTACTCTAGAAAACGATTACGATAGTATCGTCAGAATGGCAATCATTACGTAATGGCCATAAGAGTTAGTTTGGATTCAGTACGATTTTGATTTATCGCAATTTGCGTTCAAGAGTAGGTCCTCAGGGCCGGCTGAGACACAGTATGTTGTCGCCGCGGGGCCGTTTGTGTAACTGTAAATAATATTATAATTGAGGATAAAATGAGCAATTTGTTTGTCATTATTTGTCGCAGCTCTGGTTGCATTTCGATGTATGATAAAAAGTCATAAGGCCAAATTCACCCCCTACCGGATATAAGCCTCCTCTTTTAAGTTGTTTTTTTTGGAAAGTATTAACAAAAAAAAATACCTGTACCACTTTGCTAGAAGACGGGCACGCCGATGGGTCTTCGTTTTCCTCCGGCCATCCGAACTGCTCCTTATTCTTGCCATAAACCTGTGTGATAAAATGGGTTTTGAAAATACTTGGAAAGTAATGTAATCATTGATAAATTTGTATATTATTTTTGTATTAATCAAAATACAAAAATAAGATACTTGCAAATTTTTATAAATTAGAAAACATTGGTGTTGATACTTTTGTTACACTTTCAATATAATATGGTAATACATATAATTGCTCCGTTTTAATGCACCAACCAAATAGCTATTGTAATTCTATTTTACGAAATTTAAGTTAGCTTTAGTTATATAAAGTGTGCCAACAGAATTGACACTATTGTTCCGTTTTAATTTTAGAAAGGTACTAACCGAATAGTAATCTTAGTATGTATGTTAAGGATAGGCGTAAAAACAGGGATCAGGTTGGCAACTATTCGGTTGATCGACAGCCAGTGATAGGCCAGGACGCTGCTGCTGCATTTGCCAAATTCTTTAGCTCTGTATTCCTGGATGGCATAACTAATCTTAAAGCTGATGTAGCCGAGGAACTAGCAGGCTACTCGAGTCCCGCTAACGCACGCTTAGTTACTGTATCAAGTATTACATCTGCAGATATACGTAAAGCAGAAAATAAATATCTTAAGCCTTCTTCGGCTGCGGGTCAGGATGCCATACCTTCATTTGTGGTGAAAGATTGTCTATTTGCCTTGGAAGAGCCACTCTTAGACCTCTTGAACCTTTCTCTACAGACATGTCACTACCCCGCTAGGTGGAAAGTATCCAGAGTGACACCTGTACCTAAAACCAACGCTACTACAGACGTAACCATGTTTAGGCCAATAGCGGTACTAAGTGTATTTGCCAAGGTGTTCGATTCTGTAATGAATTCTCACCTTAAGCGTCAACTAGATAAAATCGTTATTAAAATATGGGATTATCGGGTATTTATCGCGTAATTACCTTTATTTTAAATAGAAATACTTTATTTGCGTAATACCTTTATTTTAATTTTAGATAAAATCGACCTGGAAAATTCACAGCATGGTTTTCACGCTTCTCGCTCTACAACTACAAACCGCACTTGCTTTGTAGATTATGTCGCCACAGAAATGGACGCTCGTCGGCAAGTCGACGCTATATTTCTTGACTTCAGTAAAGCATTTGACATCGTAGATAATGTGACCTTCTATTATTTAAGCTCTCCTCACTAGGTATGTCTCCTAAACTGCTAAACTTTTTTGCAGACTACTTGAGTGAACGTAACAGTATGTCCTACTGCACGATTTTAGATCAGATGAGTACTACACTAGGTCAGGTGTCAGCCAGGGCAGTACACCTGGACCAAATCTAGCCTTTCTTGGCTATGATTAATAATCTTCCGAAAGCTATAAAAACTGCCCATTGCCTTATGTTTGCAGATGATTTAAAGGTCTACCAATCTGTATCTGACGGCTCAGACTGTGTTGCACTGCAGCATGACATCGATTGCTTAGAGCGCTGGAGTCAGTTAAATAGACTTGCATTCAACGTCTCTAAGTGTAATGCGATTAATTTTACCAGGTTGCAAACGCCTATAACCAAGTTCTGCCTCCTGGCTGGTTCTACATTAGAGAGAGTTACACTCGTTCGCGATTTAGGCCTGTCAGAGATACCCAGCATAACTTCCGTGAGCACATCCTCTATATGTGCAAACAGGCAAACCGAAACTTAGGTTTTATAATGAGGACTGCCTCACAGTTCAAAGACGTTAGGGTCTCCATCATGATCTATAATGCATTTGTTCGCAGCAAACTTGAATTTAGTTCTGTAGTGTAGGATCCGCGTGAACAAATTCGCTAGATACGTGTATAAACGAATGTACGGATACTATCCATTCCTCTTCCCTTCTGTTTGTAAACGGTATGGTCGGATTGGACACGTTAGAACAGCGGCGTAAGCAGCAACTCGCTCTCCACTATTGTCTTATCTCTCTATGTACCAGACAACTATCTGCGCTGTGGCCGACGTCATCATCTATTTGTCTGCCATACCACACAAACACAACATGCGAATAACGTACCTACAATTAGAGCTCAACCTTATTAATGCTTACGTTCACGATGTTCAACATATACCTCTAGATATATTTAATGACAGCATAAGTGTAATTTTCAACTCTTTAGAGTTTATCTTGGTTTTAGTTTAAGATAGTAAGCGTTTTGGTGTAAACTGTGGGCTTTCTATTATAACTGTAATAAATAAATAAATAGCCTTACGCAATAGTCACGAGCTTCGTGATCACAGCGGTATTGCAGTTGTTTCGTTACAGGTAGAGGTTACCGCTTAACATCAGGTGGGCCTTCGACTTGTCTCGTTATTTAGTCGTATTAAAAAAATATCAAACATACCTTCACTGAGTCAACCATGGTGACCCCATCAGGGTCCTGAGAGGGCCCGAACGTGATCACAAGCTTCTTGTCAGACTGCAGCGACTCTTCGCGGGTCAGTGGTATGTCGAACCAGCGGTTACGCATCACGATCGTTTGAACTGTGCGCCCGTACATCTGAACAGAGAAACGAATATAATCATTAACACAAAGCAATATGGTTGGCAATTCAACTGATATTGCGTTCTATCAATGTCATCTTACAAACCTAGGAAACTCATGTTCGTATTGCTTTGATCATGAGTTTTCTAGGCTGCCGGTTGAACTATCATCATGATAACGTAATTTTAGATAAAACATGTAATCAATAAGGGGTTTTTTTTTTGCAAAAGGCGTTTTCGTTGCTCGAAACAAATAATCGAAAGCCATTTTTATACATCAAACAATGAAATTTGTCGTACCAAGCAATAAGGTTGCCAATTGATCTGTCGTTTTTTTATCATCATAAAATAAATCATGATTTAGGTTTAAACAGGTGCCAATTAAGGTTGGAACTTTCTCAGCGAAATTTATGTTTTTTTTACATAGAAAAACGACCTAAGGTTTATATTACCTCAACAAACGATGGAGTCCTCGCGACGTCCTGCGTTCCCAGCAGCACGCGTATTCCACAGATAACCATGTTCGGGTCCGAATTATTCACCTCCATTTGAAATCCGCTCATCTTTGTCGATACCACGTATAAACCTGTGATAATATTTATTACTATATTGGATTATCGGGTATTTATCGCGTAATTTGTTAAGTTTGCTCTTCACGCAAAAACTACCAAACGAATTGTGCTGAAACTTTGCAGTCGTATTGACCAGGAATAATCCATAGCCTATTTTATATTCGGGTACCACGCGTGCGAAGCTGCGGGACGTAGCTAGTTTTTGTTAATAATGTAAAAAATCTGTATAATGTCCACTTTAAGAATAAGGGTGGTAAAAGGGACCAAACAACATTCTTGATCGCTTAAACCACCCAAACCTGTGGTACATTGATGTTCATTCATCATTATCACCAGCCTACATTAGTCAGCAGCTGTACATAGGCATCCCCACACCAGCGCCATTTCACCCTGTCTTCGGCTTGTCATCAGCTTATTATATACATAAGTCTACTGCTAGACATAGGTCTCCCCTACCTCGCGCCTTCTTCGGCTTCTCGCTTTTAGCGTCATTCGCAAATCGTTGACTGTGTTGATGTTCATTACCTGTAGTGTTAAGCCTGTGTTTGATCTGCACAGTATTATAGACTTGCAGTAGGTCGTTGCCACCGAACTCAATGTCAGTCATCGCGACGCAGTGCTCGAAGAAATCTATCAGGAACTGCGGAGCGCCGCTCGCATTAGATTTTGTGACCACCTGTAAAAAAAGTATCTATTGAAAAAATCCCTGGAGTGATAAAGTATAGTGGATTCTACTTGGTAAAAATAAAAACATAAAGTAGGTACACAAAAGAACATAATGAAAAAATACAACGGTAACTTACTCAGGTGACACAAAGACGTGGTTGTGCTACTGTGAAGAATTTACAAACACGAAGTTTAAGATTTGAGCGTACAGAACCCCCGAAACAAGCAGTTGCAACGGAGTTTAACATTTTACGTCGATTTATATTGGTATACGCGAGTGCGTAGGACACAAAATACCGCAAATCAGTCAATCTCTTGTAAAAGAAGTTTTATTTAAAACCTTAACATATACCCCCCATTACAAATTAGAAGTCCAGAAAGGAATAAATAAATCTCACCTGCTGCGATTTCCCCTTAGAATGTATAGAGGCAATCCTCGGCTTACGACGCGGCGCATGGATCGGCTGGATCGTCGGCGACAGCCAATAGCCAGTCTGCTCCGCATTGGCCGCGTATATGCGCAGGCTTCCGTCCTCGCAGAGCAGTATGAGCGTGCTCTTCTGGTCGCCGCCGCCGCCGCACCAGTGCCGCACGGCGACCATGTCGGTGATCTTCGCCTTGGCCGGTACCACCTTGGAGAAGAAGTTAATCTGTGTAGGAGTTACACAGGGTGATGTGATCTACGGGTATGAGGTAAATGGCGGCGGGTTTTATGTTAAAGCAATGTGAATGTTACAAGGTTTGGCGTGTTGCTATGTTATTTTACAATAATGAGGATATACATCAATCGTAATGTGCTTTGTGACAATTTTATTACTTATTCAAATCAAATCAAAATATTTATTAACAAAAACATGACACAAAAACAATGGGAATGTTGAACGCAAAAGTTAAACAACTTTGTTGCAGTTTGTGCCCTCCTCCCAACATGACATCATTATAATATCATTACAATATCTATAAAAAAATCATGACTTGAGTCAGCCAATGAGGACAATACTGCAAGGCTTCATAAGTATGAAGATAGAACCACAAAATTATGTCGCGTCACAATACGACATAATATTGTGGTTCTTTCTTTAGGAGCAGTAATGGAATTCACAAGTTACCTTGATCTCTTGCACGTATATGTTGGTAGGCGTCAGCATCAACACGACAGGGTTGTTGGACGCTTGCATGACCGCCGTCACCAGTCCCGGGTGGCCGGCCACCTCGGCCCACTGACAGAGCGATTGCACCGCTTGCTTGCCGCGACCGCCCTCCTTCTGAGTTACCGCTGATAGGGTAATCATTGCCGTGCCTAGTCAAATAAGAATATGCCTTAACATGGGGCTAACAATAACTATTATTGTATGGATAAATGCAATTTTCACGCAGAGCATAGATCTTAAAGAGACCGCAATATAACAAACTCATAAAATGTAGTAATAACAGAATTAGTTTGTCTTAACGTTTAGACTGAGTTGCAACAGTCGTGGTCCCGGGAAACTGATGTCCGGCTCGATGTATGAAATATTGTATGATCGCAAACGTTTAAGAAGGAATATAAGAAGTAGATTGCTTTGAAATATTGATGGATATTTTGGGGTCCCTTTGCGACATTTGCTCGGTGTTTTTGTACAAACCTCCAACTACTTCGAGTTGCTGATTTGAGACTCGACGCCTCTTGCGGTACGACAGGCCTGAACGTCAAGTTAATATAAGCGCCTATTGCGAGCAAAATACAATCAAAATACTGTGTTAGGAATATATAAACAAATAGGTGGATTAGTATTGTTATTAGAAAAACTATAAAATATCAAAGTTGGAATGAGTAGTACCTCTAAGGCTTTCTTCGACGGTGTTCAGCGGTGCAAGGAAACTCTTCCCTTGTGCGTATGAGAAGAATATCATCTTGAGTGTGTGTGAGTAGTAGATAGAGACACCTCCTCCACCAACTAGCCCGGCGACATCCTGTTATAATGGATTTAATAGAATATGTTTTATTTAACATCTAATACATAATGTTTGAATAGAGGAGAACATTATATCTCGCTCGTTATAAAGATGTGAAGAGAATTGTGTTTATAACGGTGTGTTCGAATTGAAAGAAAGGTGATTCGAGCAATGCTTAATAGGAATTAATGTACACCATATCAGACGTGGTCTAATGAAGGAAAAAAATGTGAGTCTAGTTCGCTCAAGGTGTACTTGTATATTTATTTATACCCCTGATAACCCCTATATTGCCCACCGTTTTTTTCAACTTTCCGTTGATCTTATGTTATTGGAGCCGACCTTTAGTGTAGCGCATTCCGCCATCTTTTATTCGGCCTTCCACAGTTTAAGTTGTTTATTTACAAATAATTGTCAAAAGGGGAGAACACATGCAGATCATTACCTGTATCTCGGGATGCAGCACCTCCAGCGTGTTGGTGACGTAGAAGGTGCCGAGCGAGGCGCGGGACTCGTCGCTCATCGGCTGCCAGTAGATGTGGCCGGCGGAGCTCATGCAGAGCATTACCTGTATCTCGGGATGCAGCACCTCCAGCGTGTTGGTGACATAGAAGGTGCCGAGCGAGGCGCGGGACTCGTCGCTCATCGGCTGCCAGTAGATGTGGCCGGCGGAGCTCATGCAGAGCATTACCTGTATCTCGGGATGCAGCACCTCCAGCGTGTTGGTGACGTAGAAGGTGCCGAGCGAGGCGCGGGACTCGTCGCTCATCGGCTGCCAGTAGATGTGGCCGGCGGAGCTCATGCAGAGCATTACCTGTATCTCGGGATGCAGCACCTCCAGCGTGTTGGTGACATAGAAGGTGCCGAGCGAGGCGCGGGACTCGTCGCTCATCGGCTGCCAGTAGATGTGGCCGGCGGAGCTCATGCAGAGCATTACCTGTATCTCGGGATGCAGCACCTCCAGCGTGTTGGTGACGTAGAAGGTGCCGAGCGAGGCGCGGGACTCGTCGCTCATCGGCTGCCAGTAGATGTGGCCGGCGGAGCTCATGCAGAGCATTACCTGTATCTCGGGATGCAGCACCTCCAGCGTGTTGGTGACGTAGAAGGTGCCGAGCGAGGCGCGGGACTCGTCGCTCATCGGCTGCCAGTAGATGTGGCCGGCGGAGCTCATGCAGAGCATTACCTGTATCTCGGGATGCAGCACCTCCAGCGTGTTGGTGACGTAGAAGGTGCCGAGCGAGGCGCGGGACTCGTCGCTCATCGGCTGCCAGTAGATGTGGCCGGCGGAGCTCATGCAGAGCATTACCTGTATCTCGGGATGCAGCACCTCCAGCGTGTTGGTGACGTAGAAGGTGCCGAGCGAGGCGCGGGACTCGTCGCTCATCGGCTGCCAGTAGATGTGGCCGGCGGAGCTCATGCAGAGCATTACCTGTATCTCGGGATGCAGCACCTCCAGCGTGTTGGTGACGTAGAAGGTGCCGAGCGAGGCGCGGGACTCGTCGCTCATCGGCTGCCAGTAGATGTGGCCGGCGGAGCTCATGCAGAGCATGTGCATCACGTTGCTTTGGTTCACGAATGTCACGTCGCGGACCTGCGAACAAGAAACAAATGCATTGTAGGTTTGGCATACATATACGAAAGGAAGGGAAGGGACATTAAAAAGGTACTGTAGTGTAATGAAACGACCGGGTCTGGATAACAACTGCTTTATTGTAATAGTAGGTAGTCTTAAATAAACTTATAAAGACCTACCCACAACATCTTCCCCTTTAAAATAATTAGATAAATGCTATACTAGCTTATACTAAAACATCTTAGAACTAAAAGTAATACCTAGGTTAGATCAAGTACTTAAGTATAAACGTCACCTTATTATATGACTCTAATTACATAGATCATTTTAGTTATTCGCTTTACTGCGAAGCACTGGAGGTGAATATTCAAAACTTTCCCCGAATTTTCTACTTGGTTCGTACTCATCCCCTTCCTCAACCGAGGTGTAGTCATCATCATCCCCATCTGATGATATAACAACAGGGCTATTTAGCTTTTTATTACTATCAGGCGTGCTCTTAATTAAATGTCGTCGGTTGCGTCGATAAATACCTAACTTGTTCTTGATAATATAAGAACGCGGAGTAGACGCTTTTCCCAAAACCGTACCACGGACTTTTTTATTACGGTCTAACATGATGACGTCATCGCCGACATTTAACTCAGTGAGCGCCTTTGAATGCTTATCATAATACATTTTGCATTTTTGTTGCTTATCAAGTAATATTTTATGCTGTAATTCGTTGTTTAAATTATTTTTCTGTCTTAACAAATCCGGATGAACCGGCAATCTACAGTTCAATCGTCGCCCCATCATAAGCTGTGCAGGAGAATCCAAGTTATCACGCGGAGTATTTCTATAGCTCAACAAATTTAAATAAAAGTCACTACCGCTATCTATAGATTTTTTTAATATTTTTTTAACGGTTTGAACAGCCCTTTCACTTTTACCATTAGACTGGGCATAGTACGGAGACGATGTAATATGAGTAAAACTCCAATCATCAGCAAAAATCTTAAAATTACGGCCTGCAAACTGTGGTCCGTTGTCACTAATAACAGTATCCGGAATTCCGTAACGAGCAAAATTTTCCTTTAAAGCTATAATTACCGACTTTGCAGATGTGTCTCTTAGATAACTAACTTCCACAAATCCAGAAAAATAATCAACTAAAATTAAATAATTTTTCTTGCCGTACTCAAATAGATCAGTTCCGATTTTATTCCAAGGCAAGTCCGGTATCAAAACTGGGATCATAGGCTCCTTACTAGGTTTATTTGTATTCTCCTGACATACTTTACATTTTTTAACAAAATCTTCAATGTCTTTTGTTATATTTGGCCAAAACAGTACTTCACGCGCGCGTCTTTTACAGCGATCGATTCCTAGGTGCCCATCATGAATTAATTTCAACATTTCACTTCTTAGTGAATCTGGAATTAATACCTGTTTATTCTTAAAAATAACACTATCTACACAATATAATTCATCTCTAATAGACCAAAAGTACTTTAAATTACTCTGTACATCATATTTATGATTGGGCCAACCTTGATTTATATAAATAAGCAACTGTTTTAATACCCCATCCTTAATTGTCTCTTGCTTAACGAGAGATAGCTTATTCTTTGACATTGGGACATTACTGATGACCATTTTTAATTGATATAAGATTGCATTACTTATTTTGTCATCAAAAAGTTCAGGAAGAGGCGCGCGTGATAGTGTATCAGGTATATACATGAACTTCCCGGGCTTATAAATAATTGACAAATCATATGCTTGTAATCTTAACATCATTCTCTGCAAGCGTGCTGGGATCGAGTCTAAAGGCTTCTTAAATATGCTTTCTAGTGGCTTGTGGTCGGTTTCAATAATCACATTATGTTTCCCGTAAATATATTGGTGAAATTTTTCACATCCGAAAACGATGGCAAGTAATTCCTTTTCGATTTGAGCGTACCTACTTTGCGTGTCAGTGAGTGTACGCGAGGCGTACTCGACCGGGCGGCCGTGCTGCATCAGCACTGCGCCGAGCGCCACACTGCTTGCGTCCACTGATAACAGCACCGGGCTGTTTACGTCATACAGTCCTAATACAGGTGCATTACACAGAAGGTTTTTTAAATTTTTGAACGCCTCCTTATGCCCTACTTCCCAACTCCAATCCAAATTTTTTTTTAGAAGTTTCGTAAGCGGAAATATGTGCTCTGAATAATTTGGTATATATCTGGATAAATAATTAACTACTCCTAAAAATCTTTCCAAGCTCTTACGATTCGTTGGTTCGGGCATACTTTTTATAGCCCTTACTTTTTCCAAATCTACTTTCATTCCATCCTTGTTAAAGACATGACCCAAATATTTTACCTCTTCTAATCCTATACGGCACTTTTCTTTATTAAATTTTAAATTGATCTCTCGCGCTCTTTTAAATAACATTTTCAGCCGCATATCATGCTCCTGCCTTGTACTTCCCCAACATATGATGTCATCGATAAATGATTCTACTCCGTCCAAGCCTTCTAGCAGCTGTTTTATTTTTGCATGAAACACTTCTGGCGCGCAATTTAAACCAAAAGGTAGCCTCAAGTACTGGTACCGGCCAAATGGAGTGTTAAATGTGCATAAATCAGCACTTTCCTTATCTAAAATCACCGACCAAAACCCAGAATTAGCATCCAAAACTGAGAAATACTTAGCGCCATGAAGTTTAACAGTTAACTCATTTATTGTTGGCAACTGAAAATGCGCACGTTGTATAGCTACATTGAGGGGCCTAGGATCCAAACATACACGTAACTGGCCATTTTTTTTAGCTACTATAACCAAAGAATTTACCCACGGCGTAGGATATGTTACTTTTTTAATAACTCCCAATTGTGTCATTCTGTTTAATTCTTCTTGTAGTTTATCGCGTAGTCCTAACGGTACTTTTCGTGAAGCACAAACCACTGGTAAAACATTTTTATCGACTACAATGTGGTATTCACCGGGTAAACAAACCAACCCATTAAATAAATCTTCATTTTCTGAAATACTAACATTTTGGATCCTTTTTACTAACCCTAACGTTACGCAAGCCTTTAGTCCCAGCACACTTTGGCTATTTATAGCGGCAATAGCAAATTTTAATTTATATTGAACATTTTTATAGTTCCATTTTAGATAACAAATTCCTTTTATGAGAATTAATCCACCATTGTACGATTGTAATTTAACACCATGATTATTCTCAATAATTTCTGGGTCATAACCCATAGCTATGAAACGTACGTACGACAAAACATTTATATCAGCACCGGTATCTAGCTTGAACTTCTCGGGGCCGCGCTCCCCGTAAAGAACTTGAAACCAGTCCTCCGACACAGTGCTAATTTCGGAGACATTATTTAGCATGGATATAAAAAACGACTCACGGTCATCTTCCTCGTCCGACTTCTCTTCTTGTAATCCAATGTCATACAATGTCTTCATATCTTTTTTTAACTTGCACATCCTAGCAAAATGACCATGATTCTCACACACATAGCACTGCACATTTGTAGCCGGGCACTCCGCTGGTGTACTACACTGTCGTCCGCACCTGAGACAGTGAGGTGATAACGGCACTGTACGGCGTCCAGCCCCGCTGGCGCCAGCGCCGCCGCCGCTTGCAGCGGCAGGGTGTGGGCGGGCGCGCCCCGCCGGGCCTCCACGGCCGCCGCGCCAGCCGCGCCGGTAGCCCCGACCGCCACCGCCGCCGGAGGCTCCTCGCACGCCGACTGCGTCTACGTGCGCCGCCGGCCCCGGGCCAGCACTGCGCGACTCCAGCATACGGCTGCTGTCGCATGATATTTCATCGACTTGGACAATTTTGATCGCTTTATCCAATGTCAAATCATCCGTTCTTAGTAGGCGATCTCGAACTACGGTATTGCTTATTCCACAAACAATGCGGTCGCGAATAAGTTCTTCTTCTAAGTTAACAAATTCGCAACTTTTGCTCAGTAACTTTAATGCAGTAACGTACTGATTTATCGACTCGCCAGTTTCTTGATTTCTAGTGAAAAAGTGATACCTTGCTAAGGTTATGTTCGGCTTGACTCCGAAATATTCATCAAACTTTTTCAGTAACAGCGCCACATTGTCTTTGTCACCTTCATTTGTAAACGAAAATGTTTCGTAGACATCGAACCCCTCGGGTCCGATCAAATTGATCAAAAGACTAGCCTGCACCCCATCTTCTTCCTTATGCACCCCAGATGCTTTCAGAAAAAGGCTAAACTGCGTCTTCCATCGCTTCCATGCGTCAGCCCGGCTGACGGAGCTGCCATCCACACTTAATTCCGCCGGTGGTCGCGCGTGTTCCATTTTTTCACAACAACAACACGATACACAATATTATTTCGAGATAAAATGATAGTTTTAACGTGGGTTAATATTGTATTTGATTAAAAATCACCGCTGCCACCATGTAGTGTAATGAAACGACCGGGTCTGGATAACAACTGCTTTATTGTAATAGTAGGTAGTCTTAAATAAACTTATAAAGACCTACCCACAACAGGTACAATCAAAGGTTTGTTTCAAGCGACTTACACGCAGAACTTTTTTGGAAAAATTTACCCGTAGGTTCACCATTTTTTAACCCTCAACTGTTCTATTGTGAAGTGTAATTTAATATAATATTCTTTAATGTTCATTTAGTTTTAAAGAGGTACCATTACAGCACGCCAAACACTCTCTAGACTGATATAGGATGCTTCAGCATTAAGCCCACCTTTTGTAATTGTGCAATAAAGTACTAAATAATTAAAGGTCTGGTTCGCCGTATTGCATTTGCGGATTTTCAGCGACACGGCTCTGGAGGCGGCGCTGTCGATGCTATTGCAAACTTTTACTTTGAAGGCTCGTAATTGTATTACTATTTTATAGACACAATTTCATGTGTCTAATATTTTGTTTAAATACGTTTAAACAGGAATTTATCGCAAGGGCGATGGGTTTTTAGGCATGGTCCAGGCGAAACGTCGGGAAATAATAAAGGTAATTAACGCGATAAATACCCGGTTAAATGTATGTGTTGTGGTCGCGAAAGTTTAAAAAAGACAGTTTTGTATAAATGTTTGTACTCTCTAAATTACAAAATTTTCTTTTCTGTTCGATGGCTATTTTGCAAATGGCAGCTTGGTTAAAGCTACGGCTAATAATTGTGTTTAAACCAAAATAACTTGATAACTCCAGCTAAACTGAAGATCAATACATTTTGTAATCGATTGCTATTGTTTTACTCCTGACATGAGCTGAATGAGCTGTCAGAGGTTCTGTTAGTAAACATTCTATCTTGATTTTGTGATATGTGGTACTTTTTAGTATTCGTAACATGCGGTGAATGTTAACAACGTTACCTTTCCACTAGGCACTAAGAAGTGGTGCATAGGACTGACGCAATCCCGACTGAGGTCGAATATCTTGACAAAGTCCGAGGTGACCAGAGCAAGCTGCGTCTGCGAGCCGGGCAGCCAGATCGCCTTGATGATGTAGTTGTTGGCTTCTAGGCCGGTGGTCAGGACCAGGTGTTCCGCTACTGCGCCTGGGAAGTCAACTTCAACTTCAAAAAAGTCTATCAATGTAACTATAAACAGTTCTTTGAATATGACAAAAAGTAAGAAAAACAATTAGCCATTTTCAGTAATAAAGAAAAAAGTAAATATACTACTGAACATAATAGATGAAGCTAGCGTGAGTAAGCGAGCTAACAGTCCAGTCATTTCCAAATGTGTTTACTACCATTTGGCAATGACAGGACTCTATTACGCTTAAGAGAACTATTTCTGACGTTTTTTGTTTTTTTACGGTAACGCCTCTCGTGACAAGTGTTCGGCAACTGGATCGATCATCATGATCGTTTCAACATTTCAGCCCGGTATCACCCACTGCTGAGTATAGGCCTCCTTTCGCTTTTGCCAGACTAATCCCTTTTTCATTCATTTATTTTATCTAATATCCGTCCTACATATCACTTGCGAAGTAAAACTTCACTAGTTGACCAACTCACCTCCACTATTGAAAGTCAACACGTGACACTCCTTCAAGCCGCAAACAGCCAACAGATCCTCATTCCACGGGTTACCGCTGAGACTGAGCACGGTGAACGGAATGGGTGCGGACGACAGGCGCGTCAGTGTCAACTTGTGTTTGGACGAGTCGGCCTGTTTGAGGAGCGCCGATAGTTGCAGCACTGTGATCTTTCCTGTGGAATGAAATCGGATTAGGTTGAAAGCAAAGAAACAAAAAGTTTATATGTATTTAAGATTAGAACAAAAAGCTTGCAATGACATCGCATTAAGAGATTTATCAATATCTAATTTCAGTAGCACGAAAGTCAGCTTATTTATTTATCTGAGGAATAACAAACAACAACATTGGGCATAGTTAAATTACAAGTGTTAAGATACTTAATTTTAAGCATAATATTATTAACAATTTAGTCCACTACGCTACCCATATATGTATTGGATTGGTCTATACATAAAAAATAGCAATTTAAACTCAAAGGATGGGTAATTTTTCTATATCCTTTTTATATTAAAAATGCCACATTTCGCCGGTAAAGACCCGCTCTGTCTTATATATATATATATATATATATCCGGTTATACGTGTGTCATATCCTTATGTTCCTTTAGTAAATTGAATAATTCCAGTACCTTTTTCGTGCGACACAGCAAGATGCTGGCGCCGCCCTTGCGGGGAGGCGAGGCAGCACATGGCGACGCGGCGCAGCTTGTGCGCCGACATCAGCTGGCGGATGGTCTGGCCGTTCTCGCCGGTGTACGACATGCGAACGTTCTCGAACGCGCCTTCTTGCGAACCTAGTGAGGGTGAGGTCAATTTTGTTTATTATGCTGGCAATGACGATAAGATAAGAAACTGTTTATTTGCACCAAAGTAATAATAACAATATTTTACGTTAAATTATTATTACCTAATGTTTAACTCGGCACACAGCATAAGTAGGAATAGCATAGCTGAGCAAGCTATTACTGCGCTTGTATTCTGTGGATACGATATGGATGTGTCCATAGTTGATTGGTGGGACTTGACGCGTAAGTGAGGTTCCTCAAAGGACTTGTGGGAGAACTTCTCCCAGCAGTGGGAGAGCATAGTTAAGTAAATGCTGTTTATTCTACATATTGGATTGGAATGGCCAAATGATGCTGTTTACTACTTAGATGGCTTAATTCTAGTTTACTTCATATATTTTTCAACGTGTTTTTCAACAACTAAAAACACTCAACTTCATACATAAATGCAGCTGGTGTCGCCACCTCCAGGTGCTTCAGAAAAAAATCCCTTAATTTTTTTTTTCTGGGACAAGAAGTTTCGTGTTTTTCTTTTCCTTGAGTTGGTATTGTTCCAATGCGAGAACAGAGCGTAAGTACCTACTCGACCGGACCGGTCGGCCGGGGTAGGATGCATGATGCAACTAAAGGGTTTGTCAAATATTATCCATGGGTACTTAGCAAGCGTTGAAGCGTCACACAGCTTTTCGTGCTGATAGCGCCGGGCGCGCTCTGTTTGACAGTATCCGTCATGGTACTACACAATTCGGCGCTTTAAAGCGCGGCGTTTATCCAGCTCTCTGGCGACACATCACATTGAACAACACATTGACGAAGCCTCTATAAGGTTCCACTCACCCAGCGTAGCCTGCATCAAGTTATCCGTATGCGTGAACTTCTTCTCTCCGAGATGCAGTTGCGCCAGCGCGCGCTGCGCGCGTCCGTGCGCGCCCGTGGGCGCGTTGCGCTCGCACGCCGCGCGCACGGGCGCGCTCAGCGCGTCCAGCAGGCGGCGCACGCGCTCCATGCAGCCCGACCAGCCGGGGTACGATGTTAGGAACTGACGGCAGCCTGCGGATATAAAACGTCATAATTGTTATTATTTAGGCCCAACTGTCCACTAGGCAAAGGCCTCCGTTCCACTCTTCGAGACATAACGCTGTGACAGGTCATGTGTAAGGCCAGTTATGTTGTTGGAGTACGTAAACCAAAATTCACACGTATAACTAAGGTTTATTTCCGTTTAAGTTACATAGAAAAGGAGGCTAATCTTGAGTGTCTCAAACAAGTCTATAGATTAATAATGAAACGCCGCGTGCGCAGATACGCAAACGTACGGTGAGACCGTACACCATGTGCTCAAGTGAGTGAAAGTCAATAAGTGTGTATTCAATAGACCAAAACGCTACTCAGGATAGTCAGTTTACCAAATAAAAACAAAACACATTTATGTGTCTGACTCATCCCGCCATCTCCTCCTGGGCTGTCCGCGCGGCCGACATGACAAAACGTCATTAGGTTTCATGAAATTATAACTCTTATGAGATATTATAAGCCGTGCAAATAAATGTGAGTGTCAAGTAGCTTTCTTAAAAGCTGCGCTAGTGCGGGCACTTTGTTCGAGCGCCCAACGAGTGGCGAATCGTGCTTTCAACTCCTACCTACACGACGGCAAGTGGAAGAGTGGCGGCCAGCTCCTCGGATATACCCGACCGCTTCACAAGAGCTAGCTCACCTTGTATGTTGTTAGCGCACACGGGTCTCCGCGGCATGGCTAGCAGAGTGGGCGGCGTGGGGCTGGAAGGGCGGCGGCGGATCGAGGGCGCGGGGGGAGTGTCCTCGGTGCCCGCGCCGCGAGCGCCTCCTAGCGTCACCGACCGCTTCACTAGCGCTTGGCAGCTGCGGACAAAAGACAAGACAATCTTTAAATTATGGAGTGGTTTCTAAAGCCTTACGCAGCTTTCATTACGTGGCACAACTAAATCCGTCCACCATCCATCCATATCGCACGTGTGGCAGTGGTGGTTCAAGATTCCAATTTTCTGAAAACACGTCATAAGATGAGATTCCAACCTTGCACGTAAATAAATAAATGATTGATTGATTGGTACGTCGGTAGTACCAGTGTTGGTTTAAGACTTTCAACACGAATAACTTTACTAAGATCACTTCAAAAAACAACTCACCTAGAATCGGGCTTAGCTCCGCAGTCGCAGAAGAAGTTTCCGAACTTGGCGTAGGAGACATCATGGCCGCGGTGGCAGACGCGCGCGCACACGGTGCAGACGCCGAC